>CM039674.1:8496312-9696312 GCA_022496015.1 Hordeum marinum
GCTGCTGCCTAAACTACTAGCCACATTCGTTCGTACATAACCTAGTCCACATCGAGGGTGCGTTGAGAAATGGAGAAATCAATCCTACACCTTGCCTAACGGCCTAACAATGGAACCTAACATCGGGGAGAGGGAGTGTTGCTTATCGGCATCGAAGACGAGGACCACGAAGGGGGGGCATGCCTGAGTCAAGGACGAGAAGACGGTGGCCAAATGGAAGAGCAACAACAACTCCTACTGCCGGATCTGCCGCCGCTTGCACAGATATGAGTCACCAAAGCAGGTGGTCGTGAGGCTGGAGGAAGATGTTGTCCTAGAGGTAGAGGTGCCCGAGTAAATGGGTTGGGGGGGCTAGATTTGGCGTCATGCCGACGCGCCCAGTTTCCATCTCCCGCCATCCCCACTCGTTTTCGCTCTGTCCCCCGCATGCAAGCTTGCGCTGCCCTCAGCCTGGCTTGCTAGAAACTTCCGAATTTGCAGTTTCTAGCGAGCCAAGCTAAGGGTTGCTTTAAGCTTCGTGCGGATGGGAACCAGCCCACTGCGTGTTGGGGAACGTCGCATGGGAAACAAAAAATTTCCTACGTTCACGCAAGACCTATCGATGGTGATGAGCCTCTACGAGAGGGAGAGTGGATCTACATACCCGTGTAGATCTCTAAGCGGGAAGCGTTAAGAAACGCGGTTGGTGTAGTCGAACGTCTTCGCGATCCAAATCGCCGGGCGTCCCGCGATCTCATCACGGTCCGTCCCGCGATCCAATCACGATCCCTCTCGCTAACTAATCATGATCCCTCCCGCGAACTCATCATGATCCGTATCGCGAACTCATCACGATCCATCCCACGAACTCATCACGATCCGTCTCTCGATCTGGATCACAGTCGTTCCGATCTAGCGCCGAACGGACGGCACCTCCGCGTTTAGCACACGTACGGCTTGATGACGATCTCCGCCGTCTTGATCCACCAAGAGGGAGCAGAGAGGTAGAATAATTCTCCGGCAGCATGACGGCGCTCCGACGATGATGGTGGAGCTATTTCGGCAGGGCTTCGCCTAAGCACTGCAGAAATCCGATCTAGAGGAGAAACTATGCACTTGAGGAACGGGCAACACGTGGCTGAAAATTCTATGTCAAAACCCTAAAATCCTCTAGTATATATAGGAGGAGAGGAGGAGGAGGCTTGGCTGCCAAAAATCCAGCCCTTGGGTCGGCCGAAGTGGGGAGGATAGGAGGACTCCTCCTCCAATCCTAGTAGGACTAGGATTCCTCCTTTTCTTGGCCTTTTTCCACCTTTTTCCCTTTGGGATTTTTCTCCCAGCCGCATGGGCCTTGTGTGGGACTTCCACCAGCCCCAAAAGGCTGGTATTTACTCTCCCACAGCCCATGAAGCCTCTTGGGTCGAAATACCCCTCCCGGTGGTCTCCCGGTACACTACCGGCACTCCCGGTACATTACCGATTAGCCCGAAACTTTTCCGACGACCAAAATGGGACTTCCTATATATCAATCTTTACCTACGGACCATTCCGGAGCTCCTCGTGACGTCTGGGATCTCATCCGGAACTCCAAACAACCTTCGGTCACCACCATACATAACTCTATACTACCGAAACGTCACCGAACCTTAAGTGTGCAGATCCTGCGGGTTCGAGAACTATGTAGACATGACCGAGACACCTCTACTGGAGCAACTGGCTTGCTTTGGGTTCGAGAACTTTGGGTTGCTTCACTGGAGCAGCAACTGACTTGCCATCCATGAAGTTTCCCTCCTTGCCCTTGCCCTTCTCGAAACCAGTGGTTTTACTAACCATCAACACTTGACGCTCCTTCTTGATTTCTACCTTCGCGGTATCAAACATCGCGAACAGCTCAGGGATCATTATTTCTATCCCTGGCATTTTATAGTTCATCACCAAGTTCTAGTAGCATAGTGACAGTGAGTTGGAGAACTATATCAATCACTATCTTATCTGGAAGATCAACTCCTACTCGATTCAAGCGATTGTAGCACCCAGACAATCTGAGCACATGCTCAACGATTGAGCTATTCTACTTCATCTTGCAGGCAAACAATCTTGTTGGAGATCTCATATCTCGCAACATGGGCACGAGCCTGAGATCCTACTTTCATCTCTTAGAACATCTCATATGTTCTGTGACGTTCAAAACGTTTTAGAGCCTCAATTCTAAGCCGTAATGCATGACGCACTAATCTATCAAGTAGTCATCAGAACGTGCCTGTCAGATGTTCATAACATCTACAAACCACGCTAGAGGGGTTGGCGCACCGAGCGGTGCATTAAGGACATAAGCCTTCCGTGCAACAATGAGGACAATCCTCAGATCACGGACCCAGTCTGCAATATTGCTACCAACATCTTTCAACTCTATTTCTCTAGGAACATATAAAAATTCAAGGTATCTATAGCGCGAGCAAGTAATCTACAACATAATTTGCACAGACACTATTGACTATGTTCATGATAATGAGTTCAATTAATCATATTACTTAAGAACTCCCACTCAGATTGACATCCCTCCAGTCATTCGAGTGATACATGATCCAAATTCACCAACTCAAATCCGATTATCACATGAGTTGATGTGGTTTCAACGGTGAGCATCATCATGTTGATCATATCTACTATATGACTCATGTTCGACCTTTCAATCTCTTGTGTTCCGAGTCCATGTCCGTACATGCTAGGCTCGTCAAGTTTAACCCGAGTGATCTGCATGTGCAACACTGGCTTGCACCCGTTGTATGTGAACGTAGAGTCTATCACACCCGATCATCACGTGGTGTCTCGACACGAAGAACTTTCGCAACGGTGCACACTCGGTGAGAACACAATTTATCTTGAAATTAATTGAGGGATCACCTTATAATTCTACCGTCGTCCTAAGCAAAACAAGGTGCACAAAAGGATAAACATCACATGCAAATCATAAGTGACATGATATGGCCATGAACTTGTGCTTTTGATCTCCATCATGAAAGCACCGGCATGATCTCCATCGTCACCGGCATGACGCCATGATCTCCATCATCTTGATCTCCATCAACGTGTCGCCATCGGGGTTGTCACGCCCACCATGTTTCTACTACTATTGCTACCGTTTAGCGATACAATAAAGCATTACATTGCGCTTAAGGATTGACACACAGGTCATACAATAATTAAGGACAACCCTATGGCTCCTGTCGGTTGTCGTACTCATCGACATGCAAGTCGTGATATTCTATACAACACATGATCATCTCATACATCAAATACATCACATCATGTAATTGGCCATATCACATCACAACATACCCTGCAAAAACAGGTTAGACGTCCTCTAATTGTTGTTGCATGTTTTACATGGCTGCTACGGGTATCTAGCAAGAACAATTCTCACCTATTTATAAACCACAACAGTGATACACTGGTTGCTTTTCAACCTTCTCAAGGACCGCCTTTGTCGAATCCGATCCAACTAAAGTGAGAGAAACTGGCACCCGCAAGCCATCTATGCAACAAGTTGCGTTTGAGGGAGCCGGTCTCTCATAAGCGTACGAGTAATGTTGGTCCGGGCCGCTTCATCTCACAATACCGCTGAACCAAAACACGACCAAGGGAGGAAGCAATCTAAGCATCAACGCCGACAAACTCTTTGTGTTCTACTCGAGATCTCACCTACACCTAGACCTAGCTCATGATGCCACTGTTGGGGAACGTCGCATGGGAAACAAAAAATTTCCTACGTTCACGCAAGACCTATCCATGGTGATGAGCATCTACGAGAGGGAGCGGGAAGCGTTAAGAAACGCGGTTGGTGTAGTCGAACGTCTTCGCGATCCAAATCGCCGAGTGTCCCGCGATCTCATCACGGTCCGTCCCGCCATCCAATCACGATCCGTCCCGCGAACTCACCACGATCCGTCTTGCGAACTCATAATGATCCGTCCCACGAACTCATCACGATCCGTCTCGCGATCTTGATCACAGTCCTTCCGATCTAGCGCCGAACGGACGATACCTCCGCGTTCAGCACACGTACGGCTTAATGATGATCTCCTCCGTCTTAATCCAGCAAGAGGGAGCGGAGAGGTAGAAGAGTTCTCCGGCAGCGTGACGGTGCTCCGGCAATGGTGGTGGAGCTATTTCGGCAGGGCTTCGCCTAAGCACTGCAGAAATCCGATCTAGAGGAGAAACTATGCACTGGAGGAACGGGCAGCACGTGGCTGAAAATTCTGTGTCAAAACCCTAAAATCCTCTAGTATATATAGGAGGAGAGGAGGAGGAGGCTTGGCTTCCAAAAAGCCAGCCCTTGGGTCGGCCGAAGTGGGGAGGAGAGGAGGACTCCTCCTCCAATCCTAGTAGGACTAGGATTCCTCCTTTTTATGGCCTTTTCCCACCTTTTTCCCTTTGGGCTTTTTCTCCCAGCCGCATGGGCCTTGTGTGGGACTTCGACCAGCCCACGAAAGGCTGGTATTTACTCTCCCATAGACCATGAAGCCTCTTGGATCGAAATACCCCTCCCGGTGGTCTCCGGTACACTACCGGCACTTCCGATACATTATCGATTAGCCCGAAACTTTTCTGGCGACCAAAATGGGACTTCCTATATATCAATATTTACCTCCGGACCATTCTAGAGCTTCTCGTGACGTCCGGGATCTCATCCGGGACTCCTAACAACTTTCGGTCACCACCATACATAATTCTATACTACCGAAACGTCACCGAACCTTAAGTGTGCAGACCCTGTGGGTTCGAGAACTATGTAGACATGACCGAGACACCTCTACGGTCAATAACCAATAGCGGGACCTGGATGCCCATATTGGTTCCTACATATTCTATGAAGATCTTTATCGGTCGAACCTCTGTGTCAAGGATTCAGTTAATCCCGTATGATGTTCCCTTTGTTCCTCGGTATGTTTACTTGCCCGAGATTCGATCGTCGGTATCTCCATACCTAGTTCAACCTCGTTACTGGCAAGTCTCTTTACTCGTTCCGTAATACAAGATCCCGTGACTAACACTTAGTCACATTGCTTGCAAGGCTTGGTGTGATGTTGTATTACCGAGTGGGCCCTGAGATACCTCTCCGTCACACGGAGTAACAAATCCCAGTCTTGATCCATGCCAACCCAACAGACACCCTCGGAGATACCTGTAGAGTACCTTTATAGTCACCACGTTACGTTGCGACGTTTGATACACACAAGGCACTCCTCCGGTGTCAGTGAGTTGCATGATCTCATGGTCATAGGAACAGATACTTGACATGCAGAAAATAGTAGCATTAAATTGACACGATCATATGCTACGTTTGTAGTTTGGGTCTTGTCCATCCCATCATTCTCCTAATGATGTGATCCCATTATCAAATGACATCTCATGTCAATGGCTAGGAAACCTTAACCATCTTTGATCAACGAACTAGTCTATTAGAAGCATAATAGGGACATGGTTTTGTCTATGTATCCACACATGCATCTAAGTCTCCGATCAATACAATTATAGCATGGATAATAAACGATTATCATGAATAAGGAAATATGATAATAACTAATTTATTATTGCCTCTAGGGCATATTTCCAACACTGCGTTTCCAGCCAAACGCACATTTCATGGCCCAACGGGGGCCTGGTTTGGCCGGATGCGAACAACCAAACACGTCATAACTGATCGACTGAACATCGATCTCACGTACTAACACTAGTAGAAAACGGGCCTTTTGTCCCAGTTCGTATGGGCCTTTAGTCCCGGTTCTAGAACCGGGACTAAAGGGTCGGGACTAAAGGCCTCCACTTTTAGTCCTGGTTGGACTACGAACCGGGAGTAAAGGGGCTCCACGTGGCAGCTTTCTAGAGCGCGACCTTTAGTCCCGGTTGGCGTTACCAACCGGTACTAAAGGTATTTTTTTAATATTTTTTTTTATTTTCAAATCTTTGAATTATTTAATAATTTAATCTCTAATCACCCCTCCTCACTTCTTTTTATTTATTTGACAATTTAATCTCTAATCATCCCTCATTTTAAATCGTCTAACTTCCCGACCGGTCACCCATCCGCTCACTGCTCCAACCCGAGCACGCTTAACTTTCGAGTTTTATCATCCCTAGTTTCCAAGTCTGCACTTGTTGTTTTCTTAACAATAGTAAGCTATCAATCCTATTAACCCTTGCGCCTTGATGTAACATGATTTAATTTTTTGAATTACAAACAATTATTAAAATAAACAACAATAAATGATTAATTATAGTATTGAATTTCAATGAAAATAAATAAGTAATAATATTATTTTATTCATTTTTTGCAATTTATTCATTTAATATGGCATAATTAATGTCTTTAAATCTGTAAATCAAAATTCAACAAATAATATATCCATTATTATCAGAAAAACGTGAGGAATCCAAATATGACATTATTTATTTAAAAAAATATTTTTCATAACACTTTTTTTCGACATCGTATGAAAAAGTTATAGCCGTTTTACTTTTTCATAACACTTTTCTTAATCTTGTTTCAACTCCAGACTTTTTATGCGTTCAACATGTACCATGCAAAGCCACATTATCAATTTTCAAACCTTTCCCACTTCATTCGCTATTTTTCATACATTTATTAATTTTTTGAGCTAAATGACCCTAAAATTGAAAATCATTAAAAATTTGAAAACTAATTGCACAAACACAAACTAGACAAAATTTGAATCTAATGCAAAAAGAATCACTCAAAAATATCAAATATCCTAAAAGATATAAGCAATTTAGAACATAAACTAAAAACAGAAAACAAATAGAAAAAAAAAACCTTTCAAAACTCTTTAGTACCGATTGATATCTCTAATCGGGACTAAAGGTCTAGCCTAGACCTTTAGTCCCGATTGGAGATACGAACCTGGACGGTTCGTGTCTCCAACCGGGACTAAAGGCTTCACCGGCCCCTTTAGTCTTCGTTGGTGTCTCCAACCGGGATTAAAGGTCCCGCTCGAACCGGGACTAATGCCCGACCGGCGTCCTAGCCGCTCGAACCGGGACTAATGCGGTTCGTAAGGCAACCGGGACTAATGTGTAGATCGAGTTGTGACGAAAGCCTTGTTTTCTACCAGTGTAACATACTCCTCGGATCTAATTAGTTACCTGTATGTGCCCTGTTTTGCCTCATTAAACATAGAATGCGACCTTTCGCGGCCGGATTGGTCTATTTTGGATTATCTTGTGATCCATGCATGATTCTCTTGGGATCAGCTCAACATGGTGCGTGTGATTATGAAGATTCACGAGCGCTCTGTCTGATAACATGGACGGCAAGCGACATGACTCATGTGTGGCAATATGCGTTTTTCAACTTCGGACGCTGTGCATGATCTTGCGTTTTCACGAGTGGTCTCACGGATGACATTTGTGGGAAGAGATGTCTCGAATAGGCAGCTGTGTGGATTTTCTCCTGCGTGTCTATGTGGTCTTTACTCGGCTAGGATGAAGAAAGAATCACGAGATTGGTGGAATGGCCCCGTTTGTAAACACGCAGAAACTTTCATGTTAAACTGTGGCAGGAACTTCCAGGATCGGGACTGCACACAAGCTATACAAGCATGTCCCGGGACAAACCATTCATAGATATTAATCGTATTCATATTTTCCTATATATGTTATGTACATAACTAATTCTTTTATTTACTTGCACACAAAATATAAAAACATGCATTCTGGGAACCTCGGTCAACTTCATATCTCTGCGTCCTGATATTTCACGAAACAATAATAGAAATGGAGGCCAACATGCTTTTTGAATCCATCTAAGTGTCACAAGTTAATCATTGAAAATATATGTTTTTTTCCTATCGTTCTCCGATCCAGAGTCTTTTTTGTTAAACCAATGAAAAATAGCAATGCCTCGAATAAGAAATAACTCGGCCAATCACATGTGATGAATCATTCATATTTGATTAAATTTTATTCACAAGACAGATATTGGAATCATATAATAAACACACTGTATATTTACTTCTACCATTAGTAAATATAATATAAATTGTACTAGTTAATATCACATATCAAAAAGTTAAAAGGTTTAGTCTAAATAAATAAGGGATTGTTCACAAGTAGAGAATCCAGGATAATCTTTCCTACTTATAAAGGTTTGAGTTGATGATGAATTCACTTGTGGAACCAACAACCTTCACCAATTAAAAGACTGCACCCTTACCCACATGTGGTACTAGCAATCTTCCAAAAGACATCAATAAACAAATGCACTTTACTCACATGTGGGATCTAAAACAAATTAATAAGTACACTACTTTCACTCCTGAAGACTACACAAATAACAAAAATGCAAAAATGTAACGCCAACTCAAAATTATGCTCTTTAACTGTGACCATACTTATATTTTAGTTTCGTAGCAACGCACGGGCATCGTACTAGTCTTATAAAGGTTTGAATTGGTAATGAGTTCAACTATCTATTATTCTTTATTACACGTCGGACCTGCTATAGGTAAAAGAATAAAGAATTGGGTAACACTGTAAGAGTAGGAGTCAACCTTGGGACCTTCTCATACGTCTGCTTGTGCTCCTCCCAGCGTCCCCCCAATCACTTTCCGCATGCCGTCTCCCATCCCCACCAATCCCTCTCCTGCTGCCTTCATCCGCTGGATTCCAATTTCAAATCGAAGCAACTGGTCGTGCTATTGCAGCACCGCCTGACATGTACTTCCATCCACCTCCTTATTGTAGCTTTTCTCCTCTCTTCCTCCCTTCAAGCTTGGTCTCCACCGCCATGCTTGCAGCAGCACCCCTTGTCGGCTGCCAGCAGTGGCTCACCGTCGTCGGAACAACATCGGGGAAGCACTCGCTATTGCCGCTCACTTGTCTGATGTCGGAATCTCTTGGAGTTGGATGCCGCACCCCTAGTCAGGTAGGTTCTTTCTGTCGTGTGTTGTTTGATGTCCAAGTTCAGTGATGAAGAACTACACATGTACCATCGTGTTCCATGCTTTACCGATTGGATTTATCTGTTGATGTGGGAACACATAGATATCAGATAATTAGAAAAGCAATGTGCCATACGTTTCTGGTGCTGCTCAGAGTGTACTTAGAATACTTTTCTCAGGTGGTGGTCGTAGTATGGAGAGACTATCTCTTGATTTGAGGCTAGACTAGACGCATGGTGAGAGAGTATCTATATTCAACAAGTGAAATGTACCCCCGGAGGGAGTATTGCTTCACTTTTGTTGCTAGGATTAGTAATTCTGAATGTGCGTGACAATATACAAAATATATAAAAAAGAAAAGATGATGCCTTCGCAGATAAGGAGCACATTGTTACTTATGAGTCCATTGTACTTCCTCTGTTTCTTTTAAGTCCGCATATAATATTTGGTCAAAATCAAAATTTGTAAAATTTGACTAACTTTATATTAAAAATTATCAACATTATTAGATTTATCGTTAGATTATTTTTCATACTATGTAGTTTTTGTATGGTAGATGTTGATACTTTTCTATATAAGTTTGGTCAAACTTTGCACAGTTTGACTTCAACCAAATCTTATAAGCGGAGTAAAAAGAAACGGAGGGACTAGTTTTAAAGTAATGAACTACCACAGCTTAAATTTCATACAGTGGTACTATGTTGGAGTTGTATTGTTGGTCTGATTTTTTTTCTGTACTAAATAACTGCTTGAATTGGTTCAACTAACAATAAAAAATAATCTTCATTACTTGTTATATTAAAATTTAAATTTTTTTAAAGCATATAATTGCAAGCAGATCGGTGAACAGTTCCGTTATCTTTTTGGGAAATACTAATGCTTTCCCGGCTGATCATGCAGAGAGTTTTGTCACCGTGCAGCCGTTGCATCGCCCTTGATTCACGCGTCCTCAAGCACACGCACACACGTTCCTTTTTCCCTTGCCTACAAGCAGTGTTGCAAACCATGCCGGGGAACGACAATGGCAACTTAGACAAGCTTGTGCAACATCATCTCTATTGCAAAAAAACTCTGCAACAAAACCTTTGTTGTAAAAAATATTTGCGATGAGAACTCTGTTGTAAAAAAATCATGCAACACAACCTATGCTGCAAAACAAAATCCGCAGCATAACCTTTGTTGTCAATGTTTCTGTGACAAGATCTTTATTGCGAAATAGAAAAAGACGTTGAGCCGCTAGATGGTGCCACATCCAAAAACTCGTGAGGCGGTGGACCTTTTAAAAATATCCGGTAGGCGACGAGTAGCAACCCCCTATCTTTTTGGAAAGAAAGAAAAAGTGTGATCAGTCCAAAACATAATATATTCATGTTTTTGCAGTGGTTATGCATCAATGGTGATTGCGTTAAAATTTGATGTTTGGAACCTTGTAGTCTCTCCTTGTTTTGGGTTGCGGACAGATTTATCACTCGAGTGCTGCATAGAAAATCAAATTCTTTTGATTCTCGGTTTGGATATTCGTTGACTATGTTTTGTGTTCTCAATCAGAGTTTGGGATCATTTCTTCTGATTAACCATTTTCTGTTTGAGAAATCTACTTATATGTTTCAGTAATACTGTTACACTAAAATTCTCTAATTAGATGCAGATTCTTCATTTAGACAAAATTGGTAACATATGCACTGGAAGCTACTTATGTTGGAAGTCGAAAGATTTAATTCTTACTTGCCAATAGCCATATCTAAATTCATTTTTGTATGATTTATAATGTTAAAGACATTGCCGTATTTAACCCATCGTTAGGATGTTTATGCAGTTATTTTTATCCGTAGCGACGCATGGGCAATTTACTAGTCCAGGATAACTACTCCTGTCATAATGTCGAGTTACCGCGCAATGTGATGGAGAAAAGAATAGATGTTGACCATGATCTGACCACCACAAAGCACATGTTCGACAACTGAAAGATTAAGAAAAGGGTCCCGATAACCACCACACGTGTGGTGGGAGCAACACTCAAGCACACGCCTGTGACAACAGATTGTGTCATGTCATCGCATGCATGCACAAGTGAAAAATTGATGATGTTAGCAAGAATCTTTCGTCTTTTTATTTTTTAAATGTTTTATGTCTTAAGTAAAAAATTCGATTGAAAAACCGTTTTCATCATTAAATCTGTGGCGACAAGATCTTCTAAACTAGATCTCATATCAATATATTTTGACAACTTTTTTGAGGTTAAAAGTTATCATATCTATTGCAGATAAATTGCCATCATTTTTTCATCGAACTTAGGTTTTATTCATCGTAATAAAAAACGGTTACAGTCTGCCTGTAGGCCAGAAACAAGAAAGTCAGGGTCGTGAGCAGCCAGCATTCCGTGCACACATGGGCGGGGAAATTTAAATTCCTACTCACATGGTGAACCAAAAAACACACAAAATTAAGGACTAAAACATATAGTTCGCTAAAGATAGGCGCAGCCACAGAACGTGAGTTGTCGCCCGAGTTCCATTGGGTGACCATCTCCAAACTAGCGACCTCCATGATCACATGTGACATACCGTGAAGCTGAGCGAAGATCAAAACCTCCCGAAAAGCTAGGAGCTCAGCAATGAAAGGATCAATCACTCCATCTAGTGGCTTGCACCAGGCACCTACCCAAGCTAGGTGAGACCGGACAACACCATCTGCTCCTTCATTCACAGCGTCCGGGAAAACAGAACCATTAGTGTTGATGGTGATCCACCCGCATTAGGGGGCCTTCATCCCTGCCCCGCTTGCGCCAAGGGCCGGCAGACAGGTAAATCTAGGAGGAACAACGTCTCATGGACCCATCTGAGTGCTTGCATCGGATGAAAGCCCTCTTGATCATGAGTCCTTTTGTTCCTCGAAGTCCATATGGTGTGCATAATTGTTGGTATCTTGCATCTAGTATCATCCGAGAACATATGATCCACCACAATATCATGAGGCCAAGGCAATGGATGCAATCTCGGCACATGAAGATCAAACTGGTCCCTTGTTGCAATCCAGAACCGCTTTGAATGCGGACATGAGATGAGCGCGCGCATTAAGTCTTCATCCATGGCCTGACAAATGTCGCAATGGCCTAATGGTTTGATATGTCGGTGCTGCAAGGTCTTAGAGTCTGGCAGGATGCCACGAAGAACTATCCACCAAAACACATGAACCTTCGGTACCACATGTAGCTTTCAAAGTGCGGACCACACCTGTTTATTAGCTAATGAAGATCATGTAACTGTCCCTTCCTCTAAAGTACTAAGCTCGTTACAAGTTATTAGAGAGTGATACGCTGATTTCACAGTGTAGTTGCCTGAGTTTTCCAGTGCCCATTTCACAGAATCGTCTCCCACTGATCTGTTCACGGGTATGTTGAGAATAGCATCAGCATCATGACGAAGGAAGTTTTGGCGCACAAGATCAACCTTCCAATTCCCATTGTAGTCATCGATCAGTTCTGACACAATGTGTAGGGGTAAAACCCCTAACCTACCGGTCGGCTTCATAGTCATGGTATTGGGAATCCAAGGATCATTCCAGATGGTGATAGAGGATCCATCACCAATCCAGTTGAATAGCCCCCCCCCCCCTCCAAAGCTTTCCTGCCCGTAGTGATAGCCCTCCAGGTTGAAGAAGCTCTTTTAGGGATCGATTCTTGGAGGAATGTTGAATGGGGATAGTATTTACCTTCCAATACTCTTGCGCATGGTGAGTTGGGATAAGTTAAGAGCCGCCATCCCTGCTTTCCGAGCATAGGAAGTTTGAAATTTTGGCGGTCTTGAAAACCCATTCCACCTTTAACTTTCGGTTGTACGAGTTTATCCCAAGATAACCAATGGAGAGATCTCTTGTCAAGTGAACTACCCCCCTCAGTACTTGGCCATTGGTGATGTAATATCCTTGCATACCTTCCTGGTTAGGTAGAAACATCTCATACTGTAGGTCGAGATTGCTTGAGCGACATGATTACACTGAAGTTGCCATGATATATTTCAACTACGTTTTCTTCTACATTTAAATTAAATTTTAACATGTTATAAAAAAGAAATTATGAAACTAAACTTGCCATGATGAATTACTAAAAATTTCATGATCCATTAAATAATTTTGACAAGGTTCATAAGTAAAAAGAAATATGCCGTCAATTATTTAAAAATACATGGTCAATTACTTACAAAATGTATGATGGTCGTTGCTTTATATATAAAACGGGATAAAAGCCTTTTTATCTCAGGTAGTAGTACTACTACCATACTCCCAGACCAAACTACTCTAGGTTAGAGCTCTTGTTGAGTACTTCATCGCAGGTCCGGGTCCATTGCACATAATTAAGACGGATTCCTCGCAAAAAAGGCGGATTGGTTGTAAGTAGAATGTAACATTGTTCAATCTCTGTCCACCTGGTTTCGATACGATCCATGCTTCCTGGTCTGAATCTTTCTCGGAAAGATCTATTTTAGATTATCCCTTTGATGGTATTGTGATCCATGTGTGGTTCCATCTTGGACCAACTCGGGACCCATTGTGAGTGATCACGATTGTTCATGAGCGGTATATATGTTGGATGACAAGGACTGTGACGCTGAGAGATCATGCATGCATGTGCGCTAGTATGAATTTCCCAACTCCGCAACTACAGATTTTGCATAGTGTGCGGGTTTAGTATGCATGGCCGTGTCCACGTCAGGATCATGTATGCTTGCACCATCTTCTTTTGGCTTAACACCTCCTTGGCATGGACTATCGTTGCTTTTTTTTTACTTCTTTTTGTTTTTTATCCGCCTTGGCGTAGCTTCGATCTTCTATGACTTTGCTAGTGGCTGGTGTAATTTTTGTATGTGTGCATCTATATTGGCTGACTGCATTTCAGGTATGCACTAGTAGAAAAAAGACCTTTCGTCCGACGCATTAGTCCCGGCCTGGTTACGAGTCGGTACTAAAGAGGCTATTAGTTTCGGTTCGTGCCGGCTCCAACGGCTAGGAGCAGGGCGACCTTTAGTACCGGCTCGTAAGGGACCTTTAGTACCGGTTCGTGTCACGAACCGGTACTAAAGGGGACGTGACAGGCTTTTGGTCAGACTTGGGCCCCACGTGTCTCTTTAGTACCGGTTGGTGGCACGAGCCGGTACTAAAGGTCCCGGTTGGTGACATCATCCGGTACGAAAGACTTCCTATATATATGCTTCGTCCGCAGCCGATCGAAGGGGCTTTCATTTTTCTGTTTTCTCCCCTGTTCTTCTTCTTGCTCGAAGCTCATCCTCCATTTTGCCAAGGATTTGTCAAGATTTGAAGGCACCCCATCTATCCAAGTGTTCACAAAGGTTAGCAACTTTGCCCCTTCATCTCTCATTACTAGATTAGCTTGTGGTATGCTCAAAGATATGTGATTTGTGGGTTTTAGCTAGGTTTTGGGGGAGTGATCATTGTGTGGGAGTTTATTTAATTTATATGCAATTTGAGCTCAAATTAACTTGTTAGGTTGCATGTGTGTAGGTGTGGTTTATTTGGTGCGTTCCCATCCTCGTCCTAACCACTGTCGATCGTTCGCACCGTCTCGTCACGGCAACGGCCTCCTTGGTGAGCCTCTTGTTCTTCTAAAAACCTTTTTTGTTAAAAAAATTACTTGTATGATTTAGATAGCTGCGTGTATGATTTACTTACTTGCATTATTGTTAGTTATTCTATAGTGTCATGGTTATGGTATCCGCCCACGTCGGCCCTCGTCCAGTCTATGATTCAGATGTGGTATGTCGTTATCTTTTATAACTATTTCCCAAATCATCTAATGTCTATGACAATTAGTTACGCCACCAAATTGACGTAGATGTTTTTATCTATAGGAAGTAGTTGAACCAGAAATTCCAACCGACTATCACTACTGGAAACAGCATCTTTGCCGTCAGCCAGTTCTTTGCCGTCAGCTCACGGACGGCAAAGAAGCTCTTTGCCATCAGCCAATTCTTTGCCGTCTGCTAGCGGACGACAGAGGAGGTTTGCTGTCCGCTAGCGGACGGCAAAGAGGGAGGGGCCCCACTAACGAGCCGCTTACACCTTAATCTAACGGCCCCCTCTTTGCCGTCTTCTAGCGGACGGCAAACCTCCTTTGCCGTCCGCTAGCGGACGGCAAACAGGGGACTTAACTAACGGCAACGCCCCACCCCGGCCCGGCTCTCTCTCTCTCTCTGTTTCTCTCCCTCTCCTGCCCGCCGCCCACCGCATGCGTGTCGCCGCCCCACCACCCCGTCGCCCCACTGGCCCACCGCCCCATCGGCCCACTTCGCTCCGGCGCCACCGCCGCCCCTTCGCCCCCGCCGCCGCACCTAGGCCCCCTTGCGCCCCACCGCCCCGGAACCCTATGGCCCCGTCGCCACCGCCGCCCATCGCCCGCCAGCACAGCCTGCCGCCCGCGCCCGCGCCCGCTGCCCCACCGGCCCAGCCGGTGCCCTACGGCCCCCCTACGCACCCTCCGTCCCTGCCACACACCGCTCTCAGGCGCCCGAGGGCCCCTGTCCCCGCCGCCCGGCCGCCACCGCCGCCCCAGCGCTCCTCGGTGCTCCCCGGCCCTCCCCAGCGCTCCCCGCCCCTCCCCGGCGCTCCCCCAACCCTCCCCGCCCCCCTCTGGTAAGCTCTTCCCCTCCTCTTTTTTCTATTTTTTTATTTTAGTTTAGGTTTAGATTATTAGGTTAGTGTTAATTAGGTTAATGTTAATTAGATTAGTGTTAGTTTAGGTTAGTGTTAATTAGCTTGGTGTTAGTTTAGGTTTATTAGGTTAGTGTTAATTAGGTTAGTGTTAGTTTAGGTTGATTAGGTTAGTGCAAAAAGAAGAAGAAGAAGAAGAAGAAGAAGAAGAAGAAGAAGAAGAAGAAGAAGAAGAAGAAGAAGAGAAGAGCCCCCGATCCCCGACGCCACTAATCCCCAACCCCCGACGCCACAGACCCTCGGCGACCCGGACCACCGACCACCGACGCCATCGCCCCTCAACCACCGACACCACCGACCCCCGACCACCGACACCATCGACCCCCGACGCCACCAAACCCCGACGCCCCAGACCCCCGACCACCAACGCCATCGCCCCCCAGGCACCGACCCCCGATGCCTCGGACCCCCGACCACCGATGCCATCGCCCCCCGACCACCGACACCACCGACCCCCAACCTCCGACGCCACCGACCCCCGACCACCAATGCCATCGCCCCCGACCACTGACACAACCGACCCTCGACCACCGACACCATTGACCCCTGACCACCAACGCCACCGACCCCCGACTCCACTGACCCCTGACCCTCGACACCTGTTCTGCCTCCTGTTGACCTAAAAGGTGCTCTTCGGCCTTCGTGAGGCCAAGGAGGTCATAGTTTTGTAAATTATGAGCTAGGTCACATATTTTCCTATTTTGTTATAAAAAACATCATATTTTGTGTTGATCGGGTCAATTTCAATGTCAGTTGTTCGACGACCTCCCCGTGCATTTGACGAGCTCCCCTGCTGCGTTCGTTGGTGAGCACAAATGACATCTTCTCCCTTGGCACCCTTGAAAAAATTGCTCTGTTCCAGTCTTCGTGCCGATGAAACTTGCTAGCTATAGGTGTCTTCAATCATCAGTATGCGTGACCACTATGCGTCTCCCGTTCGAAAGGGTTGCATCTATAAATATGCATTCATTAGCATATTTATAACCATGATTCTTTTGAATTGTCCAACGTTATCCATGGATAGCCCGAGTATGTGTAGATTGGGTTCGTTTTTCCATATGCTCTGCTCTGGATCCGATGCGGAATTTCGTCAGTGCCTCCCTATTGTTCTTCGTGTACATATCCTCTCTGTTTATTGCTGAGACATGTATCAGGAGAACAGCGGGGAGGTGCTATCAAAATTGTGCGTTGGATCCGGAGCGGAGCGTGAGAAAACGAACCCAATCTACACATACTCGGGTGGGATTAGGACCTATCTTTACCTACTAGCGTCTAGGTTGCATCGACGTAATAAAACTGACAAACTCTATTAACTGATGAATATGGTTTGCTGAATTATGTATATAATTTTTGTGTGTCCAGTAGCTAGGCAAGATGAGTGATCGTGGGTGGATGTACACCGGTCACACTAGTCAAAAAGACATGACCCGTGAATGGATAACAAAAACCAATGAGTTTGTGAGAGTCGCATTTGCAATTGGACAGAAAACAACCTGGTGCCCTTGTGTCGATTGCGACAACTTTAAGAAGAAGTCAGAGTTTGAAATGCTCAAACATGTGCAGAAGTGGACTTTTACGCCTAATTATACGGTCTGAACATTTCATGGCGAGTCAGCCCAACGTGCCAGAGCCGAGGTGGTTCATCGTCGCACCGACCAGCATGGTACCGGGATCGAATACATGGTGCAAGACTTTGATGATGCTCGGGATTCGGACGATGAGATGGAGGAATCTGCAAAGGCCTTTTATGAAATGTTGGAGTCTTCAAAACGTCATCTCCACGAGCACACTGAGCTTTGTCAGCTGGATGCCATCGCGCAAGTAATGGCTCTGAAGGCTCAGTTCAACCTGGATAGAGAATGCTACGACGCGATGATAACGATATTTGGACGCTTTCTACCCAAAGTCCATGTATTGCAAGCAAACCTGTACCCATCGGACAAAATCCTACGTGCGCTTAAGATGCCCTATGAGAAGATAGATGCCTGTGAGAACGGATGTGCCTTATTTAGGCTTGAGTATGCGGGCTTGAACTATTGCCCCATTTGCAATGCTTCCAGGTGTGTTATGGTAGACAACGGTATGGGTGAGAAGAGTCAGACCAAAATTCCCATTAATGTTCTTCGGTATCTGCCAATCATACCAAGACTTCAACGTCTTTTCATGGTCGAAGATACGGCCAGACAGATGACGTGGCATAAATTGGGCAAAAGAACAGAACTAGATGCAGATGGGAATCCGATGTTGGGACACACTTCAGACGCTTTTGCGTGGAAGCACTTCGATGCATTACATAAGGATAAAGCGACAGATCCAAGGCATCCTCGAGTTGCCATCAGCACGGGTGGGTTCAATGTGTATGGTATGACGACAGCACAATACAGTTGTTGGCCTGTATTTGTCATTCCACTCAATCTCGCCCCGAGAAAGATTATGAAAAGAAAGAACATTTTTCTGACGTTGATAATTCTAGGGCCCAAATATCCAGGGAAGAATATGAATGTGTACATGCAGCCGCATAAGGATGAATTGCAAGAAGCCTGGGATAATGGGATCAAGACATACGAAGCCACTACCAAAATGAACTTCAAAATGCATGTGTGGTACATGTACTCATCGCATGACTTGTCGGCGTATCCACTATTCGTTGGCTAGTGTGTGCATGGAAGGTTTCCGTGCCCCACATGCAAGGCAGCTCTTGAGTTCTGTTGGCTGCAGGTGGGTCGCAAGTTTTCTTGCTTCGACATGCATAGACAATTCCTGGATCCTGACCATAAGTTCAGAAAAGACAAGAATAATTTCATCAAAGGTAGAGTTGTCAAAAACACTGCACCACCTGCGTTGACAGGCCAACAGATCTTGGATCAGATGAACGCTCTTGAGCCGGATCCAGATCGTCCAGAGTATTTCAAAGGGTATAATATGGAACACGCCTGGACTCACAAGATACGTTTATGGGATCTGCCTTACTTTAAAGACCTCCTTTGCCCACACAACATCGACGTGATGCACACTGAAAAGAATATCGCGGAGGCCCTTTTTGGTACATTGTTTGGCATAGAGGGGAAGTCGAGGGATAATCCTAAGTCTAGATTTGATCAGGAGGCTCTATGTGATAGACCGTTACAAAACATTCGACAACCGAAAGGAAAGAAGAACTGGATGAAGCCAAAGGCATGGTTCAATCTTGGAAGGCCAGCTATGAGGGAAATGATCTTGTGGGTGAAAACGCAGTTGATGTTCCCCGATGGGTATGCAGCGAATCTAAAGAGGGGAGCGAGTCTTGAGAAATTGAAAAAATTTGGTCTCAAGAGTCATGATTGGCACATATGGCTCGAGCGGGTAATGCCGGTGACGTTGCGTGGCTTTATCCCTGAGGATGAATGGCTAGTACTAGCAGAGCTGAGCTATTTCTTCCATGTTGTTTGTGCGAAAGAACTATCGCCTGATGTGCTAGACGAATCGAAAGAGTTGGCGCTGGAGTTGATCTGCAAGTTAGAAAAGATCTTTCCACCGGGCTTCTTTAATCCAATGCAGCATTTTATTTTGCATCTCCCGACCGAGGCAAGATTGGGGGGGGGGGCTCATGCAAAATTGTTGGTGCTTCGCAACTAAGAGGATGCAGAAGACGCTTTGAGCAAAATGTAAAAGTAAACGTAGAGTTGAAGCATCGATGGCCGAGGCATTCATTACTGAGGAGGCGGCAAACTTCGTGACATCACACTATAAAGCCAAGAATCGTCATTTGCATAATCCGAAGCCTCGGTACAATGATGGCGACCGTGAAAAAGGTTGATCCAACCTCAGCCTATTCAAAGGGGAAGCTCGCACCAGCCGGTGCTTCGAAAGCAATAGCGTTGGATGTTGAAGAATGGCGGACCATTTCGTCGTATATCTTCAACAACCTAACAGAAGTGCGGCCGTACATCGAGTAAGTTGTCGGTACATTGTTTCGCAACTTTTAATTCTTTTGAAATGCTCTTATTTCCGGATATATGATACATTCGATACGTCGCCAAATTCTCGGATGGAGCGATGATCCAAAAGGATTCCATCGAAGAGTATGAGCTTCTGGCAAAGCATGGAGGTGGCTATCCCGGTTTCATCTCTTGGTTCAAGCAAACGGTAATTTTCATTAATTAGATGATTTCATTTCTTCGCCTAGTTTACGGCGAATGCAACAATCCTTTCTTATTAAACTTGTAGGCTAATGCAGAGTCTATGGACTCCGTATTGAGACAAGTCGCTAATGGTTTTGACTATAAGGTCCGTTCATTTGACAAATACGACATCAACGGGTATCGTTTTCGTACTTTTGGCAAAGAGCTATCTATGGCCGTCCGAAAGTCTACAAATTGTTGTGTCTCCGCTGTCGATCTCCGCGACTGCCATGACGGGAAGCATCTCTGATTCTGAACGCCCCATCAGCATGATGGAAAAATCTTTGTCCCCTGATACGTCACAACTGATCATGGTGGCTCCTGCTGTTATGGATGTCCAATATGTATCAACAGTGATTCATAGTTCAAGTGTTGATCCTGATGAGTATGCCTCTGCATCTAGCCAGTTGGAGGCCCATCTCAGTTTCCCTGTTATGGCTGTAGAAACTGCTATGGCTGCAGAAACTACTACTACTGCAGATTACGAATCAGATTTCAGTACTGTGCATGGAGCTTCAGGTAACGACCCGGCTATGCATGGAGCTTCAGATCAAATCGCAGAGTGAGCGAAAGGGCAAAAACCACACTATACACATACCACAAAGCAAGCATAGGCACATGTCAGGCATACATCAAAGGTGGGTTTCCTAATGTTGGGTGCTCAAAGAGGGACCTGCAAAATTACTACTGTGACCTCACGCTAGAAATCAGGGATGCAGATGCTCAAATGTTTGTCGCTCAGCTAGCTAGAAAGCAAGAAGTCAATCCAGCTGTTATCTATGATTTTGTTTTCAACCGCGAGGGGAAGTTGATGTATGTGTTCTGGGCCGATGCCATGAGTAGGAAAAACTACAATCACTTTGATGGTGATGGTGTGGTATCCATTGATTCTACTTACACTACTAATCAATACAACATAATCTTTGCACCATTTACTGGGGTCAATCATCACTTACAAAGCCTATTTTATGGCATGGGATTCTTGCTAAATGAGCAGACTCAGTCATATGTTTGGTTATTTGAGACCTTCCTTAGAGAAGTGGGAGGGGCGTAGCACCTAGACTCATTATAACTGACGAAGCTATTAGCATGAAGAATGTGATTGACACAGTTGTTCCGACCACTGTGCATAGGTTATGTATGTGGCACATAATGAAGAAACTTCCAGAGAAGATTGGACCATTAATTAGAGAAAAATCTGATTTTTGGGACAGGATGAATTCGCGTGTGGGTGGTTCGGAAACTCCAACTGAGTTTGAGTTTCAGTGGAATTCAGTCATTACGGACTTTGGCTTGGAGGAGAATGAGTGGTTGGCTGAAAGGTTTAGCATTTGAGAGTCATGGATACCAGCATACTTTATGGACATACCATTGGCAGGCAGTCTCCGAACCACATCAAGGTATGAAAGTGCAAATTCATTTTTTAACCGTTTTATTTATCGTGAGCTTGCTCTTGCTGAGTTCTGGCTTTGATTCTCCGAACCACAATCAACAGCTATCACCCAGTAGGAATACATGTACAAGAAACTCTGTCAGCCTATGAGCCAGTCATCCCTTTATTAAGTTGTATCAAAGTTTAAGCACCAAGTTCATTGATTCATCAATTATTTTTGTGAGTGCTCATCCTGCAAGAAACAACTAAGATTGCAAATCCACATGAACCTCAACAATAGAATTGACGAAAAGAACTTAAAATGTTGTTTTCTTCACAATTTTGTAGTCACCAATATATTTACGTTCACTGGTTGTTTGTAAGCTCCAGGTTTGGAAGCTTACAACAACAGCAGCATGTTCTTGTTTGTGAATACAAGAAAGAAAAGTAGGGATGCAGAATCATAAGGAATGCAGAAGCACCAGATGAAAGTATGGCTGGCTCGGCTGTATCACATCATGTATCACAGAGCACCTCAAATGTCAAAAAACTACAATCTGCAGGAGTAGCTGGACATAACAAATATTTTTATTTCTGATTTTTTTTCATTCAGAACAAACTTCATTCACTTGTCTCTGAACTCACAAGCTACAATCTGCAAGTACTATATACATTCACATTCTGAATTCTGATCAATACTCACCATTCACCAAAGAACAATTGAAATGGATAAGCTCAAAAATACAATTTGCAGGTACTAGATACATTAAACAGACATAGCCTAGAGCTGGTGCGGGCGTGTTTTTGCAGTTTTCTCTTGCTTTTGATGTGGTGCGTGAGATGGTGATCGGCCGGCCGAGAGTAGATGGATACAAGGATGCACAAGCCAAGGATGCACAAGGGTTTTAGAAAGTCTATTCATCACCCAGGGTCTAGAATAAGTTATTTTTCACCCGAGGTAATATTACGATCTTCGGGCTATATAAACACTATTCTGATCACGGGTTGAACTTTCTGAGTTACACAACCCTGAACTTCCCTCTCTAGCAACCCGACCTTCGGGCTATCTTCGGAACCATGTCTTCCCGTGCGAATTTTTCTGTGCAGTCGTGTTCTATGTGATGTAAGTGTAATCCGCAAACGGTTTTTACCAACTAAATGCCCGTTTTAAATTGGAATCTCGCTCGTTGGCGGATTTGCTCTCGGGGATGTGATGAATTTGCTTCTGCTGCAATTTTACTGCCTGATTGTTCGACCTGGACTTTCCTGAGTGTTAGGTTGAACTTCCGGAAAAGTGCCCAAATATGTCTTGCAATATAACGTTGAAAAGCTATGGACACCAGTATAACAGTCTTTGTTGAATTTTTGGCAAAATGTACACGGTTTAAGAGCAGTTTTGAAAACCGTTTTTTTCATACATATTTTCGACGCTATTTCTAAACCGTTCATCGGAATGAGTCAAATGAGATGGCGTTGGATAGCTGCTGCAAATCCGCTCAGTTCACATGTTGAACGTTTTTCAAAATTCCCTACGTTTAAAGATGCATTTCAAAAATGGCGGAATTTCTAAAACCGAACAGTCAGGTTCGTATTTTGGGGTTGGTTTGAAAACGTCTAGTCCTTTTGATGCATATGATATGGCGTTATAAATCTTATGAAAATGCGCATTTTCTATATAAATTTTTTGTTCCAACTATGAACGGTTCAAAAATAATTTAGAAAATGGCCGAATGTGTATTTTCGCGTTATTTTCTCAATAGTTCATCAGCATGAGGCAAATGATATGGAGTTGGAAAGCATGAAGAAATGCAAAACTTCTATATGTAGATTGTTTTTTCTAATTCTTTATGGTTTTAAGTCAATTTCGAAAATGGTTGAAAACGTATTTCGGCCGTAATTTCTAGAAATTTTATCGGAATGGGGCAAATAATATACCGTTGAAAAGCTACGGAAAATGCGTAACTTTTTCATGTAGATGGTTTTCTCTAATTCCAAGCCGTTTTCACGCAATTTGGAAAACGAAGAGATGATGTGTTCTGCCTTTATTGCGAAACACATTCTTCGAAAATGCATCGCGTGAATAACTTAAACTTCTTGGCATGTCTACTTGAACTTCACTCTATTTTCACGTATTTTTTTTGCTCATAGCTCTCCATCCATTCACCAGAATTGAGCAAGTGACATACCGATGGATAACTGCTGTAAAGACGTAACTTTCCCGTGTTAATCATTTTGTCATACTCGCGATGGTTTTAAAAGTTTTTCATCTCAAATTCATTCAGTGCAATAGTTGAACTTCGTACTGTTTTCACGCTGAACTACCGTGACGTATTATCGTTTGTAATTTTCTCATCCATTCGTCATTGTTACACAAATGATATTCCTTTTGTACAAACCTCTCTCAAAATAACATTTTTAACTTTCTCCGACCGAAGACTTGAACTTACACAAATGATATTCCTGCCGTTTTAAAGTAATTTAGAGAAATGAAGACATCATGATTTCTACCTTCATCGTGAATGGAAATGCACTGTGCGAAGTAGTTGAATTTCTGGGGCATGTCTGTTTGAACTTCACTCTGTTTTTGACGTGCTGTTTTTTGCACTGTGTGAAGTAATTGAACTTTCAGGGCATGTCTGTTTGAACTTCACTCTGTTTCACTTTATTGTATTTTTCTTATACGAAACACACACCATGCAGTACATGAACTTCCGGTTTTTATCACTTTAAACTTCTCTCTGGTTTGAGAGAATTATTTTAAAACACAAAAAACAACATATTTTTTATGTATTTTGGACATCTAAATACATGGTGAACCTCTCTCACAAGAATTTTTGAACTTTCCTAGGCCGATCACTTGAACTTCTTGTAGGATTGAAAGTAGGTCTAGAGAGGGGTGATTAAACTACTTGAGCAAATAAAAGTTTTGCCTTTTTCCCAATTTTAATTCTTGGCAAGTTTTAGCATTCATAGCATATCAAGTAACACCCTACACATGCATGTCTAAGAGTATAGCAGCGGAAAATAAAGACATTGCACATATAAGTAAAGAGAGGGTTAGGAATGCAAACACAAGTGATGAACCGATGATTTTTCCCATGGTTCTGATAGGTAGTGCTATCGTACGTCCACGTTCATGGAGTCTTCACCATGGAGGGTAACGGTCGTGAGAGTCCACGGAGGGTTCCACAAAGAAGCAACCTTGACTATTCCACATGGCTTTCGTCCACGAAGGACTAGCCTCACTATGTGTCGTGGATTTGTCACAACAGATGTCCGGGTAAACGGACTTAGGTCCGGGATGGTCCCAACTATGTGGCGGCTTGAGAGGGGTTCGTCGGAATCGAGAGACGCGAGTTTTACCCAGGTTCGGCCCCTCCGATGGAGGTAAAAGCCTACGTCCTGCTTGTCTTGTATTGATGATGAGGAAGATCTCTCGGTTACAAGGGTGCGGGATCGCTACCTCGAATCTCGAGAGCCTCTAATCTGTCTATCTCTAGTGACTTGTGTCTATCTTAACTTGTGAACTTCTCCCTCTAGGGGCGCTCTACCCCTCCTTATATAAGTGGAGAGGGTAGGTTTACAAATAGAGTCCTACTCCCAGTAGGACTAGGACTAGTCTTTCATGAATTCTAATCCGGGTCTTGTTTCCTTTGTGAAGGAATCCTTTCTCTCCTTGGGCCTTCTCTTGTGAGCCGCCTCGCGCCGGCTTTCATGATGGGCCTTGGGCCTTGTCACCCGTCTGACCCGCCCGCCGGGTTACCAATAAATCATCAAGTGTCGACCGGGTCTCCAGTGAGTCGCCAAGTCCTGGCCGGGTCATACCGCGGGGTAATATCTCCCACATTAGCCCCCAGGTTAGCTTGAATTTATTCATGCTAATCTCCTGAAATAAGAATAAATATGTTAAGTGATTGGCTCACTCCACTGGACGGCTTAATGAAGTAGCTCCTTGAAAATCCGGGTTTCTTCTTCATATGAATGAGTCATCTTCTCAATCGTCTTGCTCATTAGTGTCCTTTGAAGTAAAATATATTGGGAATAAAACATCCATATGCCATTGAGTTGGCCTCCAAAACTTTGGCTCCATGAAACTATTGGAGATAAGAAAACCATATGAAGTTGAGACGATTTCCATTGCTTCGCCTTGATAAAAACATTGAGAATAGAACTTTGTCCACTGTTACACCACTTCAATCTGTGAAGCCGGGTTGCTCATATAGAATCTGCCTGCAATGCTCTCGGAGGTTATCTCCGCCGGGTCATAATCATTGATGATACCGAGTCATTATTGTTGGTGTCACCGGGTCAAATAACTGAACTCCAGCTGACTTGATAAAAATATTGGGATGAAAATCCATCTGATGTAGAGTCGGTCTTACTCATAATTGACATTTTGAAAACCCTCTTCAATTTTTTGATATATCCATATTACCAGTAGCTCCCAAGCTCCAAGTTTATCCATGATGACTTGGCACTTTGCAATAATATATGTGATTGTGTAGCCCCCAAGTACTAGGTTGTCTTGCCTGCAGCATCCTGGGACTTCTAATTGTCTTACACCTTATAAAGCTTCGGCGGGTGTAGCCCCCAAGAGCCGGCTCATCAGAATGTGATGTGCCGGGTCTTCAATTTGAACCTCTTAATTTGTTAAACAGCTGAATACTGTAGCCCCCAAGTGCCGGGTCAGTAAGAAGTACTGGGCTGGGACTTAGAAAAAATATAGAAAGGCTGGCTGATGTCCTTGAGACAACAGGATCTGTTAACCATGTATGATTTGAAAAGCAACTTGCATTATCCCCCAAGTGCCGTGATGCGTGCTTGTAGCGACATGAGACTTGCATACTTGATATAAACTTGACTTGAATAATATAGCCCCCAAGTGTCGGGTCGTCTGCCTGCGGCGACTCGGGAATATGTGAGAGTAATATGACTCATCATAATGCACTTCAAAAGTTCTCTTTGAACTGATATTGATCTCATTTGAATGAATCTTAGACCGCGATTGTAAAATAACCCAGAATGAATTTGCTGGAATAATTCCTTTGTCTTTGACATGAAATCCCTGCTCACGGTTCTGGTGCAACCCGGCAAATATATATTTGATAAATTCATGAGTGTTGTAGATTACTACAGAGCACAATTGAAGAAATTTGAGAACCGGTCAATCAGATGATACGGCATTATATCTGATAGGACGGCTCTTCAAGAATAATTAACTTCCCAATCTGGTTTGATAAAACCCCAATCACTTAATACTGGTTATGATAAACCATGATGAAGATCCAGCCATTTGGCAATCAAAGATCTATTTGTTCCTGCAGAAGTTCTTTCATCATACTTAACGATGGCTCATCTTAAGAGACAAGACCTGCAAAAATAAACAAGACAGAATATATTCTGCATTGTTGTAAGGGCAGCTTGAAAAAGCATAACCCGAAGATGTTAAAATTTGTTGTAGCCTTGATTCTTCTTTCATGATATTGCTCTGACCCGGATTGATAAACCGGCATAACATGTGAATATGATGCGATGTATGATGTTCTTGCTTTTCTTTCCCTTTTTGTTTTTCGAAAACTCATTTTCTGGCCCTTCGGGGGACCTATTGCTTTGAACTGCCTAACAGTGCAGGGTCTCTAACGAGAGTGACCGCCAATCTTGCACGGCTCATGGTCTCTAAGAGATATTAACTGTTAAGGGCGCAACAGACCAGAATTTGCAGCGGGGTGAGTGCCCCAGGCTCATAAGCTACTTCTCACGTGATATAAATTCGTAGTTTGAACCTTAAACAAGGTCACTTGTTAAGAGTATAACGGGCCACATGGCGGAGAGTATGTAGCAGATGAGAGAGTTTCCCTTGCCGCTGTATGAGGCCCTCGCAGGGGGTGAGTTGACAGCTCGCTGCACCCCTGGTCGAGCAACAGCTACATACAGGCAGGTATATCTCAAACTTGCCATGGCTGAAGAGCCGATCGAGAGGGTGTGTAAGCTAAACCCAGTGGGCTGGAAGCCCCCAAATGACCTTGTTGACGAAGTCAACTTTTGGGTATACAACCCGCCTTACAGTGGCTGAAGAGCCGATCAAAATGGTGTGTAAGCTGAACCCTGGCAGGTTAGAAGCCCCCAAATGACCTTGTTGACGAAGTCAACTTTTGGGTATACAACCCACCTTACGGTGGCTGAAGCGCCTGATTGAGAGGGTTGAAGCTTAACCCGGTGGGTTGAAAGCCCCCAAACGACCTTGTCGATGATATCAACTTGTGCATCATCTTGTAAGTCGCCATCTTGTAAGCCGCCATCTTGTATGAAGAAACGGTAGAAGCCTCAAAGTGACTTTATGATGATCCAATAAATCCGGGCACCCATGTTTGAACGGTGTATATCGGCAGTTCGTCCTCTTGGGCAACTTTTTAATTCTTCCGCCAATAATGTGGTAGCCTTCGGGATTGGGTTAACTTTTCTGGCAATGACCCGGGGTTCTTGTTGAGAAAGTGATCAAATGCGTCGAGCTGTGTCTGTAGCCCCTGAGTCTCAAGTTGACTCGAAGAGGCAGCTTGAGAGTCTCCACCGAAGGTTGAAGGTTGATCATGGCGGGTTTATAGATGACCCCGTATGAACTGTTTCAATAACCCGGTCGATGGTTCGTCCCGGCTGGTTGCTGAAGTTAACCAAACTATAGTGGCGGCGACTTGCGTGCCTGTCCGTCAGGCGGCTCGTGCAGGCGAACACAACACCGATATATTGATGTAGATCACACCGTGGACGGCGTTTTGAGCGCGTCCGTTGGGCGTCTCGTACAGGCAAGCAAAACACTGATATGTTGATGTAGACGTACAAGTCAGTCGCATCGTTTGAAGATGGCATGATCGTGAGAGACGGTCGCAGCGTTGTAAGCCGGTGCGGCCGCGAGAGACAGCCGGGGCGTTGTAAGCTGGTGCGGTCACGAGAGACGGCCGCGGCGTTGTAAGCCGGTGGGGTCACGAGAGACGGTCGCGGCGTTGTAAGCCGATGCGGTCGCGAGAGACGGTCGCGGTGTTGTAAGCCGGCTGTGAAGACGGCGGCTTGAGCGCGTCTGTCGAGCGGCTCGAGCGAGCAAGGACGGCTCCGGCGATGTCAATATAGACCGGGCAACAGGGGTGGGGCGACTGCGCGTGTGTCCGTTGAGCTTGCTCGTTGGACGGACGCACAATATATTACCCACTTTATTATATGAACAATTGTCCTGCGCAAAATATGTCCCAAGACAGTGTAATTGTTCTTAATGAAATTAATATATGTGATTAAAATAGACTAGACAAATATCACCTGATGTGTTGGAAACGACAGATGACCCAATGCACAACACCACTCAGGCTTGATTTCTTCAGGCCAAGCATCGTCCAATTGCGGACAGGACGACTCGGGCGAGCGTGCGGCCATGGCGGAGGTGAAGGTTGCGGCGGCGGCTCGGCAGTGGGCCTGCTCGAACGCAGCCGCGGGAGATGGGGCGTGGATGCAGACGAGGCCACAACGGAGGCAAGCAGGCGGGACTGTGGGCCGATTTGACTGCAGTCGCGGCGTGGGGCGAGACGGGCGTTATTCAGATGCTGGCCAGAATCTTCTTGCCCTTACAAACTTCTTGGTTCACTCCACAACACGAAGTAGGAGGCTCCCAAGCGACACTTAACCAATCTAGGAGGCACCACCCTCCAAAAGGTAATAGGCTCGGTAATGACGATGAACTCCTTGCTCTTGTGCTTCAAGATGATAGACTCCTGAACACACAATCACTCTCTCACAGATTTGGCTTGGTAGAAGAGATGGGATTGGTGGAAAGCAACTTGGGGAGGCTAGACATCAAGATCCATATGGTTGGAGTGGAAGTTCTTGACCTCAACACAAGGGTAGGTGGTTCTCTCTCAGAAAACTAAGTAGGATAGGTATGGAATAGTTCTGAGTGCTTCTCTTTCATGTGGGTGGAGGTGAAGGGATACATATAGGCATCCCCGAAAATCCAACCGTTACACACAATAAGTCAGACTCGGCGACACCGAAGTGTAAAACTCGGTGGTACCGAAGTGATAAAAAGTGGCAACTTTTGAATCTCAAAGGGACCGATATATAACTCTCGGTTGCACCGACAAGGTGACCAATGGTCAGATTTACCAAACTCGGTGACGCCGATTCACCATTCTCCGTTGGACCGACAATGAGAACTTGCGTAACAGGAAGTTGGTAACCCAACTCGGTGGCATCGAGTGCAGTGTCGGCTGCACCGAAGTGTTAGGGTTTGGTTGAGTGTGTCTAGGGTTTGAAACTCGGTGGCACCGGGATTGGATAGTTGGTTGCAGCGATTTGGCATGTTTGACTTAGAACAGACTTTGATGAGAGAGTATGTGGATGTTTTGGTGATGTCACTTGTGCACGTTTGAGCATATTGTTCACCATCAAAACTTTATCCTCTTTTAATATTAGTGGCTTTCCTATAGACTCAAAGTGATTTCTCACAAATATAAAATGTAGAGTTCTTTTGTTTGAAGCTTGGCCAACCTATTTTCTTGAATCTTGGGGTAATTTCACAATCCTTTTGGCATTCTTATCATTGAACTTATCTGAAATATACTTGATGAAGATAACCACCAAGTTATATGTTGTTATTAATTACCAAAATCACCAAGAAAGCAAATGTGCTTTCACACCTAATAACAAAAAAATTAGACTTTGTTTTTTTATTCTTTTTCCTTACACGAATGCACACCATGCAATGCGTGAACTTCCGGCAGTTATCAGTTATCAGTTTGAGTAGGAGTATACATGAGTACAGAGCCACACATGCGTATGCATTTCTCACATGACCACTCATCCACGTGAACGGGTTGTTCTAAATGGGTACATGAACAAACAAGAAATCATCAGTTCCATCGAGACCAAATGGGTACGTGAGAATTACTTTGTATACATACAACAAGCATAACTCTCCTATACAGGGAACTTCTATATTTGATATACCTGAACTTCTTAGCAACAATTTACATGAACTTTCTACTGTTACGAGAAGCACCGAGCAGGGTACAAAAATTGTCCTAGTGTAGACATACAAGCAGGAACTAACAAAGACAACAAAATCAACCTATGTAGCCGAAGCAATCAACCATCTGTCAGTTTAAGCGATATAGGCCTGCACTGTCCTAGAAAGAAAAGAAGCGAGCACAAAGAGCATCTGTAGCTCAAACACCTACTTTTGTAAAATACGGGGATCCTTCTTTATCTGAACATCTAGTGCCATCTCTGGCTCAATACACCGTGGGCTTTGGCGGCAAGCTCATGTGACATTTGAGGAGTTGACCTGCTGCTGTTGAACGATGTGGACTGCAGCGGCTGCCCTGTTTTATTGATGGAGGAGCAACGTGGATCCGCCGGTCCGGCGACGCATCGGGCGGTGGGTAGCAGTGGTCAACGACCCGATCCACTGCAAATGTCCGACGTTGTCGCTACTGGCAAAGGTGGGGGAGACCAAGGCAGTGTCGGGAGGTAGGGGACGTTGGTTGGATTTGAGCGCCGCCACCGGCGAACAGGGGCGTGGCTGGTCGTTTGGGGCGGCGTTTAGTGGATGGTGGTTTTGGGCGGTCGGTTGGGGCGACGGGGGCGACCTCTGTGAGGTCGTGGTGGCCGGCGGGGGGAGGCGCGTCGGGGTCGGGGCGACGACGGGGTCGGCGGCGGTTGTGGCAGGGGGCGGAGTGGATCGGATCGAGGGAGGTGGGGATCGGGGAGGAGGTGGGGGTCGGGCAGGAGGTGAGGGACGAGTGGGCGTGGGATGTGGGCTTTTTTTTGTCCACGGATGTGTGTTCGAGAGTTCGGGAGGATCTGCATATATATATATATATATATAGACACACACACTTGGTAGGAGCTTTTCTCGCATTTCTTCCGTTTTTAAGCAAGTGGCTAATGACGGGAGCTGCCATTTGCATTTTCAGGAGATGGTTCACTACCCAAAATGACCTTTTCCTAACGGTCAAAAACCTTCAGGAATGCATCGTTTTTGTCAAGAACAAGGTAGTACCGTCAGGCATCTCTCGTCGGCAATAGCGTGTCAGGAACACCCATTATTCTCTACCTTCAGGAAAGACATTTGTGACGGCGTTCCCTAACTGGCTCCCGCGCCTCTCAAACCCTATATTCCTGAAGGACTGCCGTCACTAATTGCCGCCAGGAACTTGTCCGTCAGGAAGCATCCCTTGCTCCTGACAGCTACAAGTCTACCTTCGTGAATAAGTGCTACATATCCATGAAGGCTGAGTTTGTCAGGAATAAACATACCTGGCCGTGAGGAATCAATTACAGAACCTACAAAAATATGTGCGAAAATTTAGACACGTGACAGATAATTTCATATCATACGCAAACAATTTTCAAATAACATCCAATTCATAGTTCACAACATATCCATTATATTGAATCAGTGTTCACACATTCGTATTCAACTCATGTTTCATAGTTGTCACCAAGTCCAATACACATACTAGCAGTTGATTCTTGAAGCTCAACTTAAGAGGAGAGTACGTCGTCACCATGTCCAAAAGACACATACTACTAATTGGTTCCTAAAGTTTAACTTAACAGGGCTTTGTCACTAGGTCCAAAAGACACATACTAGTTGATTCCTAAATTGCGAGCGAGGAGAAGCAAGTGACAAAATAAAGGGCACATGCACCCTTGTTTAATATACCCACTGATTATTCCAGTGGCATTCCTAGATGTGTTGGAGTACCATGCTCATTCAGATGAGTAGCATGTGCATTGTCGTCAGCACGAACAAGATCTATCAACGAAGCAACACCATCATCTTGGGCTTCGAAAATTGAATTTGTCTACATAAAACCAATGTGGCAGATTTCAGGTAAATTTACAATAGAATAACATCACAGATTTTTAATGAGATTCATGACATAGCAAAAGTTCACACAAGCAGAGTTAATGGCAGCAGGTTTACGCATAGCTCCACACACAGATCCATGACAACAAGTTCACATGAACAAGTTTAGAAACCAAATGAAAATTCCAGATCATGACACATGGATGATGTTATCCACCAAGCAAGTGAAGATTTCTTTCTTAAAGCCAAGTGTAGGTATGCACTTATGAAGAGGTAACAGGAACACAAGATCTATATTAGTGTCCAAGCCTACATACCGGATCACCAGTACTATCATCCACCAACTCATCATGAAAGGCGAGAAGATCTTCAGGTATTTCCCATCCCATTTTGCCATACACAATCTATATTGGAACAAATGATCAAGTTTATGTGTGAAACATCAACAAGATCTAAAACACGATCAAAGCAAATGTGTAAAAGAAAAACAATACCTGCAGATGTTTGCTGAGAATGAAATCATTCTTGCAGCGCCTTTCTAATTGAACATTTTTCCTCGATAAATCTTGGTACGACATGGAGTTTGATGGCCTTATGTCCTTCTCTCTAGCTTTAGCGAAAACCACCGCCTTCTTTATAGCGCCATTACCCATTGCTAGTCGTCCATGGGGCATGCCACCACCAGAGGAATACACAATTTCTGGATCCAAATCATGTTCCTCCCAATTTTCTAGATGTGCAACTTTAACAACTTTTATGTAGTCGTCCTGAAACCATAAACAAGTCACAATATTTTTGCTATTAATTTCAGATTGACAAGTATTGTAGTTCTTAGGATATAGAAAATGTGAATGAGCTTACAACACGCTTTTGGGCCTTAACATTGTTCATGGGGCCACTTTTTCCGGTCTCGGTACACTTGGTAACTCCTGCCTTCATGCACTTGTAAGTGTTCATGTTTGTTGCTGCTGCAGGCCCGTACTCCTCTCCCTGCATAAGAGAAGAAGCTCTTTCAACAAGCTACCCATACACACTAGTCACACAAAACTAAATGCTACTTACCAAAACAATTTTGGTCTGAACAAATGATCTTGACCCACCCCTGTTTTATGCAATACTTTCTGATTTGAAGCGTGACTGTTGGCCAAGCTCCCTTAGCCCCTTGTATTTTGAGGAGCACCAATAGTCACATATGCTTTCCCAGACTTCATCATCAGTGCACCAATAAAGCTGAGCTTGCATATATTCATTTTTAGCAAGCTGTTTTGTGCATGCATCATGATCTTTCATGGGCTGCTGAAGAATAGCTCGATAATACAACTTTACGGATTCTTTACGGGCTTGGTACCACATCTTCCTAAATTGTCTCCTTGCTGCATTCTCGAGAACATTATCAGCTTCTATTCTTTGGGCAGGGTCATCATCAGCTAGTTTGTATATACTCTACACAGACAAAAAATAGAAGTGTTTTGTGGTTAATATTGTTCAATACTAAAAAAACTGAGGTGCCAACTTCATACTAATAAAAAACTTCATCTGCCATGAATGACTCATTGCTTTAGTACTTACCCAAAACTGTGACATGAAATAGTGTGCAGCTGATTGGCCAATATTCTCCCCTTCGGTAATTTTGTTAATGTAATAATCATCCCAGCAAGATGCATGACGCTTGATTTCCAAACCTTCCTTATTCTTCTCCTTAATAATAGAAGGGTATTCACGTTTGAGAAGAGCAGTAATCTGGCCACCTATCCCCTTATCTCCAATGAAGTGATCATCACCTTCAGGTTTAATTGCAATGCGAACGCCATTTGGTGGATTTTTAAGATGGGTGCGTGTCCTTCCCTTTCTTTTCTTAGCCGATGTACCATTTTCATTGTTGTTGGAGGGACTCTCATTGTTGTTCTCTTGTGGCTCATTGCTTGGCGGATCAGGTTGTGAGGCTGGTCTTTTACGACGGTGGCAAAGGACTGTCATATCCTGCAATATTTAAAAACAAAATTATAAGTATTGATAAACACTGAAATTAGATACATAGAATATTTATCACAAGTGAAAGCATATTAAAATAGCAAATTATCACAAATGAAAAGCAAAAGGTAACACTATAGACCTATGTGAAAACTAAATTGCAATCTTAATTAGAAATAGTTATTAGTACAACAAATATTTTTCTTAGCATTTAGATAAACTCTTCATTTTCTTTATCTTGCTCCTTCTATCTTGCTCTTCTTCAGCTTCTTCCTCTTGGCATTCAGATACACTCTTCATTTTCTTTCTCTTTCTCCTTTCATATTTATGTTCTTTGGCTTCTTGCTCTTGAAATTCAGATACATTCTTCATTTTCCTTTTCTTTGTCCTTCTTCTTCTTCTTCTTCTTCTTCTTCTTCTTCTTCTTCTTCTTCTTCTTCTTCTTCTTCTTCATTTATAGGATTCTTGTGCCTCTTCTCCAACTTCTTTAACACCTCCAATTCTTTCGGATCAGTTATCTCATATGACTCTGGTATCTCCAAATTGTCCAAGTCATCTCCTATGTCTATCACGAAAGTACCTTCTAGACCATCCTCTTGAAATACCGGCAAGTTCTCAGTTGGTAATTCAGTATTATTGTCAACATGAGGGATACGGTCTGTAGGTGGTACCACATACACAATCCGCCAGGGGGCTAATGCAGCGCTCTGACATGCATATGACAGATAATACACGAGTTTAACCTGACTAGCCAACACAAATGGATCAAAGTTTGGAATTCTTGAGTTATGCATAACCTCTACCAGCCCTAGATTGGGTGTATGCCTAGTACCCTCGGAAGTTGGATCAAACCAGCGACACTTGAATATAACTAGCTCAAGTTCAATATTGCCTTCCCATGAGATCTGTAGAATTTCCTCAATAATACCAAAATACTCAACAGGAGTACCATCCTCATCAAAGCTCGTCACACAAACTCCTACATTACATGAAGCCAAATCTGTTCGACTCTGCTCATAAATCTCTAAGTGAAACCTATACCCATTCACATCATTAATTCCATAGGTTTTCACTCTTGTTGGAAACCCATATGACATTTGACGCAAAGCATTATGAACACCTGAAGTTGTTTGACACTGCACCAAAATATTTACTTAGATTAGTTTTTTGCTTCTACCATAGTTGAAAAAATAGTGAGCGCAACAATAGTGTGGAGCACATTACATGAGATTTGAACCAGCTGAAAAAGTTGGGGCACTTGTTGTTGCCAAGTGTCGAACCATTTAATCTTAGTTCACGTTGTTGTACATCAGTTTGTGTGCTTTCTCCCCTACAGTATTTTGTGTCAAATTCACTACAAAGATAAAACATACATAATATAGGTCAAGTTGTTTCCAAAAACTTATGTATGCTGCTGAATTTCTATAAGGACAGAAAACACATACGTGAAGAAACCATCCATCTCTGGCATGTTAGTCAAAATATACAAGAATGCCACCTTGTATTCTTGTGTTGTGAGATCATAATGACCCATATAGCTCAAGCATCGTCCAGGATGTTGAAACATTTCAAGATCGCATGCAGAATGAAATGACAATGCGCCATCATCATATCTAGGTGGTTTGTTTCTAACTGAGTGCACATCCGATTTAAAATAAAGAGAGAACAAATTTGTAGCCTCATCAACAAGGTAAGCCTCAGCTATTGATCCCTCAACACATGCCTTGTTACGCACTTTCTTCCTAAGTTTTCCAATACCCCTGAATCAAAGAGAAATCAAGCAATGAAGAAATGCATTTACCAAGTACAAAAGATTTTTTACTTTCATATAAGATGTACCTCTCAAATCGATACATCCATGTATTCTGGACAGGGCCTGCTAGCCGGGCTTGGCGAGGTAGATGAATCATTAAGTGTTGCATGGGATTGAAAAAACCAGGGGGGAATATCTTCTCTAATTTGCAAATAATGACCACAATGTTCTTTTCCACACTTGCTACAGTCTCCTTGCTGAGTTGTTTAGCACACAACTGCCTATAGAAAAAGCTAAGCTCGGAGAGACAAACCCAAATGCCTTCAGGGAGAAAACCACGGAAAGCGGCTGGCAGTAAACGCTCAATGAATATGTGGTAATCATGACTTTTCAGTCCAAACAATTTCTGATCCTTCAGATTAACCCCCCTTCTAAAGTTGGAAGCATACCCATCAGGAAACAATAGCTTTTTTAACCAATTCAAAATGATGACCTTATGCTTCCCCTCAATGCTAAAAAGTGCCCTTGGCTTATCCACCTTGCCATTTGGCTTTTCCACTAGATTCATAGTAGGACGTTTGCAAATCTTGGCTTGGTCTTTCCTCGCTTTGACATTATCTTTTGTTTTATCTGTTATGTCAAAGCATGTGTTCCAAATAGCCTCAGCTACATTTTTTTCATTGTGCATTACATCAATACAATGACAAAGAAGCAATTTGTTGAAGTAAGGAAGATCCCAGAAACAACTAACATGTGTCCAGTTGTGTTCTTTGCCATATGTTTTGGTGTTGCCTACTTGGGCTCTCATTTTGGTTTCTACTTCTACACCTTCCAAATGCCTGGGTGGTTCATCTAATATTATTGCGCCTTTCCAAAATGCATCAGCTTGGGTTCTAAACTCATGGTCCATCGGAAGAAACCTCCTATGACAATTAAACCAGCATGCCTTTCCACCATGTTCTAAACGGAATGCCTTCGTATCACTCATACAATCATAACAACAAAATTTTCCATGGGTACTCCACCCAGCTACCATTCCAAAGGCAGGAAAATCATGGACTGACCATAGATAGGCCACCTTCATCTGGAAGTTTTCCTTCCCATATGCATCCCATGTTTGAACACCACCCCATAGCTCGATTAATTCATCAACCAAAGGTTGCATAAGGACATTGATTTTAGCTCCAGGATGCTCAGGACCAGGGATAACAAGAGAAAGAAATATGTACTCAGAACGAATTATGACTTCAGGAGGCAGATTTAAAGGAACCACAAACACTGGCCAACATGAATAAGAAGCAGCAGTCAAATATAAGGAGTGAAACCATCCGTGGCCACGGCTACTCGCTGATTCCTAGGATCTAATTCAAAGTCTGGGTAATCACTGTCAAGTTTTTGCCATGCTTCACCATCGCGTGGGTGCACCATTTTATCAGAATTAGGACAAGGAGTTTCTTTGTGTGATCGCAACATTTTTGCGGTCTCCTCGTGTGCAAACAATCGTTGCAACCTATCCTTTATAGGAAAGTGCCGCAACACCTTACATGGGATCTTACTTGAACCAGCCTTGTACCTAGGGGTCTTGCAAAAATCACATTTTTTCTTATTCTTATTCTCCTTGTAATACAACATGCAATTTTTGGGACAAACATGAATTTTATGATATGGCATACCAAGACCCTCTAGCAATTTCTTTGAGTTGTAGAAGTCCTTTGGCAGTGAGGAATTTTTAGGCAGCAACTCATGGATCAGCTGTAGTGTATCATTATAACAAGATTCAGATTGATTGTTCTGTGACTTTATGGTCAACAAATGTGCTATGGCTGACATGGTTGAGTGGCTTGTATTTTCATGCACCAACTCTTTTACACTATCAATCATCCTATAGAAAGCTTGGGCTGATGCTATTGGTTGTTGTTCAATGGGGGGTCACGCGCAGCTAGATCATTCAACATAGTGTCCATCCGATCAGACTCTGCAACATCTATGTAATTTGTAATTTCAACATGCCCTTCACCATGTGCTGTCCAAACAGTATAATTACGCTTGAAACCAAAATGACACAGGTCTAACTCCACATCATTCCTGTCCTTTCTCTCATAGTTTCGACATTCAGCACATGGACACTTAATCTTTCCATTCTGGACAACACTTGGAGTAGAGAAGGCAAAATCTATGAATTCTTTTGTCTAATTATACCACTCATCAGTTGATTTACTGTGAGTCCAACCACTATACATCCACCCACGCTCCGCCATTCAATAATGCTGTTATTGCACGATTTGGAATACATAACAGTTAATGATTTAATATGGCAATGAAGTAATTATATAAACAAAGTACAACATGTGCAAGAGTGGACATTGGACCTGTCAATGGAGAGTTGCCGTGCAACACTATCACTGCTTAAGCTTGGGCATCTTAGAGCTACACCTTCCTGATTTTGCAGGACCTTCAACAAAGAGAAAACCATAAGACATGCATGCATAAGGTACAGGTTCCTAACCAGGAACCAGGGGTACAGTAGTTAAACCTTGCGGGTATTGACATGCATATGCATCATATATGTATGAATGACAATAATGTTTCAAGAAACTTGCAAATGAATTAAAAGCCTAACAACAGGCTGCAACCAGATGCAGTGCATCCTACAAATAAAGTTTCACAATATACTACATAGACAGACGACAACTGAAATATCAATTCCTTTGGACTGGGATCATAAAACAACAATATTTACAACTGAATCATATAATAATGGCAATCTACAGAGCTGCTGCACTCCAATCTTTACAAAAGAACAAAAACAATTGCCTTCTTTTAACCTGGAGAGAAGTGACAAGTACTAAACAATGACCATTAGTTGATGTGGAATACTAATTAATTCTGATCTACTAGAGATTTGACACCCATGCATATATTGAAATAGGTGTACAAGCTACTACCTTTTTTGGTGGTTGGAAGGTGCTGGACTCGGATGAATCAGCAGGACGAGGTAGCTAGTGAGCCGTATCTGGAAAACTAGTGCACGCTGGTTGAGGGGGAGGCCTTCGAGTGGCTTGACGGCGAGGGGGACTGCGGGACGTTGATGCGGCGGCGTTGGACTGCGAGGGAGTGCCGGTCGTTGGGGATGGAGGCGGGGCTGTATTGCGAGGGGGCGCCAGTCGTTGAAGGTGAAAGCGCCGCTGTACTTGTTGGACGGGGCGCGTGGTGCGGCTGGACGTCGACGGGGCAGCAATGGCCGGCGAGGGAGGCCCCGGTTGGTTGGGGATGTTTGCGGCGAGGGGCTTGACGGAGACGGTGCGGCACTCGACGGGGAGGTAGACGACGCTGGTGGGGCGGGGAAGCAGCGGTGTGGCCTCAAGCGGTGGCTGTGCGGTGCGGTGCCGGCGGCGGCGGATGGCACGCGGCGGCCATGGTGGGATTGGAAGGAGGGCGGAGCGATGCAAAGTGGGGATTGGGAGGAGGACTATACGCGTACGAGTTAATTTAGGGATTATGACTAGTCGTTCCTGACGTTGGGCCCACCCACGTTAGCTATTGGGGGCACAAACGGCGCGAAAACTCCTCCCGAGCGGCAAAATCGGACGCGCTGGTAGCGACGAGCCAAAATCGCGATGGGTATTTTTGCAGGTGCGCTCCTGAAGGGAGAGGTGCCGTCAGGTATTGTGCACAGGGTTATTCCCGACGTGGATCAACTACCTTCACGAATACGGGATCACGTTCCTGAAGGTCTTTTATATTGCTGAAGGTTATTATAAGGCCCGTCAGGATCGTATCCATTTATTCGTGTCGATACGCCATCCACGTCAGGAACGTCGTTGGTTCCTCAAGGTACCCTCGCAACCATCAGGAATATTGTAAACCGTGAGGAAAAATTCAGTTTGGTGTAGTGGTTGGGTTAGGATACGTAAGAGCAGTTGGCCTTTGTACACAGTGAGCTGATTTTTAACCCACTTACTCTCTTCGTCCAGGTGCATAAGGCCCCTCCCAATGCTCCATCTTGTACAGGTGCTAAGGCTGCTACATAGGCAAAAAATTGATGTGGATGTATTTAAAAGAAGAGAGATGGGTGTGATGACCTCAGGAAGAAACGATGCCAAGCGCGTGAACCTAGACAAAATACTTAAATGAAAAGAAGCCCACCAATGCATGAAAAACTTTAGTACATAAATCATTAAATAGAGTGTGCTTAGCTACAACAAGTTAAGCACTTATGCATTGGAGGCTTTGGTTGCTAAATTTTTAAATGTGCTTAGCACCTCATCTTAGCACAAATGCATTGAAAATAGCCTAAGGCATCTAAGAAACTGCATCGTAGCCTAGGTGCATGGAGATTGCATGAAGAATAATAAACTAAAAATCAATGGCAATAATGACTCTCACTTGGAAAACTGGGAGGAGCCAACCACAAAGTTGGTTTTTCGTAATTAATTTCTAAATAGCAACATGCAAATCTTATTTAATGTAGCGCATCAACGGGAGCTATCAAAAAACCACCAGTGCAATATTGCTCTGCTGTTACCTGCACTTAGGCCCTGATTGGATTCTCATTTTGCAGAGCTATACACCTGTAAAATTTACATGCCTCCATCCATCGTTTTTGTTTTTCAGATGGAAATCAAGTGTGGCAGATGATAAACACCTGTAAAATAAATACATATGTATATAGATACACTGATTCCAAGCGGGGTCTTAGTGTGATGCCGCATCTCCTCTATTTTGTTATTGTTCTCTCATATATATCAATGAAACTATACACAATTCTGTGTGTATTAATTCGTGAAAAAAAGTTAGAAAAATTGTAGTGCATCAAGAAGCTAGAGATCAGTATATAATCTGTCAAGTGCACATTTACATAAATCGATCCCGGACAGACAGATTAAGCGGTGGCATGAGCAGGGCAAGTAAGCAGCCATCACACGATCGACCCCCCCCCCCCCCCTTCCCAAACACCCAAACACACACACACACACCGGCGTGCCCCTGCGGATTTCCGATTTATATGTTGCCCATGATGATGGTGTTGAGATCCCCCACCTTGGCGCCGACGACCCTGCCCTTCTCCACGCCTTGCTTGAGTAGCAGGAACGTCGGCAGCGCCTCCACTCGGCACTGCTCCACGATATCCTGTACGGTACCAGTGTAGTACGCAGTTATATATGCACAACTTGGCTATCCGATCCAAAATTAGTTAATATTTGTGCCATACTTGGAACTTGTCGACGTCCACCAGGCAGAATATGGCCGCCCTCCTCTTAGCCACGGCCATGGCCCTGAACGGTCTCATCATCACCCTGCATGGCTCGTTCCAGCTCGCCCAGAACATGAGCACCACCTTAATTTGAAACAGAAAAAAAAAATCAGAACTTGAGAAATGCATGAAATCCAAAGAGAAATGAAGAAGATAGCTGGCTGGCTGGCTGTCAAGGTACCTACCGGATAGGGTTGAGCCAGGGCGGACTCTAGCTCTTGACAACTTGTAATGATGTAATAACTCCAGTAATAGCCTCTGCGCGGCCGCTTAAACGCTACACCACAATGGTTAAAATTACCTCGAGACATCAGTAAGGGACAAAAATCCAATATACCTACAAGGCTACAACTATAGCCAGATCGAGGGTCACCATTCCCAATGTCCCGCCTCGCCTCGCCTTGGAAGCAACAAAAGAGGAGAAGTAGGAAAGTAGTCATACGTACCATCGACGTTGGTGGTCAATGACATGATGCCGCCTTTGCTCCCGCGGCGTGTGTGGGGTAAGGCGCTAGCTACAAAGGAGTATGATCGATGCCAATCTATACATAGTTGTAGCTTAGGCCTCAAGCTGGTGGAGTACGGGTACGGGAGCGACATTTCATTGTTTGGATGGGACGGAATAGATGCTGGCGGGCCACTTTTTGTCCGTCACGGTGATTAAAGTAGAGCTTTTTTTCTTTTGAAAATTGATTAAAGTAAAGTAGAGATGGATGTTCACATGCAATCACGGTGCGTCTTTCTCTCCTTCCTTGGTATGTAATTGTCACTACTACAGCCTTAAGAAGCCCGTCGCTATTGGTATTTATTTCTATATAAGGATTATTAATTCAGCTATTTCCTTATTTTATTTAGCATTAGCTGCATTAAGTAGTACTCCTCCGTTCCACAATGTATTGCGTTTGTGCTTTCGAAGATCTAAGTTTGATCATACATTTAACCAACAAAATCGATTGCGGCGTGAACAAAAGTTATACCACTGAATTCATATTTTGATACAAATTCAGTGGTATAATTCTTACTTTCCTCGCAGTCGGTTTCATTGGTTAAATATATGGTCAAATTTAAATCTCGAAAAGCGCGAACGCACTGCATCATGGAACCGGGGGAGTAGTAGTAGTAGTAATAGTAGCACAAACGCTTAATTGCATCCTAAGGTTTGTCTGGCCTCAAAAGATATAAAATTAACCACTCGGCATGGACGGACGATAGCTATCCTACATACAAATCCAAAAATTAAATAAGTAAGGTGCTATGCTTTCATAAAACATCATAATTCTATTATGAAACCATGATAGCCAGATGCTCATTTGCAACACGCTGATTTTTGTTTTCCTTCCTAAGCACGGTACAAATTTGAACTTGGCTAGATCAGTAACCAGAGTTGGCGAATATTTGGCCACGGGTCGGCGTCGTCAATGAGAACCAACGGAAACTTAGCGCCATGAAAAAGAATCAAAGAGTCACATAAAGATTATTCCAAACCTGTCCTTTAAAAAAAGAGAAGGGATTCCACCTCCACTTCTGGTTCCATTTACGCCGTGAAAATTCTTGCAAACTCTTACAGCCATGCATTTCACGATTCCTTTTATTAACGTCGCATTACTCTCGAAGCAGCATTTCACTCCATAGTATAATTTAAGCTCAAATGGACGAACCGATACAAAGTGTTTGAAAGCGATATGAAATTCTTAAAAGTAGCGACACCAACAAAATCAAAGCCGAGCAATAGTACAGAAGACGCTACACCTAACAAGAAGCCACGAAGACTACCAGCCAGGAAAGGATTCACGACGCCTTACGGAACCATCAGTCACCGTTGCACCGAATACACCAAGCAATCATCGGAGAGGGCCGTCTGCCATTGCACTTCGGGCTACGGAGCGAAGTTGCTTCCAAGAGATCATGACGACTAAGCACGATGGCAACAAGTTGTGAAAGATAAGAGACAATTGAGACCACCTCACACAGGATTCCAGAAAGCTACACGTCAGGATCAAAGCATAACCAAAGTCGCCCGCGACCTACAACCTGAAGCTCCACGAATCCACCCCAAGCGGGTAACCGCCGAGGACAAAAGAGAAACTAGAGTATTCACTCGAAACCCTAGCACAAGGAGGGGACCCACAACGACACCCACAAGAGGAAAGAGACACATACATGCATTGCCGACGGCGGTGTCGTAGCATGGAGCTTTACCTCGCAGTCGCACCCATGTCACCCATGGTACGAAGGCTGCCGTCCCAACCAGAGAGAGACGAGGGTTGCCACTGTCACCGTTGAAGCCACGATAACACACCAGGATCACCTGCCACCCTTTCCTTCACTACCTTTGATTTCTATTCCGCTTAATAATTAATAAAAATGGTTACCTCTATCATGAGAGGTTGAAGTTTTAGTCTTCTTCTTTTAAAATAGAAAAACCTAACAGCTGATGTTGTTATTTTTAAGTTTTCGCTTTTCATCCCAAGAGATTTGTTTTTAAGGGAAACACAAGGACTCTGCTGATTTGTGGTGGTGAGCATTTCTGGAAGGACGTACTTTATAATTGCCACATAAATAATATATGTCCCTCTCCAGCTATATTAGTCGAATTTCATCAAAGTAGGAGCCAGGGCCGGACAAATCTATCTATTTGTCACACCTTTTATTGACTTACCAAATAAAATGAAATTTTCTTTCCTTTGGTAAGCCAATAAGTGACTACAAGATAGAATCCTAATATATATTTATGTAGGTATAACATGGGCAGGATTCGATATATAACATTTATCAACACAATCGCATTAATATGGCCAGGTAATCTAGAAACTAATATATTATATGTTTCATTGCGATGCACGGTCAATGGATAAAAGTTTAGGAGTATCGTTGAGACAGACAAATTTAAGGGTTGATGGTCATCACAATAATTAGAGCAAATATTAAGGCACATCCATTGAGGCGGCAGAAGTCTATCTTTGGTGGCACACGTACGCAAGCTGGTTGGTTAGCCGTACACCAGATCGATTAGCAAGCAGCACACAAAACAGAATCAATGGCAAATGCAGGGCGGCGTCACACAAACAATTAAAGCAAAGAGGGTAAAGAAAACAAGCAAGGAAACCAATCAACGGTATACCACACACAGAACTAGAATCAAGTGACCGGCGCGTTTGATTTCACGGTGTCAGAAGTCTCCGGTGGCATCTGCAGCTTGTCGGCCAAGCTCTTGGCCCCCTTGAGCGAGAGCACGAGCCAGACGAAGGAGAGGAACTCCCCACCTTCACCCAAGCTCTTGGCGTGCAGGTAACCCCTGCACATGCTGGCGGAGTAGCAGAGCATGCCCAGCCACACCCGGTACATGAGCATCCAGCGCGCCGTAGGGTCCCGTATGTCCAGCAGCTCCTTGGCGAGCTTGCATGCCTCTAGGATGTGGAAGACTTCTTGGGACGTAGGAGGACTAGTGTCACCGTGTTCACTGCCCCTGGTAGCAGCAGCAAAAGCTGGCGCCTTGTGCTCATCACGGTCCAATATGCCGGCAATCAGCTCATGGACGTCCTTTTGGCTTCGCTCGTCGACCTTGTTCTTGGAGAAAGAGGTGGATTTGAGTTCCTCCACGGCTTCGGAGATGAGATGGTGCCTGCTGCCGGTGAGCAGCATCTCGGGGTTGAAGTTGAGCAGGTGTGCCATGTAATTGGATATTGCCACCGTGCACTTGATATGAAGACGTAATGCCGGGTCCCTCCTCTTCCGTTCTTCTTCTTCTGATGTTGCTATTTCTTCTTCTGGTGTTGCTTCTTCTGCACCTGATCCTTCATCTATTTCTTCCGCTCCTCCTCCTCCTCCTCCTCCTCCTTCCTGCTTTCCACCATCATCGACCAAGGCGGCATCGTCATCAATAATGCAGCGGAAGCAAAGGTCCGAGGCGATGTGCCATAGGAGGACACTGCGGTCGAACGAGACGCGCAAGCTTTCCTTTATCTCCTCCCCACAGTGCCCTTGCAGCTCCTCACTCAGAGCCCAGTTGTTGGAATCCAATATCCTGTAACTGGCAAGGTCGCGGTCTTGCGCATCCACCAGATCTGCGATCACGGTTTGTGCCACTTTCTTGTACAGATGACCCAGCTGAGGCCTGCAAAAAAGACATCCACCCTTGCAGTTGAAGCCCATGCGCCTGGCACACTTGTACATCCACCCGATGCTCTTGTCGCCCTCCCGAAGTGCCGCGTCCATGAGGTTATAGCTGGGCACCGTCTCGCACAAGGCTGGAACCTTTGTCATGGACATGAGCCGGTACAGCAGCTGCCGGACGAACACCGCCAGCACGTCCAGCGCGGCGGTGAGGCATAGGATGATGTAGGTTATCTTCACGTCGGCGCGCCTGTATGGCTGCTTGTCGCTCGCAGCGAATAGGGCCAGGGCGGTGACGTGCAAAACAGGAACCACCAGCAGATGATAGAGCAGGTAGAGAGGAGTGACAACGACGGTGGCCCTGGTGTAGATGAAGGCGAATGCACTGCGCAGCCAGCGCGGCAAGGCCTTCTCGGCGACGGGTAGAGGTGGCAGAACATCCTCCACCTTGCCAGCTTTGTTTCGTGCCACCAGGTCCTTGGCAGCAGCCAGCAGTGACATGTCTGAGAGTACCATCAAGACCTTGTCTGCCTCCGTCAAGGCCACCACCGGTGGTTTTTGCTCCTTCTTCCCGCCGGCACCGAGGGAGGAAAGCCACGACATGGTCACCGCCTCCTCCCCGCCACCGCCAGCACTGATCCCGGTGAAGCAGTTGCTCTCCTCGAACAAGAAAAAGTGGTTGACGCGCTTCCTCCATTTGGAGGGCTTCTTAGTTCCTTGCACCCAGGCCGACACAGCCGCCAGCCTCTTGATCTTGGCTCTGTTGAGAGCCAATGGCTTCTCGCTGAAGCTGAGGACCCCGACGACGAAGAGAAGGACCGCCGCCGCCAGTAGTTTCCAGTCACTGGAGCTGCGCCATGACTTGCAGAAGGCGTAGAGGGCGACCGCGACCTGGGACACCAGGGTCACGGTGTGCCTCGTCCACAGCTCATTGTCCTCGATCTCGTAGCCGGTCATCTCCTGCTGGCCACCGAGGTGGATGAGGAGGACGGGAGCCCAGAGGACCTCCAGGACGCTCGACTGCTCGACGCCGCCGCAGTTGCTGCCCCTCGCGTGGCGGTTGAAGAGGGTGGCGAGCGCGTAGATGGCCAGCGCGTCGCTGGAGATGTAGGCCAGCCAGATGCACGTCCTGAAGACGCGCGGGATGGCGTACTTGCGCATGGGCGCGGCCAGCAGGAGGAACCACTGGAGGCCCAGGCTGCCCAGGACCAGGATCCGCAGCTGCCAGTCGTCCCACCACCGCACTACGCTCCAAATGTCAGACATCTGTGTGCGTGTGTGTGTGTTTTACCACTCCAGTCACTGAAGGTACGTACTGGATTCAGGACACTGAATCAAGAGTGTAGCTAGTTTCAAGGGCTGGCATTCCATCCATCTTATTTGCGTCGCGCATGCATGCATGCATCTTGTCAAAGCCAGAAGAAAAAAGGATAAAGGGCATGCTAATGCTAAAAGATAAAGTCGACCGAGCTAGGTGCCATGTCTCTATGTACGTACATACGGCCATAGCTTTAGTAGTGTGGAACCTTTTATGTTTAACACGGTACATATGCATACATTCATTTTTATGAACACACGCATACACTCTAGCTCTACGAGAAGCATCTTCGAGAGGCTAACCCAACATATTATCTTGAGATTTTACGAAGTTACCGTAGGCATCTCATAGTCATCTCGTAATCGACAAGAATGTTTTCTTTCACTTAACGTGCATCGTCAAAAATTCTGAAATGAATTCAGGATAAATGCAAATTACAGAACTTGAATCCATATGAACCGAGGATACCACTTTTCTCCGAAGCGTGCAGCTACATGAGGCATGCGCTTTATGTGTCCATAATAACATTCTACATATTCGTCTTCACTGAATCAGGAAAATGGCCTGTGGCGTGGCCTGATCAGGGCCGAGCCCACCGTGATGCCACATGTGTGGCCCACACAGGGCCCATAATTTTGAAAGGCCCTAAATTATTTATATAGGCTAAGTATTGAAAAAAGAAAAACAAGGCTTACTAGGCGGCCGGACGCTAGGATCCACTGGGAGCATTAGGCCTTTGGGCGTTGGGATCATTACTCTAGGTACAAGTCTCATCGTACTAGCCAAGATACAAGTGGAAGCAGCAATCTCCAAATTGCATACAAGGGAAGCGGCGGTTGCAGTATGTCGGGACGGAGCAGGAAACTTCTTGGGCAGTTCAGCCCTGACAGTTCGTGGCATCACGGACATGGCGACACTGGAAGCTTTAGCATGCAGAGAGGGGCTGGCTCTTGCAGCTGATCTACATCTACATAACATCATCATCGCTTCAGACTCCAAGCAAGTCGTTAGTGATATTCAGAAGGACAACGGTGGAGGATATGGTGCAATCATCACTGAGATTAAAGCTAGATCTTCCTTATTTTATGTAATTTCATGTTCGAAGGTAGAGCGGCAAATCATGACGCTGATAGATTAGCCAAGTTTGCTTATTCATTGGATCAAGGGAGGCACGTATGGATGTCGGTCCCACACGATCCATTTTGTATGCCACAAATTATGGAATTTGAATGAATAAAGCTTAGTTTCCCTAAAAAAAAGTATGACATGGATAGTTACCTCTTAAAAAACGAGATAGATAGTTTGTCTAAAAAACAAAACTACGAGATGGACAGTACTGGTACGAGATGGAAATAGGTAGGGTCACAGGAATCGTTGCATCGTCGGTTTAAACAATATCGGGATGGGGATCGTCTCGTCGTCTCGATTCTGGAACTTTCAATCGTCGCTACGTATAGCCGACAAACCGCCGCCGCCGTTGCCTTCCTCGCCTCCTGTGTAAAATTTCAAACTAGTCGACGTCATCTCGTTGGATTGATTGGTGATAGACTCCGGCTTCCAGATGCTTAACTAGTCCTTCTTTTTGATTGACCTTAGTTTCTACTTCTAATTTTTAATTTTTAATTAACAATTGGCGGGAATCGTTAGTTAGTTAGAGATTGATTCTTACCTCCCCGATAGTCTTACCTGACAGGACCAAAAACTAGGTGAGTTAGACGGTTAGTTTTATTGCCAAACATTGACACAGGATCTCCAATTGATATATGCTACTAGTATATACTGTACAACTTTAATTTAATTTTATTTATCTTCATTCTTGTGTGTCAATAATACAGATTTGAGTCATCATGAGAAAACATCAGTTTGGTCTCTATAAACGCAAGAGAAAAGCCACCATGGATGGGTATGACTTTTTTATATGTTTAATTGTTACGTAAGACATTTTATTGTATACATTATATTTTTTTCTCTGAGAAATATTGTACATACACTATAATTGCTCTTTAGTTCATCTTTTTATGAGATAGGCATAATTTTTTAGTTTTGCACAGGGTCCCGGAGTTTGCCGGCCCGGCCCTAGGCCTGATAATGTTAGACCTACGTGCAATCGAGTTACTTAAACTAGTTCTGTCCTTTCTAAACCAATCAAACCCCCTTGATTTTGACGGTGTGGACCTAGGACTAACTTTTTTTCCAACCAAATTAGACCAAGTCAGGTACTCCCTCTATAAACTATTATAAGAACGTAGTGATCTAAATACTCTTATATTAGTTTACGGAGGAAGTAATATGTAAGTTACATTAAAAAGTTTAAGTAGGTGTAGCGAAGTTCGGAGTGGCCGAAGGGGAGCAACTACGTATAGAATCTCCATGCAAAAAAAAGTTTAGAATCTGGTGTTGTGGTAGGAAAAAGGAAAAAGAAAATCAATCTGGGCTATCCGATCATCCATGGAAGCTACAGATTATAGTCGAGGCATCATAGACCTCTTAATGTACATTTCATGGAAGAACAACCTGATACTAGTTAGATGTTAAACTTTACTTTTACAATAACAACCTTAAGTTTCTCGTATCCGGTCATTTGTCCTTGGTAATAAAGACTATTTTTCAAACCTCACAATGTACGTACGAATCTTCCCTTTTATACACTGTATATCTACAGTGATACAGTGGCACACTGTGCCACCAGGGCTGCCAGGGGTGTGGCATACATGCCTTTGCGTGTTATGTAATATTCGAGGCCCACACGCGCGTTAGTACAGATGATGCGTGTGCTCTTTTCTTGTGTGTGAGAGGATGATGCATGTGCTCTGATCTTCACTTTATTTCAGACTTCAAAGTTTGCAATGTATTGCATTGCGCGCTATTGTGACGATAACTATACCGACTACCTATCACTTGAGAGTTCACACAGTAAGAGTATCTATAGCCTGACGTCTCAAAAGACTCCTCGTACCCATGTGGACGCGTTCGGTCAGTGTCCGGATAGAAGAGAGAAGGAAAAAAAGTGACCCAATTGGACCCCTCATATCATCCCTATATGTTTGGATTGTTCGTGAACCCTCATATCCATCTCAAATATAGGCAGGATACTAGGACTCGCGGACGCGCCCGGGCATGCCTGGTCAGTCCGCCACGTAGGACGCGACCCCACTCCAGACCACCTTTTTTTATTCATTCTTTTCTTTTTGTCTGTTCCTCTCCACCAATTACGTGCAAATGACCGTCCATATAAGGAAGAAAATAAAGAGTGTGGCTGTGTGGACGGATAAATAGGGAACACGCCCGGTCACTGACCGGACGCGTCCGTGGGGGTTTAGGGAGTCATATTTGCTATGTCCGTTTGTAGATGCTCTAATTCCAATTCGATCCCAATAGATAAAATAGTTCTGCCACCTTAGAAGTCCAATTACAATTTGATACTTGTTTGTTTGATTCTATGCAAAAATAGAATCTTTTACGTCCAGTGCATATTTTTCTGATTTTACTGGAGCGTCAAAAAATTATGAAATTTTTACAAAGCTTTTATCTGCAAATTCTACATGTTGTCCTAATTTGTCAGAATTTTTAGAGTCAAGTAAGTATGGTGTTAATTCAGATCTTCAAAGACTGTGCTGTTTTTGATAGATTCCGTTGTTCGTGCATAATTTTCTTTTTTTAGTGTTTCCATAGATTATATTGAGTTATATAAATTATGGGAATAATAGAATACAATATTTCTAATGTGAGAACAATTATGAATCTTGTCTTGACAGTACCTAAGCGAAGGATCTATATTTGTTACACTAACCCGTCTCACGAAGTTCCGGTAATTTTTGCGTGATGGAAGTTTTCAAGTTTTGGGTGAGATACCGATATGAGATGAATAAGGAACAGAAAGAACCTTAGCTTGGGGATGACCAAGGCACCCCCAAGGTAATATCCAAGGAAGACTCAAGTGTCTAAGTTTGGGGATGCTCTGGAAGGAATCCCGTCTTTGATCTCCAACATTGTCGGTATATCCTACTTGAAGCTATATTTTTCTTGGTGACATGATATGTATTTTACATGCAGTGTTGTTTTATTTTGTTTTTATATGTTATATGTTATTTATAATCTTGTTTTTCAATAAAAACTTCCAATGATTGACTTTTAGGATGCTTAAATCACATGTTTGATGTGTGTTGTGTAAAAACAGAAATTTTTGTTATAATGTTTGAATTTTCATATTTTACTGAAACGTGTAAAGTTTATGAAATTTTTACACAGTATTGTCATATAAACTTTTTTATCACATCCGAAATTTTCAGAATTGTTGGAGATACAGAAGTGCACTTATTATATTAATTTCTACAGACTATTCTGTTTGGACAGATTGCTATCATAATTTTGCTATTTACTTATCCTAGAGTTTTCATGGCTTATATCGGTAGATATAAATTGTCAAAAATGATAGTATACAGTAGATAATGTTTGAAAATTATTATACAACTCTTCTTGGCATTACCTAAAGAGTTAATTTATTCTTATGTGCGATAACCTATCTCACGAATTATTTTCGAGTTTTTTTGTGGATGAAGTTTTTGAGACTTAGGTGAAACCAGGATATGAGAAGATTGATCGAGATACAAAAGCTCAAGATTGGGGATTCCCAAGGCACCCAAAGTAAATATTTCAAGAAGTCTCAAGCATCTAAGCTTGGGTATGCTACGCATCCCACCTGTCTTCATCAAACAAATATCAGTTAGCCTATGTTGAACCTAATTTTTATTTGTCCACGTGATATGTGCTATTCTTGGAGTGTATTTTTTTGTTTTTATGTTTGAAAAAATTCTCATATCTAAAATCCTTTATTGAGAGAGAGAGAGAGTCCTCACATATCTACTTAATTGTTTAACTAGTTGTTGATCTTCACTTATATCTTTTGATAGTAGTTTGATGTTTACTATCGTGCTTCACTTATATCCTAAGAGTAAATTGTGAATGAATGATGTATCATAAATATGGAATTATCAATGTGCTTTATGCTCAGTAGTAGTTTCACATCTGGTTTAGAAAGTAAAATTCATTGAAGTTTGACAATCACAATATTGGTCATATGAGCAATTCATGAATGATTAGTATAAGAAAGAGAACTTTCACATACAATTATATTATCTTGGACATCTTTTATGATTTTGAATACCCATCAATTATTTCCAACCTTTATCAAATAGTTGAAGTTTCTCAAGGAAGACAACGTAATGGTTATGTTTGGGAATATTATCATAGAAGATATATTGCTATGGATCTTGCAACGTGTGATGCTTGTTTAGAACCTTTTGCTAGCAAAAACTTTGTACTAAGTAGTGATACTACTTGTGCATCCAAATACTTGCGCCAAGTTTCTTCCACAAGAGTCCACCATACCTACCTATATATGGTATGCCATTGTCATTCCAAGTAAATTTGCATGTCCCACCTCTAGACAGTTAAATAAACATTTGTTTTGTGTGCTCGTACTACTCATGGAGCAATGTGGCAGTCATTATCTTTCATGCTAAGTGAGTTATTCTCAAGATGAGTGTTTATTCACTTGTCATTGCACGAGAGAGGCTGGAAAAAAAGATTCCCAGTCTTGCATAATACAAAAATAAAAAATAACCCCCCCCCTAGAAAATTGATTGATTGGAGGGCAACCGTGGATTCGACCAGCCATGGAATGTGCTTGAATGGTGGAGGGGGGCGGGGTAAAGATTTTAATTCTGCTTGGGAACCGCTAACAATGTGATTTGCATGGAAGATATTGAAAACTCTGTTGTGACGTTGACAGGAAAGGCACACCACTCAAAATTACTTATTCATCTCTGTTTTTGAGCTCTCACACTTCTCTGGATCTCTGCTTCCCTTTGCGAAGGGACAATCTATTTACTTTCATGTTATTTGGTTTTTATGTCGAGTCAACTTCTTATTCCAACCTATTTCTAGTAGTTGGCAAGCATCATGTTGTGGGGAAAGATCCAAACACATATATCCAGTCAAATTCTTTGATCATGATTCATTCTTGTTGACAATTATCTTTATGATAAGTATGTTGGGAGGCGAAACATTAAGGCCATATCTTTCTATATGTTCGATGGATGTTGTTTGTTCCCAAAATATGCTTTGAGTATTAGCAATCATAGAAGACTATATGATAATTGAGTATGTAGAGCTCTTACTAGACTTGATGGTGCATTGAAATTATTTGATGACTAAGAACATGGGTTCTTAAGTTTCAATAAAATGCATTGTTTGAAGCATGACATGTGAATTGATTGCTACTCAACCATGATGATTTTTATGAAAAATTTGTTGGTTATGGTGCTAGAAAAACTGATTGGGATTATCATTGATCAAACTTACTCACTATGCTAGCATTCACACTTCATAAATTAATTCTTTTATCATTTACCTACTCAAGGACGAGTAGGAATTAAGCTTGGGGATGTTGATACGTCTCCAACGTATCGATAATTAATAAAGAATTCATGCCATGTTGGCGTATGTTTACAATAATTTTATATGGTTTTGATGCACTTTATATGATTTATTCAGAACTCACATAGACTAACGTTGTTTTCAGCAGAATTACTATGGTGCTGTTTTTATGCAGCAAAATGAAAGTACTCGGAATCGCGCGAAACTTTTTTAGTTTTGTACCGGAAGAAATAAGCAATATTAGAGTGAAGAACCATTAGAGGGGAGCCACATGTGGGCCACAAGCCAACAGGGTGCCCCCCAGGTTGGGCCATGATGGCTTGTGGGGCCCACATGGCTCCCTTTGGCGTGATTCCAACGCTGAAAATCCTATAAATCCCCAAAACCCCAGAAGTAAAGAGAGAACCTATGTTCCGCCATCGCATCTCTCTGTATCGGTGAAAACCCCATCTGGAGCCTTTCCAGTACCCTTCTCGAGGGGATAAATCATCTCCGGTGGCCATCTTCATCATCCCGGCAGAGGCCGTGACGAGGAGGGAGTAGTTCAGCCTTGAGGCTGAGGGCATGTACCAGTTGTTATGTGTTTAATCTCTCTCTCACTCTCTCTCTCTCTTTCTCTCTCTCTCTCTCTCTCTCTCTCTCGTGTTCTTGAGATGGCACAATCTTGATGTATCACGGGCTTTGTTAATATAGTTGGAACCTATGGTGAAGCCAAGTTGAAGGATCAACAGTTCTGGTCTATGAAGAGAACAAGGGATTCGAAATTGTGTGTTCAATACCCACTATATGACTACAACACTTATACATGTACCAACTAGATGTACCTTTTTCTTGGATGAACTACTTTGCCATCATCAGGTTTTAGGACGACTTACCAAATATTATAAAAATACTAAATATCTAATTAATCCATGTGGCGTGGCATGCTGCCGCCCACTACCCGCTAGTATATACTAATGCTACAACTCAAGGAGAGAGTCGGTAGCACGAGGGCCAAAACATTTATTTTCTTTGGTACAACCAAGCATTTAATAATACTAACCAATTACTTGGGCAGTGCAACAACGAAGGCATACATATTTTGGTGGTTTAACATTAATCATGACGAGCATATACCTTATAATTGTTTATTGCTCATGTGTTGGAACGGATGCATACATATCTTAGTGTTTCAATACCAATTGTGGTCGACATGTACCTTAGGGCATCTCCAAGGGAGACCTGCAAAACTCCGGTACATATTAGATCAAACACTTTCGTTCACTTGTGTAATTCAAAGCGGTCCTATATCGGTCCGTGAGAGATTTGCGGGATTCCGAACATGCACTTGACCAATCACATGCGTGTACCTCTCTTATCTCTCTCCATTAGTAGAAAACAGGCTTTGTTCTAGGTTGGTCGAAGCAATTGTCCCGATCGTGTTACGAACCTGAATTAATGTTAGCATTAGTCCCGGTTCGAATGGCTAGGACGCCAGTCGGGGCTCGGCAAGCACCAGTCCCGGTCAGAATCGGACCTTTAGTCCCGGATCCAGACACCAACCGGGAATAAAGGGGTTGCGGCAGGCGTGCCACCCTTTAGTCTTGGTTTGTGTCTGGAACCAGGAATAAAGGTCTATCTCTAGTCCCGGTTTTAGACACCAACCGGGACTACAAGTTTGCCTATATATACCCTCGCCTCTGCCCGCCCTCTCCTCTGTTTTTTCCTCATAGAAGGTGGGAGGTGTGTGCTAGTTTGTTTTCCCTTCCTATGGACAAGAGGTGTTCGATGAAATGCATGTGAGTATGATGCCACACTTAATGAAATTAGGTGCCACACTTAAGCTTTCTCCTCTTTCTTGGCCGAACCACACAATCCATTCTTCTCCTCTGTCCCCGTCCCCGTCCCCGTCCCCGTCCTCACCGCCATCGATCATCCGTGCCGATCTCGTCGCCGACACCACCGCGGTGAGCCTCTTGTTCTTATCTTTTTAAAAAAATCTTACTTGTATGTTTTAGATAGTTACCTGTATAATGTTCTTGCTTGTATTATTGTTCGTTATTATATAGTGCCAGGGTTTCGATATCCACCCTCGTCAGCTCTCGTCCGGTCTATGATTCGGATGTGGTATATTATCTTTTATAATTATTTGTTTCATTTAGTGTTTATGACAATTATACCGACCAACTTGACATAGATATGTTCATGTAGGAGAGATGTGAACCGGGAATTCCAACCAACCCTCTTGTCAAGATGTTAACTTTAGTTGAAAAAGAAAACAATTATTTGAAGGAAAAATTGAAAAGAATTTAAGAAGAGAAGATGAAATTGGAGTTGCATGTTTTTGATGTTGTCGATCTACACAAGATCGAGATGGATGCAATGCGCTTGAAGATCAGAAATATTAGAAAATATGCCACTGATAAATTGGCTTGGTATCTGATATGGCTTGAAACGGCGTCGGTAGTTCCCCAAAGAGAAAGGGATGACGCAACACATCGACGGTAAGTATTTCCTTCAGTTTAAGAAACAAAAATCAATCCACAGAGGAAGATCACGCACCCACATAAACAACACCTGCAAACAAATAACAAATACATGCAAGCCGACGCGAAAAACAGGTTGTCAAGATCTCTACGGTAATAAGATAGATTAGGTAATGATAGTTTTGGCAAATAGATCTCGCAAGAACAAAATCTAAAATAAATAAATAAAAATTGCAGCAAGGTATTTTTGGTTTTTTTTGGATTAATAGATCTGAAAACAAAAGATGCAAATAGTAGATCGGAAAGGAATATGTTGGAAAACTAGACTCGGAGGCATAGGTTTCACTAGTGGCTGCTCTCATGAGTATAGCGCACAATGGGAGAACAAATTACTGCTGGGCAATTGACAGAAGATGAAATAATCATGGCGATATCTAGGCAATGGTCATTATATAGGCATCATGTCCAAGGCAAGTAGACCGAAACGATTATGCATCTACTTCTATTACTCCACACATCGATCGCTATACGGCATGCATCTAGTGTATTAAGTTCATGGGAAAACGGAGTAATGCAATAAGAACGGCGACATGATGTAGACAAGATATATTCATGTAGGAATAGACCCGATCTTGAGATCCTTAATGGCAATGATCCATGCGTGTTTTGCTGCCCCTCCTGTCACTGGGAAAGAACACCGCAAGATCGAACCCATCACAAAGCCCCTCTTCCCATGGCAAGAAAAATCGATCTAGTTAGCCTAACGAAACCAAAGATTCGAAGAAGAAATACGAGGCTATAAGTAATCATGCAAATAAGAAATTAAAGAAGACTCATATCATATTCATGGATAGAAACTGATCATGAACTCAAAATTCATCGGATCCCAACAAACACACCGCAAAAGTCATTAGATCAAATAGATCTCCAAGAGACCATTGTATTGAAAAACATAGAGAGAGAGGAAGCCATCTAGCTACTGCCTACAGACTCGTGGGTCTATGCTGGACTACTCACACATCATCCGAGAGGCACTTATGAAGAAGATAATCCCCTCCGTGATGGCGTTAGATTGGATCTCGAGGTTCTGGAAGTTGTGGCAGCTGGAATTGTGTTTTGTCGTCTCACCTAGGGTTTTCTGAATATTTGGGAATTTATAGGCTCGATAGCCGGTTGGGGGGAGTCCCGAGGTGCCCACCCTCTACTAGGCCGCGCGAGGGGCCGCTATCGCGCCCTAGTGGAGGGTGGCCACCTTGGGCCCCCTCTCCTGGTGATGTTTGGCCCATCTTGTTACTTCTGGTCCATAAAAATTCTCCAAAAATCCCCGCAACATTTGGGCTCCGTTTGGTACTGATTTTCTCCGTTTGGCATTATGTCAATAGGTTAGTCCCAAAAATTGATATAAAGTTGTTATAAAATGATTGTAAACCATCCAAGATTGATAATATAATAACATGGAACAAGCAAAAATTATCAATACGTTCAAGACATATCAGCATCCCCAAGCTTAATTCCTACTCACCCTCGAGTAGGTAAATGATAAAAACAGAATTTTGATGTGGAATGTTGCCTAACATGTTCATCATATTTTCTTTTCTTTATAGCATGGACATTTGGACTTTTCATATCGTTCAAAGCAATAGTCTAGTTTTGACATAAAAACTTTAATACTCAAGCATATCAACAAGCACTCATGTCTTTCAATATATCAACGCTAAAGCAAGTTATCCCTAGCCCATCATGCTCAATCATTGATCCATTCACAATACACACTCAAATATTAGCTAAACATAATGCTCAAGTACGATCATAGTGCCTCCTAGTTGGTGCTTTATAAGAGAAAATGGAGACTGAAATTGAAAAATAAAAAATGCATAAAGTAAATGGATATGCCCTTCGCCGAGGGAAATAGAGATTTGTAGAGGTGCCAGAGCTCAAGTGTTTAAATTGATAGAGAAAAAATATTTTGAGTGGCATGCATTTCCTGTCAACGAAAACGACCGAGAGATTTGAATATCTTTCCACACTAGATGCATCATAGGCGGTTCCCAAACAGAAAATAAAGTTTATTCCTTATTCCACCATACTTTCGCTTTCCATGGCTAGCCGAATCCACGATTACCTTCCATACCAACACTTTCCATGGAATTTAGTATTTGACAACATAAAGTAAAAAAAATCTTTGTCATTTCATTTTGGGAATGGGCATCCCTATTACTGTCATACTCTCGTGCAATGACAAGTGAATAAACATTCATCTTGAGAATAACACATCTAGCATGGAAAAATATCAGTCACCACCTACAGTTTCATGAGCGGTACGAGCACACAAAAAGGAAAAATTATTTTGAAAATTAGAGATGGCACATACAAATTTTCTTGGAACGGCATGGAAATACCTATATAAGTAGGTATAGTGGACTCATATGGCAAAACTGGATTTAAGGATTTGGATGCACAAGTAGTACTTTTACTTAGTACAAGTGAAGGCTAGCAAATAGATTGAGAAGCATCCAACAAAGAAACGAGAAATCACATAAGCGAGCATTAATCATAACTAACACTGAATAATGCACCATAAGTAGGATGTAATTTCGTAGCACAACTATTGACTTTCGTGCTTGCATAGAGAATCACAAACCTTTACACCAATATTCTTACTAAGCATAATTACCCATCAACATATCTCACATATTAATATTGTCATGTATCAAAACTATTAAAAAGAGTCATGTCTAATTTGTCCAATGATCTTTATGGAAGTTTTTATTATATCCCTCTTGAATATCTATCACTTTAAGACTAGTTTCATATATTGAAATTGCTTTTGACAAGCTCAGATGGATATAAGTGAAGAACATAAGCATACAAGTTTCATCTCTCAAAATAATATAAGTGAGGCATGAGATGATATCTTCAAAATTAATGGCTCTCAAATTAATATAAGTGAAGCATGAGAGCACTTCTTCAAACATGTAAAAGCACGATGTACTCAAAAAGATATAAGTGAAGCACAAGAGCAATTCCTTTGCTCAATAGTTTTAAGTGAAGCATAAAGAGAAATTCTAACAAATCATAGCCTATTTTAGCTCTCTCAAATAGGTGTGTCCAGCAAGGATACTAAGCAAAGAAAGAAAAGATACAAGACGCTCCATGCAAACCTCATGATATGTGACGAATAAAATATAGTTCCAAGTAGTATACCGATGGTTGTTAGAAGAAAGAGGGGATGCCACTCGGGGGCATCCCCAAGCTTAGTTGCTTGTTACTCTTTGGATATTACCTTAGGGTGTTGTAGCATCCCCAATCTTTATCTCTTCTTACTCCTTATTCCTTCATCCGTCGTGATCTCACCCAAAACTTGAAAACTTCAATCACACAAGACATGACAAAATTCTCGTGAGATTCGTTATTATAATAAAGCAAATTGCCACTTTAGGTACTGTTGTAAAAACATTCATATTTTATTATTCCAATATACCTACTGTATTCTAACTTTACCATGACTTATACCCCCTTATACAAGCCATAGATTCATCAAAACAAGCACACAATGCAATGAAAACATAATGTGTTTCAGCAGAATAGTCTGTAGTAATCTGTACTCTACCCATACTTCCGGAACTCTAAAAATTCTGAAAAATTAGTACAACGTAAATAATTTGTATAGAAATACTATGTTAAAGTTTCATATCAAATATCACGTTCCAGTAAAAAAATGAAAATTCGTACACTCGGAACAAAGTTTCTGTTTCAGATTCAGCATTGTTTCTACTCATCTTATGGATCATCCTAAAGGCATTACTTGGCAGAAACACTAAATAAAATATAAAAATACAATCATAACAAAATCATAATTTTGCCAAACACTCAAAAACAGAAAGAAAAATATATAAATAATTTATTCATTGGGTTTCCTCCCAACAAGCGCTATCGTTTTATGCAGTAGCTAGGCATAATGCATAGATTCAACTATTAGCCTTAGTTTTGGCTCCATAGAAGGCCCTCATGATTGATTCATATGGTGTCTTAATTTGTGTTCTAGGGGAGTGTTCCATACCCTTTCTAAGAGGAGAATAAAACTTAATATTGCCTTCTTTCATATCAATAACGGCACCTATAGTGCGAAAAAACGGTCTACCAAGTATGATAGGACAAGACGGATTGCAATCAAGATCAAGAACAATAAAATCAATAGGAACATAATTCCTATTTGCAAGAATAAGAAATCATTAATTCTTTCCAAAGGCTTTTTAATCCACTAGTAGGAAACATGGCTTTGGTTGAGGCCAGGATAAGGGCATTAATCCCGGTTCCCTTACGAACCGAGACCAAAGGGTGCATCTGTCCCGGTTCATGAGGCCAGGGCACTGGCCGGGCCTCGGGGGCCATTGGTCCCGGTTCGGCTGACACTTTTGGTCCCGGTTCCAGACACGAACTGGGACCAATGGGCCTCGCTCCTGGCCCATCACCTTTAGTCCCGGTTGTTGGCTGGAACCGAGACCAAAGATCAGCCTTCCGTCCCGGTTCTAGCCACCAACCAGGACTAAAGATATTAGCCTATATATAGCCCCGCCCCTGCCTGCTCACTCTGTTTTTTGGCCGGCTGGCATGTGCACATGAGATGTGTGTTGCTCTAGATCTCACCTCCTATGCACATGAGGTGTTTGATGAAATGTCCAAGCCACACTTAAGCTTTCTCCTCTCCAAGCTTGACCTCCAAGCTCCATTTTCCTCAAGATTTGTCTAGGTTTGGCGGTCTGTCCTGTCCTGTCCCCGTCCTCGCCGTCGTTGATCGCCCGAGCCGATCTCATCGCTGACACCACCATGGTGAGCCTCTTGTTCTTATCTTCTTTTTAAAATAAAAAAAATTCTTACTTGAATGATTTAGATAGATACTTGTATATTTTTCTTACTTTTATTATTGTTTGCTATTATATAGTACCATGGTTCTGGAATCCGCCCCCGTCGGCCCTTGTCCTGTCTATGATTCGGATTTGGTATATTATATTTTATTACATTTGTTGCATTTAGTGTTTATGAAAATTATGCCTACCAACGTGACATAAATGTTTTATCTAGGAGTTATGTGAACCGGAAATTCCAACCGACATAGAAATTCTTGTCGAGAAGTTAAATTTCGTTGAAAAAGAAAACAATTACTTGAAAGAAAAATTAAAAAGAGTTGAAGAGGAGAAGAGGAAATTGGAGTTGCATGTTGCCGATGTCGTCGACCATCACAAGATCAAGATGGATGCAATGCGCTTGAAGATTAGAAAGATTAGAAAATATGTCATTCATATTGAGGCTTGGTCTCATTATGTCGTTGGATCAATTGGTACCTTAGTTGCGGTTATGATCGCATTTGTTGTTGCATTTAATTTTTTTACATAGTTTCAATGTATGTTTTAAAAAGATTCTCTAGAGAGCTATATGTTGTTGAATGAGAACAATGTATGAAGTTTATGTATTTATTTTGGTCACTACTGTACCTTGGCTTTAATGTGATGATGAATTTCTATTAATTTGGTCACTTCTCTATTCATGATGTCCTGTAATGGTTTTTGATACACTTAATTATATAATGCACATAGATGAACCGGCAATGGATGTACGGTGACCGACGCAGCTCCGAGTACATTAAGGGCCTACATAATTTTATAGAAGCGGCTGAGGCAAACTAGCAGAATGGTTTTATGCATTGTCCATGTACTATTTGTGGGAATACGAATGATTACTCCAACTCTAAAGCCCTTCACTTCCACCTGGTTGAGAAGGGCTTCATGCCACACTATAATGTTTGCACCAAGCACGGAGAAAGAGGGGTTATGATGGAAGACAACTAAGAAGAAGAGGATGATGACAATGGTGACGCTGCAATCGGGGAAGATGAAGATCAAGAGGAACCAGACGATGCGCCCGATGATGATCTTCGCCGGGTCATTGTTGATGCACAGAGAGAATGCGAAAGTGAAAGGGAGAAGTTGAATTTCAATCGCATGTTAGAGGATCACAAAAAAGGGTTGTACCCGAATTGCGAAGATGGCAACACAAATCTCGGTACCACAATGAAATTGCTGAAATGGAAGGTAGGCAATGATGTATCTGACAAGGGATTTGGTTCGCTACTAAAAATAATGAAGAAGAAGCTTCCAAAGGATAACGAATTGTCCGGCAGTACGTACGAAGCAAAGAAGGTTCTATTCCCTTTAGAATTGGAGGTGCAGAAGATACATGCATGCCCTAATGATTGCATCCTCTACCGCGGTGCGTATGAGGATTTGAACGCATGCCCGATATGCGGTGCATTGCGGTATAAGATCAGACAAGATGACCCTGGTGATGTTGAGGGCCAGTGCACCGGGAAGAGGGTTCCTGCCAAGGTGATGTGGTATGCTCCTATAATACCATGGTTGAAACATCTATTTAGAAATAAAAAGCATGCCGAGTTGAATCGATGGCACATAAAAGACCATAAGAAAGACGGGAAGTTGACAGCACCCGCCGACGGGTCGTAGTGGAGAAAGATCGAGAGAAAGTGGAGGGACTTTACAGGTGACTCAAGGAATGTATGGTTTGGTTTAAGTGCAGATGGCGTTAATCCTTTTGGGGAGCAGAGCAGCAATCATAGCACATGACCTGTGAGTCTATTTATGTATAACCTTCCTCCTTGGTTGTGCATGAAGCGGAAGTTCATTATGATGCCAGTGCTCATCCAAGGCCCTAAGCAACCCGGCAATGACATTGATGTGTACCTGAGGCCATTAGTTGACGAACTTTTATAGCTATGGAATGGAAAAAGTGTACGTGTGTGGGACAAGAACGAACAGGAGGAATTTGACCTATATGCGTTGCTATTTGTAACCATCAATGATTAGCCTGCTCTTAGTAACCTTTTAGGACAGACAAACAAGGATACCATGCATACATGCACTGTTTAGATGACACCTAAAGTATATATTTGGACAAATGCGGGAAGAATGTGTACCCGGGGCATCGTCAATTTCTTCCGACCAACCATGAATGTCGAAAGAAAGGAAAGCACTTCAAAGGTGAGACAGATCACCGGAAGAATCCCACCCTCCATGTTGGGGAACGTCGCATGGGAAACAAAATTTTTCCTACGCACACGCAAACCTATCCATGGTGATGAGCATCTATGAGAGGGAGAGTGGATCTACATACCCTTGTAGATCGCTAAGCGGGAAGCGTTAAGAAACGCGGTTGGTGTAGTCGAACATCTTCGCGATCCAAATCGCCGAGCGTCCCGCGATCTCATCACGATCCGTCCCGCGATCCAATCACGATCCGTCCCGTGAACACATCACGATCCGTCCCGCGATCTCATCACGATCCGTCTCACGATCTTGATCACGATCTGTCCCGCGAACTCATCACGATCCGTTCCGCGATCTCATCACGAACTGTCTCGCGATCTCGATCACGGTCCTTCCGATCTAGCGCCGAACGGACGACACCTCCGCGTTCAGCACATGTGCAGCTTGATGACGATCTCCACCGTCTCGATCCAGCGAGAGGAGGTGGAGAGGAGAGAGAGTTCACCGGCAGCGTGACGGCGCTCCGGTGATGGTGGTGGAGTGATTCCGGCAGGGCTTCGCCTAAGCGCTGCGGAAAACCGATCTAGAGGAGAAACTGTGCACCGGTGAAACAGGTAGCACGTGGCCGGAAATTCTGTCCAAAAACCACCCAATCCACTAGTATATATAGGAGGAGAGGAGAGGAGAGGCAGCCAAGGCCTTTGGGTCGGCCGAAATAGGAGGTGGGAGCAATCCTACTTCACCTCCAATCCTAGTTGGAGTAGGATTGCCTCCTATTGGCTGATTTTCCACTTTTTGCTTTAGGACTTTCTCTCCTACGCCATGGGCCTTTGTGGCTGTTTTCCCAGCCCACTAAGGGCAGGTTATTATTCTCCCACAGCCCATGGACCTCTTGGGGTCGAAATACCCCTCCCGGAGGTCCTCCGGTACACTACCGGCACTCCCGGTACAATACCGATACTCCCGGTACACTACCGATGAGCCCGAAACTTTTCCGGAAACCAAACTGGGACTTCCTATATATGAATCTTTACCTCCGGACCATTACGGAGCTCCTCGTGACGTCCAGGATCTCATCCGGGACTCCGAACAACCTTCGGTCACCACCATACATAACTCTACACTACCGAAACGTCACCGAACCTTAAGTGTGCAGACCCTGCGGGTTCGAGAACTATGTAGACATGACCGAGACACCTCTACGGTCAATAACCAATGGCGGGACCTGGACGTCCACATTGGTTCCTACATATTCTACGAAGATCTTTATCGGTCGAACCTCTATGTCAAGGATTTAGTTAATCCCGTATATCGTTCCCTTTGTTCTTCGGTATGTTACTTCCCCGAGATTCGATCGTCGGTATCTCCATACCTAGTTCAACCTCGTTACCGGCAAGTCTCTTTACTCGTTCCGTAATACAAGATCCCGCAACTAACAATTAGTCACATTGCTTGCAAGGCTTATTGTGATGTTGCATTACCGAGTGGGCCCCGAGATACCTCTCCGTTACACGGAGTAACAAATCCCAGTCTCGATCCATGCCAACTCAACAGACACCATCGGAGATACCTGTAGAGCACCTTTATAGTCACCCATTTACGTTGCAACGTTTGATACACACAAGGCACTCCTCCGATATCCGTGAGTTGCATGATCTCATGGTCATAGGAACATATACTTGACATGCAGAAACAGTAGCAATAAACTGACACGATCATATGCTATGTTTGTAGTTTGGGTCTTATCCATCACATCATTCTCCTAATGATGTGATCCCGTTATCAAATGACATCTCATGTCCATGGCTAGGAAACCTTAACCATCCTTTGATCAACGAGCTAGTCCATTAGAGGCATACTAGGGACATGGTTTTGTCTATGTATCCACACATGCATTTAAGTCTCCGATCAATACAATTATAGCATGGATAATAAACGATTATCATGAACAAGGAAATATGATAATAACTAATTTATTATTGCCTCTAGGGCATATTTCCAACAGTCTCCCACTTGCACTAGAGTCAATAATCTAGTTCACATCACCATGTGATTCGCATTGTTATGAATCTAACACCCAATGAGTTCTGGGGCTCGATCATGCTTTGCATGTGAGAGAGGTCTTATAGTCAACGGGTCTGCGATATTCAGATCCGTGTGTACTTTGCATATCTCTATGTCAAACCGTAAACACTGCTACCACACTCCACTTGGTACTATTTCCAAATGGCTGCTCCACTATACGTATCCAGATTGCTACTACTAGTCATCCGGATAGGTGTTAAAGCTTGCATCGACGTAACTCTTTACGACGAACTCTTTATCACCTCCATAATCAAGAAACATTTCCTTAGTCCTCTGGTTACTAAGGATAATTCCGACCGCTGTCCAGTGATCCACTCCTGGACCACTCTTGTACCCCTTGACAGACTCATGGCAAGGCACACATAGGTGCGGTACACAGCATGGCATAATATAGAGCCTATGGCTAAGGCATAGGGGACGACGTTCGTCCTTTCTCTTTCTTCTGCCGTTGTCGAGCTTTGAGTCTCACTCAACTTCACACCTTACAAATCAGACGAGAACTATTTCTCTGGCTGATCCATTTTGAACTCTTTCAAAATCTTGTGAAGGTATGCACTCATTGAAAGTCTCATCAAGCATCTTGATCTATCTCTATAGATTTTGATGCTCAACAATTAGGTAGCTTTATCCAGGTCTTCCTTTGAAAATCACTTTCCAAATAACTGTTTTATGCTTTCCAGAAACTCTACATTATTTCTGAACAACAATATGTCATCCACATATACTTATCAAAAATTCTATAGTGCTCCCACTCACTTTATTGCAAATACAGGTTTCTCATAAACTTTGTATAAACATCAAAACTTTGATCACCTCATCAAAGCGTATATTCCAACTCCGAGATGCTTGCTTCAGTCCATGGAAGGATCACCGAAGCTTGCACACCTTTTAGCATCCTTAGGCCTGACAAAACCTTCTGGTTGCATCACATACAACCTTTCCTCAAGTAAACCATTAAGGAAACGATGTTTTGACATCCATCTGCCAGATTTCATAATTGAAAACACAGCAACTGCTAACATAATTCCAACAGACTTTTAGCATCGCTACGAGTGAGAAAGTCTCATCGTAGTCAACTCCTTGAACTTGTCACAAACATCTTTGCAACAAGTCGAGCTTTACAAATAGTGACATTCACCATCAATGTATGTCTTCATTTTAAAGATCCATTTGTACTCAACGACCTGCCGTCCAACGAGCAAGTCTACCAAAGTCTACACTTGGTTTTAATACATGGATCCTATCTCGGATTTCATGGCCTCCAACCATTTGTCGGAATCCGGGCCCATCATCGCTTCTCCATAGCTCGTAGGTTCATCGTTGTCCAACAACATGACCTCCAAGACAGAGTTGTCGTACCACTTAGGAGCAGTACACATCCTTGTCGACCTACGAAGTTTGATAGTAACTTGATCCTGAAGCTTCATGATCATCATCATTAACTTCCTCTTCAACTAACGTAGGCTTCACAGTAACATCTTTCTGCGCTGCGCTACTCTCTGGTTGAACAAAGGTTTAACAACCTCATCAAGTTCTATCTTCCTCCCACTCAATTCTTTCGAGAGAAACTTTTTCTCGAGAAAGGACCCAGTTCTAGCAACAAACACTTTGCACTCGGATCTGAGATAGAAGGTATACCCATCTGTTCTTAGGGTATTCTATGAAGATACATTTGTCCGCTTTGGGTTCTAGCTTATTATGTGAAAACATTTTCCACACAAGCATCGCAGCCCCAAACATTAAGAAATGACAGCTTAGGTTTCTATCAAACCATAATTCACACGGTGTCATCTCAACGGATTTAGATGATGCCCTATTTAAAGTGAATGTAGTTGTCTCTAATGCATAACCCCAAAAATTATAGTAGTAAAACGATAAGAGACATCACAGTATGCACTATATCAATAGAGCATGACTATGATGTTCGGACACACCATCACACCATGGTGTTCCAGGTGGCGTTAGTTGTGAAACAAATTTCACGTTGTCTTAAGTTGTATGCCAAACTCGTAACTCAGATATTCACCTCCACGATCATATCGCGGTCATTTTTATCTTCTTGTCACGATGATCTTTAAACTTCACTCTGAATTTGCTTGAACCTTTCAAACGATTCAGACTTGTGTTTCATTAAGTAAATATACACTATATCTACTCAAATCATCAGTGAAGGTAAGAAAATAACGATATCCACTGCACGCTACAAGACTCACTAGATTGCATACATGAACATGTATCATTTCCAATGAATCACTTGCCCGCTCCATCCAACGGGGTCCTTCAGTCATCTTGCCCAAGAGGCATGGTTCGCATGTCTCAACCGATTCGAAATCGATGAGTCCAAATATCCATCAGCATGGAGTTTCTACATGCGCTTTATACCAATATGACATTTAGCGGCAGTGCCACAAGTATGTGGTACTATCATTATTAACTTTGTATCTTTTGACATCAATGTTATGGACATGTGTACTACTACGATCAAGATTTCAACAAACCATTCTCACTGGGTGCATGACCATTGAAGGTATTATTCATGTAACCAGAATAACTATTATTCTCTGACTTAAATGAATAACCGTATTGCAACAAACATGATCTAATCATGTTCATGCTCAACGCAAAACACCAAATAACATTTATTTAGGTTCGTCACTAATCCTGAAGGTAGAGAGAGCGTGCGATGTTGATCACATCAAGCTTGGAAACATTTCCAACACACATCGTCACCTCACCCTTAGCTAGTTCTCCGTTTATTCCGTAGCTTTTATTTCGAGTTACTAACATTTAGCAACCGAACCGGTATCCAATACCCAGGTGCTACTAGGAGTACTAGCAAGGTACACATCAATAACTCGTATATCAAATATACTTCTGTCGATGTTGCCAGCCTTCTTATCTACCAAGTATCTAGGGTTGTTCCGCTTCAGCGACCTCTCACCTCATAATAGAAGCACTTAGTCTCGGGTTTGAGTTCAACTTTGGGTTGCTTCACTGGAGCAGCAACTGACTTGCTATCCATGAAGTTTCCCTCCTTGCTCTTGCCCTTTTCGAAACTAGTGGTTTGATTAACCATCAACACTTGACGCTCCTTCTTGATTTCTACCTTCGCGGTGTCAAACATCGCGAACAACTCAGGGATCAATACTTCTATCCCTGGTGTATTATAGTTCATCACTAAGTTCTAGTAGCTTTAGTGACAGTGACTTGGAGAACTATATCAATCACTATCTTATCTGGAAGATCAACTCCCACTTGATTCAAGCGATTGTAGTACCCAGACAATCTGAGTACATGCTCAACGATTGAGCTATTCTCCTTCATCTTACAAGCAAAGAATCTTGTTGGAGATCTCATATCTCGCAACAAAGGCACGAGCCTGAGATCACAATCTCTGCTCTAGAACATCTCATATGTTCCGTGACATTCAAAATGTTTTGGAGCCTCAATTCTAAGCCGTAATGCATGACGCACTAAACTATCAAGTAGTCATCGAAACGTGCCTATTAGATGTTCACAACTTTCAACCATTTCAGAGTTCATTTGCAGTGCTTTTCAATTCAGGGTCATTTTTAACTCAAAATACATCACGAAATGCATGAAAAATAGCAAATGAAGTTAGAAAAGGATTGAAAAAGGATGATGTGGCTTTGAGTGGTACATATTGAATGCAGAAAAAGTATTGAGTTCAAATATGTTTAAAAAATTGAAATCCTTTTGTAACAGACGTGTTTTCGTCCGAAACCCTGATACTTCGAAAGAGATTGTCCATTTTGTATATGAAGTACATCCAGGTTTTTCCATAACTCTCTCAACTTTTTAGCACCTCCTATCTGGGTGAAATGATGATACCATAGCAACTTTCAACCATTTCAGAGTTCATTTGAAGTGATTTTCAATTCAGGGTCATTTTAGCTCAAAATAAATCAGGAAATGCATGAAAAATTGCAAATGAAGTCAGAAAAGGGTTGGAAAGGGATGATGTGGCTTCGAATGGTGCATATTGAATGCAGAAAAAGTCTTGAGTTCAAATATGTTTAAAAAATTGAAATCCCTTTGTAATAAACGTGTTTTCGTCCTATAAAAGTTATTTAACTTAATATTATATAAAATTTATGCAACTAAATTTATCAAAGTTATTTTTGTTAAAAACTTTAAGATCAAAAACAATATTCATAAATTATTTTTTGTTAAGAAGTTTTAATATGGAAAAAGATAACATAAAAAACAGCAAAAGTGAAAATAGATGCGCTTATAGGGAAAATTTGACCTAAATTCAAAGTGCTAGTTAGGCGCATAGCTAGCTTTTAGAATTTAGTTTGAATTTCCTATATAAGGTCATCTATTATCACTTTGAGAGGAACTAACGACGTAGAGAGGGGCGGGCTTATAAACAGGTGCGAGTACCTCTCGCTTGGCGAGGTCGAACTAAACTCCCACCATAGCTAGGACCAACCCTTTAGTCCCGATTCGAGCCACCAACTGGGACTAAAAAGCTTTAATAGCAAACTAAAATAACATAAAAATAAAAAAATGCCGCCTACTAGGCCACCACGGCTTGCATACGACTAGATACCCATCTCTAGATGGGCCAGGATGCAGTCCCGCGGGCCCAGCAGGCCCAACATGGCAGAGACAAAGGTTAGGCATGTATAGCCTGCATTAGAGAGGAGCTTGACAGCTCAGGCGCAGCGCGGCTTATAAACCAGTGTGGGCGCCTATCAACTAGCGAGGTGGGACTAAACATTCGACCCCGTTAGGCTGCTGAAATTGACCTTTAGTCCCGGTTGCTGGCTGTAACCGGGACTAAAGGGGGGAATTAGTCCCGGTTGGAGCCACCAACCAGGACCAAACGAGAACATCCCCAATTTCGCCACAAAGCCGATGCCCTGCCCTGATGCCGCCAGGCTGCTCGTCGTCACCGTCACACCCGCCGCCCGTTCTAGTCGTCGCCGCCGTCGCCAAGCCTGACGCCACACGCCCATTCTCGTTGTCGCCACCCCGAGCACGTCCCCACGCACCTCCTCCTCATTGTCGTCGTCGCCACTCCCGTCTCCCGTTCTCGTCGTCGTCGCTGCCGTTCTTGTCGTCACCATCGTCGCCGAGCCTGACGCCACACGCCCGTTCTCGTCGCCGCCGCCCCGAGCCCGTCCCCGCGCCCCTCCTCGTCATCGTCGACGTCATCACCGCCCCCGATGCCGAACGCCGCCCGCGCCACCTCCCCGAGCCCTGTTGTCACTGCCAGCGCCTCCTCCCTGAGCCTGTCATCGTCGGTGAACATCTTCTCCTTGAAGTTTTTTCAGTTTTTTGTATGTTAGATAAAATTCATATGTGTATGTTAGATAAAATGCATATGCGTATTTGTTTTATATTAATGTATGTTATATTGATGCATATGTGTATTTGTTTTATATTTGGGGATGTTCTCGTTGATGCATATGTGTATTTGTTTACATGTTTAGTTGTTTTATCGTCGGTCGTCGGTGACGCGATATCGAGGTGTCCCCGACGATCGTCGGTGAGGGAGAGTACACCCCGAAGACCATCGGTGAGGGAGAGTACCCCCCGACGATCATCGGTGAGGGAGAGTACCCCCCCCCCCCCCGATATCGAGGAGTCCCTGATCTTCGGTGACGTGACGTGGGGTTTAATTAGATGTTTAAATGTTTAGTTGCATAGTGTAGCCGTTGAGTCGATGATGCCCGGATAGCATCCTCATCGTCGACTCGGGGGGCAACCAGCTGCTTGAGAGGCGCCATGTCCGGGATTGGGCTCCGCCGGGCTGGCATTGGGAGGTGCTGCCTTTCGGGGCGCCCAACTTGGTGAGGAATCAGGGTCTCGTCGTCGACCCGGAGGTTCTTTGGTGGCGTTCGCGACCATTGTGGGTGCAGAAGGAGTCGGCCCCCGCGGAATGGTATGTGGTCATGTCAAGGAGGAGGACGAGAACGTCCGATGCTACATGGCTGCGTTGGACGCCAGGTTCTCCAATACCTGGCATGTTCTTCAGGGATCTAACCCGAGCTATGATCATGTCATAGTTCCTTTTGGGTGTCCACAGCCTGCGCCGCTAAACGTCAACTACATTTGTATTAGTGATATTATATAATAATATTCGAGATGTATTACTGGTAATATTTGATGATGTATTAGTGATAATATTCAATGATGTATTAGTGATATTATATGATCGTATTGTTGCATCGCCTTGTATTGATTTCCATATATATATTTCATGTTTGTATATTGCCATGTTATAATATTTGCAGAAACTATGGATCAAAGAGACATAGAACAAGAAGACTTGTTGGGGGATATAATCCGTGTCGGGTATAATCCCTTGGCGTATCTCAACGACACCGATGGTCAGGAAGGAGAGGATGACGGCTCCGGTGAGCCAACAATGGAGGAGGCAAGACATCATGACGGCTCCGGTGACCGAATAGCGGAGGAAGGACATCATGATCATGGCTCCGATGACCGAATGACGGAGGAAAGAGATCATGATCATGGCTCCGGTGACCGAACGGAGGAGGGATCCTCAAGTGATGCAAAGTCCAGGAAGGTAAGGAGACGAGGCCCGAAGAAAAGGTTGCACCAGGATGAAAGGTTCACGATCACAGAAGTCGCGAATGATGGCCAACAGATTGCTCCCAAGCGGACCAAGGACGCATTTGTACATCAGTGTGGAGATGTTGTTAGGGCTACGTCTTGATCAGCACCCAGCAATGTAATAAGAATAATAAGGACCCTAATGTTTCTTATGTCCATGATAGACAGAAAGATGATCTTTGGACCGAGCTGATGACAAATTTCATCCTACCGCTCGAGGAGGATCCGAATAACCCAGTTATAGAGCGAAAGGTCAAGGCGGAGGCTCTTATGAAGATGGCAAAACTATTCAGGAACTGGAAGAAAGAGTTGAACACAAAGTTTGTCGAGAAAGAAGAGACTCCGGAATTCAAAGGTCGATATGAGAAGATAAGAGATCAATGGCCCGAATTTGTGGCCTAAAGGAAATCGGAGAAGAGTAAGAAAATGTCAATGACAAACAAGAAAAAAGCTATAGAGAAGAAGTATCACCATCACATAGGGTCAGGTGGCTACTACAATGCCCGGCCGTTGTGGGACAAAGATGAGCAAGACCGGCTTGCTAAGAATGTCCACCCACAGACATTGCACTGGACAGATCGTTCAAGGACTTGGTTCTTCGGGGTTGGGGGTACTTTGGACCCAGAAACATGGAAGTGTGTCTGGACGAAAGCTGAACTTGCAATACCCATCACAAAGCTTCAGGCAGCAATCAAGGCAGCGCAGGAAGGGACGTTCATTCCCGACAAAGATAAGGAAGAGCTGATAGAGGCCCTCGGGAATCCAACACCCTAGACAAACATGAGGCACATCAGGCTCCATTCCGTGGAAGCTTGGGTTTCCCAACAGCGGTGGTTATAGAAGCCGAGAGAGAAAGAGGAAACAGGAAGCAAGCGAAATGCAGAAGCTTAGTGCAAGATTAGCAAAACTAGAGGAACATGAGAGCCAGCGAGCTACCGGACAACCATCTGAGAGGCACAAAGATCCTTCCTTCGACGACGCCCCAGAAGCTACCCCACCATCTCGACATAGAAGTAGTGTGGCTTCCATGGAGCTCCTTCAGCCTGATTTCACGGCTCCTTGCTACCCCGGGGATAGTATCATTGAGGCTCATCATTGCGAGCTAATGACGAAATGCTAGAACCTGACCTTCAAGGCGGCGGCTGGCTCTGTTCTACCTCCTCGAGCTAAGGGAACTTTCCATTGCTATCCGATTCCACATGGCTATGTTGTTGTGATGGTGGATGAAATAATGGATGGATTTGAGGGGCTGGAGCTTGACAACCCTACACGTGAAGAGGATATTATTCTTCCGGAAAATGCTTTGAGCAGTACATGTCTATGGAGAAAGGAGTACATCAAGCTTCCAAACTGGAATTCTCAACAGGCTCAGCCTCCTCCGGCGTGTCAGGGCACTCCATTTCGTCCTCCTCCTCCTCCTTCGCCTCCTCCGGTGCATTAGGCTACTCCGCCTGCTCCTCCTCCTCCTTCGCCTTCTCCGACGTGTCAGGCCATTCCGCCTCCTCCTTCGCCTCCTCCGGCACATCAAGCCACTCCGCCTCCTCCGGCGCTTCAGGCCACTCTGCCTCCTTCGCCTCCTTTGTTTCATTAGGCCACTGCGCTTCCTCCTTCACCTCCTCCGGCGTGCGAGGCCGCTCCGCCTCCTCCTCCTCCTCCTCCCGCACATTAGGCCACTCTGCTTCCTCTAGCATGTCAGCCACGACGGAAGAGAGAAGCTGCCGCTTCGGCGGCTAGCAGTACAACAGGCGGGAAGAAATACAAATTTGGTCCAAGCATCAAGCCTCTTTCAAAGTTACCATACGAGAGGACTGATAAAGAAAACGATGACATCAGTAAAGCCGAAGTGAAGGCCCATTTTGCACGGAAACATCCATCTTTGAAAGAAACGGTAGATCCGGTGAAAGCGAAGCACACTATGGATGCCCTGAAGCGGCCATCACCGCCTTCGCTGCAATCCAACTATGACCACATTATTGTAAAGACATATAATGAAGGGCAGTAGTAGGGAAGTACTTCCAGTGCTGCAAGAGTCAAAGAACGAACAAGTGGGAAAACAATTCCCCAGCTCGGCGAACAGGAGAAGCAATAATGCCCCCTGCTTAAGGTGTGTAGCGATATCACTAATCATCCGGTGCTACTGCTCGGTACCAATCCCGGTGATTAGTTGGGTGATGATGTACATTTTGAAACGACTGAGGTAGTAGTACAAGACTCTAGACACGAGCACGGGAAGCCTCTCGTCAAACCAGATCATCCTCCTTTAACAATGATGATGTACAATTTGCATGAGTGGTACATGAAAACCTACAGGGAGTTTGGGAAAGATAGTATGTATATCAGAATTAAAAAAGAGCATGACTTCATTGGACTTGACCTGATGCCTATTGAATTTTAAGATTTATTTCAGTTATTCAATCAATAGGCCCTCGACAAACAACTCAGGACTTGCTACTGTATGTAAGTATTACTTCTTAACTCTCTAGCTCAGCTCGTTCATTGCATGGATATATAATTATCCTCACTATATTATGCAAATTGAAGATCCTCGAATGCAACATAGCAGGAATCTTCGACGTTCGGTTCATTATCCCGGATTCTGTAAATAAATGGTCGGTACGAAAGAGAGTATAACATACCAAGCAGAACTTGCTAGAATCGTTCCTTGGGCATCCAAACAAAATAGAAATACTCCTTCCTTACAACTTCTAGTGAGTGTTACTGTCTTCTGCATATTCAGTTTTGCTTACTCAAGGTTAAGTAATGTAATTGATGAGTTATGCGTGCGCAGGAACCACTTTATTCTGCTATCCATTAAGCTTGAGGGGGCATTAGTAACTATCTTAGACTCGAGACATAAAGATCCCGAGGATTATGCGAACATGACTGCAATGCTCCAGAAGTAAGTTCAATCAATACCGGGACCGTATCGGAAACTTTCGTTCATTTCCTAATATCAAATAATCATTTTCTTTGCGTGGCAGGGTTTGGAAAAAGTTCACCCAAAGGGTTCCCAGACTAAACAAAGAGTTGTGATTTACACACCCCAAAGTAAGTACTACTAGTTAGTTCTGCGCATCTCTAATTGATTCTAATTTTCATCAATAACATTATCATGCTTTCTTATCAGTTTGATTGAATTCTATTCTCGTAAAGTGCTTGTACCAGGCACCCGGGACTATTTTATGTGGATACTACTTACGCAAGTTCATTCGCCACTTTACCTCTGAGCGGGGCTACTCTGACAAACAATTTGAAGTACGTAAATAATATTCACAATTTTATTTTATATATTACCATCAATTGTGTTGATTTGCATTCATATATATGAATTGATCCCCTTCTTTAAATTAGATCTGGAAGATGCGGGATGAACTCCTACCACATGATCGCATACGATCAATTCAAGAGGAATTGGCGGGATTCTTTCTTGAGCACGTCATACCTGAAGATGGAGAATACCATGTGGAATTTCGATTGGATCTTAGGTAGATGATGTTAGGGATAGTAAGAGATGTTATATTGTATATATGTAGTAGTGTCGGATAGATATATGAAAACTTGTTGTTTCACCAAGCACGGAGAAAGAGATGTCACTTCTCTCTATATATGTTCATAACGATCTTGTGTAATTAATGGTTTCCTTCACTTGCTTACTAGCTAGCGTCGAGTTCTCTCTATATGTATATATAGTAGCTAGCATCGACCAAGCACATAGAAAGAGAGGACGTCGCTTCTCTATATTAGCTAGCTAACACAATATGAAACCCCTAAATTAACCCTCCAAAACCCCTAACCCCCCCCCCTTCCAAAAGAACCTAGCTCCTTTTGGTCCCGGTTAGTGTTACCAACCGGGATGAAAGGTCCTGCTGCCTGGGCACCCCGTAGCGGCCCCGTGGAGCCACTTTGGTCCCAGTTCGCAAGCAAATTGGAACCAAAGGTTTTGGGTATTAGTCCAACTTGTTTTGTCCCGGTTCAGAACTGGGAGTAAAGGCCCTCTAGAACCGGGACTAGTACCCTGTTTTCTACTAGTGATAGTAGAATCCGCCAAGTGCAAATTAAGAGAGCATTCTTCAATATTGGTAAGAACAAGCACATCAAATAAAGATTTCAGAATCGTGGAAACAATAGCACCAAAATCACACAAAGAAAATCATTCATAATTTTTAATCTTGACTTTAATGGTAGGTTCCCACTCATCATGTAAGTTTTGAGGAATTGAAATCTGTAATTCCAACTTTTCTTCTAAGGATTTCATCATGGCATCAACGATGTGTTTAGTAAAATCTTTATTTTGTTCATAAGCATGGGGTGAATTTATCATAGACTTCAGCAAAGAAATAGAATCAAGGAAGGAGCAATTCTCATAATTAAAGTCTTTGTAATCAAAGATAGTGGGCACATCACTAGTTAATGTTTTGACCTCTCCAAACCCATTTTATCAAAAAATTCATCAAGATTTTGACCCTCCAAATCATTGGGATGCCCTCTAGCTAAAGTTGACTCTTCTTCAGTCCTTTTATCATTAATTTTAACCTACTAAAAAAGGAATCGATAGAGCAAACACCAATCATTTTAAGATCTTCATCATTGTTGTCCTCTAGAGAAATTGGTTTAGCGGCCATTTGATTCACTAAAGTGGCATGTTCATCAGATATTTTCCCTAGAAAATTTTCAGCATGGGCATACTTAGTTTGGAGATTAGCAACTTCTATACTAATATCATCAAGTTGTTTTGTTATGACCTCTAGTGCGACAGAGTGTTCCTTAAGCTCCTCGGTGAAATACTTACTATGCTCAAATTGCGCAGTCATATATTCCTTGGTACTTTTTTCAGTCTCAAGCAAATTATTGGGGTAAGGAACATCATAATATCTTCGTTGAGTCATCATGCATATGCAAACAAAATTGCAAGCAAAATGGAGATCTGACGAGAAAAAGCCAAACGAAAAAGAGAGGACGGATAAAATGGCAAATTTGTGAAGTGGGGGAGATGAAAGCGAGAGGCCAATGGCAAATAATGTACACTGCAAGGACATGAGATTTGTGATTAGGAACCTGGTAGATGAGATGGCTTCCTCCCCGGCAACAGCGCCAGAAATTCCTTTGACGTGGCTTGAGAATGCGTCGGTAGTTCTCCGAAGAGGAAGGCATCATGCAGCACAACAATGGTAAGTATTTACCTCAGTTTATGAAACCAAGGTATCAATCCATAGAGGAAGATCACGCACCCACGTAAACAGCACCTGCACACAAATAACAAATACTTGCAGCCAACGCAAAAGAGAGGTTGCCAAGCTCTCTACGGTAATAAGATAGATTAGGTAATTATAGTTTTGGCAAATAGATCTCGCAAGAACACAAACTAAACTAAATAAATAAATAAAAAGTGCAGCAAGGTATTTTGGTTGGTTTTGGATTAATAGATCTGAAAACAAAATATGCAAATAGTAGATCGGAATGCAATATGTTGGAAAAGTAGACCCGGGGGCCGTAGGTTTCACTAGTGGCTTCTCTCATGAGTATATCGCACGATGGGTAAATAAATTACTGTTGGGACATTAATATAAGATGAAATAATCATGACGATATCCAGTTAATGATCATTATATAGGCATCACATCCAAGACAAGTAGACCGAAATGATTCTGCATCTACTTCTATTACTCCACACATCGACCGCTATCCAGCAAGCATCTAGTGTATTAAGTTCATAGGAAAATGGAGTAATGCAATAAGAACAGTGACATGATGTTGACAAGATCTATTCATGTAGGAATAGACCTCATCTTGTTATCCTTAATGGCAACTATACATGAGTGTCTTGCTACCCCTTCTGCCACTGGGAAAGAAAACCACAAGATCGAACCCATCACAATGCACCTCTTCCCATGGCAAGAAAAATCGATCTAGTTGGCCTACCTAAACCAAAGATTCGAAGAAGAAATACGAGGCTATAAGTAATCATGCAAATAAGAGATCAAAGAAGACTCAAATCATATTCATGGATAGGAACTGATCATGAACTCAAAATTCATTGGATCCCAACAAACACACTGCAAAAGTCATTACATTAAATAGATATCCAAGAGACCATTATATTGAGAAACATAGAGAGAGAGAGGAAGCCATCTAGCTACTCTCTACGGACCCATAGGTCTATGTTGGACTAGTCACGCATCTTCGGAGAGGCACCTATGAAGAATATGAACCCCTCCGTGATGGCGTTAGATTGGATCTCGAGGTTCTGGAACTTGCGGCAGCTAGAATTATGGTTCATCGACTCCCCTAGGGTTTTATGAATATTTGGTAATGGATAGACTCGATAGTCGGTTGGGGGGAGTCCGAGGTGCCCACCCTTTACCAGGGCATGCTAGTGGCCTCTATCGTGCCCTGGTGGAGGGTGGCCACCCTGGGGCCCCTCTTTTGGTGATCTTTGGCCCATCTTGTTACTTCCGGTCCATCAAAATTCTCCAAAAATCCTTTGCAGCATTTGCGCTCCGTTTGGTACTGATTTTCTGCGAAGCAAAAAACAGCAACTCACACTTTGGCACTATGTCAATATGTTAGTCCCAAAAATTGATATGAAGTTTCTATAAAATGATTATAAAACATCGATAATATAACAGCATGGAACAAGCAAAAATTATACATACGTTGGAGACGTATCATCATCCCCAAGCTTAAGTCCTACTCGTCCTCAAGTAGGTAAATGATAAAAAAATAATTTTTGATGCAGAATGCTGCCTAACATGTTCATCATATTTCTTATTCTTTATAGCATGGACATTTGGATTTTTCATATGGTTGAAAGCAATAGTCTAGTTTTGACATGAAAACTTCAATACTCAAGCATATCAACAAGCAACCATATCTTTCAAAATATCAACGTTAAAGCAAGTTATCCCTAGCACATCATGCTCAATCATTCATCCATTCACAATACACACTCAAATATTAGCTACACCTAATGCTCAAGTATGTTCATAGTGCCTCCTAGTTGGTGCTTTATAAGAGAAGATGGTGACTCAAATTGAAAAATAAAAATTGCATAAAGTAGATGGATAGGCCCCTTCACGGATGGAAGTAGCGATTTGTAGAGGTGCAAGAGCTCAAGTGTTTAAATTGATAGAGAAAACATATTTTGAGTGGGATGCCTTTCCTATCAACGAAAATGACCAGGAGATTTTAGTATCTTTCCACACTAGATGCATCATAGGCGGTTCCCAGACAGAAAATAAAGTTTATTCCTTTTTCCACCATACTTTCGCTTTCCATGTCTAGCCGAATCCACGGTTGCCTTCCATACCAACACGTTCCAAAAAAATTATTATTTGACAACATAAAGGGAATGGGCATCCCTATTACCGCCATACTCTCGTGCTATCACAAGTGAATAAACACTCATCTTGCTAATAACACATCTAGCATGGAAAAATATCAGTCACCCCCTACCGTTTCAAGAGCGGTACGAGCACACAAAATTAAAATTTATTTTGAAAATAAGAGATGGCATATACAAATTTGCTTGGAATGGCATGAAAATACCGTATATAGGTAGGTATAGCGCACTCATATGGCAAAACTGGTTTTAAGGATTTTGGATGCACAAGTAATATTTCTACTTAGTACAAGTGAAGACTAGCAAATAGATTGAGAAACATCCAACCAAGAAATGAAAAATCACATAAGCGAGCATTAAGCATAACTAACATTGAATAATGCACCATAAATAGGATGTAATTTCGTAGCACAACTACTAACTTTTGAGCTTGCATAGGGAATCACAAACCTTAACACCAATATTTTTACTAAGCGTAATTACCCATCAACATAACTCACATAACACTATTGTCATGTCTCAAAACTCTTACAAATAATCAAGTTAATTTGTCCAATGATCTTCATGAAAGTTTTGTTATATCCCTCTTGAATATCTATCACTTTGAGACTAGTTTCACATATTGCAATTGCTTTTGACAAGCTCGCATGGATATAAGTGAAGAACATGAGCATACAAGTTTCATCTCTCAAAATAATATAAGTGAGGCATGAGTGGATTTCTTCAAAATTAATAACTCTCAAATTCATATAAGTGAAGCATGAGAGCACTTCTTCAAACATGTAAAAGAACGTCGTGCTCAAAAAGATATAAGTGAAGCGCAAGAGCGATTCCTTTGCTCAATAGTTTTAAGTGAAGCATAAAAAGCAATTACAACAAATCATAGCCTATTTTGGCTCTCTCAAATAGGTGTGTCCAGCAAGGATACTAAGAAAATAAAGCAAATATACAAGATGCTCTAAGCAAAGCTCATGATATGTGACGAATAAAAATAAAGTTCCAAGTAGTATACCGATGGTTGTTAGAAGAAAGAGGGGATGCCACTCGGGGCATCCCCAAGCTTAGTTGCTTGTTACTCTTTGGATATTAGCTTGGGGTGCTGTAGCATCCCCAAGCTTTCGCTCTTCTTACTCCTTATTCCTTCATCAATCGTGATCTCACCCAAAACTTGAAAACTCCAATCACACAAAACTTGACAAAATTCTCGTGAGATCTGTTAGTATAATTAATAAAGCAAACTCCCACTTTAGTTACTGTTGTAAACCCATTCATATTGCATTATTGCATGATACCACTGTATTCTAACTTTACCATGACTTATACCCCTCGATACAAGCCATAGATTCATCAAAACAAGCACACAATGAAATGAAAACAGAATCTGTTTTAGACAGACCAGTCTGTAGTAATCTGTACTCTACCCATACTTTTGGAAATCTAAAAATTATGAAAAATTAGGACAATGTAAAGAACTTGTATAGAAATACTGCGTTAATTTCACCTCAATATTACATTCCAATAAAAAATGAAAATTCATGCACTGGGAACAAAGTTATTGTTTCAGATTTAGCATTGGTTCTACTCATCTTATGGATCATCCTAAAGGCAACTGGCACTGATTTTCAGCTCAGTAAAAAAACAAGCAAAAACAGCAACTGGCACTTTGGCACTATGTAAATAGGTTAGTTCCAAAAAATTATATAAAGTTGCTATAAAATGATTGTAAAACATCCAAGATTGATAATATAACAGCATAAAACAAGCAAAAATTATAGATACGCTGGAGACGTATCAATATCATTATGTTGTTGGATCAATTGGTATCTTAGTTGCGATTTTGATCGTATTTGTTGTTGCGGTTAAATGTTTTACATAGTTGTATTAGTTTCCATGTATGTTTTAGATGCTCCAGATAATTGTATTTCGTTTTGTAGCGACCCGACCTGAAAGGTCGAATCTCCGGTGTTTCCGTACCATCCCAAGATCATGCTGGTACACACACGGTACATCAATGTATATATCAAAGGGAAATCACACAGCATTATATTAATCGATATCTCATATCAAGTTCTTTATTACAATAAAAATTACAATAAAGTGGCTGAAAGCCAACTCATGAGAATATCTAAATCTTGCGGAAGCGTCGAAGGTAGATGAGTCCATCTGACTCCAAGGGCATCTCACCGAGCATAGAACGTGTCCTCACTCCTGGTCGGAAAAATACTCTGCAACATGATACGTTGCAGCCATGTAGGTCAGCATATGGAATATGCCGGCAAAGTCACAAGAGAGGGGTGAAAAGATAATCATCTAGTTCTACATGCATATATGGTAGGTGGGGTGGTAGTTTTTGCATAAAGCCAAGTTTTTCCTACATCAAGAGAGGGCTAAGCAAAAATTATTACTAAGTTGGTTGATTAATGAGATGGTTCCACCAACCAATTCTCATTACCCAAGTTATTAATATCCACATCATCATATTATTTGTGTTGAGAGTTTCCAGAAGTTTCAGTTCCTTTGGTTCAAGTCGTCCATGACCGTGGACACGGCTAATCGATTAGGTTTGAGTACTCTGCAGAGTTTTGCACACGTTCCCCACAAGATTTGGTCGCCTCCGTTTAATTTCTCGCACTTCAGGGTGTTTGAGAAACGGATGACCAAAACATGGTCTTCCAAAGGGATTCCCTGCGACTCTGTCGGTGCCCATCCTTTCCTACCGTTCTTCTACATCTCGTAGCACCGCCTGTCCAGGGTCAGCACGATATCCAACCAAGCCAGAGCCCATAATGACTTGTGTCTGTGCAGGTAAGCCTTGGGTCTTGAAGCACCCATCCATCTCTTTGTGCTTGGGTGGATCTTTCTGCGTGAATACTGGCCATCTCCAGCATCACCTAGGCAAATCCACTGGTTTCTCCAGGGTGCCGTTCAACCATCATCCACCCAGAGGTATGTTGAAAACTTGGAGTCGTAAATCTTGATCATTATGTAGGTCTTGAAATTATTAACTCTCCCAACTCTCATGAATCACAAAACCAACCCCGTCTACTAATAGCATAGCAAAAGTAAAACAACGTTTCCCGGGGCCAATGTTGTCAAAGGGGTTGAGGAGGTACCTACCACATGATACTACAACCATGTAACCAAGTTTCCAACTAACCTATCTTGCATGCAATTGGGGAAAATGGTAGAACTAATGCATATAAAACATGGGTAAACATGATCAAAGTGACTTGCCTGATTGATGATCTTCGTACGTGAGTGACTCTAAGTAACAAGCTTCGCACTCCGGATAATCTAACGATGCAAACAAGAGCACTCAAATAAGCATACAACAAAAAATATTGTAACTCACAATCATCAACCAAGAACTAGCAAACAATCAAGACAAAACAATGCACAAATCACAAGTAAGAAAAACACACAAAGTTTTCTTTTCTAGAAGAGGATTAATAAAACACTACTAACATAATAAAACTATTTTGTAATAACAAAACAATGGTTGACAGTAAAGAAACAATAAAAATATTTTTATTAACTAACAGAAGAAAATCAATTTAAGTTTGTTGGGAAAACTTTAGTAAAGTTTGTAAAAGTTTTGATAAACACTATATGAAACAATTATAGTTTTACTAACAAAATAGCAAAACAAAACTTATTATTTATTGACAAAACATGTTCTTAACAGAAAATAATTTACAAATAAACTTGTCTTAGATAAAAGAATTAGATTATATAAAACTCTATTAAAAGAATCTATTACTAAACTAGTTGTTTTAATCAAATTAAACCTATTTGAAAGGAAGTTGTGATTCCTATATTAACAAAGAAAATAAACTAGACAAATAATATTTTCATTAACAGTAAGTAAAACACCTAAAGTTTAACTAACAGAACCTACTAAATCAAATAAAACTAAATCTAAATTAAACTAACTAAAACTAAGTAAATAAAACTATACTATAATACTAGGCAGATTCTGTTTATAGCTAGAACACTAATCAAAATCATCCTAAAAATTCTCAAACTAAGCATGGTGATAGTCCTAACTAATACCAAGCAGTAGCAAAAAGATTCATATCAAAATCTATTTTCAACCTCTAGTTATTCAGATTTGACTGTTTTGAGAAAATTTGATTCAATTCAAAGTTTAAAGTTCAAATTTGAAATTTAAAAGTACAGGGTGAAACTACATGAAAAATGTGAGCTATTACAAAAAGAATCAACTCAAAACATTAAACAGATTAAAAGTTATAGCTAAAACAATTTTCTAAAACATTCTGTTTAACTAAAACTAAACAAAAAAAAAAGAAAATTTCTACCGGACGGCCAGGGGTGACGTGGCACTATCCTATTGGCTAAGGGGGTGTGTGCGAGCGGTGCTTCGGGCGGTCAACCGAACCTAAACAGAAAACGGTTCGGGAATAACCCGATCTAATCGCGGTCGTTGCGTCTGGGTCGGAGGGAGGGGGTGAGCTCGAAGATTTTACCGGAGGGGGAGGTGGACTCCGGCGATGGTGACGGCGGCCGGTGGTCGAGGACGTCGCCGGAGGTAGCTTCGGTGGTCGAGGGAGGCAGCAAAGAGGTCCAGGCGATAGCGGCGGTCGTCCGGCGTCGATTGGAGGCAACGGTGGGGGCTGGGGTGGGGTGTGGCGACGGCAGGAGCTCCGGAGGGTTTCGGTGATTGCAGGGACTCCGACGAGCTCGTTTGGCAGCGTCCCGGCGAGGTAGGAGGGGGCTTTGGGGGGAAACGAGGAGCGGAGGGTGGCCGGCTTATATAGGGGCGCTGGGGAGTGCGGGGGAGGAGAGAGGAGAGAGATCCGGGGAGGGAGTAATCGCCGGCGTTGGCGCGTGCGGGAGGAGAGTGATGACCGCTCGGGCGTTACGGGCGATCGAGGTGGGGCCCGTTGTCAGCGAGTGAAGAAGCGACGAATGCGCATCGGTCGACCGGCTTGTAATAAATCCGCGAGTAGCTGCCGTGGGCCGGCCCGTTTAATACTAAAAGTGTTACTCTTTTTATTAACCAGAGTAGTAAATCGTATTTAAAGGCATTCAAAACATTTTTAAAAATAGGAGTATTATATATCAAAATTAACAGAACAATAAATTCCATTTAATGAACATTTTTATTCTGTCATTTGAACACTTTGAAAAAAATAATATTTTCAGAAATTGCCTAATTGTTTTTAAATCCTTTTTGCAAATATTTTCAAAATAACCCCTGGTTATTTTTGTTCAATTAGATCACCAAATGTGTCCTGGTGTGGAGTGTCATGTTCCTCCTCTCTTATTTGAACTTTTTACCAAGATTTCAAATAGGTGAAAGCAACACATTGAAAGTAGAAAGGGCTTTCAGAAATTTAGAAAGAACATTTCAACAAATACATGTATTCAAGCAATGATGCAGATAGATGCATAGCTATATTTCATAACATTCCAAAATGGAATTTTGGGATGTTACAAACCTACCCGCCTTAAGATGAATCTCGCCCTCGAGATTCGGGTTGGCTAGAAAATAGGTGCGGGTGGTCTCGACGAAGATCTTCTTCGCGTTCCCACGTGGCTTCTTCCTCGGTGTGATCACTCCACAAAACCTTACAGAACTTGATGATCCTGCTGCAGGTAACTCTGTTGGCAGTCTCGAGGATTCTGACAGGCTTCTCCTCGTAAGTCAGATCATTGTCAAGTGGTATGGCCTTTAGGGGCACTGTGTCTCTCAAAGGAATATCAGCCATCTCAGCATGACATTTCTTTAGCTGGGACACATGAAACACATTATGAACTCCGGATAATTCTTCTGGCAATTCCAGCTTGTATGCAACTTCGCCTCTACGTTCAAGAATTTTGTAGGGGCCTATAAATCTGGGTGCTAATTTTCCTTTAACACCAAACCTCTTGATTCCTCGAAGCGGGGACACACGAAGATATGTCCGGTCTCCCACCTCATACATCACTTCTTTACGTTTGCTGTCAGCATAACTCTTCTGTCGAGATTGAGCTATCTTGAGTCTGTCACGAATCAGCTTGACTTTCTCTTCATAATCTCGGATAAGGTCGGGACCAAAAAGTTGTCGGTCTCTAACACCATCCCATGTCAACGGTGTTCTGCATCTCCTTCCGTATAAAGCTTCGAAAGGAGCCATCTTCAGACTGGTCTGATAACTGTTGTTGTACGAGAATTCTGCGTATGGTAAGTTGTCATCCCAACTAGATCCATAATCTAGCGCACAAGCTCTCAACATGTCTTCCAGAATCTGGTTGACTCTCTCAGTCTGTCCATCTGTCTGCGGATGAAAGGCTGTACTGAACTCTAGCCTCGTACCCAAAGTTTCATGTAACTGATGCCAAACCTTTGAGGTAAATTGTGTTCCTCTATCTGACACGATACTCCTCGGAACTCCATGCAAACATACGATCCTGGTCATATATATCTTGGCTAGCTTAGCACTGGTATAGGTGGTTTTCACTGGAATGAAATGAGCTACCTTGGTCAAGTGATCTACCACTACCCAGATGGAATCATAACCTGAACGGGTCCTGGGTAGTCCTGTGATGAAATCCATACCGAGCTTTTCCCATTTCCACTCGGGTATCGGCAAAGGTTGGAGTAACCCTACTGGTTTCTGATGTTCTGCCTTTACTCGCTGACAAACATCACATATTGCAACATGTTCCGCAATATCTTTCTTCATACCTGTCCACCAATAACTTTCCTTTAAATCCAGATACATCTTGGTATTGCCTGGGTGTATCAAGTAAGGTGCAACATGGGCTTCTTGAAGTATCAACTTCCTGAGCTCAGGGTCATTGGGCACATAGATGCGGTTCTCAAACCACAAAGTTCTGTGTTCATCCTCACGAAAACCTTTAGCTTTACCATCTTCCATTCTCTGCTTTATCTCAGCTATCTCCTTGTCCGATTTCTGGGCTTCACGAATTCTTTCGGTCAAGGTGGACTGAATCTCCAGTGTAGCAACATATCCTCTTGGAACTATCTCTAGCTTGAGCTCTCTGAGATCATCGGCTAAGTCTTGGGGTAATCCTCCCACTGTGAGTGTGTTCACATAAGTTTTCCGACTCAAGGCATCGGCTACAACATTAGCCTTACCTGGATGGTAGTGTAATCTCATGTCATAGTCCTTGATTAACTCTAACCATCTCCTCTGTCTGAGGTTCAACTCTTTCTGCGTGAAAATATATTTCAGGCTCTTATGGTCGGTGTAAACATCACAACTATTTCCGATAAGGAAATGTCTCCAGGTCTTGAGTGTGTGCACTACGGCTGCTAGTTCCAAATCATGGGTAGCATAATTCAACTCATGAGGTCGTAGTTGTCTGGATGCATAAGCTACAACCTTTCCATCTTGCATGAGTACTCCTCCAAGTCCTTGACGTGAAGCATCACAATAAACCTAGAAGTCCTTCCGAATATTGGGCAAAATCAACACTGGGGCTGTGACCAAACGTTTCTTCAACTCCTGGAAACTGGCTTCACATTCCTCAGTCCAAATATACTTAGATTCTTTCTTCAACAACTCTGTCATGGGCTTGGCAATCTTTGAGAAATTCTCAATGAATCTCCGGTAATATCCGGCAAGTCCAAGGAAACTGCGGATTTCCTTAACTGAGGTGGGTGACTTCCACTCGGTGACGGCTTCAACCTTAGCGGGGTCTATGGCTATTCCTTCTCCGGAAATAACATGTCCAAGGAATCCGACTTCCGTCAGCCAAAATTCACATTTGCTGAACTTGGCATATAACTGATGCTCTCTTAGCTTCTCTAGAACTAAACGCAGATGTTCCTTGTGTTCTTCCTCGTTCTTGGAGAATATCAAAATGTCATCGATGAACACCACGACAAACTTGTCCAAATATTCCATAAACACTTTGTTCATCAAATTCATGAAGTAGGCAGGAGCATTAGTCAAACCAAAGGACATGACTGTATACTCATATAAGCCATACCTTGTGGAGAAAGCTGTTTTGGGTATATCCTGTTAACGAATCTTCAGTTGATGATACCATGATCGAAGATCAATCATAGAGAATACTTTGGCGCCTACTAGCTGATCAAACAAATCATTAATCATCGGCAGAGGGTACTTGTTCTTGATAGTCACCTCGTTCAAGGCACGATAATCGACTACCATTCTCAAGGTTTTATCCTTCTTCTCCACCAAAAGAACTGGGGCTCCCCAAGGTGAAGAACTTGGGCGAATATACCCTTTGTCCAATAACTCCTTAATTTGCTTCTTGATTTCCAATAGATCATTTGCGGGCATCCGATAGGGTCTCTTGGAAATTGGGGCTGTCACTGGCTGTAGCTCTATTAGGAACTCAATCTCCCTATCTGGTGGCATGCCTGGTAATTCTTCCGGGAATACATCCGGAAAGTCTTTTACCACGAGTACTTCTTCCTGAACAACTCCTGTGAGGGCATTTAACCTAGCACTCATACGTGTGCGTCGGGATACATACTTAATCCTCTTGTTTTCCGGGGTGGTGAGTGAAACAGACTTGCTAGGGCAATCAAGATTTCCTTCATACTTGGTCATCCAATCCATGCCTAGGATTACATCCAATCCCTGGGATTCTAAGACGATGAGGTCGGTGGGAAAAACATGGTTTCCTATATTGAGTTTCAAGGCATGGCATCCTATCCCTGCCATCATCATACCTCCTGGGGAACTGACCTTAATGGGTTGACTAAGGGTTTTGGTGGGCAAACCATATTTATCCACAACTACCCTTGATATGAATGAATGAGTTGCACCAGAATCAAAAAGTACTGTAACTGGACGTGAATGCAATAAAAACTTACCAACCACAGTCTCGGGTTGATCATAGACTTCTTCCACGTCGAGATGGTTCACCTGGGCACGAGGAAAAGGGTTTGGCTTCTTGGCTGCGGAGTTGCCGTTTCCATTTCCCTGCTTGCTCTGGGGACACTCAGTAGCATAGTGCCCTGTCTTCTGGCACTTGAAACAGGTGATGTGGCTCAGATCCTTCTGAGTAGGAACGTGACGGTGCTGGTTGTTGTTCCCATTCCCATTGTCAGTCTTGAAGTTGCCATGGTTGGGACGGGCATTCCCATTTCCTCCATGGTTGTGACCTCCATGGTTGTGCATGGCATGAGTGTGCCTTCCAAACTTACCGGTCCCTGATCCGGTATTCCCTGAGTACGGGGAGTAGCGGGGCTTCTGATGAGCTCCAGAGTTAAACTTCCCTTGAGTGTACTTCCTCTTGCGGTTCTCAATTTGCTGCTGTTTACCCTCCAGAATAAGGGCCTTGTCCACCAGCTCTTGGTAATTGTTGAAGGTAGCCACTACCAGCTGCATGCTCAACTCATCGTTGAGTCCTTCCAGAAACTTCTCTTGCTTGGCCGCATCATCGTCCACGTCTCCTGGTGCATAACGTGCCAATGTGCTGAAATCGTCCACGTATTGGGCCACAGAGCGATTTCCCTGGCGCAAGTTGCGAAACTCGCGCTTCTTCAGACTCATGGCTCCAGCTGAAACATGTGCGGTGCGGAAAGCAAGCTTGAACTGCTCCCAAGTCACATCAGCAATAGGATAGGTGGTGGTGTAATTCTCCCACCATGAAGCTGCTGTTCCTTCAAGTTGATGTGCGGCAAAACGCACCTTCTCAGCGTCAGTACATCCAGCGGTGACGAGTTCTCTCTCCATCTTACGGAGCCAGTCATCTGCCACAATAGGCTCAGTGCTGCTGGAGAAAGTTGGAGGGTTCAACCTCAGAAAACGGGTGAGATTGTCAGTCTGGGGTGGATGTTGGTGGTTGTTGTTGTTCTGGTTGTTGGTCTGGTTCTGGATCAATAGCTGCATCAGTGCATTCTGCTGCTGAAGAAGTTGCGTGAGTTCCGGCAGGAAAGTGAAGTCAGACTCACGTCGTGGAGGCATCTTGCTGTTTTCAGAGGGGTGAGAATTAGAATAGAACAAGGGTCTAAAAGGAGAAATTCACTACCCATACGCAATGCAACAAACATATCACACCAAACACTCATTCATTTATTCAATCAATGTCAAACATCGGGAATACAAGTCTCAATCAAACTACACATCGACCTACGCTTTTAACGTTGAAAATAAAAGATACATGGAGGGCATAACTAAAGTTTTCCTCAGAAGTACATGGTAACTGCGTCTCCTCCAGTGGTACTCTCCTCATAGTCATCATCGTCGCTGATGAAATGTGCTAAGTCTCCCTCAGGATGAAGATTTTCACCCATGTCCATCTGTTCCTCCAGAGTGGCGATGCGAGTGTTCAGCTTGTCGATTCTCTCTAAGAAATCCTTCACCTCATATTCATGTTCATAGTTGGCTTCCCGCAAATCAGCTTCAAGGTCAATCTCACAGTTCATCAGATTCTTGATTGTCTTCGTATCAGCACGAACTCAAAGCTCCAGAGTCCTGATGTGAGTCTCCAAGGTTTGAATATAGGAAATGGTGGTGTCTGCAGTAGGAGGGGTTATGATGTTTCCATTGGCATCTCTGCGACAAACCATGCTGAGTCCTGGTGAAATGGTTCCACCTCTGTATTCCTCCTGAATACGTCCAAGGGCATGATGAATGGCCATGTCTCTCCCAAGTATCCAACTGGGTGCCACAAACTTGAAGTCAATGGGTTCCTTCCGATTCCCAAAGGTCTTCCCTGGAATGTGCACCTCGATCCTGTAGCGTCCATCTTGTGGAAATGACATGATAGGAATCCCGGTGATGCTCGGCAAAGCAATCCTCACGTCCTTGACGATCTTCATCAGCTCCTTACCAAAAGGCATCGTTGCGTCAGGCTGGCAAAACTCCGTGATCAACACTGGGATGAAGGTGGCCATCTATAAATTTTGAAATAACCGGAGAGAAATCAGAAATGAGTAGATGAGAGTATAAGAATTTTAAATACAAAGAGATACAATCCTAAGGCTTTCCAATCCTAGAGGTTACGTCCTACGGTCAGCGTGTCCTCTGATACCATTTCTGTAGCGACCCGACCTGAAAGGTCGAATCTCCGGTGTTTCCGTACCATCCCAAGATCATGTTGGTACACACACGGTACATCAATGTATATATCAAAGGGAAATCACACAGCATTATATTAATCGAAATCTCATATCAAGTTCTTTATTACAATAAAAATTACAATAAAGTGGCTGAAAGCCAACTCATGAGAATATCTAAATCTTGCGGAAGCGTCGAAGGTAGATGAGTCCATCTGACTCCAAGGGCATCTCACCGAGCGTAGAACATGTCCTCACTCCTGGTCGGAAAAATACTCTGCAACATGATACGTTGCAGCCGTGTAGGTCAGCATATGGAATATGCTAGCAAAGTCACAAGAGAGGGGTGAAAAGATAATCATCTAGTTCTACATGCATATATGGCAGGTGGGGTGGTAGTTTTTGCATAAAGCCAAGTTTTTCCTACATCAAGAGAGGGCTAAGCAAAAATTATTACTAAGTTGGTTGATTAATGAGATGGTTCCACCAACCAATTCTCATTACCCAAGTTATTAATACCCACATCATCATATTATTTGTGTTGAGAGTTTCCGGAAGTTTCAGTTCCTTTGGCTCAAGTCGTCCATGACCGTGGACACGGCTAATCGATTAGGTTTGAGTACTCTGTGGAGTTTTGCACACGTTCCCCACAAGATTTGGTCGCCTCCGTTTAATTTCTCGCACTCCAGGGTCTTTGAGAAACGGATGACCAAAACATGGTCTTCCAAAGGGTTTCCCTGCGACTCTGTCGGTGCCCATCCTTTCCTACCGTTCTTCTACATCTCGTAGCACCGCCTGTCCAGGGTCACCACGATATCCAACCAAGCCAGAGCCCATAATGACTTGTGGCTGTGCAGGTAAGCCTTGGGTCTTGAAGCACCCATCCATCTCTTTGTGCCTGGGTGGATCTTTCCGCGTGAATACTGGCCATCTCCAGCATCACCTAGGCAAATCCACTGGTTTCTCCAGGGTGCCGTTCAACCATCATCCACCCAGAGGTATGTTGAAAACTCGGAGTCTTAAATCTTGATCATTATGTAGGTCTTGAAATTATTAACTCTCCCAACTCTCATGAATCACACAACCAACCCCGTCTACTAATAGCATAGCAAAAGTAAAACAACGTTTCCCGGGGCCAATGTTGTCAAAGGGGTTGAGGAGGTACCTACCACATGATACTACAACCATGTAACCAAGTTTCCAACTAACCTATCTTGCATGCAATTGGGGAAAATGGTAGAACTAATGCATATAAAACATGGGTAAACATGATCAAAGTGACTTGCCTGATTGATGATCTTCGTACGTGAGTGACTCTAAGTAACAAGCTTCGCACTCCGGATAATCTAACGAAGCAAACAAGAGCACTCAAATAAGCATACAACAAAAAATATTGTAACTCACAATCATCAACCAAGAACTAGCAAACAATCAAGACAAAACAATGCACAAATCACAAGTAAGGAAAACACACAAAGTTTTCTTTTCTAGAAGATGATTGATAAAACACTACTAACATAATAAAACTATTTTGTAATAACAAAACAATGGTTGACAGTAAAGAAACAATAAAATATTTTTATTAACTAACAGAAGAAAATCAATTTAAGTTTGTTGGGAAAACTTTAGTAAAGTTTGTAAAAGTTTTGATAAACACTATATGAAACAATTATAGTTTTACTAACAAAATAGCAAAACAAAACTTATTATTTATTGACAAAACATGTTCTTAACAGAAAATAATTTACAAATAAACTTGTCTTAGATAACAGAATTAGATTATACAAAACTCTATTAAAAGAATCTATTACTAAACTAGTTGTTTTAATCAAATTAAACCTATTTGAAAGGAAGTTGTGATTCCTATATTAACAAAGAAAATAAACTAGACAAATAATATTTTCATTAACAGTAAGTAAAACACCTAAAGTTTAACTAACAGAACCTACTAAATCAAATAAAACTAAATCTAAATTAAACTAACTAAAACTAAGTAAATAAAACTATACTATAATACTAGGCAGATTCTATTTATAGCTAGAACACTAATCAAAATCATCCTAAAAATTCTCAAACTAAGCATGGTGATAGTCCTAACTAATAGCAAGCAGTAGCGAAAAGATTCATATCAAAATCTATTTTCAAACTCTAGTTATTCAGATTTGAATGTTTTGAGAAAATTTGATTCAATTCAAATTTTATAGTTCAAATTTGAAATTTAAAAGTACAGGGTGAAACTACATGAAAAATGTGAGCTATTGCAAAAAGAATCAACTCAAAACATTAAATGGATTAAAAGTTATAGCTAAAACAATTTTCTAAAACATTCTGTTTAACTAAAACTAAACAAAAAAAGAAAATTTCTACCGGACGGCCAGGGGTGACGTGGCACTATCCTATTGGCTAAGGGGGTGTGTGCGAGCGGTGCTTCGGGCGGTCAACCGAACCTAAACAGAAAACGGTTCGGGAATAACCCGATCTAATCGCGACAGTTGCGTCTGGATCGGAGGGAGGGGGTGAGCTCGAAGATTTTACCGGAGGGGAAGGTGGACTCCGGCGATGGTGACGGCGGCCGGTGGTCGAGGACGTCGCCGGAGGTAGCTTCGGTGGTCGAGGGAGGCAGCAAAGAGGTCCAGGCGATAGCGGCGGTCGTCCGGCGTCGATTGGAGGCAACGGTGGGGGCTGGGGTGGGGTGTGGCGACGGCAGGAGCTCCGGAGGGTTTCGGTGATTGCAGGGACTCCAGCGAGCTCGTTTGGCAGCGTCCCGGTGAGGTAGGAGGGGGCTTTGGGGGGGAAACGAGGAGCGGAGGGTGGCCGGCTTATATAGGGGCGCTGGGGAGTGCGGGGGAGGAGAGAGATGAGAGATCCGGGGAGGGAGTAATCGCCGGTGTTGGCGCGTGCGGGAGGAGAGTGATGACCGCTCGGGCGTTACGGGCGATCGAGGTGGGGCCCGTTGTCAGCGAGTGAAGAAGCGACGAATGCGCATCGGTCGACCGGCTTGTAATAAATCCGCGAGTAACTGCCATGGGCCGGCCCATTTAATACTAAAACTGTTACTCTTTTTATTAACTAGAGTAGTAAATCGTCTTTCAAAGCATTCAAACATTTTTAAAAATAGGAGTATTATATATCAAAATTAACAGAATAATAAATTCCATTTAATGAACATTTTTATTCTGTCATTTGAACACTTTGAAAAAAAAATATTTTCAGAAATTGCCTAATTGTTTTTAAATCCTTTTTGCAAATATTTTCAAAATAACCCCTGGTTATTTTTGTTCAAATAGATCACCAAATGGGTCCTGGTGTGGAGTGTCATGTTCCTCCTCTCTTATTTGAACTTTTTACCAAGATTTTAAATAGGTGAAAGCAACACATTGAAAGTAGAAAGGGCTTTTAGAAATTTAGAAAGAACATGTCAACAAATACATGTATTCAAGCAATGATGCAGATAGATGCATAGCTATATTTCATAACATTCCAAAATGGAATTTTGGGATGTTACACGTTTTATGAGAACTATGTATGAACTTTATGTATTTATTTTTGCAGTAATAACATTTGATCACTATTAATTTGGTCATTTGTCTATTCATGATGTTTTGTAATTTTTTTGATATACTTAATTATATAATGGAGATGAACTAGCAATGATTGTACGGTGACCGACGCACTTCCGAATACAATATGGGTGTGTGTAATTTTATCAATGTGGGTGAGGCAGACAATCATAATGGTTTTATGTATTGTCCATGTGTTATCTCTGAGAATACGAAGGATTACTATTCCTCGAAAACCCTTCACTTCCACCTGCTTAAGTCCGGTTTCATGCCTCACTATAATAGTTGGACCAAGCATGGGGAAAGAGGTGTTATGATGGAAGACAATGAAAAAGAAGAGAATGATAACAACTATCTTGTGTTCCCTGAATATGGTGATACTGCAACGGGGGAAGCTGAAGATCAAGAGGCACCAGATGTGCCGCTGATGATCTTTGCCGGGTCATTGTTGATGCACACAGAGAATGAGAAAGTGAAAGGGAGAAGTTGAAGTTCGATCATTTAGAGGATCACAAAAAACGGTTGTACCCAAATTGCAAAGATGGCAACACAAAGCTCGATACCACACTGGAATTGCTGCAATGGAAGGCACATAATGATTTATCTGACAAGGGATTTGATAAGTTACTGAAAATAAGAAGCTTCCAAAGGATAACGAATAGCCTGACAGTACGTACGAAGCAAAGAAGGTTCTCTGCCCTCTAGGCTTAGAGGTGTAGAAGATACATGCATGCATTCCTGATGAATGTATCCTCTACCGTTGTGAGGAGTATGAGAATTGGAATGCATGCCCGGTATGTAGTGCATTGCGATATAAGATCAGACGAGATGACCCTGGTGATGTTGAGGGCAAGCGCCCCAGGAAGAGGGTTCCTGCCAACATGATGTGGTATGCTCCTATAATACCACAGCTGAAACATCTATTTAGAAACAAAGTGCATGCCAAGTTGTTGCGATGGCACAAAGAAGACCGTAAGAAAGACACGATGTTGAGAGTACCCACTGATGGGTCAAAGTGGAGAAAAATCGAGAGAAATTGACCGGAGTTTGTAGATGGTGCAAGGAACTTATGGTTTGGTATAGGTGCAGATGACATTAATCCTTTTGGGGAGCACAACAACAATCATAGCACCTGGCCTATGACTCTATGTATCTATAACCTTCCTCCTTTGTTGTGCATGAAGCATAAGTTCATTATGATGCCAGTGCTCATCCAAGGCTCTAAGCAATCCGGCAACGACATTGATGTGTAACTAAGGCCATTAGTTGAAGAACTTTTACAATTTTAGGATATTAAAGGTGTAGGTGTGTGGTATGAGCACAAACAGGATGAATTTAACCTACGAGCATTGCTATTTGTAGCCATCAATGATTGTCCTCCTCGTAGTAACCTTTCAAGACAGACAAACAAGTGATACGATGCATACACGCACTGTTTAAATGACACTGGAAGTATATATTTGGACAAATGTAAGAAGAATGTGTACCTGGGACATCATCGATTCCTTCTGAGCAGGCATCCCATACGAAAGAAAGGCAAGCATTTCAAAGGTGAGGCAGATCACCGGAAGAAGCATGTCCACCGTACTAGTGATGATATATTTGATATGGTCAAGGATTTAAAAGCAATCTTTGGAAAGGGTACTGGCGGACAATCTGTTTCGAATGACACAATTGCTTCCGGTTGCATTGAGGGGGTTTCTACCAGAAAATGTTCAATTAGCCATTGTGAAGCTATATGCACTCTTCCATGCAATTTCTCAGAAGGTAATTGATCCTGAAATCCTACCAAGGTTACATAATGATTTGGTCCAATGTCTTGTACGTTTCGAGTTGGTGTTCCCACCATCCTTCTTCAATATTATGACACACGTCCTAGTTCACCTACTCAAAGAGATTGCCATTCTGTGTCTTGTATTTCTACACAATATGTTCCCCTTTGAGAGGTTCATGTCAGTCTTAAAGAAATATGTTCATAACCGTGCTAGGACAGAAGGAAGCATCTCCAAGGGCCATGAAACATAGGAGGTTATTGAGATTTGTGTTTACTTTATTCCTGACCTTATGCCGATTGGTGTTCCTCAATCGTGGCATGAGGGGAGACTGAGTGGACAAATAGATATTGAAGTTTTGTGTGGGAAAATAAAATATCCTACTGTTTTTCTAGTTCTTGGTTCCCCACAAGATGATTTTTATCCCATTATCTTTGGTAGACCTTTCTTGAACACTGTTAATGCTAAGATAGATTATCAAAAAGAAACCGTCAGTGTTGAGTTTGGTGATGTGTCTCATGAGTTTAATTTTTCTAAGTTTTGTAGACATCCTCGTGACAGAGAATTACCTAGTAAGGATGAAATAATTGTTCTTGCTTCTATTGCCCTTCCTCCGATCGATCCATTAGAACAATATTTGCTAGACCATGAAAACGATATGCACTTGCGTGAAAGAAATGAAATAGATAAAATGTTCTTTGAACAACAACCTCTACTGAAACACAATTTGCCCATCGAAACTCTTGGAGGTCCTCCTCCACCTAAAGGTGATCCTATCACTGGTAGAAAACAAGGCATCAGTCCCGGTTCGAGAGGTCCTTTAGGCCTGGTTCTGCAACCGGGACAAAACGATCGGGACTAATGGCCCATCACTTTTAGTGTCGGTTGGATTACGAACCGGGATTAAAGGAGCTCCACGTGGCCGCCATGGGGCGCCCATGTAGGAGGACCTTTAGTTCCAGTTGGTAACATCGACCAGGATAAAAAGGCAACCACGTGTTTTTTTTCTGAAAGGAGGGCTTTAGGGGTTTTGGAGGGTTAAGGTTTTTTTTTCTATTGTGTTTCCCCCTTTTATTTTTGTGTTTACCATTTTTATTTTACGCTTTTCATTCAACTCGCCGCTAGCTACTACATATAGAAATGAAGGAACCATTACACAACATCGTCATGATAAATATATAGAGAGAAGTGACCTCTCTTTTTCCGTGCTTGGTCAAACAATGCAACAAGTTTTCATAAATCTATTTGACGCTATTACATATAGTACACGTTCATGCATATATACAATATAACATCTCTTACGATACTAATGTCTATTACCAACATCGCATTCGAAATCCCGATGGCGTTTTCCCTCTTTAGGTATGACATGCTCAATAAAGAATGCCGTCGATTCCTATTGAATTGCTCGTATGTGATCAGTTGGTAGGAGTATGTCCCGTTTCCGCCAGATCTAATTTAAAGAAGGGGGTCAATAAAACTCAACACAATTGATGGCAATAAAAATTAAAATATAAATGTTGTTTACGTACTTCAAATTGTTTGGACATATGGCCCGCTCACAGGTCGAGTGGTGAATGAACTCCCAAATATAGTATGCACATAAATTAGTGTCGGGTGCCTGCCACAAGCACTTTACGAGAATAGAGTTTAATTAAAATGATAATCAAGCATGATAATGATATTGAAACTAAAATCGATGAGAGATGCGCGATACTAGCTAGTAGTACTTATTTCGGGGTGTACAAATCGTAGCTCCTTTTTGAAGACACCCCTAACCTTCTTGGTGAACTTTTTCCAAACACTCTTCGGCAAAGAAAATGATTACTTGATATCAGGAAATAAACGAAAGTTGCCGATATGATGCAATAATGATTGAACTTACTTCTGAAGCATTTGACTAAAGTTGGTCCACTTGTGAGGGCATTTACGTCTCGAGTCCAAGACAATTATTTGTCCCTCTACAAGCCGAATGGATAGCAGAATGAAGTGAAAGCTACGCATGCATAACTCATTAATTGCACTTAACCTCGAGTAAGTCAAATAGAATGTGCACAAGATAGTAACAGTCACTTGAAGTTGTAAGGAAATAGTATTTCCCTTTTGTTTTGTTGTCCAAATAACGCCTTTAGCAAATTATCCTCTGTTTGATCGGGGCCGGTTCGTACCGTACGTTCATGTATGGTATTTGGGTTAATGAACCCAATATCATAGATTTGTCGTTTTCTGCAATCGATGATTTTCAATCTGCATATAATATAGTGTGAAGATAATTATACATGTAATGAACGAGCTGAGCTACAGACTTTACAAAATGCTTTTTTTTCATTAGGTCCAGGATAATGCTTTTTTTTAAAATGTGAATGGTTGATTTGTATCCTGAAATAAGAATTCATTCCAACAAACCAAAAGGTTTCATAGAGATTTTTCCTTCTATCCTATAAAATTCGTATAACATTCCTACAAACCAAAAAGCCGTTACAGCAAACCAGTGTATCAACACAATCAGCCCATAGCAATTAAGATGGTTTTGTAAAACTAGATAAACATTGTGTCAAACGGTAAAATTTCAGTCAAAGAAGTGCCCGCTTCTCTCTCTCCACGTGAATTCCAGCCTGAAAAGGCTACGCACGCAGACGCGGGTCGTCCAGTCCCATCCACCCGCCGCAGCAGAGCCAGAGCCCACGTCGTCTCACACCGCCCAAACTGCTCCTCCATTATTGTGCATGGCAGACGACTGACGAGCCTGTCGCGGGAATACAACTTCTACATTCTGGGGCAACATAGGAGATGAGCACAAATATCATCTAGAAAATTGGGGGCTTGTCTCCAGAAAGAAAATTTTGGATGGGTTGGGGGTACCAACCTAAGAGGATTCAACATGGAACTTTTAGCTTCTTGAGAAAAATGTTTCTTTGAGAATAATAATAGTGATTGAAAAAACTGATTGCTTTTAAATATAATATGTATTCTTCAAATATTCCGTGGTCTAATCAACAGTTGGCTCCCTTTTTGGAAGAGTGTAACCTGGGCTTTACAAGGTGCCAAAACTTTTTACTCCTGGAATATTGGGAATGGTAATAATATCAGCTTTTGACATGACAGGTGGATTGGGGATTGTTCCTTGAAAGTTAAATTTTGGGATCTTTTTGAGATTTGCAATCAACAAGATTGTGTTGTTTCCAGATTTGGGATGGAACAAATCTCAGACTTACTTTTAGACGTTGTGTGGATCAGAGGGGCATGGCTAAGTGGTTACAACTCATTGAGCAACTAGTTAACATCCTCTGTCTGACTCCCAAGACTCACCAATTTGGTTGTTAGAGCCAAATGGTAAATATTCTGTGAAATCTTTTTATAGTAATATTACCTTTGGAGGTGTGGTTTCTCCTTGTGGAGATAGCCTATGGAAAATTTTATGCTCACAAAACATCCATGTATTCTTGTGGCTATGTTTGTATAATAAAATTTTAACTAGAGACAGTGTAGCTAAGAGAAGACATGTGGAAGATCCTTCCTGCTTGTTCTGTAGTGAAGTAGAATCCATCTAGCATTTATTATTTGAATGTATCAATGCTGCTGACATCATGTCACTGATCTCTGAATTCTTTCGTATTCGGAGGATTGCTTGTTTCTCTGATGTTTGCTCCTTGTGGAAATTTCATAAAAAGAAACCTGTTCTGAACTTGGTAATTGCTACCTCCTTGTCGAGTACATGAAAGTTGAGGAATGAATTATGTTTCCAGTGACGTACGTGGAGAGGTCTGGGCTGCGGGCTTGCCAAGCTAAAGAGGATCTTGCAAAGTTGGCTGGTGCTTTCCGACACTGCATAGGTGGACATTCTGCGGCGATTCATCCTATTGCTGGACAAGCACTGGGGGAGCTTATGTAGATCGCCTGAACCTAAACCTATAACTTTTTCATCTGGAACTTGGTCTGTAATAAATTTGAACCGGTGATGTTACCAGCGTGTGAGAGTTCCTAAAACCTTTGGTGCCTTTGTGGCTGGTATGTTTAGGCTTCTGTCAAACTTGGTAGTTCTACCCTGGTTTAGCTCTTTGAGCAGCGATGTAAGTCTGGACGCGTATGTTGTTTTGCTGCTTCATTAATAAAAATAGGGCAAGGGGGGAGGGGGGAGGAACCCCTTTCTTTCAAAAAAAAATATACAACTTCTACATCTGCAACCCGGCCACCCGCAAGCGTGCTTCCCTGCCACATCCTCCTACACGACCAGGCCTTCCGCGCCTTCGCAGTCGTCGGCTTCTACCGGCACCATGCATCCGGAGAACATCGGGGGATCTGGATGTTAGAATATCACCATCTAGGTCGGGCACTTGATTTCTTTATCCTCACGGTGGGCTCGGACCAGCCAAGACGCATCCAATGGCCGGAAGATTCAGAAAGAGGGTTTCATCTTGTACCCCGGTACACTAGTTACTCACTAGTCCACGGTGTCCACCATCGTGGTAGCCTGCACTGGTTACTGAACCTTGACATCACGGTATTCGACACCGTGACTGAGACCTTCTGGAAGATGACCCGCCCAAAACAGTGGGAGCATATGGTGTCGTTGTTGGACATGGCTGGCGATCTTGCTTTGACCCACATCAGCCATGACAGTGTCATGGATGTCTGGGTGTTGCAGGACTATGATGCAATTAAGGAGATGCCTAACGAGAAAGCGCCAGGTCCTAATGGTTACATCATTGCTTTCTACCAAAAATGTTGGTCGGTAATTAAACATGATCTGATTGAAGCCTTCAAAAGCTTCTATAACTTGGACGGTTGTGCGCTTACAGAAGCAAATTTGGCATATACTGTTCTTATCCCGAAGAAAGCAGGTGCTTGTGAAGCTTTTGATTTTCGACCTATCAGTTTAGTTGGTAGTCTGGCCAAAATTTTCTCCAAAGTCCTAGCCATGAGACTAGGCCCAGTTCTTCCTAGTCTCATAAAAAATAATCATGGGGCTTTCACGAAGGGTCGATCACTACATGATAACTTCAAGTTGGTTAAGGAATGTGTGGTTTTTCTAAGGAAGAAAAAATGCCAAAGCCTTCTTATGAAGCTAGGCATCGCTAAGGCATTTGATACAGTTGCTTGGCAATTCTTGCTGGAGGTCCTTGAAAAGAAGGGTTTTGGACCTAGGTGGAGGAAATGGATTTGTATGTTGCTTGCCTCGGCCTCTATTAGTATTTTGTTAAATGTCGTCCAGGGAGGAGGATCTGGCATGCGAAGGGTTTAAGACAAGGAGATGCTCTCTCTCCCATGCTCTTCATTTTAGTAATGGATGCACTCAGCTCACTTTTTGTTAAAGCCGAAGAATTTGGCCTCTTGGTTCCTTTTCCGGAGGGACAAATAATTCCTCAACGCTTATCAGTTTACGCTGATGATGTTATCATCTTTCTCAAGGCTGATCCCATCAAAGCTACGGTCGTAAATCTCTCCTGGATATTTTTGGGGAAGCCTCTGGCCTCCAATGCAATATGTCCAAAAGTTCCATTGCCTCAATTTTTGGAGATACAATCGTGCACAGGAAATTAGTACCCTCCTGAACTGTCAAGTTGCCAACTTCCCAATCACCTACTTAGGCCTACCACTTCATTACAAAAAAGCACGCAAGGAAGATTTCCAGATTTTGATTGATAAAATTCGTAGCGGGCTTGCCCAATGGAAGACTTACATGTTAACACAAGGTGGTAGACTGATTTTGGTGCAATCAGTTCTCAGTGCAATGGCCATATTTCACTTAATGTCCTTGGACCCTCCACCATGGGTGTTCAAAGCAATCGATAAAATTAGAAGGGCCTTTCTTTGGAAAGGTACAAAAGCCGTTGAAGGGGGCAAATGTCTAGTGAATTGGCAGACTGTGTGTCATCCCAAGATTCAGGGAGGTTTGGGAATATTAGACTTGAACATCATGTACACTGCGATGAAGGTAAGATGGGCATGGATGTTGCGAGTTGAGGAGAAGAAACCATGGTGCTCTCTTGCAGCACCTGAGGATGATCGAGTCAGACATATCTTTAATGCAGCGGCAAAAGTAGCCGTAGGGAATGGAGAAAGAATTTTCTTTTGGAAAGACAAATGGATAAATGGAAAATCCATTGAGGTGATTGCCCGTGAAATATTCCGCATCATTAATCTAGTCACAAAAGCAAGGAGGACGGTGGCTCAAGCGATCGCGGATGCGAGTTGGATTGAGGCTATTAAGAAACAAATTATGATTGGCATGTTTCATAAGGTTTTAAAAATCTGGGAGGAGGTGAGTTCAGTCCAAATACAATCCGATGTGGATGATGAATGGACATGGTCGTGGGATGCAAAGGGATCCTTCTCAACCAAATCCGTCTACCAAGCTCACTTTCAAACTAAAACTTTAAGTGAGCTGGCCATGGCAATTTGGAAAGCATGGGCACCTTTCAAATGCAAAATCGGAGCATGGCTTTTCATTAAAGGGAGGATTTGGACAGCAGATAGATTAGCTAAGAGAGAGCTTCCTCACATTGAGAAATGTGTGTTCCAACATCTCTTCATTGGATGTGCAGTTGTCAATATTATTTGGGGTTCAGTTCTGAACTGGGCTGGTTTGCAGATGGTTGTGCCGCCATTGGACGTAACCCTCCGTTCGTGGTGGCAATCTGCGAGAAACAGACTGCATCGCACACATAAAACCAGTTTTGACTCTCTGGTTATGCTCACAACTTGGTCGATATGGAGGGAGAGAAATGGTCGTGTCTTTGAGAAGTCAGTTAAACCGATTCAGATCGTCATCGAACAAATCAAAGCCGAAGCAAAGCATTGGGCCATGGCGAGCTCGGGACGTTTCAGTCTCAGTCCATTAGCAGCTTAATGTGGTACGTTGTAGCCGTTTTTGCTTCCTTTTTTCTCTGTTTTTGTACTAGAGACCTGTCGTTTTGGTTGTTCTGTAGTTAGGGTCGTCGCAGGTCGTTGTAATGTATTTCTAGGCTTTGTCCATTGCTGTGAATCTTTTGCCTTCTTGACTTCGTCTTTCTATATATAGTACATGCAGTTTTCCTGCATGGTTCTTCTAAAAAGACTATGATGCCCATGCCTGGAGCTTGCAGTACTGGATTAACTTCTTAGAGATGGAGGCATTGCCACCGCTTAATTTGCAGCCGAAAGAAGTCCCTACCATGGCTGTTATCAACGAGCGTGAGCTATTGATCAAGTACTTCCCATGCCGTCTATTCCGTTCTGACGTTGACGGCGTGTTCCTAGGAAATGTGGAAAGGGTAGAGCCTCAACTCAGATTGTCACTCACTGGTATCGCCTCCAAGAGAGCTTGATTTCACTTCCATTGTTTAAGACGCAACAAGAAGATGCCATGAACACGGAGCCTCCGTTCATCTTAGTTCTATAAGAAGTCGGGCTTGCCGTGCCGCTGGAGTGTCCTATACCATATCTTCTTTTTTTAGAGAAGGAGGATCACCCCTAGCCTCTGCATCTGAAAGATGCATGCAGCCATTTTATTAATTAATTACAAAAGACCTTATAAAGAAATACAACAATACGTCTGAAGCCACTGTGTAGGCGATAACTGTCGCTACTTCTATCCATCTGATGAAGGGATGCTGATAGTCTGGGCCTAATACCACAGACCTCGTAGACAAGCCTAACATCTAAGACCTGAGACCCCAACCAAGCCACTTGCCAGGTATGGGGCACCCACCGGTTCGACGCGCTCTCAGAGGCCGTCGCCGCCAACTGCCACTACTTCATCTTCAGAGTTGTACTGACGCATCATCCTTGCCTGGTCTAGCTGCCGTCAACGCCACCATGACGGCCAACGGTACCACCACCCTGCGTGTGAACTGCTTAGCACGTCGCGGTCGCCGCCGGTACACCTCAGCCCCATGCCGCCAAGTACCACCAGCAGACACAACTTCTCCGGAAGATCTGTCGTGCGTAGCACCTGCCGACCAGGCATGACAAAGCGTAGCACCTGTCAGCCAGGTATGACTTGACATCTCCACCGAAGCTCCGTGCAAGACAAAGCCGCTCCACCACCAACACTGCTCCACAAACGATGCTCCCAAGAGAGAAACGCCACCGTAGTGTCGTCATCGTCCGATCTGGAAGACCAGATCCTAAGGTTTCCTCTAGAGCAGTGCGTGTGGGTCGACATAAGTCACACAACGATGCCTTCATCAAGGTAACGACGTAGAACACCGCCATCGCTCGCCGTCGGCTCGGTTTTCACCGGCAACTATGTCTCCCCGACTCGCAGCCAATACTGAATCATGGATCCGGAGATCCAAACACCCAGCCTCAGGCCGACCACCTTTGACGGAAGAGATGACCACCACCGCCGGTCGCATCGATCAAAACAAATCTGACCGAATGTGCTGCCGTCGAGACCACCAGGCCCTCCATGCTGCCGCTGCCGATCTGGAGGTAGTTTACAAGACCGCATCCTAGCTGGCTGCCGCCGACGACCGCAGCCTTGCCACCGACGCCCGAAAAGGCCGGCCGCTGCGCCCGCAGCCCACGCCGCAGTCCGTGGCTGGACCGCCCGCCGCGCCTAGCCGCCGCCGTCTGAGGACGGGCCAGCACTCGCCACCTATTGCAGTCATCCGCCACGCCGCAGAATCTAGATCGGCCGCGCCATCACACGCCTAGGGGTCCCGTCCCAACCCGGAGACGCGTGAGGGAGGAGATCCCCCACCACCGCCGTCGTCCCCCGGGCTTAGCCCGGCGGCGGCAGAGGGAGAGGAGGAGAGAGTGCTTGGCGGCGGCGGCAGCTAGGTTTCTGGACTCCGCTTGAGTCGCCCTAGGGGGAGGGGACGCGAGCATTGGATTCAGGGATATGCCCTTCAGTCATCCCTCCTATACCATATTTTCCATGTCTTTTGTTATTTGTTCATCCTATTTCGTAGTAGAACTGAACTATTTGTCTGCTATCATCATTTGGTACTTGTTATGCTATCTTGAACACCATGTTAATGTTCTGAACAAAGGCGCATCTATGCTTTATAACTGTTCTGCTGTACTCCCATGTTTACGTTTTCAGTTTGCAATGTTGAAAAGCATGAGAGGCATGGTTGCAGTTTGAAATGTTAATTCATTCATGAGAGGTTATGGTATTTTGGCCGTTGATATGATTCTCTTATGTAGTGTTGTATTTTGATCTTTGATGTTCGGTATACACTTTGATCATCCGGTCGATCCGGCTCTTTGTGTGGAGATGTTTCAATCTGAGGCATATTTGGGATGCTGTCCACGATTTAGTTCTGGCCATAGTGTGTGTTTGATTGCTACTACCTCTGTCTTGTGTCTGACAACTAATTTTGATCGCTACGTCTGTTTTGTGTACGATTGCTACTTCAACACAGTTAACCATAAGGTCATGATTGTTATACTGTCTTGAAAATCGTGTCATTGTTCTAAAGAATAGAATATCTATGCTTTAGAAATTTTCTACTGTTATATTGTGATCATTGTCAGTTCAGATTATTAAGAAACAAGAATTGCACGCTTGCAGTTCTAAAGAATTTCCTTCCTGGGAACTTATGGTACGTTTCTAACTGTTGGACTGGTACTAAGGTACCCAATGTATTTCGTGTCAAGCTGACCTGGTAAAAATAGTTGTATAGAGAGAACTGAGCTCCTTAGTAGTGTCATACTCCTATCTCATATGGTGATTACGGAACGAGTTGGGCCTTAGGATCGAATGATGGGTAGGGCAAGCAGCGGTTGTGCAGGGCACCCCCGACGTCGGTGGTGAGAGAGGAGCTCTTGTCGGGGCGCTATTCGGCGGGTCCCCGTCTTCATTATCACCGTAAGCAACTTCTGCCGTAAGAAGGGAACTGAAGCAACTAGTGAAAAAAGTTAATACCACAGAACCTGGAAAAAGCTAATACCGTAGAAACTCTCTGTGACTGAAACAAGAGCTGCCATTGTTTGAATGGTTGTCAATATTTTGGCATTGATAATCACCTTTTGTCAATATCTTACTTGGGCTCGAACCAAAATATGCCAGACATCCTGTGGCAACTGGACCTCCTATCAAAATTGTTTATTAGTCTATTCTTTGAAAAATATGAACTGGCATGGCTGCCATGTAAACACTCTCATAACTGCTCGCGCAATAGAAAAGATTCGTTCGTAAACAACGGTGACAGCCAACAATATAAATCAAACATAGATGGTACACGAAGATGGTACACACCAATTTCAGACTGGTCGCTTCTTCTGCACTGTAGGGGCTGCGGATCTTCAACTTGGTTTGCTACGGTTCACGGGATGATTTGGGGATATGATGAATGCCAAATGATCACGAGGGTGGTGACATATGCACGCACAGAAGCCCCAGTCCGGATACATAACTTGGGCACAATTAAGCTAAACCTTCCCACATAAGAGGGAATAACATGTAGAATTATATATGTGCTACTCCCAGAAAATGCAAGTGTGCATACTACAGATATGCAAGGATTGTTCCAAGAAATTTCTTCTCACAACTAACATTAACAGATGCATATATCTGAAAGATCACACCAAACGAAAAACACGGAACTTTCCTTCTTACAACTAACGGGTTCGGAACAGGGAAAGCAAGAATCCAAAAACCAAATGGCCAGTTACCTACCTAACTGGATTCACTACAATTTTGCGTTGAAAACCTGCATTTACTGCCAAGTTGCTTCACATTAGCACAGTCCATGGTGGAAAGGGTACACTATATTAGCACATTTTGGAGGATAGCAAGGAGGATCAGCCTGGCATGCCCTGGTAAGCCTGGGAATGATAGTGCAGCTGATAATTAAGAAAACTAAAATTGTGAAAGGAAGAAATTCACCACCAGCTCATCACGCTTACCTTCCGCATCCTACACTATGACTGCAAAGGCTAGAGAAACCAACAAAATTGCTGGCCGTCATGAGTTCCTCTGATGGCACAAGTTCATGATTATTAACTGGCCTTTCTGCCATTACTGGATCAACAGTCTGGCAGCCAATTTCATCGTAGCTTTCTCTCCTATTGAAATATAGAACTTAGCATTGAGTTGTATGTTCATCAACCTAGTAGCACATATTACCACAAAATTAATTACCTCGAAATCAAGATTTCCTCGGTGTTCAAACCAAAATGAAATCAAAGTGTTATCTGTCTAAAATGCACTGCTGAAATTTAAGGTATTGTTTAGTCAGAAAATGGATATGTAAGGAAAAATTATAACAGACAACACTGAAGGTACTGAAAACTCAGAAAATCGAATACCTTAGAGAAAACAAATAAGCAAGTGTAGGTCCATACATATGAAGATGCAAGCAGTACATCTTACAAGAACTCATTCATCACAGGTGACTATGTATCAACTGAAGTAAGCATCCAGAAGTAAACCCAACACGAGGATACAAAATATTTGCAGGCTTTGCCCAACATACCTATTAAGGCAGTCTCTTCCCATCCCAAAAAGATAAGAAACTAGTTCATTTCAGGTGGCCACATGTCAACTGAACTTACTCAAGATCAGCACATTAAATTTTGCGAGACTTAGTAGCCCTCTCGAAGACATCTAACATAAGAGCAGGGCACGATCTTTTTGTTGGAAATAAACACGAGACGTCATGTGTTCGTGTCCGGTTCAGTGCATGTGTACGTATCCGTGTATGTTTCAACAATGATCACCGTATAGGATTGCTACTTACGTAGGTTAGCTAGTATATATATATATATATGTATATATATATATATATATGTATATATATATATATGTACATATATATATATATATGTACATATATATATATATATATATATATTGGTGTACCCCTGTACTTTGTACCGTGAGTTGATCAATAAAGCAAAGCAAGGCTCGATATGAGCCTTTGGCAATACTCGGGTGTCTCGTGCGTACGTGTGCAGTAGTGCGTTCCTGCCGCAACTATCGATCAAAGTAAAGATTGATCTGGTGCTGTTGTACGTGCGTGCTGGTTTTTGCTAGAATCAATCAAGCCGAGGCTAGCTTTGTATTGCGGATTGCTCCGGCCACTTGGGCGTAAACCAAGACAGACCAGCAAGCTGTGTTCGTCGTCGTTCGTTGTCGGTCGTCGTCGTCGCCAGAAAGTACTCGGTGACGTGGTCTGGGCCAACACTTTTGAGGTGTGCATACCCCTGGCTTGCCACCACATCATCCATTCTGTCTGAAGAGATAATGAATTCAACACATGCGTCTTTCAGCTTGCTGCAGTGATGCTGATCGGCTAGAGTCAATGTGGTTGCCACGGTCTCGACATCAAGGCTCTTGGAGAGAATATCTTCAAATATCACCTTCATCCTGTCCATGGCATACACGTCAGCAGCCACCAACAAGTGCTTAACCATCTCTTGATTCTCACCACCATCAAGGCCATCCATAGCTGTAGCAGGCAACGAATCTGTGTCGATGAAGTGAAGCAACGTCTTGAAAACAGGGGGCTCCATGTCTTGAACAATTATGTTCCTATTCATGGCATTGGCATCGCTCATGGGTCCATAGAGTTGAGCATCGAAGACCGGCGATCACGTGGCGAGCATAGTCTTGTGAGCAGGGAAAACCTCGCCTTTAACATAAAAAAGTCACATCTGCTCCTCTCTTTCCATCAAGCAACTTTCTGAGGTGGTTCGACAGGTCCGATGGTGGGATCGATTGATGGAGAGGCCGGAGGCTTCGTTCTTTCTTTTTTTTTAAAAAGGTCCGACGGTGGCACCTCGATATGGGTGGGGGCCAACACGGTCTCCTCCTTCTGTACGTGCGGCAGCGTGATGACCTGCACCTCACACTCAATCACCAGGAGGTCGTCCCTCAGGCCTTTCTGAGGTGGTTCGACAGGTCCGACGCTGAAGTTGTTAGCCAATTGGCGGATGAATGGCGAAGATGGCTCAGTGCTGCCCAATTCAATTAGCCTGAATTTATAGTTTACCCTGGCCTCGACGTTCCTGGTCAGGAGCTCGAGGTAGACCCTGCATTGCTTCGGTTTGTCTCCGTCGGGGTATAGTAGCAGACGCGTCAGTCATAGCCGCCGACGGCGAAGATGGCAGACTGTATGTAGTGGCCGACGCCCAACCCCTTGTGTAGGGAGATGGTAGCTGGCGATCTTGAACACGTGCTTTTCCGCCGCCGCCTTGGAGGTGCACTTAGACACGGTCGTCGGCGGCGTTGGTTCCCTTGCCGCAGCTTGCGAGGCGGAGGACGGGATACGGTTTCGGCAGACGCGACACAGGTGGAGGTGGAGTGTCGACGGCGCCGCAGGTGGGGTGTCGGCAGCGTGCTTTTCTCATAATAAGAAATGGGGAATGCGAAGTCACAAACGAGCCGCACACGGGACATGCCACAAGAAGCAAGCACGGGCGGAGGCCCATCAACCGGAGATCTTGGCCCACTTGAAAGAGCATCTCGACGAGTCCACATAACGAGCTATACATTTCCCTTTTCTCAAAAAAAAAACTGTACATTTCCCTTAAAAAACAGGTCTACATCTCCGGAATTTATATATTACTCTCTATATTAAAAGTTAAACATTATGAGGTTTCGTCAAGTTTATAAAAAACAATAGGAACACTTACAATAACAAATATTGTGTAGGGTGTGAAAATATATTCAAATATTCATTTGATATATCCCTATGAACTTTTTTAAAGTTAACAAAGTTTGACTTGAGAATAAAACAAATATGGGAGTAAATCAAAACTTAGGGAGTGGTATGAGTTAAGAATGCATGCTTTGGAATTCAGTAGAGAGCCGACCAGTTCAGTTCTTCAACCTGTTAAGATATTCGGTTCTCAAAATATGATGACTGATTGGTCACCCATACGACTTGGTAGGGCGAGGTCAGGCGTCCGCCCTACCTTAGTCTGACGCTGCTTCGGTTTGTACGCATGCATTCAGGGGTCGTTTAGTTTGATACTAACTTTGTCAAAGGTTATCACACCTAAGCTTAGGCAAGTTTAACCAATTTAGATGGGTGTTTGGTTCAAACCACACATTTGGCAAGCCACACTAGGCTCCACATTACATACACATAAAAAGTATAGCAAGATTCCCTTAGGCGTGCCAACTTGTGGCTCTCATTTTGTAGAACTAACCTTAGACAAGCTTGGCAAAAATGTCTGACAAAGTATGGCAATGCTAGGCCTAAAACTAAACAGCCCCTCAGTCTGCAACGATGTATGGGAAGAAATAAAAAAGAAGAAAAAGGAGGGCCGCTGGTGAGGCTTGGGCCAAGTTAGTTGGGCTTGATTCTGCTGGTTGTGTGTGCATCACTGCAGGATTTTCTTAGGAATTTCGGAGAATTAGAATCCTTAGATTTTTTTTTCTATGTTAGTTGTTTGATTGATATGATTGAATTGTACAGGAATTTATTCTAAGGATTTTTTTCGTACTACTTCTCATAGGATTTCTAGCATCCACACAACCCTCTTTGAAAGAATCCTTTTTTTTCATATGATGCAGTCCAACAACTCAAAATCTTATAGGATTAAGATGAGCAAGGTATTTCAATCCTATGTTTTCTCTTTCCCGCGTATCAAAAAGGTCCAAAATGGGCAAATAAGGAGATGCCCAAATGCAAGTGCAATTCATTGCAGACCACCACACTTTATTTAGAATTGGTTTATTCGGACAGAACCTTTATTTAGAAGTATTTAGAATTACAATAATGGCCTCATGTAAATAATTACACACACCCACACCCAAAACAACGCGGTAAATCACATGTGCACCAGCGTTTCTTTTGCAACAAATGGATTGGGCCGAAGCGAACATGACTAGTTTTCATTGTTCACCCAAACAGCAATCTCCTTCTGGAACTTGTCCATTGCAGGTCCTGGCAATAGCATGGATACGGCGATCATATCATGACCCTTGCTATCTCTGCACCTCATGTGGTAGCTCACAGATTTGGAGGCAATGTCCCCAACCATTGGTACGCCGCCATCAACCCGCTTCGCCCATCCGAAGTCTAGCGCGTCCTGTCCAACCCATTTGATGTCAGAGACCTCGTACATTCTGTCCATAGTGAGAGGTGGCCGCCCACGCATAGACGCCATGAAATCCACCATGGACTCCATGTTGTCGTCTGTCATGTCACGCTTCGCCTCGCGGACGAGTCCGAGTGCATAGCCAAGCGGGTTGAAGCACAATTGTTCGACGGTCGTGTCCATCGCAGGGTAGAAGAGCGCGTTCCCGTAGAACCCATGCGGGACGAGCGCATGCTGCTTCCACCTCCCACGCGCATTCAGAGAAAACATCAGGCGCACCAGTTGATGGAGCTTGTAACCAAGCGCCAGTGTGCGACAGCGCCACATGACCGCAGTTAGAAGCTCGAAGCTGGTGACAGGCGGTGTGAGGTGCACTGGGACATGCCGTCGTAGAGATTCCATGTCCCCGGGGCCGAAGAGGAAGAAGCGGCCGACCATTTCTTCTGGCGGTGTTGAGAGCATGATGTCGTCAGCGGTTGTGCCTAATCGTTGGAGGAATTCCTCGTAGGCCGGTTTTATGTGCGGAGGGATGCGTGCTGTCAGGAGATCCCTATTCCACACCGGCGAGATGATTTGGGAGGCGTCACCCCTGGTACATGCCAAGTCAGCGACACATTTCAGGAATTGGGTGCTGCCGTAGCCGTCGGCGATGTTGTGGCATATGTGAAGACCAATCACAAATCCACCGCATCTGAGTTGGGTTACCTACTCATAGTACCCGCAAATAAGAAACGTTAATAATTATGTAAAGCGATGGCTTTAAAACAAGCATAGCCTTTCTTATCTCTATCAATGCTATAGTCACATTCATTTAGTCATTTTTCTTTTGCCGGTACATTTAGTCATTTTCTGTTCCCAAATAAAATTTGCTGTTCAAATGTATTTATCTTTACATTGGACAATAATAGGGGCGCGTAAAGTTGAAGGCTACCTGCATGAAGAACAAGGGAACTCCGACGACAACCCTAACGTCGCCCACGTCGCACAACAGTTCTTCTACGAATGGGCATGCTAGCAGCGGCGGTCCCCCGAGCTCTTCCAGGGACACATCCGCCTCCGCCTCCACGAACTCCACGCCTTCCCCGGTGCACTCGACGACTAGCCTGCCCCCGGGAGCCTCCCGTAGACGGCCTGCGAGCGGGTAGTAGTGCACCAGCGCCTCCGCGAGGGCCGCCCTGACAACTGCGATGGCGGGTCTTCCGTGGCCATCAACGACGCGGAAGAACTCAACAGCGGGCTGCAGGTACCGCAGGTCTCTGTGGTCGTCAATGTCGGACAGAGCCAGCGTCTCCCGCGGTGTTGCTCGTGCCGGTTGCACCAGCTGAGGTTTTCTACGACGTGCCATCAAGGACATGTTGGCAAATAATGAGCGTGTACGTGACTAGCTGTAGTGTAATGGACAGACACTGTATAGTCATGTCGTCTGTGGCTTAAGGGTATCTAGTGGTATTATATAGGCGAGCTTGTTGTGAGGGCCCGGCGGAATCAGTACTTCATCTGCTTTAAAATATAGAAGTGGAATAAAATGTATGTTGATTCTTTAAAATGTCAAACATTTCTATGTTTAACTAAGTTTACAGGAGGAGTAGGAAGAAGGACACACAAACCAGATCGCATCTAGCCCCCTCGTTGTCACCCCGCGGGCGACTCGCGAGGCAGCCAGCGCCTCCCTCCTGTCCCCTTCTCCTCATCCTCCCGGAGCCTCGCCGTCGACCGGAGCCCCTGGGCAATGCCCCTCGTGATGGCCGGCGGCGGGACCTCTTTTCTCTGCTGCTCGGGGATGGTCTACCTCCAATCGACGGCGTCGGGCAGGCACAAGGCTTGGCGGCATAGCGGCGTTCATGCGACGGGCTAGTGGCGACGTGGTGGCCCTAGGATCGGCGGTGGTGGCAGTCTCCTCCGTCAGAGGTGGTTGGCCTGAGGCTGGATGGTCGAATCTTGAAATCTGTCATTTAGTCCCGGCTGCGAGTCGGGAAGACATAGTTGCCGGTGAAAAACAAACCAATGGCGGCGTTCTGCGCCGTTACCTTAATGATGCAGATATCTCTCCTGAAGATGGGTCAGTGGTTCGATGATGATGGCGGCTTCTAAATTGTGTTAATGTGGTGTACGCTTTTAGATCTTCTACACCGGTTGTTGCTTCCGATACGTTATGTGAATGAATCGGTGATGACAGCGGTTTTAGCTATGAAAAGTGAGATCACTCTACATCATCAAATATGTAGGTGTGAGTGGTGGCCTCGGATGGCTTGATATATTTTCTTGTCAGAGATTTGTTAAATAATTAATAAAGATGACTGCATGCATCGATTGATGTAGAGGCTAGAGGTTTGAACCTCCTTTTCCAAAAAAACTAAGTTTACAGGAGCTAGCCAAAAGAAACATCAGAATCACAGTGGCCAGGAGACCCACGGTCCTGGCGGCTATGGGCACAAGGAGCTTGGTACCCAACATAGGGGTGGCGCTGGTAGATGCACCAACGAGTATCTTCACCAATGTTCGTGCGGGCGGGAGAGGGTGTCTTCCTGAACCCCTCCCCCACACCCACCCCGTGAAGCTGTCACAAGTGCTCCTACGGGGCCATCGTGCGTCCCATCGACGGTGGGAGAGCGAAAATGGTGGAGGATTTGTGGAAGAAATGTGTGTACGAGCGTTTATGAGAATGGATAGAGGTGAGAGGGGGCAAAGGAGGGCTCTATCAGGCTTTTGGTGGGCTGAAAATGGACATTCCAACATAGTAGAGATGTCTGAACTAGGTTTATGTATGTATGTATGTATGAGTTTATGGGATGCCATTTTTATATCCAAACTATCCAAATAAACATATATGAGAGGAGAGTAAGGCAATCCTCTTTTTGCGGGAGAAACTTCCATTCCATTTATAATTCATCATGTCTGATCAAAGAATACTAGAGGTAGTAGTAATTATAACTAGGTACATGGACCATCAAGCGATGACTATAAGCACTCGAGCAAGTTGAAGGCGTGCTACCGCCATCACACATCCATCATCGGAGCCAGGAAAACCTTGTTGTAGTAGACAACTGGGATGTCATTCTGCTAAGGACTCACAGGACCAACACGCAAGAGAAGCAACCATCGTCGATGAGAGTTGTTGATCTAAAGGTTCTAATTAACATGTAGAAACCCAAACGAAGATGAACACATACTGTATAGACACCAAAGACCAGTATCGACCCAACCATGTGAGATCCAATGGAGACACACCTTCACACACCCTCTAATGATGCTAACGCGCCATCGAGGGGAGGAGAGAACGCGTAAGACATTATTTCCATGGGGGACATCGTCACCATCACGCATCCTAACCAAGACGTAAAACCTAACAAAAACGAGAGTGGGGTCCTCCATCCGACGGGGAGCTGAGGTCCTCCACACCTCCATGCTCCAAAGGACATCGAAGACGTGGTGGACCAGCAATTTCACATACGAAAGGAGGAAAACCATGCATCCTTACTTGTCGAGAGTAAGGAATCTCATGGAAATTCCCCTAAGAGCATCTCTAGTCGACCACTTATAGTTTAGATCCCTATATGGACTCTTATCCTTTAACACCTCATATTTGCTCCTCTGAAAAAGTGGGGGTCCTAATAGATACCCTAATCTTAACTCCCTATTTTTTCGCCATTTTTTTCTAGTTTTAGTTTATAAACTATATTTCAGCAGCATATTTGCACACATATTAAGTCTAGAGAAATAATGAAGGTTCACACAATTTCCGAATATTACAAATTCATAGTTTACAAACCAAATTATTCAAAGTCAAACACATGGAATGGTTCAAATGAAGTAAAAAATCATGATAAAAGCAGAACTATGACGTGCTATGGATTTGCCATTGATTCTCAACAAGATCATGCCGAAAATCCTCATTGAAGATCCTGGCAACGGCCATTTAGAAGTTGTCATTGTCTTCTTCCTCCTCCGACGGCAAAGAGTCGTCGAATATTATCTCACACAACCACTTCATCAACACTACAAGTGACTAAGTTCAGATCAATTGCCAAAAGGAAAAATGAGATGTAAAGCATAAAGAAACTCTAGGCAATTCGTCAAACACTTGAAGGATGGAGGAGATGTCATGGACGGCCGGAAGCGTTGAGCTGATGCCAAGCTGCTAGTGGTCGGTGGGGCTTAGATATGGTCGGCAGTCAACAAAGGGGCTCAAAGGAAGAAGATGTGGTGTATGCTTCTGCCGATAGGTATCGACGTGGCGACGACGACGACGTAGCTTGATTCCGTCGATGACATCGACCAGCGAGCCTGTCAGGGTGGGGCGGGATGGCCATGGAGGCAACACCGGCGAAGATGTGGCATGGGGTGGGGAGGGGACAAGCATGGGGTGGAGGGTAAAAAATTTACTCCTGTGGTGAGCGACCGAGTATATTTAAGAGTTGAGACGGCCTTGGAGTAAAAGAATTACTCCTCTACCGGCGATATGGATCAGTTAGGTGCAATAAGAGAAGAAAAACTAAGTTTTCACTTTTTAAATACTACTTCCGTCTGAAAATACTTGTCGAAGAAAAGAATGTTTCTAGAAATATTTTTGTTCTAAATATATTTATTTTTACTCATTTATGTGACATGTAATTCCGAACGGAGGTCAGTTAGACGTGCTTTAAGACAGCATGTGGAGATTAGTGTAAGGTACGTGCACACACATTAGCAGCAGCTAGAACAATGTGTGTGCCATGCGATGGGCATGGAGCAGTAAAAGACAAATTAGTTTGTGCTAACGATACACGTGAAAAGGAAGGAACAGGAAAAAATTGTATGGCAGGAGCAAGAGCTGTCAAAAGGAAACTGGCTCCTAGTTGTCTTATTCGGTAAGCCAAACTTGTCAACACCTAACGTATATTGGAGATGTCCTAGTGGTTCGTACATTTTTGTCAGTTCACAGATGAGAAACAATAGACGGATCATCAATTGGATCGTTGTGATTACAACAACTCGATCACTCAATTTGCAAGAGAGAAAAGAACTCAATCACCAATTAGATCTCAAAACATATTTGTTTTATGTGACAAGTAGTTAATGGAAATAATGCATCCTGAGGCTATATCTTAATAAAGATTTGCATGATAGTACACATGCGTTACTATCCATTATGAAAGTAGTAATATAAATTATTAATGTTATATAGTGGGAGTAACTTAGTTATGGAGATAGGAACAGACTAATATCATATGCATATATTATTAGTTTAAGTTACTTTTCAGTATCTCCAGCCTAGCATAACACATGCAAGACAATTTTTCTTACGTGGAAAATAGTTAACGAGGAGAGAGATGTTTGTGAATACTCTATACGTTCCTCTATCCTTTGCACATAAGGCCCTTCCCAGTGTTTTCTGGTGTATATGTGCTAAGTGTGTCATATAGTCAAACACATGACGTGGCAACTCAATTAAAAAGAAGAGAGATCATTATGGTGATCCCCAAAAAAAACACCGATGCTAAATGTGTTGACCAATGTAAAATGACTATCGACCAATGCATGAGAGCAAGTACAGTAGTGGAATTATAGTTCGTTTACATGACACTTTTGGCTATGTAGACAAGAGAGAGAGTGAAAAAATAAGGGAAGTGCACTCTCACATGTAAAAGCCTAGCTATATGTGTATTTCTAATCAAATACAATATATTTTAAGAAACAGAAAGAGAGAAGATGAAAAAAGTACTAATCGAAATTGCCAACCTTATAACCCACACTATTGTATGAGTGACTATACATGGCAGTTTCATATAGCCAGCTGATGGCTATACTATTAACTATGCTCTAAAGATGTTTAGGTGTTAAAACATAAATGAGGGAAGCTTAGTTAGAAAATCTAAATATCAATGTATTAAGGAAATTAGTACTCCGATCTAAAACCAGCAATTGGAATGAAGGAAGTTGCTAAGCCTTTTAATTCATTTAGCACCAATACAGTGTAAATGGCTAATCCTCAACCCCACTAGTAGAAAAATGACATTAGTCCCGCTTCGTAAGTGCCTTTTGTCCCGGTTGCACAACCGGGACAAAACAATCGGGACTAAAGGCGTCCTTTTTGGTCCTAGTTGTGTTACGAACTGTGACTGACGGGGCTCAACGTGGCCGTTGTGGAGCGCTCAGGCAGGAGGACCTTTAGTCCCAGTTGGTAACACCAACCGGGACTAAAGGACGCCACACGTCATGCATTGCCCAGTCTTGGGGTTTAGGTTTTTTTTCTTGAGAAGGGGTGATGTCTACTACGCAACTTTATTTTTGTAGACTCTGTTGGCCTCCAAGCGTAGAGTTTTGTAGGACATTAGCAATTTTTCTCTCAAGTGGATGACCTAAGATTTATCAATCCGTGGGGGGTGTAGGATGAAGTTGGTGTCTCTCAAGCAACCATGCAATCAAATACAAGAAATCTCTTGTGTCCCCAACATGCTTCATACAATGGAAAATGCTAAGAGATGATGATACAAGTGCAATATGGATGATAGATATAGGTTTTTGTAATCTGAAAATATAAAAACAACAAGGTAAAAAGTGTAAAATAGCGAGCAAAACATTGTATAAATGCTTGGAAATAATGCTTAGGGTTCATATTTTCACTAGTGCAATCTCCCAACAATGCTAACATAGTTGAATCATATGATCATCTCTCAATGTGCAACAAATAATCACTCCAAAGTTCCTATCTAACGGAGAACAAATAGATTAAATTGGTGTAGGTAGTACATAACTCATTTCACCAAACAAAACAGGAACTCCTAATGGTAAATGTTCTTTTTCTCTATGAGACGATATAATTGTAAGTTGCCTGAAAAGCAATAGTCCCCCTCCCCCCCCCCCCCCACACACAATAAAACACACTACCAAGTGTAGAAAACAAAACAAACAATAGGTTTCTTTGCATAATTACATGTACATAATTCATACCACGAAAAAAAGGAACTTATAATGTTTTTTGTCTTATTTAGTATCCAGCCACACATGTCACTTAAGTTTTTGGGCTTTATAAATCTAAGCTTTGGTTCTGCTATCCATTTCTCCTCCGGCACAACTTAATGAATGAGTAGGAAAAATGCATTTCTCCTCTCATGGTAAGGACAAATATGTCAACCGAAGCACGTGGCTTGTTATTCAAGCATGTGTGCCCATTGAGTTGATGCAGGAAGACACAAGTTAGGACACTCCTAATGTCGAGGACGATGATGGAAATTACGATAAGACTAAAGTGATGTAGATGCATCAACAACTCTTCCCATTGATGTGGTTAGATAGTTTGTCGGATATAGAAATCATTATATGGTGTGTGTGAGTAGGAAAGGAGAAGACCTGAGATTGATGTGAAAATTGCAAGAGCGTTCCTTGTAGCCGGAAGGATGATAGGGTTCATAATGGATGGATATTGCGGCCCGGAGATGTACACTAGATAGCTCTGTATCTACACAATAATATCAACGAAAAAAATAGCACGCTATTTCAACGTTAGCGTTGCTATAGCATATGTGGAAGGGCCACATTACGTTTTTACTATGCTATTCACGCTAAAGCTCGCTATTTTGACGCTAAACGAAACAGCGTTATGACGTTTTAGCGTGTAGCGCGCAACAACCCATCAGACATCGCCACATAACATTGGCTCAACTCATTCTCACTCTCTCCTAGACACAAACGGAATGCATAAGTTCCTAATCGAGGACGCAACGATGGAGGCATTCATGACTCGTGAGCAAAGCAGGCGGTGACAGTTCGTGAATGGCAGCAGCTTCTCTCCATTCCCTTTTCAAGTAGCGGCATTGGCCACACCTTCAATTTCAGCAAGACAACGCCGATGTCAATCACGCAGCCGGTACGGCAAGTACTCATCGACGTTTCCGATTTAAATAGGAGTGTTCCCTTTCCTTGCAAATTAGATGTGTACATGCCCTGAGCGCTCTCATGTGTTTCTCATCTTAATTTAGAGTGTTCCTTTTGCTTGCAAATTATGGAAGTCTTAAATTTTGTGATATATATGGTATTTTTATGCAAAACACTATTTTCAAATATAGCACGTAATTAGCACGCTATAACTTGAATAGCATTTGGAGAAGGGCGGCGCTAAATCTTATAGCACGCTATTTCTTTCATTGGATAATATATGTGTATAGGACTCTAAGTGTCACATGTGTGGTATAACACATGACAACTCCGAACGTTTTTGATGAAAAGTTTAGTGACGCCAGAATGACAACTTTAGTTGTCAAAGCATTGAGAGCCGAAGACCACACCTATATGACATGCACTTCGCGATGCAGCGTGACGGCCAAGGATGTTGCCCATGCCAATCTAGATCCAAATTTGAAGAATCCGCCATCGTTGTTGGGGAAGAACGTCTGATTCGCTGCGATCAGGCCACCAACCTTGAACCAGCACCAACATGTCCCACTTGCCGACGCTGCCTAAACAACCACTCTTGGCACGAGGTAAACATGGAGTAGATTCTTCATGATGACTATGAACTTGGCCTCCTCGGAGATGACGTCCACCTTCTCCCCATGAGCTGCCCGCAAGTTGAACACACATACACTAGACTCGCCACCAAGTACTTGAGGTGCATCGTGGCGATGCCTAGCCTCGGACAGATCCTTCGCTCAGCTCTGAATGTTACATCTTGATCTCCTTGGTGCCGGTGATGTCAACCCCCTCGCCGTCACTTCCCGCGAGGAACCGCTATGGTAGGAACTCTTGTGGTCAGTCCCAACTCTTCTCATCCATGACCATAACAGACACCATGAAGTTCACTGGTGCTCCTAGGGATCATGCAATCACCGATCCCCGTGTTCTGTTTCTCAGCATGCATTACCAACTGGTTCCCAAAGCCCAAATGGATGGGGTCGGAGGCCCTCAAGCACCACTGCTCGGAGGTACTGCATCTTTTGAAGGTTCTCTGGGTGTAGATCGTCGGGACCTATACTAATTGAGATATCGTCCAAGAGCTTGTTCTGGACATGATGGTTCTTCACCAGCTCGGCCATGGTCCATTCTAGCATGGTGGCTTTGATGTCCGTCTCTTCTATCAAAAGCTCGGAGCACATGGCAAGTTCTAGTGGTCGGTGAGGTTGCGGCCACCGTCAGAGTTGAGCCTGAAATCGAGCAACGAGTCCACATAGCAATGCGGCAAAGTCGTCATCTCATTTTGAGTCTGAGGAGTCGGCGGTTGGCTGCTCGCAGGCAGCTTCTAGCACTCCGTGTCCCTCCCATTGCCCGGGATTCAATACAAAAATGCTTGATTTACTTAGGAAAAAATTGGCAATTGAGGTAAATGTTTGTGGGGTGAACATAGTTTCTCATAGCCAAGTTGTAAATGGAAGCACGCGGCTGATGATTAAGATGCGTGAAGCATGTGTATATCAAATTCTTGCTCCAGTCAACTCATCGAAAGTCCGAACTGATGGAGAGACCTGGGCAATATATTTGAACACCCTGCTTATATCTAGACTTATTTAGTGCTTAGACGTAAGATCGATGTAGGACGCATAATATTGTTTTACTTACTACATTGGTAGGGTCCTTAGCGCAAGGCCTATTCGCTCGAATACCATATTAAAATCATGCTCCAGCTAACTCATCCAAAAATCAAAACTGCTGGAGAAAGTTGCACAACATATTTCAATAATGGGCAGATATGATTGATGGAAGGAGATGTGAGTTAGCGCACTCTTGATGTCGAGGGTGACAATGCAAATGAAGGCATCCCTAAAGTGATGTTAACACCTCAACAATCAATACGATTTATGTGGTTTGATAGTTTATCGGATGCATAAAATACTATGAGGCATATGAGAGAGAGGAAGGAGGCACGGTTCCAAGATTGATGTGGAAATATCAAGAGTGTTCCTTGTGTGCCACAAAGCAAGTACGTACTTGGATCACAAGGATAACCTGCAAAACCTCGTGTACCATTTTTTTGATTTTCCCCATCCATCAAGAATCCATTTCTTGTTCTAGGTCATGAAAGACAATAAAATTGTAAGTTGCATGAAAAACAATTGCTCCCACACACAAACAACAGACTAGCAAATTTGGACCAGGAAACAAGTAATAGGCTTCCTCTCAGAATTATATGTAGATAATCCATACCACCAAAAGAAGAGGAATTCCTACATAAAGGTAAAAGTTACTTATCTCTACCAACGACATAATTGTAAGTTTGCTAAAAAATAATTTCTCCCACACAAAGAAATCATAGTAAACCCAGACAAGAAAACAATTGTGTCGATATCACTAGGAGTCATAGACTTGTGCTCAATATTCAGTTTAGTACAGAAATTTGGAACATACAGAATTGTGGTCACCTAACTTGACATATCGTGCAAATACGTCACTTTCCCGTATACATACGTATCTCGTGCTTACATAGCATGTCAGTGACAGGAACAATACGGTGCGACAGGCGTGTTTATTTGTGTAGAAACACCCCTCGGACTATATTTAATTACGCAGAAGCCCCTCATCAGCATGTGCGTGTCCTAGTTGTCTGCAAAAGGTGGTGGAGAAATGATAAATAAAAAGGGCGAGTGTGGATTCGAACTTGCATGAACTAGTCAACCACTGCAGCAAGCACATTTAATGTCTACGCTTAATTTTTTGCTGAACGGATGTTTTTCTTTTTTGCTCGATTCCGCTATTCCCCTAGGTTTGGACAGAAAAACTGGATTATAGGAAATCTTGGATTTTTTTTGCCATAAATTTTCAAATAAATTTATAATTAAAAAATAGCATCAAATGTATAATGTTTATCCCGTCACGTACACAAATGTGTCCACTAGTAATAAATCTTTTATTCTGTTTTTTCTTGGACAGGGCCGGAAAATCCGGTTTTCAAAATATCTAAGCATATTCCGGGTTTCTTGCCATAAATTTGTAATTCAATTTTTTAATGTCTAAATATATATTGTTTAAGGCAATTCTTAAAAGAAGTGCTTCGGTCAAGGCCTCTACCACTAAGCTAATTGCGGCATTCTAATATGGTATCCATATGAAGCTTATTAGACATAGTTTCTCTTTTTTTAATTCAAAATATTAAAAAAATGGCATTCCAATCTATAAGGACATGAACCATCTAAACTGTCACAAAAAAAACTAAAAGCAGTGGATTTTGAGGAGAGAGGAAAGATACCGTGTGGCACGCATGTGTCAGACTGTTAGAATGAAAGGAGAGTAAGAGGGAGCATGCGCATGCAAAGGAGTAAGATCCTATGTTGGAGCAGCGGCTGAGATATGCGCTGCGGGCATAACCAGTTAGGATCCATCATATTCGCATAAAATGGATAGACGATGCAGCGCGGAGATGTACAGTAGTTATACTACATCACGTGGCGTAAGTAAGCAACCCATTCAAAAATAAAAATAGTACTCCCTCTATTAATAACTAATATAATATCGTTTAGATCGTTACTTGTAGTTTACAATGATGGACATGCAACCAGCTGTTTTCTCCTTTCCTGGCGGCTGGAACCCTAGCCGCGCCGCCAGGGATAGGACAATCTCCAACGCCGTCCTTCGGCGGCTCTCCTCCGTCAGCGACCTCGGTCGTCGGTGATGAGGAGGATCGCCGGATCCACGCGTGTGGGTCATTTTTAATTCTCGTGGTCTAGGTTTTTAGGTTGTTCATCGTTTTGGCTTCGACAGCGGCGATGGCGACGCTGAATAAAGATTATTCAAATTCTTCCCTGACGAGGCCATCGGTCTTATGGTTGGGGATGGATTTGGAAACCAGTCTGTTCAAGTAAGGATGGCGTGGCGGCGGCGACATCCTCGTGGTGGACCTGTGTCTTCGGACTTCGCCGTTGCGACGGCGTTTGCTCCAGCGTCGGCGCGGAGCTTGGGAGGTAGTCCAGAAGCGGATGCAGATTGTGATCTGCATCGACGACATCTGGAAGACGGAACATGTGCTGGGTTCGTGGTTCGTGGATGACAGGTATGGTTTCCTCCTTCGACGTCTTAGTCGTGGTGGGGTGTCAGATCTGGAGTTCGATGGCGTGTCCGGGGTGTTGCCCCGGTCTAATTCGTTCAACGACAAGGGTTTCACTTTTGATGAGCAACCTTGGAGGTCCGCAAAGCTGCATATCAGCGATGGAGCCGCGTCGAGTTCAGGTGAGGAAGTGATTCGTCATTCTTTTCTTCGATGGCTGCTGTGGTGGTACCGAAGACAGATGACGAATGTTGGTGTCAACGTCAGAGATGTTCTTCTATCTTTTCAGTTTTGTCATGTCGGTATTTATGTAACTTGTAATTTGATCTTTACGATATGAATAAGACACATATTATCAAGAAAAATGAGGGACATGCAACTAAAGAGCTTTGCATATATTAGCCTTTATTGATGTTATATATTCACAGTTAACCTATACAGCCGCTCTTTGCACGAGCCGAACACGGAGCGGCTTCTTCATGACGACGGTGAACTGGGCCTCTTCAGAGACGACGTCCACCTCCTCCTCCTCCGCGGCCTGCCAGTTGAACACACGCACTAGGCTTGCCACCAAGTACTCGAGGTGCATCGTGGCGACGCCTATCCCCGGACAGATCCTTCGCCCGGCACCGAATGGAATCATCTTGATCTCCTTGGTGCCGGTGATGTCAAGCCCCTCGCCGTCGCCTCCCGCGAGGAACCGCTCCGGTAGGAACTCTCGTGGTAGGTCCCAAGTCTTCGCATCCATGGCCATGTCGGCCACCATGAAGTTCACTGGCGTGCCCCTGGGGATAACATACCCGCCGATCTCCATGTCCTCTGCGGCAGCGTGGATCACCAACTGGTGCCCGGGTGGGTGGCGCCGGAGGCCCTCCAGCACCACCGCCCGGAGGTACCGCATCTTCTCAAGGTCCTCTGGGTGTAGATCGTCTGGACCTGTGTTAGTTGAGATGTCATCGAAGAGCTTGTCCTGGACGTGCTGATTCTTCACCAGCTCGGCCATGATCCACTCTAGCGCCGTGGCTGTGGTGTCCGTCCCTTGTATCAGTAGCTCGGAGCACATGGCAAGTACCTCATCGTCTGTGAGGGGGCGGCCGCCGTCGGAGTCGAGCCTGAGGTCAAGCAACGAGTCCACATAGCAGTGCGGCAGCGTCGTCGTCTCATTCTGGTCCTGAGGAGGCGGCGGTTGGCTGTTCGAAAGCAGCTTCTTGCGCTCCCTCCGGGCAAAGACCAAGGGCAGGTACATCTCCTTGAGCTTGCTGCGCATAGCGTGCAAGGCATCCAGTCGGCCGCGGAAGAGGCGCGCCGTGACCGCCGGGAGGTAGTCTAAGACCCTCAGCTTGGTTGTGGAGTAGATCATGAGCTCACGCAGCGCAGCGATAATGTCACGCACAGTGCCATCGTTAACCCGCTCGCCGAAGCACATGGCCACCAAGAGGTGGAAGATGACGAGTAGAAACGTGTCCCTGACGACGACACCCATGTTGCCTGCTTCCTGCTGCTGGCGCCACAGCTTGTTCGTCATGTCGGCGATCACCGACGCCCGCAGCGGCGCGAACAGCCGGAGTTTGGCCGGGTGCGCGATCTCAGCCACCAAGTTTCTGCGGAAGAGCCGCCAGAGTGGACCGTAGTTGGCGGACGTGATGGTGATGGCGTTCAGGCCTCCGAAGTTGCGGACGGCGTAATCCGGTCGGTCTGCCAGGGCGGTGCCGCGACCGACGAGTGCGGTGTGGGCAAGGTAGCGGTCTGCCACACTAACCTGTAGACGGTACCCCACCCGGAGGCCGAGAACTGGGCCGTAACGCTCATGGAGGCGCCTCTCAGCGTTCAGGATGTCCGTGGAGTCCTCGTCAAACTTCTGTAAATATAACAGGTTTCCAAGCCAAGGCAGGCTGGCTGGCCCCGGCGGTAAGCGGCGGTTCCATGCAATTGGAAGGAGAAATAAAACAAGAGGAAGGATAATAGCTGTGGGAAGGAGAAACCATGGGAGCTCCATCGCGTGTGATGAGTGATCACCTAGGACAATTACAGTCATGCAGTACCCGGTGCTTGGTGCCCTTATATAGTTCTCCGCTTTTTCAAGCATATGCTCCTGCCATCGGACAAAAGAATTTCAAAATGTAAATAAAAAGAAAATCCAAAGAAAATTTTGACGTGTATATCTTTGATATTCTATGTGTGCACGTCAAATTCACAGAAAGCGACCTTTTTTTTTGGCTTGTGAAAAAAGACAAAAAAGTCTCGTAAAAAGCCTTCTTAATACTCTCTCCGTTCCTAAATCTAATACGTCTTTGTTTCAGCTCCACTACCAATGTGTATGTTGCACATGTACTTTGTGTTAGATTTAATTAATTACTTTAATTAAATAGAATCTCCCCCTGTGGAACGGACATGCGGTTTCTCTTCCGAACGATCGCATCCTAGTGTTGCGGAGGCGTCGTTCTAATAGTGCCTATTGTAACCATCACGCATGTGCGACGCGTCTATATAAATATGTACAATCATTATTGTCAATACAGAGATCATTACTGTTCACTCGCACAGTTTTTACACGTTATCACGCACGTCTCTCCATCGAGAGCAGTAGGGCACCACACTTGCCGGAGAAAGTTGGAACGCTGAGGATGCCAAACCTTGCCTCCATTATCCTTAGCTTTCTCTGGGAAGAAGGTCGCCGTCAGTTTGTTGCCCAACAGCGTCGTCGGTTTGTTCGCCATCAATGGGGGGCACCACCACGACTGTTTGGCCTTGGCACTAACTGTCGCCAGAAGTTTGCTGGTGGACGTGGACGCCGCCGTCGCGCCACGCCGGTGAACCGGTGCCTAGCCACACCGGTGGACAACAGCCGGTGTCTGGACCCAGGGCTTGTTGCCGGACCAAGTGCTCCACCGCCACTGAACGCCGATATGGGCGTGCGAGAGCCAACAGTTGCCGCTCCTGCCGCACCACGGAGGTGCCGTGTGCACGGATATGGACCGTGGCCGGCTCGCTCCGCCGGCACTCGCCTGCCGTCACCAACGCCGTCAGAGGAGGAACAGGAGATCGTCGTTGACGTACCTGCACGCGGCTATAGCACGACTCCGGCGCGTGTCGCCAGCGCCGGACGCGACGACCTCATCTTCATCCCGACTACAGGACGCGCCATGGCCACCACAGGTGCGGTCACCACTGCCGAAGCAAGTAGCAGCGTCAGTACGGGGCTCGGAGTGGACGCTGCGGGGACAAGCAGCGCCCCATGGGCGTTCGGCCGCTCCCCTACTCCTACCGGCAAGCAGCAAGTCTTCCTTTTCGGGGCAGGAGTGACGCCCGCCACGGGCGTCGCCGGCACGAGCGGCAGCGCGGGACCGCCTGACACCACCGCAAGCCGCCGTCTTCTCTTCGGGCGCGCCGTCGCCGCCGTCAACCACCGCCCTGGACGTCGTCCGGGAGCATGGAACCCGGCGTCGCTTGGCCTCGCCCATGGACTCCCGAACGGAGTCGCCATCCCGGACTACACCCCCTGTAGCAGTCGATGTGTTGCTGGTTTGGGCCTTTCTGTGTGCGGCCCAGTACCATTTTTTCGTTTTTCTTTTATGTTTAGTTCTTTAACTACCAGATTGAAATTGTGTAGTTATTTAGTAATTTGTGTAAATTACTATATTGTATTGTTAATTCGTGTATATTATTGTATTGTAAAAGCACAATGTATGCCAACATATATGTTCCCGCAATTTGGTAATTGCTATATGTTGATTAATGCATTGTTTTATTTATAACACAATTAATTTGCTATGAGAGTAAATTAATAAGCATGATGATTGCATGCAGGATATGGCTGACATATCTAAAAAAGAGTTTGTTGAACTTGCCGTCGATGGTTCTAACTATTTGACATGGCCAATGGATGTCAAAATCAATTTGACGGCCAAGGGACTCAATTTCGCCATAACCACACCTGCCCAAGGGACTTCGTCTATAACAGATATAACAAGGTATTCAGCATAGCACTTCATTCGACATCACCTTCACCCTGACCTAAAGACAGAGTATCTGATGGAGGAGAACCCTCTTACACTGGAACTCCTTAAAGAAGAGGTATGATCAACAAAGGGCGGTGATGTTGCCTGAAGCGCAACGGGAATGGGCGCTAGTCTGATTCCAAGACTTTAAGTCTGTAGTTGATACAATTCTGCTGTTCATGAGCTCAACTCCAAGTTGAGATTCTGCAATAGTGCAGTTTCTGATGATGATCTTATCGAAAAGACACTTTCTACTTTCCATCCTTCGATGAGGATACTTGTTGAACAGTACCGTCAGCAAAAGTATAAAAAGTATTCTAAGTTGATTTACTCACAATGAGCTTCTTGAGAAAAATAATTTGGCTCGTCCAACAAGAACGATGCATCTGCCTGAATCACACTTCAACTATAAGAGTACTCAAAAGTTCAATGGTTCCAAAAAGAACCGTAGGACATTCAATGGAAAGTGGAAGCGTAATGAGAAACAGAATAAGAATGGAGTCCAAAATGGGAAATGTCCTTTCAAGAAAAATGAAAGGGCAAACAACACTGGTTGCTTCATGTGTGGTTGCAAGGAACATATTGCAAAGAAGTGTGACACTTCAAAGCATTTGGTGGAATTGTACCGACAGTCAATTGGAAAGGGCAAGAAGACTCAGGGGAACCAGTATGAAGCCCACTTCACTAGAAATGAAGATGGTACCCCTACGGTTGATGGTTCTCAAGATGATTCTCCGAACATGGACAACCAGGAGAAAAATCAACAAGTGGAAGATCCAATACTAAATGCTGATGACATGCTAGTTGAATTTGGTTCTACTGACATATATGGAGACCATATTTAGTCTCATTTGTCTAAGTATTGTAATCATGTTATTAGACATAATATTACATGTGTTGTAAAATAAGTTCACTAGTAGAAAACAGGGCATTGGTTCGCTCACGAATCGGGAGCAAAGGTGGTAACCGTCCCGGTTCGTGAGCCCAGGGGGCCGGCCAGGCCACGTGGGCTATTGGTCTCGGTTCGTCTGGCCCCTTTGGTTCCAGTTCCAGGCACGAACCGGGACCAATGCACCTCTCTCCTGGCCCACGACCATTGGTCCCGATCCGTGGCTGGAACCGGGACCAACGGGAGAACTATTGTCCCGGTTCCAGCCACGAACCGGGACCAATGATCTGCCTATATAAACCCTCGCCCGCCGCTAGCAGAGCCGTGGAGTGCTCTGTTTTTCCAGGACAACAATTTAGAGCTTTGTGGTGCTCTAGCTCACCACCTATGCACATGAGGTGTTCGATGAAATGTCCGAGCCACACTTAAGCTTTCTCCTCTCGAAGCTCCTTGTCCAAACTCCATTTTCGTCAAGATTTGTCTAGGTTTGGCGGTCCGTCCTGTCCCGTCCCCATCCTAAAACCGTCGTCGATCGCCCGCGCTTGGTGAGCCTCTTGATCTTATCTTCTTTCTGAAAGAAAATATACTTACTTGTATGATTTTCTTACTTTTATTATTGTTTGTTATTATATAGTGCCATGGTTATGGTATCCGCCCACGTCGATCCTCGTCCAGTCTTTGATTCAGATGTGGTATATTATCTTTTCTAACTATTTCACACATCTAATGTCTATGACAATTAATTAAGTCACCAACTTGACGTAAATGTTTTTATCTATAGGAAGTAGTTGAACCAAAAATGGATACCGACTATGCAATTCTGCTTGACAAGTTAACTAAAGCTGAAAAAGAAATCGATCATTTGAAAGAAAAATTGAAAAGAACTGAAGATGAGAAGATGGGATTGGAGTTGCATGTTGCCGATATCATCGATGATCACAGGACCAAGATGGCTGCAATGCGCTTGAAGCTTAGAAAGATTAGAAAATATGCCATTGATAAAGAGGCTTGGTATCATTATGTCGTTGGATCAACTGTTACCTTAGTTCTGATTATGATCGCAATTGTTCTTGCATTGAAATGTTTTAAATAGTTTCAATGTATGGTTTAATTAGATGCTCTGGAGAGCTATATGTTGGTCAACGAGAACTATGTATTTACTTTGGTTTTAATGTGATGATGAACTTCTATTAATTTGGTCACTTCTGTATTCCTGATGTTCCGTAATGGTTTTTGACACACTTAATTATATATAATGCACGCAGATGAACGGGCAATGGATGTACGGTTGAAAATTGATGATGTGGCTTTGAATGGTGCATTTTGAACACACAAAAATCCTGGAGTTCAAATAAGTTGAAGAAAATAAAATGTCTTTTGTAACAGATGAGTTTTCGTCTGAAACCCTGATACTTCGAAAGAGACTGTCCGTTTTGTACACGAAGTGCATCCAGCTTTTGCCGTGACCCTCTCAACTTTTTAACACACGCTATGTGGGTGAAATGATGATACCATGCCAACTTTGAACCTTTTCAAAGTTCATTTGTAGTGTTTTTCAATTTCAGTGTCATTTAGCTCAAAAAAAACAATAACTGCATGAAAAATAACAAATGAAGTCAGAAAGGGTTGAAAATTGATAATATGTCTTTGAATGGTTCATTTTCAAAACACAAAAATCCTGGAGTTCAAATAAGTTCAAGAAAATGAAATGCCTTTTGTAACAGATGAGTTTCCGTCCGAAACCCTGATACTCCGAAAGAGACTGTTCGTTTTGTACACGAAATGCATCCAGCTTTTGCCGTAACCCTCCCAACTTTTTAACACACGCTATGTGGGTGAAATGATGATAGCTTGCCAACTTTCAGCCTTTTCAGAGTTCATTTGTAGTGTTTTTCAATTTCAGGGTCATTTAGCTCAAAAAAAACAATAACTGCATGAAAAATAACAAATGAAGTCAGAAAGGGTTGAAAATTGATGATGTGGCTTTGAATGGTGCATTTTGAACACACAAAAATCTTGGAGTTCAAATAAGTTGAAGAAAATGAAATGCCTTTTGTAACAGATGAGTTTTCGTCCGAAACCGTGATGCTTCGAAAGAGACTGTCCGTTTTGTATACGAAGTGCATCCAACTTTTGCCGTAACCCTCTCAACTTTTTAGCACAAGCTATGTGGGTGAAATGATGATACCATGCCAAGTTTCAATCTTTTCAGAGTTCATTTGTAGTGGTTTTCAATTTCAGGGTCATTTAGCTCAAAAAATCAATAATTGTATGAAAAATAACAAATGAAGTCAGAAAGGGTTGAAAATTGATGATGTGGCTTTGAATGGTGCATTTTTAACACACAAAAAGCCTAAAGTTCAAATAAGTTCAAGAAAATGAAATGCCTTTTGTAACAGATGAGTTTCCGTCCGAAACCCTGATACTTCGAAAAAGACTGTCCATTTTGTACACGAAGTGCATCCAGCTTTTGTTGTAACCCTATCAGCTTTTTAGCATATGCTATGTGGATGAAATGATAATACCATGCCAACTTTCAACCTTTTCAGAGTTGATTTGTAGTGCTTTTTAATTTCAGGGCCATTTAGCTCAAAAAATCAATAATTGTATGAAAAATAACAAATGAAGTCACAAAGGGTTGAAATTGATGATGTGGCTTTGAATGGTGCATTTTGAACACACAAAAAGCCTGGAGTTCAAATAAGTTCAAGAAAATGAAATGCCTTTTCTAACAGATGAGTTTCCGTCCGAAACTGTGATACTTCGAAAGAGACTGTCCGTTTTGTACACGAAGTGCATCCAGCTTTTGCTGTAACCCTCTCAACTTTTTAGCACGTGCTATGTGGGTGAAGTGATGATACCATGCCAACTTTCGACCTTTTCAGAGTTCATTTGTAGTGGTTTTCAATTTCAGGGTCATTTAGCTCAAAAAAATCAATAATGTATGAAAAATAACAAATGAAGTCAGAAAGGGTTGAAAATTGATGATGTGGCTTTGAATGGTGCATGTTGAACACACAAAAAGCCTGAAGTTCAAATAAATTTAAGAAAATGAAATGCCTTTTGTAACTGATGAGTTTCCGTCCGAAACCTTGATACTTCGAAACAGACTGACCGTTTTGTACACGAAGGGCATCCAGCTTTTGCCGTAACCCTCTCAACTTTTTAGCACATGCTATATGGGTGAAATGATGATACCATGCCAACTTTCAACCTTTTCAATGATGATACCATGAAACAAAGTAATATTAAATAGCAGGAAAAATAGCAAAGAAATAACATAAAAAATAGCAAATGTGAAAATTGATGTGCTTACACTGAAATTCAACCTAAATTCAAAGTGTTAGTTAGGCAGAATTTAGGTAGAATTTCATGTATAAGGGCATCTATTTTCACTATGAGAGGAGCTCGACAGGTCAAGCGCATCGGGGCTTATAAACAGGTGCGTTCTCCCCTCGACTAGCGAGGTGGGACTAAACATTTGACACTGCTGTGCCAGGCCTTTGGTCCCGAATGGTGGCACCAACCAGGACTAAAGGCTCGCACCAACCGGGACTAAAGGGGAGCCTTTAGTCCCGGTTGGTGCCACCAACCGGGACCAAAGGTCCCTGTTTCCCGTCGGCCGACAAAAAGGGACCCTTGGTCCCGGTTGGTGGCACCAACCAGGACCAAAGGGGGGCATTTGTCCCTGTTGGTGCCACGAACCGGGACCAATGCTCACTGTATATAAACAAACACTTAGCAGTTTTTGACCCATTCGCTCCCCCAAAGGCCAGATCTGCACCCACGCCGTCAGGCTGCCCAAATCGCGCGCGCCCTCCGTCGCCGTCGCCGCCGCCGTCACTGACCTCGCTCCGCGCCGGCCGCCCCGCCCCGACCTCGCCCCGCGCCGACCTCGCCCCGCCCCGCCCGTTTTCGGCCGCCCCGCCCGGCTCCGGCCACTGCTCTGCCTTGCTCCGGCCACATCCCCCCTCCACTAGACGTTAGCATATATGTATGTGTGTGTATATATGTATGTATGTGTTCATATATATATATATATATATATATATATATATATATATATATGTGTGTGTGTTCATATATGTGTTCATGCAAGTTAAAAAAATCATGTTCATGGAAGTTAAAAAAAATCATGTTCAATGTGTGTATATATGTATATATGTGTGTGTATGTATATATGTATGTGTTCATGCAAGTTAAAAGAATCATGTTCATGCAAGTTAAAAAAATCATGTTCAATGTGTGTATATATGTATGTATGTGTTCATATATGTATGTGTTCATGCAAGTTATGTGCATCACGTTTTGTTACCGCCACCACGTGATGATGTCCGGTCGGCCTTTTTTTGTTCATATAGAATACTCCGGTAATTTTGATATGAGGGGGGACGTCGATCAACCCCCTCTTGCCCGACCAATTCCCGAGTCTGCCTAAACCGGGACTGAAAAAGCGTTGTCGATCTCCTACCCCCTCTCACCTCTACCCGACAAACTCTCGAGGCCACCCAAACCACTAGAAGAAAATTCCGACAACTTCAATCAACCCCCTCTCGCCCGACCAAACCCTAGAAGAGTTGCCGAGGCCACCTAATCCCTAAAAGTGTTGCCGAGGCCACCGAAACCCTAGAAGCGTCGAGGCCACCGAATCCCTAAAAGCGTTGTCGAGGCCACCCCAAACCGTCGAAGCGTCGAGGCCGCTAATATGATCCCTTATCTATGTTTGCCACTAATTAATATATCCATCTCTCATGTTTGTATATTAATTGTCATGTCGTAATATTTGCAGAAACCATGGATCCAACCATGGATCCAACCATGAACAGAGACTTTGAAGGAGAAGCGTTGTTGGGGGACTTGATCCGCGGCGGCGTTGATTTCTTGTCGTTAATCAACTATGACACAGAAGAGCTGGGACATGATGATGATGGCTCCGGTCACCGAATGTTGGAGGAAGAAGGAGACCATGATGACGGCTCCGGTGACCGAGAGCCGGAGGAAGAAGGAGACCATGATGACGGCTCCGGTGACCGAACGGAGGGAGCTGTTGCAAAGTCGTCCGGCGAGGTATATATATTAATTAAGCCTGTGCTGACTAATTGATGGATTAATTCTTTTGGTATGTACATATATTAACTCTTATTTATTCTTTCATACAGCCCTCGGAATTGAGCCAAACTTCGGTAACGAGACGAGGCCTGAAGAAAAGGTTGGGCAAGGAAGAAAAGTTCACGACCACCTTAATCGCGAACGATGGTCAACCGATTGAACCGAAGAAGACCAAGGATGCATTTTCTGCTCAGTGTGGAGCTATTGTCAGGGACAGCATCCCGATCAACACCCAACAATGGAATGAGCCGGCTAAGAACTCTAAGAACTACGACCCTCAAGTTTCATATGCCGCTGATAGACAGAAAGAAGATCTTTGGAAGGACATGAAGGCAAATTTCACCCTACCGCCAGAGGAGGATGAGAGTAATCCAGTTATAGAGCCACTAGTCAGGTCATGTGCTCTTAAGAAGATGGCAGATCTTTTCAGGAGGTGGAAGAATGAGTTGAAAGCTAAGTTTGTCGACCAAGAGAAGACTCCAGTATTCGTCGGCCGATATGCGGGGATAAAAGATCAATGGGACGAGTTCGTGACCGACAAGACTTCTGAAAAGAGTAAGAAAATGTCAGTGATAAACAAGAAAAATGCTAAGAAGAAGCAGTATCACCATCGCATGGGGTCACGTGGCTACCTTAGAGCTCGGCCGTTGTGGGTCAGATGAGAGGATGACCTGCGAGCTAAAGGGGTCGAAGGAGAGACAATGAAGTAGCCAAACCATTCAAGGACTTGGTTCTTCGGAGTTGGGGGAACTTTGGACCCTGAAACAGGGAAGTGCGTTTGGACGGACGAACAACTTGCAATACCCGTCAAGAAGCTTCACCAAATTATCAAGGAAGCGCTGGAAGGGAGGTTCATTCCCAACAGAGAGAAGGACGAGCTGACTGAGGCCCTCGGGAATCCTGAGCACCCTGGACGAACACAAGGCACGCCAGGCTCAGTTCCGTGGGAGCATGGGTTTCCCGGCACATGCAGTTACAAAAGCCGGGAGAGGAAGATGAAACATGAGCTGAGTGTTGTGCAGGAGCTCAATGCAAGAGTACAAAGACTAGAGGAAGAAGTTGTGAGCCAACGAGCTCCCGACCAGCAGCTTGTTCAGGGGCACGAAGCTACCCCAGAAGCTACCCCGCCATCTCAGCTGATAAGCAGCATGGCTTCCACGGAGCTCCTTCAGCAGCCTGACTTCACGGCTCCTAGCTAACCCGTGGATGCTACCACAAATGGCCAACATTGCGAGCTTATGACGAAATGCGTTAACCTCAGCTTCAAGGAGGCTTATGGCTTTGTTGCACCTCCTCGAACCGACAGAACTTTTCACCATGGTTAGATTCCACATGACTATGCTGTTGTGCAAGTGGATGAAATAATGGCGGGATTTGAGGAGCTCCAGCTTGACCACCCCACAGGTGAAGGGGAGACTCAACAGAGATTTGCTCTGAGGAGTACATGCCTATGGAGGAAGGAGCACATCAAGCTTCTGAACTGGACGCCTCCGCCTCATCCTCCTCCTCCTTCTCCTCCGGCGAGGGATCAAGGCACTCCACCTCCTCCTCCTCCGGCGAGGGATCGAGGCCCTCCTCCTCCTCCTCCTCCGGCGAGGGACCAAGGCACTCTGCCTCCTCCTTCACCTCGTCTGATGCATGACGTCGACGATCAAGGCACTTCGCCTCCTCCGGCGCGTTCGAGCAGTCCGCCTCCTCCTCCGCCTCCTCAACAACGGCGGAAGACAGCCTCCACCGCTCCTCCTCCTCCTCCGCCTCATCCTCCGGCACGTCGGAGCACTCCGCCTCCTCCTCCAGCGCGTCGGAGCACTCCGCCTCCTCCTCTGCCTCGTAAGCAACGACAAAAGAGAGACGTCGTCGCTCGGGCTGCTAGCAGTACATCCAGTGGCAGGAGGCCATACGAATACGGTCCTAAGTCTCTCAAGACATTCGAAAAGTTGCCATACGAGAGGACCACGGAGGAATCCGCGAAGATCTCTCAATACCAAGTGAGGGCCCATTTTGCAAAGAAAGATCCACCTCCGAAGTAGACCATAGATCCGGTGGCAACGAAGCGCACTGTCGAGGCCCTGAAGCGACCACCACCGCCTCCGCTGGATACCAAGTATGTCCGCGCTACTAAAAAGGCATATCAAAATGCGGTGTGGATGGGAACTACTTCAAGTGATGAGAGGTTAACAAAACGAAGAAGTGGGAAAAATCGCGAGTTCGGCGAACAGGCTAACCAATCGTGACCCCCACCGAAGGTGTCTACCGATATCGCCGCTGATCATCCAGGGATGGTGCCCGGTACCAATCATGTTGATTACATGGGCGATGATGTACTGTTTGAGCCGTTGGAGGTGGACGATTTCAAATACCGGTACGGGAAGCCTCTCGTCAAAGATGGAAGTCCTCCTTTAGGAACGATGATGAGACAATTGCACAAACATGGAAACCTGTCGTGAGTCTAGGCTTGATTGTTTGATGATGAGTATTAAAGAGAAGCACGACTTCCATGGCCAGGAGGTGATTAATGTTGAATTTGGAGAGCTTTTCCAATTCTACAATCAAAAGGTCATCGACATACAAATCATGACTTGCTACTATTTGTAAGTACTTCTGTAATTAAGTCTCCATATATAGATCACCTCTTTCATTGCATGTATATATATAATTATCCTCATCACTATATTATGCAGATTGAAGATCGTCGAATGCAGAAAAGTAGCAATGTAGCAGCGCCGGTCCGGGGCTCAGAGTGGACGCTGCGGGGACAAGCAGCGCCCCATGGGCGTTCGGCCGCTCCCCTACTCCTACCGGCGAGCAGCAAGTCTTCCTTTCTGGGGCAGGAGGGACGCCCGCCACGGACGTCGCCGACACGAGCGGCAGCACGGGATCGCCTGACACCGGCGCAAGCCGTCGTCTTCTCTTCGGGCGCGTCGTTGTCGTCGTCGACCATTGCCCTGGACGTCGTCCGGGAGCATGCAACCCGGCGTCGCTTGGCCTCGCCCATGGACTCCCGAACAGAGTCGCCATCTTGGACTACACCCGCTGTAGCAGTTGTTGTGTTGCTGGTTTGGGCCTCTCTGTGTGCGGACCAGTACCATTTTTTTGTTTTTCTTTTATGTTTAGTTCTTCAACTACCAGATTGAAATTGTGTGTAGTTATTTAGTCATTTGTGTAAATTACTATATTGTATTGTTCAATAATTCGTGTATATTATTGTATTGTACAAGCACAATGTATGACAACATATATGTCTTGGCAATTTGGTAATTTCTATATGTTGATTAATGCATTGTTTTATTTAACACAATTAATTTTCTATGAGAGTAAATAAATAAGCATGGTGATTGCATACAGGATATGGCTGACATATCTAGAAAAGAGTTTGTTGAACTTGTCGTCGATGGTTCTAACTATTTGACATGGGCAATGGATGTCAAAATCAATTTGACGGCCAAGGGACTCAATTCCGCCATAACAACACCTGCCCAAGGGACTTCGTCTATAACAGATATAACAAGGTATTCCTCATTGCACTTCATTCAACATCACCTTCACCCTGACCTAAAGACAGAGTATCTGATGGAGGAGAACCCTCTAACACTCTGGAACTCCTTAAAGGAGAGGTATGATCAACAAAGGGCGGTGATGTTGCCTGAAGCATAACAAGAATGGGCGCTAGTCTGATTCCAAGACTTTAAGTCTATAGCTGCATACAATTCTGTTGTTCATAAGATCAACTCCAAGTTGAGATTCCGCAATAGTTGAGATTCCGCAATAGTGCAGTTTCTGATGCTGATCTTATCGAAAAGACACTTTCTACTTTCCATCCTTCGATGAGGATACTTGTTGAACAGTACCGTCAGAAAAGTATAAAACGTATTCTGAGTTGATTTACTCCAATGAGCTTCTTGAGAAAAATAAGTTGGCTCGTCCAACAAGAACGATGCCTCCGCCTAAATCACACTTCAACTCTAAGAGTACTCAAAAGTTCAATGGTTCCAAAAAGAACCAAATGACATTCAATGGAAAGTGGAAGCCTAATGAGAAACAGAATAAGAATGGAGTCCAAAATGGGAAATGTCCTTTCAAGAAAAATGAAAGGGCAAACAACACTGGTTGCTTCAGGTGTGGTTGCAAGGAACATATTGCAAAGAAGTATGAGACTTCAAAGTGTTTGGTGGAATTGTACCAACAGTCAATTGGAAAGGGCAAGAAGACTCAGGGGAACCAGTATGAAGCCCACTTCACTAGAAATGAAGATGGTACCCCCTACGGTTGATGGTTCTCGAGATGATTCTCCGAACATGGACAACCAGGAGCAAAATCAACAAGTGGAAGATCCAATACTAAATGCCGATGACATGCTAGTTGAATTTGGTTCTACTGAGATATATGGAGACCATATTTAGTCTCATTTGTCTAAGTATTGTAATGATGTTATTAGACATAATATTACATGTGTTGTAAAATAAGTTCACTAGTAGAAAACAGGGCATTGGTTCGGGCCTCGTAATCCCATTAATCCCGGTTCGCTCACGAACCGGGACCAAAGGTGGCAACCGTCATGTGGGCCACTAGACAGTTATAGAGCCACTAGACAGGTCATGTGCTCTTAAGAAGATGACAGATCTTTTTAGGAGGTGCAAGAATGAGTTGAAAGCTAAGTTTGTCGACCAAGAGAAGACTCCAGTATTCGTCGACCGATATGCGGGGATAAAAGATCAATGGGATGAGTTTGTGGCCTACAAGACTTCTGAAAAGAGTAAGAAAATGTCAGCGATAAACAAGAAAAATGCTGAGAAGAAGCAGTATCACCATCGCACGGGGTCAGGTGGCTACCTCAGAGCCCGACCGTTGTGGGCCAAATGGGAGGATGACCTGCGAGCTAAAGGGGTCAAAGGAGAGACAGTGAAGTGGCCAAACCGTTCAAGGACTTGGTTCTTCGGTGTTGGGGGAACTTTGGACCCTGAAACAGGGAAGTGAGTTTGGACGGACGAGCAACTTGCAATACCCGTCAAGAAGCTTCACCAAGTTATCAAGGAGGCGCTGGAAGGGAGGTTCATTCCCAACATAGAGAAGGACGAGCTGACTGAGGCCCTCGGGAATCCTGAGCACTCTGGAGGAACACGAGGCATGCAAGGCTCCGTTCCGTGGAAGCATGGGTTTCCCGGCGCAGGCAGTTACAAAAGCCAGGAGAGGAAGAGGAAACATGAGCTGAGTGTTGTGCAGGAGCTCAATGCAAGAGTACAAAGGCTAGAGGAAGAAGTTATGAGCCAGCGAGCTCCCGACCAGCAGCTTGTTCAAGGGCACGAAGCTACCTCAGAAGCTACTCCGCCATCTCAGCGGATAAGCAGCATGGATTCCATGGAGCTCCTTCAGCAGCCTGACTTCACGGCTCCTAGCTACCCCGTGGATGCTATCACAGATGGCCAACATTGCGAGCTTATGAAGAAATGCGTTAACCTCATCTTCAAGGTGGCTGACAGCTTTGTTGCACCTCCTCAAACCAACGGAACTTTTCACCATGGTCAGATTCCACATGACTATGCTGTTGTGCAAGTGGATGAAATAATGGCGGGATTTGAGGAGCTCCAGCTTGACCCCCCCCACAGGTAAAGGGGAGACTCAGCTGAGATTTGCTCTGAGGAGTACATGTCTATGGCGGAAGGAGCACATCAAGCTTCCGAACTGGACGCCTCCGCCTCCTCCTCCTCCTCCTCCGGCGAGTGATGAAGGCACTACTCATCCTGCGCCTCCTCCTCCTCCTCCGGCGAGGGATCAAGGCACTCCACCTCCTCCTCCAACGACGAGGGATCAAGGCACTCCGCCTCCTCCTCCTCCGATGAGGGATCAAGGCACTCTGCCTCCTCCTTTGCCTTGTCCGACGTGTGATGTCGATGAGCAAGGCACTTTGCCTCCTCTGGCACGTTCGAGCAGTCCGCCTCCTCCTCCGCCTCCTCAGAAACGGCGGAAGACAGCCGTCGCCGCTCCTCCTCCGCCTCCTCCTCCGGCACGTCGGTGTTGGAAATATGCCCTAGAGGCAATAATAAAATGGTTATTATTGTATTTCCTTGTTCATGATAATTGTCTATTGTTCATGCTATAATTGTGTTAACCGGAAATCGTAATACATGCGTGAATACATAGCCCACAACATGTCCCTAGTGAGCCTCTAGTTGACTAGCTCGTTGATCAATAGATGGTCACGTTTTCATGACCATGGACATTGGATGTCGTTGATAACGGGATCACATCATTAGGAGAATTATGTGATGGACAAGACCCAATCCTAAGCGTAGCACAAGATCGTGTAGTTCGTTTGCTAAAGCTTTTGAATGTCAAGTATTGTTTCCTTAGACCATGAGATTGTGCAACTCCCGGATACCGTAGGAATGCTTTGGGTGTGCCAAACGTCACAACGTAACTGGGTGGCTATAACGGTGCACTACGGGTATCTCCAAAAGTGTCTGTTGGGTTGCCACGAATCGAGACTGGGATTTGTCACTCCGTGTGACGGAGAGGTATCTCTGGGCCCACTCGGTAAGACATCATCATAATGAGCTCAATGTGACTAAGGAGATAGCCACGGGATGATGTATTACGGAATGAGTAAAGAGACTTGCCGGTAAAGAGATTTAACAAGGTATAGAGATACCGACGACCGAATCTCGGGCAAGTATCATACCGATAGACAAAGGGAATTGTATACGGGATTGATTGAATCCCTGACATCGTGGTTCATCCGATGAGATCATCGTGGAGCATGTGGGAGCCAACATGGGTATCCATATCCCGCTGTTGGTTATTGACCGGAGAGGTGTCTCGGTCATGTCTACATGTCTTCCGAACCCGTAGGGCCTACACACTTAAGGTTCGATGACGCTAGGGTTATAGGGAAATGGTATACGTGATTACTGAAAGTTGTTCGGAGTCCCGAATGAGATCCCGGACGTCACGAGGAGCCCCGGAATGGTCCGGAGGTAAAGATTGATATATAGGAAGTCCAGTTTTGGTCACCGGAAAGTTTTCGGGCTCATCGGTATTGTACCGGGTGTGCCGGGAGGGTGCCGGAGGACCCCCGGGAGGGGTGTGACGACCATAGGACTTTGTGGGCCCTTAGAGGAGGTGTGCCAGCCCTTATTGGGCTGGCCAAGACCTTCTAGAAAGGCCCATGCGGCTGGAGATCTGGAGATAAAGGGCAAAGGGTTTGAAAAGGACGAGATCCACCTCCCTTGTGGGAGGTGGACTCTCCCTTTGATTCGGCCGAAGCTCTCCTCCTTGGAGGAGAGTCCAAGCCAGCCCTCCCTCTCCCTCCTCCTATATATACTTGAGGTTTTGGCCTTTTGAGAATAGTTCTTAACTCTCTCTCTCTCACGGCAAAGCCCTACCTCTCTTCTTCCTCCTCCGCAGCGCTTAGGCGAAGCCCTACCGGAATACCTTGCTACTCCACCACCACCACGCTGTCGTGCTGCTGTTGGAGCCCTTCCCTAACCTCTCCTTCCTCCTTGCTGGATCAAGACTGGGATTTGTCACTCCGTGTGACGGAGAGGTATCTCTGGGCCCACTCGGTAAGACATCATCATAATGACCTCAATGTGACTAAGGAGATAGCCATGGGATGGTGTATTACGGAACGAGTAAAGAGACTTGCCGGTAAAGATATTGAACAAGGTATAGAGATACCGACGATCGAATCTCGGGCAAGTATCATACCGATAGACAAAGGGAATTGTATACGGGATTGATTGAATCCCTGACATCGTGGTTCATCCGATGAGATCATCGTGGAGCATGTGGGAGCCAACATGGGTATCCATATCCTGTTGTTGGTTATTGACCGGAGAGGTGTCTCAGTCATGTCTACATGTCTCCCGAACCCGTAGGGCCTACACACTTAAGGTTCGATGACGCTAGGGTTATAGGGAAATGGTATACGTGATTACTGAAAGTTGTTCGGAGTCCCGAATGAGATCCCGGATGTCACGAGGAGCTCCGGAATGGTCCGGAGGTAAAGATTGATATATAGGAAGTCTAGTTTTGGTCACCAGAAAGTTTTCGGGCTCATCGGTATTGTACCGGGTGTGCCAGGAGGGTGCCGGAGGACCCCCGGGAGGGGTGTGACGACCATAGGACTTTGTGGGCCCTTAGAGGAGGTGTGCCAGCCCTTATTAGGCTGTCCAAGACCTTCTAGAAAGTCCCATTCGGCTGGAGATCTGGAGATAAAGGGCAAAGGGTTTGAAAAGGAGGAGATCCACCTCCCTTGTGGGAGGTGGACTCTCCCTTTGATTCGGCCGAAGCTCTCCTCCTTGGAGGAGAGTCCAAGCCAGCCCTCCCTCTCCCTCCTCCTATATATACTTGAGGTTTTGGCCTTTTGAGAACAGTTCTGAACTCTCTCTCTCTCATGGCAAAGCCCTACCTCTCTTCTTCCTCCTCCGCAGCGCTTAGGCGAAGCCCTGCCGGAATACCTTGCTACTCCACCACCACCACGCCGTCGTGCTGCTGTTGGAGCCCTTCCCTAACCTCTCCTTCCTCCTTGCTGGATCAAGGCGTAGGAGACGTCACCGGGCTGCACGTGTGTTGAACGCGGAGGCGTTGTTGTTCGACGCTTAGATGGGAATCCACCACGATCTGAATAGCTGCGAGTACGACTCCATCAACCGCGTTCTTGTAACGCTTCCGCTTAGCGATCTTCAAAGGTATGAAGATGCAATCTCTCCCACTCGTTGCTGGTTTCTCCATAGATAGATCTTGGTGACACGTAGGAAAATTTTGATTTACTACTACGTCTCCCAACAGTCGGAGCACTCCGCCTCCTCCTCCGGCACGTCGGAGAACTCCGCCTCCTCCTCCACCTCGTAAGAAACGACAGAAGACAGCTAGTGGCGGGAGGCCATACGAATACAGTCCTAAGTCTCTCAAGTCATTGGAAAAGTTGCCATACGAAAGGACCGCGGAGGAATCCGCGAAGATCTCTCAAGACCAAGTGAGAGCCCATTTTGCAAAGGAAGCTCCACCTCCAAAGCATACCATAGATCCGGTGGCAGCGAAGCGCACTGTCGAGGCCGTGAAGCGACCACCACCGCCTCCGCTGGATACCAACTATGTCCGCGCTACTAAAAAGGCATATCAAAATGTGGTGCGGACGGGAACTACTTCCAGTGATGAGAGGTTAACAAAACGAAGAAGTGGGAAAAAATTCCCCAGTTCGGCGAACAGGCTAACCAATCGTTCCCCCTGCTGAAGGTATCTACCGATATCGCCGCTGATCATCCGAGGATGGTGCCCGGTACCAATCATGCTGATTACATGAGCAATGATGTACTGTTTGAGCCGTTGGAGGTAGACGATTTCAAATACCAGTATGGGAAGCCTCTTGTCAAAGATGGAAGTCCTCCTCTAGGAACGATGATGAGACAATTGCATGATTGGTACATGGAAACCTGTCGCGAGTCTGGGCTTGATTGTTTGATGATGTGTATTAAAGAGAAGCATGACTTCCATGGCCAGGAGGTGATTAATGTTGAATTTGAAGTGCTTTTCCAGTTCTACAATCAAAAGGACATCGACATACAAATCATGACTTGCTACTGTATGTAAGTACTTCTATAATTAAGTCTCTATATATAGCTCACCTCTTTCATTGCATGTATATATATAATTATCCTCATCACTATATTATGCAGATTGAAGATCGTCGAATGCAGAAAAGCAGCAATGTATGACATTGGGTTCATTTAACCCAAATATCAAACATGAAGTGATGGTTCAAAACTATCCCAAACAAACCGAGGAGAACTTGCTAGAATCGATGGTTAAAAATCAAAACAAAGACAAAATACTCTTTCCTTACAACTTCAAGTGAGTGTTACTGTCTTGTGCATATTCGGTTTCTCCCGTATTACTCGAGGGTATAGTAATGTAATTGATGACCTATGCATGTGTGCGCAGCCACCACTTTATTCTACTAGAGATTAGGCTTGAGCGGGGAGTAGTAACCGTCTTAGACTCGAGACGAAATAAACCCGAGTCGTATGAGAACCTGATTGAAATGCTCCAGAGGTAAGTTCAGTCGATCATTATCGCACCATATCGGCAACTTTGTTCATTTCCTAATATATATCAAGTAATTATTTTCTTTGTCTGGCAAGGTTTGGAAAGATTTTACCAAAATTGCTCTACGACTGCCTACCGAGCTGCAATTTACACACCCGAAAGTAAGTAATATATACTACCTAGTTACGCCCATCTCCCATTGATTCTAGCTAGTTTCATCAATATATACCATTTAGCATGCTTTCTTATCAGTTTGATTGACCTCTATTTCTTGTATAGTGCTTGTTTCAGGAACAAGGGACTAGTTTTTGTGGATACTATGTTTGCGAGTTCATCTACAACGCGACGAATCCTAATATGCGGGGCTACACTGAAAAAGAATATGAAGTGTGTAAGCAAAAATATTCACAATTTTATTTTATTACCATCATTTGTGTTGAGTTTCATTCATCTACATGTATTGACCCCCTTCTTCAATTCAGATGTGGCGGATGCAGGATGAACTCCTACCACAAGATCGCATACGAGCAATTCAAGAGGAATTGGCCGGATTCTTTATTGACCATGTCATCAATAAAGCCGGAGAATACCATATGGAACTTGAAATTAGATGTTAGGGATTGTAACATAGGATAGATATACGAAAACTTGTTGTTTGACCAATCTCTCGGAGAAGGAGGAGGTCGATCATTTCTCTCTGTATATATATATATATGTTCATGACAATTTTTTGTGTACTTAATGGTTTCCTTCATTTGCTTACTAACTAGCATGTCGCGAGTTCTCTCTATACGTATAGTACGTGTTGGAAATATGCCCTAGAGGCAATAATAAATTAGTTATTATCATATTTCCTTGTTCATGATAATCGTTTATTATCCATGCTATAATTGTATTGAATGGAAACACATTGCATGTGTGGGTAAATAGACAACACTTTGTCCCTACTATGCCTCTAGTGAACTAGCTCGTTGATCAAAGATGGTCAAGGTTTCTTAGCCATTGGCATGTGATGTCATTTGATAATGGGATCACATCATTAGGAGAATGATGTGATGGACAAGACCCAAACTACAAACGTAGCATATGATCGTGTCAGTTTATTGCTACTGTTTTCTGCATGTCAAGTATATGTTCCTATGACCATGAGATCATGCAACTCACAGACATCGGAGGAGTGCCTTGTGTGTATCAAACGTCGCAACATAACTGGGTGACTACAAAGGTGCTCTACAGGTATCTCCGAGAGTGTCTGTTGGGTTGGCATGGATCAAGACTGGGATTTGTTACTCCGTGTGACGGAGAGGTATCTCAGGGCCCACTCGGTAATACAACATCACAACAAAGCCTTGCAAGCAATGTGACTAAGTGTTAGCCACGGGATCTTGTATTACAGAGCGAGTAAAGAGACTTGCCGGTAACGAGGTTGAACTAGGTATGGAGATACCGATGATCGAATCTCGGGCAAGTAACATACCGAAGAACAAAGGGAACGTTATACGGGATTGACTGAATCCTTGACATAGAGGTTCGACCGATAAAGATCTTCGTAGAATATGTAGGAACCAATGTGGACATCCAGGTCCCGCCATTGGTTATTGAACGTAGAGGTGTCTCGGTCATGTCTACATAGTTCTCGAACCCGCAGGTTCTGCACACTTAAGGTTTGGTGACGTTTCGGTAGTATAGAGTTATGTATGGTGGTGACCGAAGGTTGTTCGGAGTCCCGGATGAGATCCAAGACGTCACAAGGAGCTCTGGAATGGTCCGGAGATAAATATTGATATATATAGGAAGTCCCATTTTGGTCGCCGGAAAAGTTTCGGGCTAATCGGTAATGTACCGGGAGTGCCGGTAGTGTACCGGGAGACCACCGGGAGGGGTATTTCGACCCAAGAGGCTTCATAGGCTATGGGAGAGTAAATACCAGCCTTTTGTGGGCTGGTGGAAGTCCCACACAAGGCCCATGCGGCTGGGAGAAAAAGCCCAAAGGGAAAAAGGTGGAAAAGGGCAAAAAAAAAGGAGGAATCCTAGTCCTACTAGGATTGGAGGAGGAATCCTCCTCTCCTCCCCACTTTGGTCGACCCAAGGGCTGGATTTTTGGCAGCCAAGACTCCTCCTCCTCTCCTCCTATATATACTAGAGGATTTTAGGGTTTTGGCACAGAATTTTCAGCCACGTGCAACCCGTTCCTCTAGTGCATAGTTTCTCCTCTAGATCGGTTTTCTGCGGTGCTTAGGCGAAGCCCTGTCGGAATTGCTCCACCACCATCGCCGGAGCACCGTCACGCTGCCGGTGAACTCTTCTTCCTCTCCACTTCCTCTTGCTGGATCAAGACGGTGGAGATCGTCAACAAGCTGCACGTGTGCTGAACGCGGAGGTGCCGTCCGTTCGGCGCTAGATCTGAAGGACCGTGATCAAGATCGCGAGACAGTTCGTGACGAGTTTGCGGGACGGATCGTGATGAGTTCGCGGGACGGATCGTGGTCAAGATCACGAAACGGATCGTGATGAGTTCGCGGGACGGATCGTGATGAGTTCATGGGACAGATCGTGATCAGATCACGGGACGCTCGGCGATTTGGATCGCGAAGACGTTCGACTACACCAACCGCGTTTCTTAACGCTTCCCGCTTAGCGATCTACAAGGGTATGTAGATCCACTCTCCCTCTCGTAGATGATCATCACCATGGATAGATCTTGTGTGTGTGTAGGAAAATTTTTGTTTCCCATGCAACATAACCAAACAGTGGCATCATGAGCTAGGTCTATGTGTAGATGAGATCTCGAGTAGAACACAAAGAGTTTGTGGGCGTTGATGCTTAGATTGCTTCCTCCCTTGGTCAGATTTTGGTTCAGCGGTATTGTGAGATGAAGCGGCCTGGACCAACATTACTCGTACGCTTACGAGAAACCGGTTCCCTCGACCGCAACTTGTTGCCTAGATGGCTTGCGGGTGGCAGTTTCTCTCACTTTAGTTGGATCGGATTCGACAAAGGCGGTCCTTGAGAAGGTTGAAAAGCAAATTATGTATCACCGTTGTGGTTTATGCGTAGGTGAGAATCGTTCTTGCTAGAAACCCGTAGCAGCCACGTAAAACATGCAACAACAATTAGAGGACGTCTAACTTGTTTTTGCAGGGTATGTTGTGATGTGATATGGCCAATTACATGATGTGATATATGTGATGTATGAGATGATCATGTGATGTATAGAATTTCACGACTTACATGTCGATGAGTACGGCAATCGGCAGGAGCCATAGGGTTGTCTTTAATTATTGTATGACCTGCGTGTCAACCATGAAGCGCTATGTAATGCTTTACTTTTTCGCTAAACGGTAGCAATAGTAGTAGAAGCATGGTGGGCGCGACAACCCCGATGGCGACACGTTGATGGAGATCAAGATGATGGAGATCATGGTGTCATGCCGGTGACGATGGAGATCATGTCGGTGCTTTCATGATGGAGATCAAAAGCACAAGTTCATGGCCATATCATGTCACTTATGATTTGCATGTGATGTTAATCCTTTTATGCACCTTGTTTTGCTTAGGACGACGGTAGCACTATAAGGTGATCCCTCACTTAAATTTCAAGATAAAATTGTGTTCTCCCCGAGAGTGCACCGTTGCGAAAGTTCGTCGTGTTGAGACACCACGTGATGATCGGGTGTGATAGACTCTACGTTCACATACAATGGGTGCAAGCCAGTGTTGCACATGCAGAACACTTGGCTTAAACTTGACGAGCCTAGCATGTACATACATGGCCTCGGAACACAAGAGACCGAAAGGTCGAACATGAGTCACATAGTAGATATGATCAACATGATGATGTTCACCATTGTAACCACCTCAACTCACGTGATGATCGGACTTGAGTCGGTGAATTTGGATCATGTATCACTCGGATGACCGGAGGGATGTCAATTTGAGTGGGAGTTCTTAAGTAATATGATTAATTGAACTCATTATCATGAACATAGTCAATAGTGTCTTTGCAAAATTATGTTGTAGATTACTAGTTCACACTGTAGCTCCCTTGATTTTTATATGTTCCTAGAGAAATAGAGTTGAAAGATGATGGTAGCAATATTGCGGACTGGCTCCGTGATCTGAGGATTGTCCTCATTGCTGCACAGAAGGCTTATGTCCTTAATGCACCGCTTGGTGCACCAACCCCTCTAGCATTGTTTGTAGATGTTATAAACATCTGACAGGCACGTTTTGATAACTACTTGATAGTTTAGTGCGTCATGCATTACAACTTAGAATTGAGGCTCCGAAACATTTTGAACGTCATGGAACATATGAGATATTCTAAGAGATGAAATTAGGACCTCAGGCTCGTGCCCGTGTTGCGAGATATGAGATCTCCAACAAGATTCTTTGCCTGTAAGATGAAAGAGAATAGCTCAATCGTTGAGCATGTGCTCAAATTGTCTCGGTGCTACAATCGCTTGAATCGAGTGGGAGTTGATCTTCCAGATAAGATAGTGATTGATATAGTTCTCCAAGTCACTATCACTAAAGCTACTAGAACTTGGTGATGAACTATAAAATGCCAGGGATAGAATTAATGAACCCTGAGCTGTTCGTGATGTTTGACACTGCGAAGGTAGAAATCAAGAAGGAGCATCAAGTGTTGATGGTTAGTATAACCACTAGTTTCGAGAAGGGCAAGGGCAAGGTGGGAAACTTCATGGATGGCAAGACAGTTGCTGCTCCAGTGAAGCAACCCAAAACCGAGACTAAGTGCTTCAATTATGAGGAGAGAGGTCGCTGAAGCGGAACAACCCTAGATACTTGGTAGATAAGAAGGCTGGCAAAGTCGACAGAAGTATATTTGATATATGTGTTATTGATGTGTACCTTGCTTGTACTCCTAGTAGCACCTGGGTATTGGATATCGGTTCGGTTGCTAAATGTTAGTAACTCGAAATAAAAGCTACGGAATAAACAGAGAACTAGCTAAGTGTGAGGTGACGATGTGTGTTGGAAATGTTTCCAAGGTTGTTGTGATCAACATCGCACGCTCTCTCTACCTTTGAGATTAGTGACGAACCTAAATAAATGTTATTTGGTGTTTTTGCGTTGAGCATGAACGTGATTAGATCATGTTCATTGCAACACGGTTATTCATTTAAATTAGAGAATAATGGTTATTCTATTTACATGAATAATACCGTCAACGGTCATGCACCCAGTAAGGATGTTTTGTTGAAACTTGATCGTAGTAATACACATGTTCATAACATTAATGCCAACAAGATACAAAGTTAATAATGATAGTACAACATGCTTGTGGCACTGCCGCTAAATGTCATATTGGTATAAAGCGCATGAAGAAACTCCATGCTGATGGATCTTTGGACTCATTCGATTTCGAATCGGTTGAGACATGCGAACCATGCCTTTTGGTGAAGATGACTAAAGGACCCCGTTTTCTGTTTTGATGAAGCGGGCAAGTGATTTATTGGAAATGATACATGTTGATGTATGAAATCCAATGAGTCTTGTAGCGTGCGGTGAATATCGTTATTTTCTTACCTTCACTGATGATTTGAGTAGATATAGTGTATATTTACTTAATGAAACACAAGTCTGAATCGTTTGAAAGGTTCAAGCAAATTCAGAGTGAAGTTTTAAGATCATCGTGACAAGAAGATAAAAATGTTTGCCGATATGATCGTGGAGGTGAAGAATATCTAAGTTACGAGTTTGACATACAACTTTAGTGTGATGATGTGTCCGAACGTCAGAGTCGTGCTCTATTGGATATGGTGCATCCTATGATGTCTCTTATCGTTTTGTTACTATAATTTTGGGGTTGTGCATTAGAGACAACTACATTCACTTTAAATAGGGCACCATCTAAATCCATTGAGATGACACCGTGTGAATTATGGTTTGATAGAAACCTAAGATGTCATTTCTTAATGCTTGGGGCTACGATGCTTGTGTGGAAAATGATTTCACCTAATGAGCTCGAACCCAAAGCGGACAAATGCATCTTTATAGAATACCCTAAGAACAGTTGGGTGAACCTTCTATCTCAGATCCAAGCATAAAATGTTTATTGCTAAAACTGGGTCCTTTCTCGAGAAAAGGTTTCTCTTGAAAGAATTGAGTGGGAGGAAGATAGAACTTGATGAGGTTATTGAACCTCCGCTTCAACCAGAAAGTAGCGCAGCGCAGAAAGATGTTTCTGTGAAGCCTACGTCAGTTGAAGAGGAAGTTAATGATGATGATCATGAAGCTTCGGATCAAGTTACTATCGACCTACGAGGAAAATAGAACTTGATGAGGTTATTGAACCTTCACTTCAACCAGAAAGTGGCGCAGTGCAGAAAGATGTTTCTGTGAAACCTACGTCAGTTGAAGAGGAAGTTAATGATGATGATCATGAAGCTTCGGATCAAGTTACTATCGAACTTCGTAGGTCGACAAGGATGTGTACTGCTACTGAGCGGTACGACAACCCTGTCTTGGAGGTCATGTTGTTGGACAATGATGAACCTACGAACTATGGAGAAGCGATGATGGGCCCGGAAACCAACAGATGGTTAGAGGCCATGAAATCTGAGAAAGGATCCATGTATGAAAACCAAGTATAGACTTTGGTGGACTTGCTCATTGGACGGCAGGTCATTAAGTACAAATGGATCTTTAAAATGAAGACAGACGCTGATGGTAAATGTTACCATTTGTAAAGCTCGACTTGTTGCAAAGTAGTTTACGACAAGTTCAAAGAGTTGACTGCGATGAGACTTTCTCACTCGTAGCGATGCTAAAGTTTGTTCGAATTATGTTAGCAGTTGCTGCATTTTTCAATTATGAAATCTGGCAGATGGATGCCAAAACATCGTTTCCTTCCTTAAGGAAAGGTTGTATGAGATACAACCAGAAGGTTTTGTCAGTCTTAAGGATGCTAAAAGGTGCGCGAGCTTCAGTGATTCTTCTATGAACTGAAGCAAGCATCTCGGAGTTGGAATATACACTTTGATGAGGTGATCAAAGTTTTTGAGTCTATACAAAGTTTACGAGAAACTTGTATTTGCAATAAAGTGAGTGGGAGCACTATAAGAGTTTCTGATAAGTATATGTGGATGACATATTGCTATTCGGAAATGATGTAGAATTTCTGGAGAGCATAAATGGGTGTTTGAAAAGAGTTTTTCAAAGGAAGACCTGGATAAAGCTACCTAATTGTTGAGCATCAAGATCTATAGAGATAGATCAAGATACTTGATGAGACCTTCAACGAGTACATACCTTGATAAGATTTTGAAAGAGTTCAAAATGGATCAGTCAGAGAAAGAGTTCTCGCCTGATTTCTAAGGTATAAAGTTGAGTAAGACTCAATGCCCAGTGACTGTAGAAGATAGAGAAAAGATGAGTGTCATCCCATATGCTTTAGCCATAGGCTCTATCATGTATGCAATGCTGTGCACAAGACCCGATGTCAGCCTTGCCATAAGTATGGCCAGAAGGTTTCAAAGTGATCCTGGAATGGAGCATTGGACAGCGGTCAAGATTACCCTTAGAAACTAAAAGACTAAGGAGATGTTTCTCGATTATGGAGGTGATAAAGAGATCGTCCTAAAGAGTTACGTCGATGCAAGCTTTAACACCAACCCGGATGACTCGTAGTAGCAATCTGGATACGTATAGCGGAGCAGCCATTTGGAATAGTACCAAGTGGAGTGTGGTAGCAGTGTTTACGGTTTGACATAGAAATTTGCAAAGTACACACGGATCTGAATGTCGCAGACCCGTTGACTATAAGACCTCTCTCACATGCAAAGCATGATCGAGCCCCAGAACTCATTGGGTGTTAGATTCATAACAATGTGAATCGCATGGTGATGTGAACTAGATTATTGACTCTAGTGCAAGTGGGAGACTGTTGGAAATATGCCCTAGAGGCAATAATAAATTAGTTATTATCATATTTCCTTGTTCATGATAATCGTTTATTATCCATGCTATAATTGTATTGAATGCAAACACATGGCATGTGTGGGTAAATAGACAACACTCTGTCCCTAGTATGCCTCTAGTGAACTAGCTCGTTGATCAAAGATGGTCAAGGTTTCCTAGCCATTGGCATGTGATGTCATTTGATAACGGGATCACATCATTAGGAGAATGATGTGATGGACAAGACCCAAACTACAAACGTAGCATATGATCGTGTCAGTTTATTGCTACTATTTTCTGCATGTCAAGTATATGTCTCTATGACCATGAGATCATGAAACTCACAGACATCGGAGGAGTGCCTTGTGTGTATCAAACGTCGCAACGTAACTGGGTGACTATAAAGGTGCTCTACAGGTATCTCCGAGGGTGTCTGTTGGGTTGGCATGGATCAAGACTGGGATTTGTTACTCCGTGTGACGGAGAGGTATCTCAGGGCCCACTCGGTAATACAACATCACAACAAAGCCTTGCAAGCAATGTGACTAAGTGTTAGCCACGGGATCTTGTATTACAGAACGAGTAAAGAGACTTGCCGGTAACGAGGTTGAACTAGGTATGGAGATACCGATGATCGAATCTCGGGCAAGTAACATACCGAAGAACAAAGGGAACGTTATACGGGATTGACTGAATCCTTGACATAGAGGTTCGACCGATAAAGATCTTCGTAGAATATGTAGGAACCAATGTGGACATCCAGGTCCCGCCATTGGTTATTGACCATAGAGGTGTCTCGGTCATGTCTACATAGTTCTCGAACCCGCACGGTCTGCACACCTAAGGTTTGGTGACGTTTCGGTAGTATAGAGTTATGTATGGTGGTGACCGAAGGTTGTTTGGAGTCCCGGATGAGATCCAGGACATCATGAGGAGCTCCGGAATGGTCCAGAGGTAAAGATTGATATATAGGAAGTCCCATTTTGGTCGCCGGAAAAATTTCGGGCTAATCGGTAATGTACCGGGAGTGCCGGTAGTGTACCGGGAGACCACCGGGAGGGGCATTTCGACCCAAGAGGCTTCATGGTCTGTGGGAGAGTAAATATCAGCCTTTTGTGGGCTGGTAGAAATCCCACACAAGGCCCATGCGGCTGGGAGAAAAAGCCCAAAGGGAAAAAGGTGGAAAAGGGCCAAAAAAAGGAGGAATCCTAGTCCTACTAGGATTGGAGGAGGAGTCCTCCTCTCCTCCCCACTTTGGTCGACCCAAGGGCTGGATTTTTGGCAGCCAAGACTCCTCCTCCTCTCCTCCTATATATACTAGAGGATTTTAGGGTTTTGGCACAGAATTTTCAGCCACGTGCTACCTGTTCCTCTAGTGCATAGTTTCTCCTCTAGATCGGTTTTCTGCAGTGCTTTGGCGAAGCCCTGCCGGAATTGTTCCACCACCATCGCCGGAGCACCGGAGTGCTGCCGGTGAACTATTCTTCCTCTCCACTTCCTCTTGCTGGATCAAGACGGTGGAGATCGTCAACAAGCTGCACGTGTGCTGAACGCGGAGGTGCCGTCTGTTCGGCGCTAGATCGGAAGTACCGTGATCAAGATCGCGAGACGGTTCGTGACGAGTTCGCGGGACGGATCGTGATGAGTTCACGGGACGGATCGTGATCAAGATCACGAAACGGATCGTGATGAGTTCGCGGGACGGATCGTGATGAGTTCACGGGACGGATCGTGATGAGATCATGGGACGCTCGGCGATTTGGATCGCGAAGACGTTTGACTACACTAACCGTGTTTCTTAAAGCTTCCCGCTTAGCGATCTACAAGGGTATGTAGATCAACTCTCCCTCTCGTAGATGCTCATCACCATGGATAGATCTTGCGTGTGCGTAGGAAAAATTTTGTTTCCCATGCAACATAACCCAACAGTACATAGCGTCGCAACCAAGCACGGAGATAAGAGAGGTCACTTCTCTCTATTAGCTAGCTAACAAAATATATGAAACCCCTAAATTAACCCTCCAAAACTCTCAACCCCCCCCCCTCTTTCAAAAAAAAACAGCTTCTGAGTTGCTGACGTGTGGACGCTCTTTTGTCCCGGTTGGTGTTACCAACTGGGACCAAAGTCCCTCCTGACTGGACCCGGCGGAGCGGCCACGTGTAACCCCATCTGTCCCGGTTTGTAAGCGAACCGGGACTAAAGGTCATGTGCTTTAGTCCCGACCCTTTAGTCCCGGGTCCAGAACCGGGAGAGATGGGCCTCTGGAACCGAGACAAATAGGCCTTTTTCCACTAGTGGTTATGTCCTTTGACATAATGTGTTAGCTATGTCGTGTGACATAGGGCTTGTAATAAGTACAAGACATATATTGTTTGTAATGTATGTACTAATTCTATATGAGCTTGATTATATACTGAACTTTGTTCTTTTAGTCTATGGAACTAATACAATAGAGGAGGAAATGTGTTTAGTGGATAGTGGATCTACTAACACGATACTTGGGGACATGAAGTATTTCCAGACACTCAAGAAGAGTAATGAAAGTGTCATGACAATTGCTCGTCGAGACACAGTAATTGTTGGTTCTGGTCAAGCTACAATTACACTCCCTATGGGTACTAAATTAATAATCCCGGATGCTCTATTGTATCCCGATTCTACTCGTACCTTGATGAGTTACAAGCATATCCGCAAAAATGGTTTCCATGTGGAAACTAGTGAAGAGAGTGGGTCTGAATGCCTACTCATCACTCAGCAAAAGGGGTTTCAAAAGGAAATCCTTGGGAAATTGCCTTCTCTATCTTCTGGGTTGTACTACACATACATTAAATCAGAGACACATATGGCGTACAATATAGTTTTACCCACATAGCTTGTGCTAAAGTTGAGAGGATTACGGCAAAAACTGGATACACTTCGTGTACAAACTGGACCATCTCCTTTGAAGTATCAAGGTTTCGGACGAAAACACATCTGTTACAAAGGCATTTCATTTGTTTTAACTTATTTTAACTCCAGACTTCTTGTGCATTCAATATGCACCATTCAAAGCCACATCCTCAAAGTTCAACCCTTTCTAACTTCATTTGCTAATTTTCATGCATTCAATGATTTTTTTTGAGCTAAATGACCCTGAAATTGAAAAACACTATAAATGAACTCTGAAAAGATTTAAACTTGGCATGGTATCATCATTTTACCCACATAGCTTGTGCTAAAAAGTTGAGAGGATTACGACAAAACCTGGATGCACTTCGTGTACAATCTAGACCATATCATTCGAAGTATCAAGGTTTCGGACAAAAACCCATGTGTTATAAAGGCATTTCATTTTCTTAACTTATTTCAACTCCAAACTTTTTTTGCATTTAATATGCACCATTCAAAGCCACATCCTCAAAGTTCAACCCTTTCTAACTTCATTTGCTAATTTTTCATGCATTGAATGATTTTTTGAGCTAAATAACCCTGAAATTGAAAAGCACTACAAATGAACTCTGAAAATGTTGAAACATGGCATGGTATCATCATTTCACCCACATAGATCGTGTAAAAAATTGAGAGGGTTAAGGCAAAAACTGAATGCACTTCATGTACAATCTGGACCATCTCCTTCGAAGTATCAACGTTTCGGACGAAAACCCATGTGTTACAAAGGCATTTCATTTTTTTAATTTATTTCAACTCCAGACTTTTTTGCATTTAATATGCATCATTCAAAGCCACATCCTCAAAGTTCAACCCTTTCTAACTTCATTTTCTTTTGGTCATGCATTCAATGATTTTTTTTGAGCTAAATGACCCTGAAATTGAAAAGCACTACAAATGAACTCTGAAAAGGTTGAAACTTGGCATGGTATCATCATTTCACCCACATAGCTTGTGCTAAAAAGTTGAAAGGGTTACAGCAAAAACTGGATGTTATTCGTGTACAAACTGAACCATCTTCTTCAAACTAGACGAACTATTTTTAAACTCAAGTTATTTACAATCTAGCGTTTGAAACAAATTTGAAAAAATTCATATTTAAACCATTCAAATTTGAAACTAGACAAAATTTTGAATCTAATGGAAAAAAATCACTCAAAAATATCAAATATCCTAAAAGATATAATCAATTTAAAACAGAAACTTTTAGAACTCCTTTAGTCCGGGTTAGTGTCTTCAACCAGGACTAAATGTCTAACCTTTAGTACCGGTTGGAGACACCAACCGGGACTAAAGCCTCAACCCCTTTAATCCCGGTTCGTGACACGAACCGGGACTAACGATGCCGGTCTTGGCGCCGGACCTGGCCACGTTGACGCTATTCATAATCGGTAAGATATTTTTCCATTTCTATCTACTCTCTCTCTCTCATTGTTAGGCACCTTTGTAGATCAGTCACTAACTTGTATTTCGTTTCTACTCAGTATTCCTCCTCCTGATGAAGTACAGAAGTCGTGTGAATACAGCTGTTGTACTACTCTGTGCAGAAGCTCCTGTACGTCCGTGACCGTTGCTTTGTTCAACAGTACGACTTTCGGTACGTACATCCATTACACGTCCTTTTTCGTTCAAGTAAAATTACAATTATAACCTGTATGGTGGATACAAATTCATGCATAAAGTTGAAAAATAATACAAATTAGCTCTACAATTACGTTGGGTACATTTGATACATTGTCAACTCTCCATTAGTAAGCGTGTACGTGCAACACATATCTGCAGTGGCATGTTGATGTGACAACTCTAGAAGCGATATTGGTTGAGTGCCTAAGGCGTGCTGGAGCAGTGAATGTTGGGGCTGCGGTCTGTGAGCTTTCCAACTTTTCCGACCTAAACCTCATGGCCTGTGGGTTGTAACTATTTGAAGCATGCGAGACTTTATAGAAACAACATATGTCTCGTGAACAGTATTTTTCTTTAAAAAAGTACAATCTGTAGGAAAAAAGCATACCTTTTTCGGAATCAAAGGTGTTTGACTCTTTTAGGTGCTTGCAAAAATTTTTGTGCCAAGATGACTTTAGAGAAGCTCGGTAAAAAAAAGTTGGAGATGACTTGTTTTTGCAAGTCAGATCGAGAAGCTCCTTTAGATAGCCGTTCCCCTCTCACAAGGCAACTATGGCAAAGCCTTTCTTCCCTTATTCTCTACCGGCGTGCGTATGGACTCGCCTCCCATCTGTTGGCCGGTGGCGCAGAGGGGAATCATGGCGCAGCATGTATAGTGGCCATCGTTTCTTGCCAGGTCTCACAACCTTCTCCCCGTCCGTCACCTGGCCGCTGTTGCCGCTATGACAGGGAGCCACGGCGACAGCGGATCGGCTACGTGCAGGAGGACTTTGTCCACGTCCAATCTACATCTGCATGACGGCGGCGTTCCCACCCAGTTCATGCCGGGGCGGCGGCATCTGTACGTGGCCCTGGACGATTCCAAGGGGCACGCTTTGTACAAGCTCAACGTCGACGACCTCGCGGACATGGACTCCGACGTAGTCGCCGGCGTTCAGGACCTGCACCGCCTCCCCGAGCCAGTGATTCGCCTAGGCTTCCGTTCATTCGGCAAACACGCACACTTCAAAGCCCTCGGCAGCAATATCGTTGTCACCGGAACGCCGGCAAGGACCCCTACGACAAAGCCGCCGAATCGCTGACCCTTGTTTATGACACCAAGACCGGGACGCAGGAGATTGGGCAATACCTTCCGGACGATTTACAAACTTGGTATCAAACTTTTGTCGCCAGTGATAAGCTCTACGCGTTTTGCCCCATGAGACTCCCGCTCCACTACCTCGACAATGCACAGGCACAGCCTGAATTTGAATCTAATCATGACGACGTTGACGATGACCATGATGATGATGATGATGATGACGACGACGACGACGATGATGATGATGCTGAGGACGATGATGAGAGAGGGCAGGATGAGGAGAAGGCCGTCGCAGAGACCGGTTTACCGAAAAAATCTAAAAATACTTAAAAGTTTCAAAAAATACTAATTTTTTTATACAAATACATACTCATGGTAGTCAAGTATGTAAATAGTTTCATTAGGTAAGTCGACTATTTGCATGCTACACAAAAAAAAATAAGTATTTGGCCCAAATACACTAAAGACAAAAGCCCATTTTAACATGTGTATTTATCTTTTTTGTATACGTTACATGAAAGCATATATGTTCGTGAAAATTTATACGTGTGTATTACAAATACACATCTATGTGTATACTTTTTCTTTAAAAAAATCCGTGCGTAAAAAATGTATTTAGGTTAGAAAAAATTACCGAACTCCCTAGAGCTCGGTCTCTGCAACCACTTTTCGCAGGATGAGGAGCAATGGACTTGGAAGAGGAGCCCTTTATCCATTCCCTTCACGAATGAAGATGAACATTCCATTGAAAATAGCTGCTCACATGTCCTTAACTACGTGGTGCATCCAGATGGGCACACCATCTTCATGTCCGTGCTGGACTGGCGTCGCTCCCCCGGTTCAGCGCCAGGCACCTTGTCCTGGGACACTAGTCATAGCAGCGCCAAGTGGACATGCCACGGGGACTGGCATCTACCCTTTATCTGCCAGGCATACTACGACCACCAGTTCTCCGATTGTACAGACGGAGGGATTAAGGACTGTTACCATCTCAGTTCCTGCGATGTGCCAACCCTTGGTGGGGAACCTGCGCCCCGGGCACCAGACTCGAAGCTTTGCAAGGAGACCCTAACATTCTTGGAGGCCCCTCTGAGTGCCATGTCACGCACGCTCGTACACGTTGCGTGTGCCAGGTTCTGCCTTTTCGAAATCACACGACGCAAGGGGACCAAGGTTAGGTCATCCATGGACAATGGCCATCTTCTCCATATCACCATGTTTGATGCCAGATACGGCAAGAATGGCGAGCTCATGGCCACGCCATGCAGACATGGTCGCACCTACCTAATACCCCGATATGATCCTCCCACTAACAATAAGCCTCCCGCATTCTGGTTGTGAGTAGAAAGTAGAGATGGCAAATTTATGTGAACTGTCTATTTATCTTAGATTAGGATATAACTCCCCAAAATGTACAAAACTTGTTTCGATTGGTGCTGCGTAGAGAGTGGAAAGTGCAGGTCAAAAGGTTTTTCTTCAGTTGATTGTTCATTTGTTCTTGTAAGAATAGCTAATCACGCATGTGTTTATCTCTCTGCCAACTCTATCTCTCCATGGTTTAAACCTTTGTAGATTCTGTATAGCTGTTTAAATCAGGGGATAGATACGTAGTTGGTTAGGTCTTGTACGTGTATATATACACAACACCAGATGAATACAATGCGTGTGCAATTCTCAAAACCTATATGGTATCAGTTTCCTTCCGATCTTAAGCCTTCCGCCACCGCACCAATCTCCCTCTTCCGCCGCTGCTTAGCCCTTCCCCTCCTCCGCCATGAGCAACCCTGCTAGCTCCGGTGCCTCCCCTGGCCATGCCAACCCCTTTGCTGATCTCTCTGGTGATGCCTCCCACCCTTCCGTCTCCGCGATCCAGCTCATTAGCATCCGCCCACATGTCCCTGTCATCCTTGATTTCGAGGAATCAAACTTCCTGATCTGGCAAACCCACTTCAGTCTCACCTTCAAAAAGCTTGGCTTAACAGATCATATCGATGGTCTTGTGGACGCCCAGATGATGATCGGCGACGTTTCTTGGACACAGATCGACCAATGTATTGTTTCTTGGCTCTACACCACCATCGCCAAGGACATACTGGAAATCACCATCCAGCCCGTCGACACCGCCGAACGTGCCTGGACCTCCATCAACGACCTGTTCCTCGACAACAGGCTGCAACGCGCCATCTTCCGCAAGAAAGACTTTCACAATCTTGCTCAGGGTGACCTCTCAATCACTGCCTTCTCCAGCCGGCTCAAGTGTATCGCTGACACGCTGCGGGACGTCGGCTCGCCGGTGAGTGATAAAGATTTGTTACTGGCCTTCATCAATGGCCTCAACGAGGAGTTCGGCCATTGCATCGCTGCCCTCACCATCAACCCGACGGGGCTCACCTTCCGTCGCGCCCGATCTGTGCTCCTCCAGGAAGAGCGTCGTCTTGGCCGCCGGAACGTTCAGCAGCCGCTGACGGCTCTCCTTGCGGGCAGCTCTACTCCAACACCTGCTGCTCGCCCTGCTGCTGCTCGTCCCGCTGCTGCTGCACCTGTTGGCAACAACAACCGGAACAAGGGCCGGAACAAGAAGAAGTCGGCGAACCATGGTGTCTCCTCCAACCCAGCTCATGGCGGACCTCCACCTGCGCACCCGCCGTTCTTCCCTGGTGGCTACCCACTCTCCGGCATGTTCCAGGCATGGGCGCCATACCAGCGCGCGCCCGCCCCTGGTTCGGGTCTCCTTGGCCCTTGCCCCGGTGCTCCTCAACACCAGGCGCACACTGCTGCTCTAATACAGCACGGCTACTAAAACGCTGCTGCTGCTGGTGGCTACTACCCTCCTGCTAGTGGTGGTTACTACCCTCCCGGCCGTGGCTACGTCCCCTACCCGTCGACGCCACAACCTTTAGCATGGGATCAAGCTCCTCTCCACGCTGCTCTACATAACTTGTCGCTGCAATCCCAGTCTGGTGGTCCTGACTGATTCCTTGATACAGGAGCCTCATCACATCTCGCAAATGACCCTGGTATCATCTCAAATCCCTCCCCGTTTCATTCTTCTACACGTGTCACCGTCGGCAATGGTGCATCTTTGCCGATTACGCACGTTGGTGACACTTTCCTACGTCATCTTTTCCTATTCATCTTCGCAATGTTCATGTTACTCCTAACCTGATCAAAAATTTGATTTCCGTTCGTGCACTTACTCATCAAAATCCTATCACCATTGAATTTGATCGTTTTGGATTTTCTATCAAGGACTATCGAACTCGGGTGGTGATTCTGCGATGTGCTAGTGATGAAGAGCTCTACCCCCTTGTCATTGCTGCATCCTCCTCCTCTCCACAGACGTTCATCGCCACCACCACCGACCTTTGGCACCAGCGACTAGGGCATCCCGGACGTGACTCTTTGTCACGAACGCTTTCATCTTTTAGCTTTACTTGTAATAAATCCCCTACTAGCACCTATCATGCTTGTAGGTTAGGCAAACATGTTCGTCTTCCATTCAAAGAATCTGAGTCTAGGGCTTGCTTTGCTTTCGAACTTCTTCGTTGCGATGTATGGACATCTCCAATTAATAGTGTTTCCGGTTATAAGTACTATCTCGTAGTTCTTGATGATTATTCCCACTATACTTGGACATTTCCCTTACGACAAAAATCTGAAGTTTTCCCTCGACTATCTGAATTTCATGCCTTTGTTCGTACACAATTTCAGAAATCGATTCTTAGTTTCCAGACAGACAATGGTCGTGAGTTTGACAACCGTGCTTCTCGTGCATTTTTTGCTTCTTATGGCATTCGTTTGCGACTCTCTTGCCCATACACTTCTCAACAAAACGGGAGGGCCGAACGAATTTTGCGCACTCTTAATGATAGTGTCCGTGCTCTATTATTTCATGCTCATCTTCCCCCTCGGTTTTGGGCTGAAGCTCTCAGCACCGCTACGTACCTCCTTAACTTGCGCCCGTGCAAACCACGACAACACCATAGTCCTCGTGAACTTTTGTTTGGTCACCCACCCACGTATGATCATCTCAGGGTATTTGGGTGTCTTTGCTACCCAAACACTTCCTCCACGTCTCCACATAAACTTGCTCCTCGTTCCGTCGCATGCGTCTTTTTGGGATACCCTCCTGATCACCGTGGGTACTGTTGTTATGACCCTCAGTCACGCCGCGTTTTAATCTCATGGCACGTCTATTTCGACGAGCATGTTTTTCCTTTCAGGGACAACTCTCCTTCAGTGCGCAATGATCCACCACAACTGCAGCAACAGGAGCTTGTGCCGATCCCCATACAGGCTGCTCGTCGCCGCGTGCCGGCCCCGGCCACCCCGTCGCCACCGGTGGCCACTCCCGGGCTACCCCGTCGCCACCGGCGGCAACGCGACGGGGTAGACGGCAACTCCCCGGGCCGCCCCGTCGCCACCGGCGGCCTCTCCTCGGGCCGCCCCGTCGCCACCGGCGGCTCCTTCACCGACATCACCAACAACTGGCGGGTCTCCTGCTGCCTCGCCACAAACTGCTGCCACGGCAGCTAATTTGTCTGCCACGGCAGGGAATTCCTCCCACGGTTCAGGTGTCATGACAGCAGATTCTGCAGCACGTTCAGCTACAACACCAGAAGTTTCGTCAGCCTCTCAGTCGGGCATGCATGCATCTCCAGCAACACCGGCCTCCACTCCTGCTGGCCCCCGTATACTACCGGCCAGCTTCACCGACGCCCAGCCGGGCTCCTCAAGGACAGCGCCTCCTACTCCGCGCCCTCACCATGCTCGCGACGAGCGTCGCCCGTCGCACTCCATGATGACTCGTGCTCAGCAGGGCATCTTCCAGCCCAATCGGCGCTACTACAACGCTCTCCTCGCAGAAGACACCAGGTCTGTCCTCTCACCGTTGCCAACTTCAGTCCGTACTGCACTTCGTGATCCCAATTGGTTGGCAGCTATGGAAGAGGAATTTTCTGCTTTGAAAGCGAACGGCACATGGTCACTTGTTCCGAGGCCACGTGATGCAAACGTGGTGACTGGCAAATGGGTGTTCCGTCACAAACTTCACCCCGGCACTCTCGATCACTACAAAGCCCGTTGGGTCGTACGAAGCTTCACTCAGCATCCTGGAGTTGATTTCGGCGAGACCTTCAGTCCCGTTGTTAAACCGGCCACCGTTCCGGACAGTGCTTCATCTTGCTGCCTCTCGAGATTGGCCGGTTCATCAGCTTGACATTGCTAACGCCTTCCTCAATGGCGTCCTGACCGAGCGTGTGTATTCGCAGCAACCAGCTGGCTTCGTTGATGCTGCTCATCCGGATCACGTTTGCTTGTTGTCCAAATCCCTTTATGGACTACGTCAAGCACCACGAGCTTGGTACTCACGTATTGGAAATTTCCTTCGTCAAGTCGGCTTCACACCTACTCGTTCGGATACATTCCTCTTTGTCCTACACAAAGGGGTTGACACGGCCTTCTTGCTGCTCTATGTTGATGACATAGTTCTGACTGCATCTTCTACGACGTTTCTTCGACGGATTATTGATCGTCTTCAGTCGGAGTTTAAGCTAAAGGATTTCGGGGCCCTTCACTTCTTCCTCGGCGTACATGTTCGGCGCACAAAGACTGGGTTCTTTTTGTCTCAAGAACGCTATGCTGAAGAGTTACTCGATCGCGCCGCCATGTCTGAATGCAAACCAGCTGCGACACCGGTCGATACTAAGCCCAAGTTTTCTGCTACTGCTGGCATGGACTTTCATGACCCCACCTTTTATCGCGGCATTGCCGGGGCGCTCCAGTATCTCACCCTGACCAGGCCCGACATCGCATATGCCGTTGGTCAGGTGTGTCTACATATGCACGCACCAAAAGATGTTCATTGGAGCCTCATCAAACGTCTTATGCGGTATATTCGTGATACTTCCATGCATGGTCTGGTTCTTGGTGGCTCTTCGTCACTAGACCTCGTCGCCTACTCCGACGCCGACTGGGCTGGTTGCCCCGACACTCGTCGTTCGACCTCTGGCTATTGTGTCTACCTCAGAAGCAGCTTGATCTCCTGGTCCTCGAAGCGACAGCCCACTGTGTCACGCTCCAGTGTTGAAGCTGAGTATCGTTCCGTGGCAAACACAGTTGCAGAATGTTGCTGGCTCCGTCAACTTCTTGCTGAACTTCGCTGCTGCATCGACAAAGCTACTGTTGTCTTCTGTGACAATGTGTCAGCAGTATACCTCTCCGCCAACCCCGTTCATCATCGATGAACCAAGCATATCGAGCTAGACATTCACTTCATACGCGAAAAAGTTGCTCTGGGACAATTTCGCGTCGTTCATGTCGGGCCAGCTTGCCAACATCATGACGAAAGGTCTTCCTACAACGACCTTCGAAGGTTTTCGGTCCAGTCTTGGCATCATCTCCCACGACGCTCCGACTGCGCGGGGGGAGGGGGGTAAGAATAGCTAATCACGCATGTGTTTATCTCTCTGCCAACTCTATCTCTCCATGGTTTTAAACCTTTGTAGATTCTGTATAGCTATTTAAATCAGGGGATAGATACGTAGTTGGTTAGGTCTTATACGTGTATATATACATAACACCAGATGAATACAATTGTGCAATTCTCAAAACCTATAGTTCTAAACTTACTAGCTAGGCCTGCATAAGCATAACGACCATCAGGAGAGATGCGCGTGGGTACAAGAAAGTCTACACACGTGCTAGCACACGGTGACAATCGGAGTCGGAGAGAATATATAGGCCTTGTCGAGAGAGCCCTATCCGGATGGAAATACGTACCCACACCTACACGGACAGTGGTTGATGTGATCATGTGAATAATAACTCCGGCAGGGCAGGGTATCCATGGCCACAACCTATGCACTACGATCGACTATGATGATCGACGACGCCTCCACCTCGACCCTAACCACCACGGTGACCACCGGCAGCCACGTCCTCAGAATCAACGGCTACACGGAGACAAAGCTCCTCGGCAACGCCGTCGCCGCCCCGTCCGGCGAGTTCGAGGCCGCGGGCCACCGCTGGCGGATCCACTACTACCCTAACGGCGGATGGTGGAACAACACCGATGGCATCTCTCTCGCCCTCAGCATTGCCGACAAGTACGTCCTCAACCATGTCAACGCAAACGTCCGATTCTCTCTAGTCCCTCACGACGGCAGGCCCACGCCGGCCAAGCACAGGCAGTACTGTTCCAGTTTCGGCGGCGTCTTCAAGTTCAACGGCCATGTCATCGGCGAACGGTCTAGGTTCATGGGAAAAGACCGGCTAGAGAAGTCGGGTTACGTCGTGGACGACTGCTTCATCGTCAGGTGTGACATCGACGTCGTCGTCACATCGGCGGCTAGGGTGGTTGGCAGCGCGGCGACGGATGCGTGTGATGATCTGGAGGAGGTGGAGCTGCCCTGCAGCAGCATGGATCAGGAGGACATGTGCAAGCACGAGGACAACGTCGCTGGCGGCCATACTACGGCTACGGAGGACGCTTCCGATATCGGGCTGGGGAATCGGTCGCCACCGCACCGTTCGGGACCAAGGCAACCCAAGATGATGATGCATCCGTTGGCCTCGGCTGTTTTCTCTTCTGTTTTCTCATGTTTTGCGGATTTTTTCTAGACATCCATATATGTTCATGATTTTTAGTTCATAATGTATGTTGATTATCAGTGGTGGAGCATAGTGAGGGCCAACCTGGGCCATGGCCCCCAGCTCAAAAAACAACATGCCTAAATATCTTTGTATTAGGTCTATTTTGGACTAAAACTCAGTTAAAATAGTTAGGTTTGCCCCTCCTTAATCCCATTGCCCCTCCATGTTTTTGTGTCAAGCTCCGCCACTGTTGATTATCATATTTCTCTTCATTATAATGGAAAACAATAGATGCAGTGTAGAGAGGGCTTTGTCTTATCATGCATGGGATATCCCTTCATCGATCCACCGTCCATGGTTGCTTTTGAGATTCACCCTACTTTTTTTGTTGTTCTCAAAATTTATCTTGTTTGTTTGGCTTCTTTTTGTTTCAACATGTATCATCATGTTTCACTATTGTGTATACAAATAAAAAATAATGCACTTATTTTGCATAGTTTTTGCCGTTACACGATGATACATATAATGAAACATTAAGATACTCTTTGGAACATGATAAAAATCGAATGTAACATTTTAAAACAAGACATATTCTGAAAACGATAAAAAAAAGATAGCACGAATCTCAAAGCAACCACAAAGGATGGATCCATGCATGGGATATCCTGTGCACGGTACGATTACTTTTCACCTCCAGTTCCACCTCTATTATTTTTTAATTGATAAGGGAAAAATATGGTTTCTATTCTACATCAATTAATACAAACAATCATATTTACAATTTTTTATAAAGTTTTAAACACCCTCTAATTCTTATAGCAATACAAAGTAACTACAAGTGCATATGTATATGTGATGATGCCAGATACATCTTTAGGATACACAGGCAAGCCTTGACTATACCAGATGCATATGTACTAAACCAGCTTACCACAGCATACTTACAAACCAAAAATTATATTATATGCTTAGCCACACATACAACAAATCATCGATGTTAACCTTGGATGCCCAGAATCTAACATCTCCAAATAGAATTGCCATGAGGCGCAAAATGGTTTTGGATTGGAGAATTGAAGGTTCAATTAGATCGAATCATTAACTCTGCTATTTATCTATCTTCTCATTTCCACCCAGCAATTAATACAAACTCATGACATACACTTTAATATGTCTGGCACGTGGAGGATCGCGTTGATTCGGTACTAGCAAAGACATTCAGCCATAAGCGTCATATAAATGCTTCATATCAATGACACATTTCAAGATATATATCATCTTTACGCGAAGAGAAATTAGTACACCAAAGATGATCGAATACATGGAATTTTATTTTTTTCTTATGTCGAATTCATTACAGATGAACAATGTATGCTAGATGAAAGGATGACACATAGAAGAATGATAGAGATAGACACAAATCTTTAAACAACAAAAGTAAACTAAATGTAGATGTTGGAAACTTTCTCAATATATAGATAATTAGATGTTGATATAATTTATTAAAATGCGGGGTTTACGAGCAAGTTTGGGAATAAGCTCCTTCATAATAGACGAACAACTTCTTGCCCGATGCTCAATGTCAGAACTCCGTGTGATCAAATCCAGCATGCTATTGTTACTAGACTCGAGGAATCTGAAGTATTCCTCCTTGAGTGCAGCACACGGATGTTGCTCGGTAAGTGCATGTTGGAAATATGCCCTAGAGACAATAATAAATTAGATATTATCATATTTCTTTGTTCATGATAACCGTTTATTATCCATGCTATAATTGTATTGATCGGAGACTTAAATGCATGTGTGGATACATAGACAAAACCATATCCCTAGTATGCCTCTGATGGACTAGCTCGTTGATCAAAGGATGGTTAAGGTTTCCTAGCCATGGACATGAGATGTCATTTGATAATGGGATCACATCATTAGGAGAATGATGTGATGGACAAGACCCAAACTACAAATGTAGCATATGATCGTGTCAGTTTATTGCTATTGTTTTTTGCATGTCAAGTATATGTTTCTATGACCATGAGATCATGCAATTCACGGATATCGGAGGAATGCCTTGTGTGTATCAAACGTCGCAACGTAACTGGGTGACTATAAAGGTGCTCTACAGGTATCCCCGAGGGTGTCTGTTGAGTTGGCATGGATCGAGACTGGGATTTGTTACTCCGTGTGACGGAGAGGTATCTCGGGGCCCACTCGGTAATACAATATCACAATGAGCCTTGCAAGCAATGTGACTAATTGTTAGTTGCGAGATCTTGTATTACGAAACGAGTAAAGAGACTTGCCGGTAACGAGATTGAACTAGGTATGGAGATACCGACGATCGAATCTCGGGCAAGTAACATACTGAAGAACAAAGGGAACGTTATACGGGATTAACTGAATCCTTGACATAGAGGTTCGACCGATAAAGATCTTCGTAGAATATGTAGGAACCAATGTGGACGTCCAGGTCCCGCCATTGGTTATTGACCGTAGAGGTGTCTCGGTCATGTCTACATAGTTCTCGAACCCGCAGGGTCTGCACACTTAAGGTTTGGTGACGTTTCGGTAGTGTAGAGTTATGTATGGTGGTGACCGAAGGTTGTTCGGAGTCTCGGATACGATCCCGGACATGACGAGGATCTCCGGAAGAGACTGGAGATAAAGATTGATATATGTGATAATAGTATTTTGATCTCTGGAAGAGTTCCGGAATTAACCGGAAGGGGTTCCAGATGTTTACCAAAGTGTTTGGGTACAGCAACACTTTATATGGACCAATGGGGTAAAACCCACGAGGTATTGGAAAGGGCAAAAGGAAGTTTTGTTGTTTCCTTAAGCAGTAAGGCAGTACTACCACTTGTGAAGCGGTACTACCGCTCAAGCGGTACTACCGCTCGTGAAGCGGTACTACCGCTTGTGCGCGGGACTGCAGGGATCCGAGTTGGACTCTTTTCTTGCGGGCCAAACCGACCTTGTGCGGGCAAAATGTAGAGGTTTTTGCTCCAAGTTTAGACCCCCAAGGATGAACATATAAATAGAGGGGCAAGGCTAGCACACGGTACACAACTTACGGCCACGTGCTACCCGTTCCACCGGTGCTCCTCTAGATCGGTTTTCTGCAGTGCTTAGGCGAAGCCCTGCCGGAATTGCTCCACCACCACCATCACTGGAGCGCCATCATGCTGCCGGTGAACTCCCTCTCCTCTCCACCTCCTCTTGCTGGATCAAGACGGTGGAGATCGTCATCAAGCTGCACGTGTGCTGAACGTGGAGGTGCCATCCGTTCGGCGCTAGATCGGAAGGACTGTGATCGACATCACGAGACGGTTCGTGATGAGATTGCAGAACGGATCGTGATGAGTTCGCGGGACAGATCGTGATCAAGATCGTGAGACGGATCGTGATGAGATCGCGGGATGCTCGGCGATTTGGATCGTGAAGATGTTCGACTACACCAACCGCGTTTCTTAACGCTTCCCGCTTAGCGATCTACAAGGGTACGTAGATCCACTCTCCCTCTCGTAGATGCTCATCACCATGGATAGGTTTGCGTGTGCATAGAATTTTTTTTGTTTCCCATGCGACGTTCCCCAACAGTGCAAACGTAGTGGCCACTGTGCTAGTGTTGATGTAACTGCATAGGCAAAATGAAGAACTAGCGGTCCGGTTTCTACCGGGTAGTGGGATGCCACACATTTTGTTTGGGGATATGTGCATACACAATCAGATACGAAGTATTTCACTCATTTTGCTTTAACGCATGTGATTTCTTCTTCTTTTTCTGGACCCAATCACTGTTTGGCAACATGAATTTATTGCGCTCAACCTATTTTATTCTATCAGCCCAGGATCATCCATCCATACTTTTAGTTTGATTGGACACTTTGTACCACTTTCAACTATTGAACCAATGATCTGTTTTTCAATCCGTTTGTAGATCTGGGTTCATGGCATTTAAATCTTTAAAACAAGATAATTTTGGACATGGTTTGAACAATTTAAAATTTTGAATATTGATACAATAATGAAACTTATATGATACTTCCTGCATCCACATATATAGGGCCTAATACGTCTTTTGAGATAGTTTTCGACCAATGATAAAATTATTAATAGATGAGATGTTTAATATAAAAATTATATCACCACAAACTCCTTTCACATATGAATTCGAGGGTATGCTTTGTGTGACATGCATGTCATATAATATTATGGATGAAGGGAGTATACCGGATGATACATGGTATTTAAATCTTTAAAACAAGATCAATTTTGGACATGGTTTGAACAAGTTCAAATTGGAATGTTAATATAATAATGAAACTTATATGATACTCCCTCCATCCACATATATAGAGCGTAATACTGTTGGGGAACGTTGCATGGGAAACAAAAAAATTCCTACACACACGCAAGATCTATCCATGGTGATGAGCATCTACGAGAGGGAGAGTGGATCTACGTACCCTTGTAGATCGCTAAGCGGGAAGCGTTAAGAAACGCGGTTGATGTAGTCGAACGTCTTCGCGATCCAAATCGCCGAGCGTCCCGTGATCCAATCACGATCCGTCCCGATCTAGCACCGAACGGACGGCACCTCCGCGTTCAGCACACGTATGGCTTGATGACGATCTCCGCCTTCTTGATCCAGCAAGAGAGGGCAGAGAGGTGGAAGAGTTCTCCAGCAGCGTGACAGCGCTCTGGCGATGGTGGTGGAGCTGTTCCGACAGGGCTTCGCCTAAGCACTGCAGAAAACCGATCTAGAGGAGAAACTATGCACTAGAGGAGAGGGCAGCACGTGGCAGAAAATCTTGTGCAAAAACCCTCAAAACCACTAGTATATATAGGAGGAGGGGAGGAGGAGGCTTGGCCCTCAAGGGGCCAGCCCTATGGTTCGGTCGAACCAGGAGGGAGGAGTCCTCCTCCTCCACTCCTAGTAGAATTAGGACTCCTTCCTTATTTGGTCATTTTTGTCTTTTTTCACCTTTTTCCTTTTGGGCTTTTCTTCCCAGCCGCATGGGCCTTGTGTGGGACTTCCACCAGCCCACTAAGGGCTAGTATTCACCCTCCCACAGCCCATGCAGCCTCTTGGGTCGAAATACCCCTCTCGATGGTCCCCCGGTACACTACCGGCACTCCCGGTACACTACCGATGAGCCCGAAACTTTTCCGGCGACCAAAACAGGACTTTCTATATATCAATATTTACCTCCGGACCATTCCAGAGCTCCTCATGACGTCCGGGATCTCATCCAGGACTCCGAACAACCTTTGGTCACCACCATGCATAACTCTATACTACCGAAACATCACCAAACCTTAAGTGTGCAGACTCTGGGGGTTCGAGAACTATGTAGACATGACCGAGATACCTCTATTGTCGATAACCAATAGCGGGACCTGAATGCCCATATTGGTTCCTATATATTCTACGAAGATCTTTATCGGTCGAACCTCTATGTCAAGGATTCAGTTAATCCCGTATGATGTTCCCTTTGCTCTTCGGTATGTTACTTGCCCGAGATTTGATCGTCGGTATCTGTATACCTAGTTCAACCTCGTTACCGGCAAGTCTCTTTACTCATTCCGTAATACAAGATCCCATGGCTAACACTTAGTCACATTGCTTGCAAGGCTTATTGTGATGTTGTATTACCAAGTGGGCCCTTAGATACCTCTCCGCCACACAGAGTAACAAATCCCAGTCTTGATCCATGCCAACCCAACAGACACCCTCGGAGATACCTGTAATGCACCTTTATAGTCACCCAGTTACGTTGCGACGTTTGATACACACAAGGCACTCCTCCGGTGTCCGTGAGTTGCATGATCTCATGGTCATAGGAACATATACTTGACATGCAGAAAATAGTAGCAATAAACTGACACGATCATATGTTATGTTTATAGTTTGGGTCTTGTCCATCACATCATTCTTCTAATGATGTGATCCCGTTATCAAATGACATCACATGTCAATGGCTAGGAAACCTTGAACATCTTTGATTAATGAGCTAGTTCACTAGAGGCATACTGGGGACCAAGTGTTGTCTATTTACCCACACATGTAATGTGTTTCCAATCAATACAATTATAACATGGATAATAAACGATTATCATGAACAAGGAAATATAATAATAAACACTTTATTTATTGCCTCTAGGTCATATTTCCAACAGTCTCCCACTTGCACTAGAGTCAATAATCTAGTTCACATCACTATGTGATTTACATTGTAATAAATCGAACACCCATGCAGTTTTGGTGTTGATCATGTTTAGCCCTTGGAAGAGGTTTCGTCAACGGGTCTGCAACATTCAAATCCGTGTGCACTTTGCAAATATTTATGTCATTTTCCTCGATGTAATCGCGGATGGAGTTGAAGCGTCACTTTATGTGTCTGGTCCTCTTGTGAAACCTTGGTTCCTTGGCCAGAGCAATGGCACCAGTGTTGTCACAGAACAGGTTCATTGGATTTAGTGCACTGGGCACTACTCCAAGATCTGTCATGAACTGCTTCATCCAGACACCTTCCTTCGCCGCCTCCGAGGCTGCGATGTACTCCGCTTCGCATGTAGAATCGGCTACCACGCTTTTCTTGGAACTGCACCAGCTTACCGCTCCCCCGTTGAGAATAAATACGTATCCGGTTTGTGACTTAGAGTCATCTGGATCAGTGTCAAAGTTTGCATCGACGTAACCCTTTACGACGAGCTCTTCATCACCTCCATAAACGAGAAACATTTCCTTAGTCCTGTTCAGGTACTTAAGGATATTCTTGACCGCCGCCCAGTGCTCCATTTCAGGATCACTTTGAAACCTTCCGGCCATACTTATGGCAAGGCTCACATCAGGTCTTGTGCATAGCATTGCATACATGATAGAGCCTATGGCTGAAGCATAGGGGATGACACTCATCTTTTCTCTATCTTCTGCAGTCACTGGGCATTGAGTCTTACTCAACTTCACACCTTGTAACACAGGCAAGAACCCCTTCTTGGCCTGATCCATTTTGAACTTCTTCAAAACTTTATCAAGGTATGTGCTCTGTGAAAGTTCTATTAAGCGTCTCGATCTATCTCTATAGATCTTAATGCCTAATATGAAAGAAGCTTCTCCTAGGTCCTTCATTAAAAAACTCTTATTCAAATATTCCTTCACGCTTTCCAGCATTTTTATATTGTTTCCAATTAGCAATATGTCATCCACATATAATACTAGAAACGCTATAGAGATCCCACTCACTTTCTTGTAAATACAAGCTTCTCTATAAACTTGTATAAACTCAAATGCTTTGATCACCACATCAAAGCGCTTATTCCAACTCCGAGATGCTTGCACCAGCCCATAAATGGATCGCTGGAGTTTGCAAACTTTGTCAGCATTCTCTGGATCGATAAAACCTTCTGGTTGCATCATATACAACTCTTTCTCAAGAAAACCATTGAGAAACGCTGTTTTGACATCCATCTGTCAAATTTCATAGTCGAAATAAGCAGTTATTGCTAACATGATTCTGACGGACTTAAGCATCGCTACGGGTGAGAAGGTCTCATCGTAGTCAACTCCTTGAACTTATGAAAACCCCTTTGCCACAAGTCGAGCTTTATAGATGGTGACATTATCGTCCGCGTCCGTCTTCTTCTTAAAGATCCATTTGTTCTGAATGGCCTTTCGCCCTTCAGGTAATACTTCCAAAGTCCACACTTTGTTTTCATACATGGATGCCATCTCAGATTTCATGGCCTCTAACGATTTCTCGGAATCCGGGCCCATCACTGCTCCTCCATAGCTCGTAGGTTCATTGTTGTCCAACAACATGACCTCCAAGACAGGGTTACCGTACCACTCAGGAGTAGTACGCGCCCTTGTCGACCTACGAGGTTCAATAATAGCTTGATCCAAAGCTTCATGATCATCAAGCTCTATTTTATCGTAGTTGAGAAACAAAAAATTTCCTACGCACACGCAAGATCTATCCATGATGATGAGCATCTACGAGAGGGAGAGTGGATCTACGTACCCTTATAGATCGCTAGACGGGAAGCGTTAAGAAACGCGGTTGATGTAGTCGAACGTCTTTGCGATCCAAATCGCCGAGCGTCCCGCGATCCAATCACGATTCGTCCCGATCTAGCACCGAACGGATGGCACCTCCGCGTTCAGCACATGTACGGCTTGATGACGATCTCCGCCTTCTTGATCCAGCAAGAGGGGGCGGAGAGGTGGAAGAGTTCTCCGGCAGCGTGATGGCACTCCAGCGATGGTGGTGGAGCTGTTTCGGCAGGGCTTCGCCTAAGCACTGCAGAAAACCGATCTAAAGGAGAAACTATGCACTAGAGGAGAGGGCGGCACGTGGCAAAAAATCTTGTGCAAAAACCCTCAAAACCACTAGTATATATAGGAGGAGGGGAGGAGGAGGCTTGGCCCTCAAGGGGCCAGCCCTATGGTTCGACCGAACCAGGAGGGAGGAGTCCTCCTCCTCCACTCCTATAGGATTAGGACTCCTTCCTTATTTGGTCTTTTTTGCCTTTTTTCACATTTTTCCTTTTGGGCTTTTCTTCCCAGCCGCATGTGCGTTGTGTGGGACTTCCACCAGCCCATTAAGGGCTGGTATTCATCCTCCCACAGCCCATGCAGCCTCTTGGGTCGAAATACCCCTCCCGATGGCCCCCTGATACACTACCGGCACTCCCGGTACACTACCGATGAGCTCGAAACTTTTCCGGCGACCAAAACAGGACTTCCTATATATCAATCTTTACCTCCGGACCATTTCGGAGCTCCTCGTGACGTCCGGGATCTCATCCGGGACTCCAAACAACCTTCAGTCACCACCATGCATAACTCTATACTACCGAGCCTTTGACCAATGATAAAACTATTAATATATGAGATTTGTAATATAAAATTATATCGTCACAAACTCTTTTCATATATGAGTTGGAGGGTATGCTTTTAGTGACATGCATGATATAATATCATGGATGGAGAGCGTATACCGGATGGTAAACTAATGAAATATGCAAAAGCGAGTGCGTGAAAAAAATGAAAACATGTAAAATAGTCATGCCACAGAAATGAAATCGTATGGAAAAATCATCCCAACCATGAAAAGTATTTTGACAAAATGAGATGAATTTTTTAAGACTTCAAAACTATAAACGAAATATCAATGAAATAGTACCCGATATCTGGAATGAAACAGCAATGAAAACATGCAACGAAAAAATATTTTGAATTTGAAAAAAAATTCAACCGTGCCCAAATTAATCTTGTTTTGAAGATTGAAAAATCATGAGTACTGACGTCCAAACAGTTTTCCAATCTGATATTTTGTTTAAAAGATATATTTGATACCAATTACGTAACTAGACCGAAATGCATGTGTGGATGTGATGTAATACTATCTTTTTTATTTCAAACATACCACTAATCATTGTGTCATGGAGCCTCCTTCCTAGTTGTCCCACACGTCACAGAGGTGGGTAAAAAATTAGTTGGATTGAAGGAGACGTTCCTGTCAAATACAAAGACGTTTGGTGCTATTTCATTTGTTTTCAAGATGATATGTCACCTCAATCTTTCATAATGCTTATAAAGATAAGATGTGTGTGTACCCATTCGTGAAGATGAGTGTATGTACGTATATATGAACGGCTCTGCCAGTAGTATGTTTTACAAAACGAGACGAAACCTTGCTCGCGGCAAACCTCGTCAGCAAGCTAGCTATCTGAGTCGTACACAACCATGGCATACAAGCCATGCACGAAACTTTCCTAAACCATCGTACCTACTAATCCGACCCGACAACCTTGATCACAGTTATTATTACTAATCCTAATCGGAATTTCTAGGAAACCTACAAACAACTAAGTACTAGGACAGGTACTGCACGTACATGTACCAGAAACCCACCTAATCTCACGTATTGCCCAATTTAGCAAGTCGATCATAGTATCGAAACTGCAACTTGCTGATTCAAATCAAACACGAATTGAATAAGTTGGATTTCCTCCATCGCTCAAACTTCAACGATGGAATCATCATCGGTGCCAACGACTGCATCGATGTGCACCTCCGAGACAGCAACAGGCAAGCACGTGTTCAAGATCGTCGGCTACCACAATATAGACAAGGGTTTGGGCGTCGGCGAGTACGTACAGTCCGCCACCTTCGCCATCGGTGGCAACGACTGGTGCGTCCACTGCTACCCCAATGGAGATACATCCCAGCACTGCAGGGGCTACGTCTCCGTCTACCTCAAGCTCCTGACCAGGAACGCCAAGATCTAGGTGGAGTTTGGATTCAGCCTCATAGACTCGGGCAGCATGCCGCCATCGTCGGTGACCCTCAAATTCGCTAACGACTACGGCTCCGTCAACTAGGATGAAGATCCTCCTGGCTATGAAGCCGACACGTTCTTAAAACGGAGCGAGGTACAGTCGTACGTGAGGGCTGACTGCTTGCTGATCGAGTGCAAACTCAAGGTTACCAAGCCACCACACGTGCAGGAGGAGACCGCGCGTATTGAGGTGCCGCCCTCGGACTTGTCGAATCATCTCATGTGTAGAGAGGCAAGTTGACAATGCGATTTATCGATGTATTGATGGAGTGCCGGTGCACGTATATACAAGTACAGGTTAGGCCTCAACCTCAACTATACACGACTAGAAGGTGGGTCACAACACAATATACATACAACAGAAATATATACTCAACCTCCCCCCCCCCCCCAGGGTCGAAGTGTCGCCTGAGACACAGAGACTGGATCGAAACTCCTCAAAGACAGAAGTAGGCAATGCCTTAGTCATCACGTCAGCAAACTGTTGGGACGTCGGAACGTGAAGAACCCGAACACGGCCAATGGCAACCTGCTCTCGCACAAAGTGAATATCGAGCTCAATATGCTTCGTACGTCAATGGTGCACCGGGTTGGCAGAAAGGTAGACCACGCTGACGTTATCGCAGTAGACGAGGGTGGCCTTGTGAACATCACAAAGCAACTCCTGAAACAGCTGACGTATCCAAGAGCACTCGGCCACGGCATTAGCCACGACACGATACTCTGCCTTGGCGCTAAAGTGGGAGACCGTGGGCCGCCGCTTCGATGACCAAGAGATCAACAAGGGCCCAAGGTAGACGCAATAACCGGACGTGGAACGCTGGGTGTCGGGGCAGCCGGTCCAGTCAGCATCCGAGTAGGCGACGAGGTCGATGGAGGCAGAGGCCGTCAGGGTGAGTCCCAAAGGCATGGTGTCGCGTATGTAATGGAGAATACGCCTCACCAGGGTCCAATGAGAATCACGCGGAGCGTGCATATGAAGGCACACCTGCAAGAAAGCGTACTGCAGGTCGGGCCGAGTCAGCGTCAGGTACTGTAAAGCACCAACAATGGAGAGATAAAACGCTGCATCGGACGCGAGAGACCCCTCTAGAGCATAAACCTTCGCCTTCGTGTCAACGGGGGTGGGCACCGACTTGCAGTTAAGCATGTCGGCATGCTCCATAAGCTCGTGGGCATACTTCTGCCGATGCAGAAAGAAACTATAAACCCATCGGACCACCTCGATGCCGAGGAAGTAGTGCAGGGGCCCCAAGTCCTTGAGGGCCAACTCATCACGAAGACGAGCCGTCAGCCGCTGAAGGAGCTCGGGGGCAGATGCCGTGAGGATGATGTCGTCGACGTAGAGCAGTAGATATGCAGTGTCAACTCCCTGATGATATACAAAGAGTGAGGCATCGGAGAGAGTGGACCAAAATCCCAGAGACTGCAGGAAGGCTGTGATACTCTGGTACCAAGCCCGAGGTGCCTGCTTCAACCCGTAGAGAGGACAGGAGAGCAGGCGCACGAAGTCCGGATGCTCAGCATCGGCGAAACCAATGGGCTGCTCACAAAACACCTCCTCGACAAGATGACCGTGCAAGAAGGCATTGAAGACGTCCAACTGATGCATAGGCCAGGCTCGCGAGACTGCCAACTGAAGATCGTCAGCAACGGGCAAGCACGTGCTCAAGATCGTCGGCTACCACAATATAGACAAGGGTTTGGGCGTCGACGAGTATGTACGGTCCGCCACCTCCGCCATCGGTGGCAACGACTGGTGCGTCCACTACTACCCCAATGGAGATACACCCCAGCACTGCAGGGGCTACGTCTCCGTCTACCTCAAGCTCCTGACCAGGAACGCCAAGGTCAGGGAGGAGTTTGGATTCAGCCTCATAGACTCGGGCAGCATGCTGCCATCGTCGGTGACCCTCAAATTCGCTAACGACTATTGCTCCGTCGAGCAGGATGAAGATCCTCCTGGCTATGGAGCCGACACGTTATTGAAATGGAGCGAGGTACGGTCGTACGTGAGGGGTGACTGCTTGCTGATCGAGTGCAAACTCAAGGTTATCAAGTCACCGCACGTGTAGGAGGAGATAGCACGTATTGAGGTGCCGCCCTCGGACATGTCGAATCATCTCCGGAAATTGCTGGATGGAAAGAGAGGAGCAGATGTGACCTTTGAGGTTAAAGGCGAGGTTTTCCCTGCTCACAAGATTATGCTCGCCACGTAGTCACCGGTCTTCGATGCTCAACTCTGGACCCATGAGCGATGCCAACGCCATGAGTAGCAACATAATTGTCCAAGACATGGAGCCGCCTATTTTCAAGGGGTTGCTTCACTTCATCTACACGGATTCCTTGCCTGCTATGGATGACCTTGATGACGGTGAGAGTCAAGACATGGTTAAACACTTGCTCGTGGCTACCGATAGGTATGCCATGGACAGGATGAAGATGATATGTGAAGGCATTCTCTACAAGAGCCTTGATGTTGAGACCGTGGCGATGACATTGTCTCTAGCTGATCAGCACCGCTGCAGCAAGCTGAAAGATGCATGTGTTGAGTTTATCCTTTCTTCAGACAGGATGTATTTTTTTGAAACGTGGGGCAAAAGATTTGCCCCTTTTCATCAATTAAGAGAGGAAGAAGTCTGACAATGTTACATGAAATAGCAAAATAACCGGCTCCCAACAGGAAGCACACAACACGAAGGAGGACACTACTCTCTCGGCAGAATGCCCCAAGGTGTTTTGCACCCACAGTGGTCCAAAGTCTCACCACGCCCTTGATGGTGTGGAGAAGGATGGTTGGCGGCATGAATTTGCTCCTAAATACCCTTGTGTTCCTTTCATCCCAAATCGTCTTGCATACCAACATAGTGAGTGAAGACGTCGCCCTTCGATGGTTACTCTGGGCGCAGGCCATGTCGAACCACCAGTCTTTGATGCTCCTGTAGTTAGCCCAACCAAAGACATCCAAGCTGGTCATTGGAGCCATTCCTTACCAAGCCCCATAGTCTCAACGTGTAGCGACAATTGGTGAGGAGATGCTCGACGGTTTCTTGCTCCCTCCTACAAAGGGGGCAAGGGCCACAGTTTGGCCACCCCCTCTTGATCAATCTGCCCGCCATCCAGATTCTGTTTTGAATTGCCAGCTAGGCAAGGAATTTTACGTTGGGGGGTGTTTAGGTCTTCCATACAACCTTGCACATGTTAGAGCGAGTGATGGCCAGAAATTGCGCGTGGTATGAGGAGGAAGCAGTGTACTCCCCTGCTGTCGTATGCTTCCAAAGGATGGAATCCTCAGTATGCTCATGAAGGCGGAGGCCGTTGAGGGGAATCCAAAGTGTGAGGAATTGTCTCAGGTGGTCAATGGTTGGCGCGGCCCCATGTTAATCCTAGTCATCCAAGCATCATTATGTAGAGCCTCCCTAACCTTACGCTGCTTGCGCGGTGATGCCTCGAAGATCAGGGGCCAGGGAGGAAATGTCCATGGGCTTGCGCCCGTTCAGCCATGGGGGCTCCCAAAAAGGTGCGCGAGCACCGTTGCCAATGGAGATGGAGGAGCAGGCATAGAATAAATATTTCTCCTTATCATCATATGGGTTAGCTAGGCCCACCCACAACTTGGCTGGCACGATCCATTCCAACCAGAGCCAACGCAAACGTAACGCACGGCAGAATTTGTCCAAGTGCAGCACCTCAAGTCCTCCAAGGTCCTTGGGCCTACAAACGCACTCCCAACTTACTTTGCACTTGGCCCCATTCGTCGTGTGTGAGGCCGGCCAGAGGAAGGCTCGCTCAATTTTGTCAATGTTGTCCAGTGTGCCACGAGGGATTCTTAGGACAGTAGCTGTGAATACCACCTGAGATGTCAGGACCGACTTGAACAAGACCAACCGGCCCGGATGATGTGGTAGCAAGCAAAGGGATGCACACCTCAAAAGAATATGCCCTGCTGTCATGTTTGATATCTTTGAGAGGACTACCAAGTCTCAGAAAATTTAATGTGCTAATTTTGGATTAGCCTGAAAAATACGTAGTTACCAATTTAGTTGGCATGTGGCTGGCTGCATCCCGGTCTTGTTCCACCCGGTGTCGTCCTACCTATAGTACACCTGGCACCTGCCGAGGGACCATCGAAACTACTCCGTGTTCATCCCCGACGGCTATGTTGACTGAAACGCTAGCATCGAGGAGGTGTTGAGTAAGATATCGTCGGAGAAGGTGGCTCAGATGCGGGAGCAGGTCATCCGGCTCATACCCGTCATGATGTACCGGGACCCGGCGGTCGAGAGGGTTACGTTCAAAGACGTGACCGACATGGCACTTGACCGTGCCATCTGCCGGGTAGCGAAGCGCCGGCACGTGGCAGCAAAGGGACTAGAGTGCGTGGACAGCGTCGACGGAGGTGATAGCTGGAAGTACAACTTGCTAGAAGATGGGCAGGAGAAGATGATTTTTTGTCAAAAAGACCATCAATCCAGTCGAATTGATAAAAAACCATCGTTGAATGCAAACGACACAAGAGACCAGTTAAGCTGTGGCGGGAGTCGCGTCAACCGACACGTGACACCTGTCGCCACAGCCTCTGGCGACAGGACCTGCCGTCACATTCACCGGTGGCACGGCGCACTACACAGCTTTTCCACAAAGGACGAACGAAAAACGGAAATGACGGACCCATACAGTGCCTTCCGCCTCTATGTGTGGTGGCATGTCTTGTCGCTGTTGTGACTCACCGGCGGTCCATAGGTCCGTCAGACGTTCCATCAACAGATGTAGAAGAGAATAAACAAAAGAATTGAACAAAGTCCTACATGCACCCAAGTTGATGTACATGGCCATACACGCTCATATGTGCATTTGCTGCTGGTGGCAATGCATGGTTGACAGTAAAACAGTGATAAAAGGAAGGAAAATAATTTAGGATTTTATCAGAAGAAACAGTGGTTAATAATTTAGGATTATCTCCTTGTTCATTTCAATTAGAATTTTATCAGAAGAGGGCTGCAATTTTTCTTCCCCTGTATTGTCCTCATTAACATCAACTTCTGAATTTAAATTTTGCTCCCCTATAGCATCTTTATTGGCATCAGGATCTTTTTTCGAAGGATGATCATGTTCCTGCCCAAGATCAGGATTTTGTTCTTCTTATTCTTTGGCATTAACACTACTTGAGAATGAATACAAATTAAAACACAAACGAAAAAATTAAATGCAAGAATATTCTTTAAATTATGACCTACTTTTCGTAAATGCAAAACATTTTTTGAAAAACAATAACAAAATTAAAAAATCGAACAAATTTCAAACTTAAACATTTTTTACAAAACTCGAACATTTATTAAATTTGTAAACTGCTTTCAAAAACATGTACGTGTTTACATTTTGTGAACAAATTTGTTAACTGTAGCATTTTTTGAATATGTGTACAAATTTGGAAAAAAGGGAACATTTATTGACATTCCCAAATATTTAAGAAATTGTGAAACAAATAAACATACAAACAGTTTTTGACTTTGTGAACAAATTTTGAAACATGAACATTTTTTGAATATGTGAACAAATTTTGAAAACTAAAATATGTTTTGAATTTGTGAACAAATTAACCAAACAGGGAGAATTTTTGAAATTCCAGAACATTTTTTAATATTTGAAAAAAATTTGGAAACATGGACATTTTTTGAAGTTCCCAAATATATTTGAATTTGTGAACAAAATTTAAATACGTGAACATTTTTTGAATTTGCGAAGAAAAATAGAATGGGAAAGTTTTTAAAACAAACATTTTTTAGTTTCTGAACAAAATTACAAAAGGTGATTCTTTTGAATTATTGAACATTTTCTGAAACAAAGTGAACAAATTGAAATTCTGTTTTTTACGTAATTTATGAACAAAATTGAAAACGGGAGCATTTGCTTTTGAAATGAACAAATGTTTTGAAATACGAACATTTTTAAAAAATTGAAAATATATTTGAGAAAGAAAAATTAAAATGAAAAGAAAATAAAAAAGAACCAAAAAAGGAAAAAAAGAAAGGAAATAAATAGAAGGGTAAAAAAGAAACAAAAAAATAAATGAGAATTGAACGGAAAAATCCAGTTCAGGAACCTTCTAGAAGTTTCCTAAAACCGTAAAAGACCGGCTGGGAACCTCTGGAAGTTCCAAAACCGGGAACGCCGAAAACGCTTAGATGGGCTGGCCCAATCCGGATGATTCGCTCGCTCGCGTGTGCGAAACTACGACAACTTGCCGCAGCGCGCGGCGAATAGGAAATTCCAACTAGTGTACCTGGCATTGAAGAGGTGTCATCTTCGTTCACACCAAGGCTGAAAAGTTACTCTTCATCTTCTGTTGGGCTGAAGTGTGACTCTTCGTTCCACTCACAGCCGAAGAGGAGAGCAACCCTCCAATTGAAGGGTACTCCTTGCGGGAACATGTCAAGGGTCATTTTGGGTAGTCTGGGAGCCACCACGTGTCTCGTTCTGAGCGCTCTATTAGGATTTATTTTGTATGTATACATTTTTGGGTTTTATATTGTTATTTCTTGGTTTTGTTCGCACTCCCTTGGACGTACAAATTTTGAAAAAAACTCGCAATGAATATTTTTTTAGTCCGCAAGAGGCACATATCTGATTCTTCTGAAGGCACATATTTGCTGGTGCAAGAGACACAATCTTGCCTCTCGAAAAAGAAAAAATTATCTTTTCTTTCTGCAAGAGGCACGGATTTCTTTCTTGCGAAGACACAGGTTTGTTTTGTGAGAGGCATAACTGTGCCTCTTGAAAATGAAAAAAACTAGTTTTTTCCTTTCGCAAAAGGCACGGATTTTCTTTTAGTTTAGGCGCAAATTTATTTTGTGAGAGGCACAACTCAAAAAAGAAAAATAAGAACACGTTGTATTTATATTGATTGATCGATGGTGTTACAAGGTAGTCGGTCATCGGAAACAATCAGAGACACATTACATCGAGGGATAGAGAGATAAGAATATTAAACAGGAAAATCTCTAATTAACCCTAGTCTAACTTGATGACCAATCCGCACAGATATGAGACGTGTCATCAAGTGTACAATATGTTTAACACTAGAAACAATAAGGAGTATAAATGACCTTAGAGGACCACTGGTCAATCAATCTTTAAATACATAAAATGAAGACTTCCCAATCATCACCATGCAACCCAAAGCACTTTGTATACTAAAAGATTAGTTCTTATCAAATTTTGGATGGCGGCCAGTGCACGTAAAAGTTAATAAATTATATATTTGTACTAAATTTTAATATTTATAGATAACTCATTTACCAAACCATGATCGCAAATGCTATTTTTATGATAACTTAGTTGTGATAATAAACCATAATGTTAATATATTAACAAGTGTTTTGATCATTCACTTGTAATATCTATTATTAAAAATGTGCTTGCACTGAACTAATTTTGAATCGTGTGGTTAGTTATTACATTAGTTTTTTCATTTTGATTCATTTTACAATGCATAGATACAAAACCAAACCCCATACGTGTGTGAGAAAAAAAACAAAGAATGGTCATGCTTTCATAGATTAATTTTAGTACTGTCATGAACATAGTGTATGTATGTTACGTGTATGTATATATATTAAACCAAAATAAATAAATGTTTATGCGTATTTACAAATATCTTCATGTAATATCTAGAGTTTATAGCCTCATAAATATCCTCATGGTGATTTTTAGTTTATAGTTAGGTCGGCACAAATAAATAGGTGAGCCTATGTGGTTCCATTTAATGGTTAGGTCTGCAAATGTAGGACATCGGCCTTTTCAAGAGCGCTCATACCCAGTTGCCGCTAGGGTTTCTTCTGCCTCCCACGGGTGTTGACGCCAGTCTGCCTTGTTTCGTGTTGCCTTAGGTCCATGGAGACGTGGTGGATCCCTTGCCGACGGGAGAGCTTAGCTTTTAGACATTTTTATGAGGTTTCTTAGGATTTATGTCATGCTTAGAGAGACAAGGAGGGGACGGCTCTCTCAAGATGAGATAAACATGTTCTTCCCGCCTAGCCCCCGTCCAGTGGTGCTTCTAGTGTTATTGGATGGCGTGTGGAGGTTTGTCTTTGGCGGGATTCCTTCGGTGTCTTCCTTCGATGGATCCACGTGGATATGATATTCGTTCGCTATGTTCGTGTATTGGATCTTTCCAATCTTACATTTTCTTCAACGGTGGCAGTGATACGTATCAAACATATCTACTTTTCAAACACTTTTGCTCTTGTTTTGAACTCTAAGTTGCATGATTTGAATGAAACTAATCCGGACTAACGTTGTTGTCAACTATCTTGGTGTTAATTTTTATATGGAAATAAAAGTTTTCGGAATTGGACGAAACTTGGCGAGGATTTTTTTATTAAATATATATAAAATGACGCAACAATGATCTACCGGAGGGGGGGGGGACCAACTGCCCATAAGGGTAGGGCACGCCTACCCCTCGGGGGCGCCCTGGTGCCTTGTGTGTCCCATGAGCGTCCGTCTAACCTAATTCCAGTTCCATAAGTACCGTCTCCTGTGAAAAAAAATGAGAAGAAGTTTCATTGCATATTACGATACATAGCCGTCGCCACCTCCCGTTCCTTTCAAGAGGCTTGGTCTGGAGTCCGTTTGGGGCTTCGAAGGGGGGGATCGTTGTCATTGTCATCGTCAACCCTTATTCATCGAGAGCCTCATGATGCTCATCACCAGCGATCTCCGGCACCGAGTCAGTGTACATAAAATGAGGTAATGCCATGAATACATTTGGCTCCATGTCCTCTATTTGCACAAACACATTGATGTGCTCTATTTCATTGGACCCGGTAGCTCCGCGAAGACGGAGGAACGAACGCAAAGGACACACCTATGTGCGGCGAACATCTCACCGATAACCTCAAACGTGACACCCGTCCATCCGCCCCTTCACCGTAGGAGAGGAGCTGGCGGGGATCATGGGGAATATCCGACTACGCCACTATGATGCGACCGTGGTTCTGTCCAGGGACATACACTGTGGAACTCTTCTTGGACACAATGATATCGAATTGGACACCAAAACCACTGTTCTCCCACGACATGTGACCTAATCTGTCCAGGTCAGCCCTCATGATGAATCGAGAGTATCCCCACGACCCTTCATTGTTGGAGAAGGTGCATCCACCCTCCTCTGCAGCCGTAGGACGAGACCGTCTTCCCGTGCGCATCGAGTAGGCTGATCTTGAGCTGCGTCGTGAACACCTTGTAGGTGCCTACCGGGACGAGGAAGAGGAAGACATATATTCAGCCGGCGTCCTGCGGCGGTGGCCGTCCGGGTAGAACTTGACGTACCAGTGATGGCCTTTGGCGAGGAAGGTCTTCGATTTGACGCACTTGTCGTTGCCGAGCCTTTGGTATATCGAGTCGTACGTGTTTATGTGCAGAAGTAGGACATGCGAGCCTGGCCTGGGTGAGACGGTCAGAGGCTTGACGGCGGCGGAGGAGGGAGTCGTGGCGGAGGAGCTAAACATGACACAACCCATGGCAGCTAGCGATTTTGTTTGAGTGCACGAGATCATGAGTGCCTGGCCCTAGCCTCCATTGATGAGTTCAAAAGGAAAGTAGTAGGAATTTCAGTCAAGACGCAAGGATAGATATTAGAGTTTGTTACCATGCATGCATTACGACTTGTCATTTCCAATTTGACGCTGCAAGCGCCATAACGTGCATTTTGTTAACTAGCGCCTGCAGCATTTGTAAATGGCCCGGCCCATCTAGGCGTTGGTTGGCAAACTTTTTCGAAAATTCTATGAACTTTTTTAATACTAATGGACTTTTTGGAAATTGATGAATATCTTTTTGAAAACGGATGAAATTGTTTCCAAATTTATGAACTTTTTTTATATTTATGGACATTATTTCAGTGAAATTATTTTTACTAAAAAAATACATGAACTTTTTTTAATTTCTATGAACTTTTTTCATATTTCATGAACTTTTTACAAGTTTAATGAATTTTTTTCAAATTGGATGAATTTTTTTTCAATTTCAATGAACAGTTTTTCAAATTGATGAATTTTTTTTCAAAATAGATGAACCTTTTTCAAAGATATGAACTTTTTTCTAAATGGATGAACCTTTTCTTTAAATTTTCAAACCTTTTTTGATTTCATATTTTTATTTTTGAAACAAATAGAAAATTAGGGCTGTTTTTTTTCCTATTGGATCAACATAATAAAAAAATAACTAGGCAGCTCGCGAGCGTGCTAGTGGGCCAGCCCATGTTGGCGACGCTGCATGCGCCGGATTGTTAATGAGCGTCTGCAGCGCTGACTAGGGGGCTCTTTCTTTGTGCTGCAGAATGTGGCAAATAGTCGCCTGTTTGCACAGACCGCGCCCGGTTGGGCTGGCCATTGGGGTCAAATCCTTAGCGTATGGTCAGGCATAAAAAAATCCGAAAAATATATATGTGCAAGCCAAGATTCAAACCGGAGAGCTGCTATTGAGGAAGGAGCATCCCACCCAGTCGAACTAACTCACTGGTTGGGAAACACGGGTAGCGCGAAATGTAAACAACAAAAGAAAAGTAGGGTAACTCCACATTACTCACAGAAATTAAGAAACACATGCAATTTATTAAATTCCAATTTTTTTTAAATGCGAGTAATTTTTTAAAACATGCAACAATCTTTGAAAACATTGGAATAAAATTAGAAAAACGAAAAACGAAAATTAAAATTCTGGATAAAATTTGACCAACCTTCAAAAAAACCACGAAACTTGAAACTCCACACTTTTCTTAAAACAGGAACAAATTTAAAAATTCCGAACATTATTTAGAAAAATGAAAAATCTGAATTTCTACAAAAAAATTCAAAAAAAACACATTAAAAATTCAGAACGATTCTCTAAAAATGTGAATAATTTCTGAAAATGCGGAAAAAGATTGAAACTCTAGACATTTTTCAACTTGATTTTCTTTGCCAATTCCTAATATAGTTAACATTTCTAATCCCTTTTGAAAATGTGAAGTAAAATTGCAAAATTTCAAATATTTTTCCAAACATGAACAAAACTATAAATAATATGACGAGATGCACAAATTGTAAAATTTCAAACGTTTTTATAAATTGTGAACAATTTTTTTACTGTGAACAAAATTTGGAATTTTTGACCATCTTTTTGAATTGTAACAAAAAAATGTTAAAACCGGAACATGTTTTTACTCCAAACGTTTTTCTACATGATTTTCTTTGCAAATTCAGAATATATTTAACATTATAAACCCTTTTGGGAAATGTGAACAAAATTTTAAAATTTCAAACATTTTTTAAAACATGAACAAAACTCCAAAACATTTTGTCGAAGAGATGTACAAATTTTAAAATTCCAAACATTTTTTGAAATTGTGATTTTGTTGAAACTGTGAACAAACTTTAGACATTCTGAAAACCTTTTGGAATTATAACAAAAAATGTGAAAACAGGAACATTTATTAATCCAAACATTTTTCGACATGGTTTTCTTTGCAAATTCTGAGTATATTTAACATTGTGGACAATTTTTGAAAATGTGAACAAAAATGTGAACATGTTTTATAACAAACTCCAAAACTTTTTTTGAAGAGATGTGCAAATTTTGAAATTGCACACATTTTTCGCAAATTTTGAACAAAATTTTGCAAATGCGAACCAAATTGGGAATTTTTGAACATCTTTTTGAATTGTAACAAAAAATGCGAAAACAGGAAAAAAAAACATTTTTCGACATGATTTTCTTTGGAAATTCTGAATATATTTAACATTGCGAACCCTTTTTTAAAATGTGAACAAAAATTGTAAATTTCAAATATTTTTTAGAACATGAACAAAACTCCAAAACTATTTTAAAGAGATGTAAAAATTTAAAAATTCCAAACATTTATGAAATTTTGAACAAATTATTCAAATGTGAACAAAATTTGGAAATTTTGAACACCTTTCTGAATTGTAACAAAAAATGTGAAAATAGGAACATTTATTAATCCAAGTAATTTTGGACATGATTTTAGTTTGAAATTCTGAATATACAATGTGAACAAAAATTGTAAAATTTCCAAATTTTTTTGGACATGAACAAAACTCAAAAACTTTTTCTGAAAGGATGTACACATTTGAAAATTGCAACAATTTTTGGGAATTGTGATCAAATTTTTGAAACTGTGAGCAATATTTGGAATTTAAGAACATCCTTTTGAATTGTAAAAAAATGTGAAAACAGGAATATTTTTTATTCCAAACATTTATTGACAGGATTTACTTTGGAAATTATGAATATATTTAACATTGCGAACCGTTTTTGAAAATGTGAACCAACGTTGTAAAATTTCAAATATTTTGTATGACATGAACAAACCTCCCAAACTTTTTTTAAAGAGTTGTACAAAATTTCAAATTGCAATTTTTTTTGGAAATTGTGAACAAAATTTTGAAAATGTGAACAAAATTTGGAAGTTTTGAACAACTTTTTGAATTTTAACGAAAAAATGTGAAAACAGGAATAATTTGTACCGCAAACATTTGTCGACATGATTTCCTTTGGAAATTCTAAATTTATTTAATATTGTGAACCCTCTTTGAAAATGGGAACAAAAATTGTAAAATTTCAACATTTTTTAGAAAATAAAACAAAACTCCAAAACATTTTTGGAAGGGATGTACAAATTTGAAAATTGCGAACAAATTTTTTTAATGTGAACTTTTTTTGGCGTTTTGAACATAGTTTTGAATTGTGACAAAAAATGTGAAAACAGGAAATTGGGAGAATTGTTTTAAAAATATGAAAAGAAATTGACAACAATAGCATTTTTGAAAATTCTACATAATATTTGAACTTTTTGAAAAGCTGAAAAAGAAAAAGAAAAATAATATCAAGAACGAAAAGAAAAAACAAAGAAAACGAAAAAAGAAAGAACAGAATAAGACAGTAGAAGGAACAAAAGGTTTTTTTTGGAAATTCTGCGAACAGGTTTGAAGTTTTGTCGCCGCTATAGTTGTTGCGGGGTTTTAGCTCACGAAGCGAAACCACCCAAATGGGCCGGCCCAGCGTGAGCTGCGCCCTCTGCGAAGCAGCGACTACTTGCCGCAAAATGCGGCGAATAGGGTTTTCCCGGACTAGTAGCTCCCTTACGGCTCGATGGATGGATAGGCGCTAAACGGATCATCGATCGGGTGACTCTATGGGCTTCAATGGCTGTTGTGCCGCCTGTAAATATACTACTACGTATGTGGAATAGAGGACTGACAAGTGGGTCCTATGTTTTTTCAAGGGGAAAATATAATTTAGGCCCGTGTGCGTCAATTCTTTGGAAAATGATTAGATTCGGTTGGCCGATTCTATGCCTCGTGTCCGTCCTATCTAAAACCAACCATGTGTCGGACTAGTCCCACTGACATACAATGAAATCGAAACAGTGCGATAGTGCGGAGATTTTTTTTGCAACATAATCATTGTTTTTGCACCATAAACTTTGTTGTACAAAAGATTCTACAATACAACCTTTGGTTACAAATATCTTCTGCAACATGACATCTATTGCAAAAATAAGGTTCTGCAACACAAAAACGTATGTTGTAAAAATGAAAAAGTGAAGTACCAGATATGATGGCTCGTGAGGCGGCGGATCTTTTAAACGGATCCGCCGGCCGACGTGTATCACTCCCCTCGTTGTTACTCGGCAGCCGCTTATCGCCTTGCTGAGTCGCGTCCTAGAAAACTCAACAGTCTCATCTCTCTCATTGGATGTTCCGCCATTGATGTGTCGCCAGACGTTGGCTGCTGAGCGTCAAGCAAACCACTAATCTAAATTCAAGGTAATGAACCATAATCTCCGCATATCTTCACATCGTTTATCTTCTCTTATGTGCAGGGTCCTGTCTAGTCTAGTATGACACCACAGTATTGAATTTTGCAAGTTTTCTAATTGCTTATAGGGCGTGCTACGCGTTCATTGCGTGATCTTACCCGGTTTTGAGCCGTCAAATCTAGTGGATTATGCGTTCAATTGACGTATCCATTGTTCCAATAAAGGTCATGTTGCAGATATTTTTGCAACAAAGTTCTTGTTACCAAAAAGTTGGCAACAAGATTTTTTTACAACAAAGGACTTGTTGCGAGTTTTTTTGCAATTGAGGTTTTGTTGCGGAAATATTTTTGCAACAAAGCTGATGTTGCAGAATTTTTTCCCAGACGAGGAGGCAGCCCTCGGGGCAGCGTCGTTTCCCAGCTGCAGGTGATGTAGATGTTGTAAATATGTCCTAGAGGCAACAATAAAATGGTTATTATTATATTTTCTTGTTCATGATAATTGTCTATTGTTCACGCTATAATTGTGTTAACCGGAAACCATAATACATGTGTGAATACATAGACCACAACAAGTCCCTAGTGAGCTTCTAGTTGGCTAGCTTGTGATGAACTACAACATGCAAGGGATGGAGAAGTCCATTCCTGAGTTGTACTCGATGCTGAAATCAGCAGAGGTCGAGATCAAAAAGGAGCATCAAGTGTTGATGGTGAATAAGACCACTAGTTTCAAGAAAGGCAAGGGTAAGAAGAACTTCAAGAAGGACGACAAAGCTGTTGCCGCGCCCGGTAAGCAAGTTGCTAGGAAGAAGAACAAGAATGGACCCAAGCCTGAGACTGAGTGCTTTTATTGCAAGGATACCAGTCATTGGAAGCGGAACTTCCCCAAGTACTTAGCGGATAAGAAGGCCGGCAATGTTAAAGGTATACGTGATATACTTGTTATTGATGTGTACCTTACCAACGCTCGTAGTAGCTCCTGGGTATTTGATAACGATGTAGTTGCTCACATTGTAACTCCAAGCAGGAGCTGCGGAATAAGCGGAGACTGGCAAGGGACGAGGAGACGATGCGCGTCGGGAATGGTTCCAAGGTTGATGTGATCGCCGTCGGCACGCTACCTCTACATCTACCTTCGGGATTAGTTTTAAACCTCAATAATTGTTATTTAGTACCAGCTTTGAGCATGAACATTATATCTGGATCTCGTTTGATGCGAGATGGCTACTCATTTAAATATGAGAATAATGGTTGTTCTATTTATATGAGAGAAATGTTTTATGGTCATGCCTCGCTGGTCAATGGTTTATTTTTGATGAATCTCGAACGTGATGTTACACATGTTCATAGTGTAAGTACCAAAAATTGTAAGGTTGATAACGATAGTCCCACTTACATGTGGCACTGCCGCCTTGGTCATATTGGTGTCAAACTCATGAAGAAGCTCCATGCTGATGGACTTTTGGAGTCTCTTGATTTCGAATCAATTGACACATGCGAACCATGCCTCATGAGCAAGATGACCAAGACTCCGTTCTCCGGAACAATGGAGCGAGCAACTGATTTATTGGAGATAATACATACCGATGTATGCGGTCCAATGAGTGTCGACGCTCGCGGTGGCTACCGTTATGTTCTCACCCTCACTGATGACTTGAGCAGATATGGGTATGTCTACTTAATGAAACACAAGTCTGAAACCTTTGAAAGGTTTAAGGAATTTCAGAGTGAGGTAGTGTTGGGGAACGCGACAGAAAACAAAAAAATTCCGACCTACGCACCAGCCCAGGACCACTATGGAGACTGCATACAAGGTTTGATCTGATCCGTACCGACTCGAAGCGCAGCGGAAGTAGAGTCGATGACGAACGGCGGTGCAGATCCCCGCAGCTAGGATTTTACAACCTCCCAACCGCGAGGATGTATACCCTCATCTGCCCTGCGGACAGCCCTCCGGGAGGCGGTCGCATAGCCCCCCGGACGGTGTCGCGGACAGCCCTTCGGGAGGACCTCCGAAACTCGGACTGTCACTCGGACAGCCCTTCGGGAGGACCTCCAAAACTTGGACGGTCACACAGACAGCCCTTCGGGAGGCACTCTCGAACTAAGACCGAAACTACGATCTCTCTACAGAGTTGCACACATACGGTGTCATCTATCCGGCAGGGCTTCGCCGTCCAGAACTAGTTCCTGCCGGAACCCAGACAGCCTTTCGGCTCTACGAAACTATTTCGCTCGGAGGGAGAGAGAGAGCTTGCAAAGCAAAGCATGTGTATGAGAGCACAAGGATGAGGATTTTGGGCTGCCTCCTCACCCCTATTTATAGGATGAGAGACTATGGTAAAAATACCAAAATGCCCTCAGATATTTTCACTATTCATAATAGTGATTCCACTATTCATAAATAGTGTTCCCCACTATTCACAATAGTGTTTTCCACTATTTCGTAATAGTGTTTTCACTAGTCATGAGATATTTTCTCCCAATAGTGTTTCCCACTATTCATAATAGTGTTTCCACTATTCACAAATAGTGTTTCCACTATTCACAAATAGTGTTTCCAATAAAAGTAATCCAAAAAGCACTTCACTATTCATGACGATATTTTTCAGCGTCCGTTCGAACTAAAAATATTTATGTGGGCTTAGAACATTTCCAGTACCCACTAAAATAATTTTCAATACGATCCGGAACAATTCCGGAATAGTGATTTTCATCTGTGAAAAGCATCTGAAGCGGTTCCGGCAGCTCCGGAACATTTCCGGTTATTCTTCCGGAAAATTCCCAGAAGTTTCCAGAATGATTCTGGCACCCTCCAAGAATTATCAGGCATGTGCCAAAACCAATTTGACTTTATGGTATCCTCTGAAAAAACTTTTCAGTTTCACCGAAACTGTTCCGGTGACCTGTCTGCGGAACATTTCCGGTGTCCGAAACTTTTCCGGTGTCCGAAACTTTTCGGTGATTTTCTCTCAGACTCCCTGTCTAGTATTCAACAGATAGATGACCCTTAAGCGTGTGACCCTATAGGTTCAGTGAAGCATAGACATGACCTGGAACCCCTTCCGATCAATGATCAACATCGGAGCCGTGGACACCCATATCGATCCCTATACCCACACGAATAAATATTCGAGTGAACCTCCAGTTGCCGTGTGATATTCCTGTTGCTTCGCGATATGTTACAAATACCCGAGGTGAGACATGTTGGCATCCTCATGGATCAACAACTTGTCCACTATGCCAGTTACCTCGTTATCGGTATTGTTCTCTTTTCTCGTTCCCGTGTTCCGGCATCCCCGTGATCAAATCGCAAAGTGTCTGGCCAGACGATGATGGATACCGTAACACCGAGAGGGCCCAGAGATATCTCTCCATCGTCGGAGGAGCAAATCCCAATCTTGAGCTATCAAGTTACTTCACTTACTTTTCCATGAACCCGTAAGCCGCCGTAATAGCCACCCATTTACGGATGACGTTTAACAAACCCCAAAGTTCATGAAGCAAGCATGAAGAAACTCGATACTCTCATGGTCTAAGGAATTATGCAAACATTAACTTCTCTGTGTTATTAACCATTAACTTATGACGAATGTATCTCATAGCATAACATTAATTTGGGTCGATTCAACACAAATGTTCTTCTAACATTGTGCCCTCAAAATTGTCGGCATAGCCATGCCCATGATCAGGAAAACAGGATCATCATGCAATACTTGAGCCAGTCTTAGAGGCCAGACTAGGAATACATTTTACCATTTATTATCCCACACGTGCACATGAGTTTCCCTCCAAGCCTCGTTTTATTTGTAGACTCAAGAATCATTGCAGTTATAGCATGGAACATAAACATAATTATGAACAGGGAGATAATCAATAACATTTATTATTGCCTCTAGGGCATATCTCCTACAGACTCCCACTTGCACTAGAGTCAATAATCTAGTAAATGCTAATGCACTTTACACCTATGGCATACTGGTGTAAAATATGCTTCGCTTGTGGTATAGCCTGACGTCCAACGGATCTGACAAGTTCAGCTCTGTGTGTAACTATGCATATCCTCGCGTTTTCACGCTATCACAAAATTCGTATTTTGTGTGAACTTGGCTTTTCATATGTGTGAATCATTGGTCGAAACCCGATTCCTCAGACTGAGCTATGGAGCAACTATCTGCAATAGTGTCTCATAGACCAAAACCATCTTGGAACCATACTAAGTTCATGAATGAACTATATGATTCAACATACTTAGCCTTTGTTATAGAATTCGCCACAGTATCTTGTTTGGAACAATTTCCAACTACCGTGCCACCATATTGTGTATTACACAAAACCCTTAACTTAAATCGAAAATCGCATGGAGCATTGATTGAGACTGTATCGATGTAATTTCTTACAACGAGCACTTCATAATCTCTGCTTGCGAGAAACATGTCATGAGCACTACTCTAGTACTTAATGACATCTTTCACTATTGTCCCATGATCAGTGCGTTGATCACTTTTGTATCTATACTCGCAACAACTTGGGAGTATCGGACATATCTGGTTGCTTTACATACCATGGAATACATGATTAATCCAAACACAAGAGTGTGTGGAATCTCCATCATGTATTTCACTCATCAGTGTTTTGGGACACTGAGTCTTGCAAAAACTCTTTCCATGTGACTTCGGCAAGAATCACTCCTTGGCCTTTTAAATGCTAAAAGGTTTTAGCACCTTGTCAATATGTATTCATTGCTTAGCCCCATTAGGTAAATCTATCTCCATAGATCATCATGCCTAATATTGAGGCTATTTAGCCTAAGCACTTCATGGAAAAAACTATTTTCAAATGAAGTCCTAATTCGTGTCAAGAAATTTATTTCCAATTAACAATGTGTCAATTACACAAGGTTTTTAGAAATAGTATTATGCTCTCACTTACTTTCTTGAATCACAAGCATCTTCGATACCCATTTGATGAAGTCAAACCCCTTTGACCATTCCATCAAAAACGAAGATTCCAACTCCACTTTGCTCTCTTCTGTCCATCGCTAGAACTCTGAAGTTTGCATACTTACTAGCATCCTCTGGATCGACAAATTACTCTGGACTATATCACATACAAGTCCTAGGTTTCATTTACATCAGATGGAAATCCTTTTGTCATCCATGTTTCATATCTCATGATTGATATATGTATTAATTGCTAGTTCAACCCGAACCGACCTTAAGCATCGCTACGATGAAACAACCTCATCGTAGCCAACTCCTTGAACTTGTTATTTCAACAAGTCGAGCTTTATGGATAAAACATTTTTATCCGTATCAGTTTTTAGTTCCATAAATATTCGTTAGACTCTAAGTCCTCTGAAAGGTGTATCAAGGTTTTAATCTTGAATCACATATATGGAAACTATCTCAGATTGTATTGGCATTTAGCCAATCCCGGAGTCAGGGCCCATCAATGCTTCCTTGTGTATTGTAGGTATACTGTTATCCAACAACAATATCTCCTTTGCGCACCTGATAGGTTTGCACGAGCTTTGCCTACGTGGTTCAGCTGCACATTCGACCGAAGTCCATACATTTTATTGTAGAGACTTACGTATCAGTCGTAGTAGGAAACAACGGAATCACTTCCAGGGTTTCTTTCCTTTGAACCGATGACGAAGATACTGGTTATCTCATCGAGTTGCACTGTCCTCCCACTCACCTTTTGTAAGAACTATTCTCTTTAAAAACATACCGTTTTGTGGCAAAACCCTTTGCCTCGGTATAGTGGTGGGGGAATACCCAATGACTTGGGATAACCATACAAAATAGTACTTGTCTGATTTGGAATAGGTTTGTAACCTTTTACACAAGCCCCATATTCCAAATGTTAAGAAAAGATATAACATGGTTGGGCGTACCATACCATGGCGTCATTTCAACAGACCTAATGGATCTCTTTTCAGTGTAAAAGCCGCAGTCTCTAAAGCATCACTCTATAAAAGGGATAATGGCAAATCTATTTATGTCATCTTTGATCTTACCATGTCATAAATGGTTCGATTACATCTTCACGGACTTTTCACTTTGGAGTAGTGTTCCGGGAGGTGCAAGTTATGAAACTCTTTTCACAACTCATCAGACATTCGCTAAACTTGTAACTCAAATATTCCTTTCCGCAATCAAATTGCAGAAACATAATTTTCTTGGTACAATAACTTCTACTTCAATTTTTAAAACCTTTCGAATGATTTCAAAAGATCCAGACTTACGTCTCATCAAGTAAATATCCATATATCTACTTGAGTCATTTTTGAAGGTAGACAAATCCACTGCTTGCAACAACATTTATCGGACTACATACATCAAATGTATGATCACTGATAAGTTCTTTGCTCGTTCCTTATTGCCTGTGAACAGTATTTCAGTCACTTCACCGTTTGGAGGAAAGTTGCAAGTGTCATATGATTCAAAATCAAATGACTTCAAAATCCATCATAATGGAATTTTCCATGCAGGTTTCTCCAATGTGACCAAATGCAGTGCCACACATATGTGGTATTCTTTTAGTCTTGCGACATTTAGCGTCAGTGTTATGGATATATCATATTTCCATCAGTATTCATAACATACATCCCATTAGGATGGAAGCATGGCCCTTCATGTTATTCATAATACTGAACAACAATTGTTGTTTTTATGAACAAATCTTTTGCAACAAACATTGTGCAATGGGCTAGAGTGTATGCAACTCTAAAATGAACTATGAAAATAAACCCAGAGGTAATGTATTATTATCAATATTCATAACATACGTCTCTTTCATAATGAAAATATGGCCCTTATGTTATTCATAACACCGAACATGAAAAGTTCTCTTATGAACAACCTTCTTGCAAGATACCTTATGCAAAGGGCTAGAGTGTGAAACTCTAAAATGAATTATGAAACTTAATACATAGGGAATACACCGATGGAAGGCATAGTAACATTTACTATGTTCCCTGCGTGTATCTAAGCCTCATATTTCTGGCTAGTCTTTCAGGCCATAGTAGTTCTTACATCGAGTTGCAACAGAATGCAATCGAGCGGGTATCTTTGTGACCAACTCACAGTACCCAAGAATTAATGATTGACATGTTTAACCATAATTCCCAAGAACTATATCTTTGACCAGCCTTCTATACATCAAAAACTTGTATGACATTCATACATGAGCTGGATATTCCATTCTTCTTTCCTTTTGCCATTATACTTCTAATAGTTTAACTTTCAGTATTTCTCCTACTCTCAGAAGAAGCACCCAACTTAAGAGTGGCATTAGCCCCAGACTTCCTAGGCGTGAAAGTCTCACTGACACCCTTCGGACACTTCCTTTCTCTTTAAGTTGTTGTTTTATTCACCTTTCATCATATGACAGGCGTTCTCCTGGATCCCTCTCTTATCAGTCTAATGCATAGTAAACTCCTTTACTAATAGTTTGCAAACAAACATTGCTTTGGATATCTTATATCTTTTTAGACTTTGTCTGTCTCTGAAAATGATTTTCAGATTCCATGAATATCACATAACTATCCAAACTTTCGAAGTTCGGGTCTCATGGAATCAAACATATTTCACTTGACCGAAATGGAATTTTAGCTTTTGGATCGAAGGACGGGAGTCATATCATCCATAGCATTAGCGGGAGAATACCGAAAGCATGCGATAGGACAAGTCTTTCTCGGCACTCTTGAGGACAATCCTCACATTACGTTACCAACCGTAAAGTTTTAACCAGATATTTAACAGCTTATTCAATTTTAATAGGGAAGGTGGAAACGCGAGCCATTATCCTACAACTATTATGCAAATCACACTTAGACATTGTTCAAAATTAATTGCACTGAGAATTAAAACAAGTTAATTCTACAGTGAGCTCCCACTCAAATCAATATCTCTCATAATTGATTGTGAGTGATTCAAGATCCAAATTACAATTCAATGCCAAGGATGTATCCATCTCAAGTGACGAGAATTGCAATCGGTAGGCCAATCTTGCCAATCACATCTCTATGTGACTCTTGTTCATCTTTCGATGCATGTGTTCCGAGCTCATGACTTTCATGCCTGAACGTCAAGACAACCAAGTGATCTCGCTGCGAGGTCTCAACTCACCCGCCTCACACTTCTCTAATCGTTCGTACCCATGTAACCATGTGATACCCCGAAGAGATAGGTGCCGTGACGGTGCTACACTTGGGAGAACACTAACTACTTGATATTTTGTGAGAGATCACCCTAATAAAAAGCGACTACTGCGCAATCAAGAAGGGTGCATCAAGAGGGATAAACATCTCAGGCAATTCATAGTAGCATGATATGGTATAGCCCTTTCTGACGGAAGTCTTTCATTCCTTCGTCTTCGGCATTCGCGTCGGTGTTCACCTTTGCGAAGATTGCCACCACCTTGTTGATGCACCAAATAATATTGCTATCTCTATAGCTTAATAAAATAAGTGCATTACATAAGGTTGACATGCAGGTCATTAAAGTGCAATCATATGGCTCCAACCATCATGCCGAATCATGACACACAGGTCATGTTAATCAATTTACATCATATAGTCATCTCATACATAATCAAATTATTATGAACACTGCTATACCACATCACATGCACATGCAAACCATCCTGCAAAACCAAGTTAGACGCCTCTAATCGGTCCATGCAAAAACTTGTTTTACGTGGCTTCTAAGGTTTCGAAACAAACCGAATCTACCAACGTCCATCATCAAGTATGATAATTCAAGTTGCTAGATTAACTTTCCAGGGTGTATGAAACACGAGATAATAAAATCTCGAGCCCCATACTAAACTTCGTCATACGCGTGACCCCCGTGCAGATCACATCTGCATTGCCCATTCGTCTGCGAAACATCCATATTTCTTTTGACTATGGTGGAACCCAAAGAACTGTTAGCACTTCGTTGATCTGTCAATCAGCATACTCAGGAGCAGCATGAAAGGATCGCGGATTGTCAGAACTTTGTAAGATTCCACCATTCCGTCAAGATATGGACTACACAAATTCACGGGAAGCAATAGGAACATCGGGTAACAGATTTCATCTGCTACCCGCACAAATAATTTTCAGCAATAGATCTCATCTACTACAAAATTATACTATGCAATACCCATACATCTCATGTATTCTAGATCATAACATGCATCTACTCATAGCCTGGCTCTTGATGCCACTTTTGGGGAACGCGACAGAAAACAAAAAATTTCCGACCTACGCACCAGCCCAGGACCACTATGGAGACTGCATACAAGGTTTGATCTGATCCGTACCGACTCGAAGCGCAGCGGAAGTAGAGTCGATGACGAACGGCGGTGCAGATCCCCGCAGCTAGGATTTTACAACCTCCCAACCGCGAGGATGTATACCCTCATCTGCCCTGCGGACAGCCCTCCGGGAGGCGGTCGCATAGCCCCCCGGACGGTGTCGCGGACAGCCCTTCGGGAGGACCTCCGAAACTCGGACTGTCACTCAGACAGCCCTTCGGGAGGACCTCCAAAACTTGGACGGTCACACAGACAGCCCTTCGGGAGGCACTCTCGAACTAAGACCGAAACTACGATTGCTCTACAGAGTTGCACACATACGGTGTCATCTATCCGGCAGGGCTTCGCCGTCCAGAACTAGTTCCTGCCGGAACCCAGACAGCCTTTCGGCTCTACGAAACTATTTCGCTAGGAGGGAGAGAGAGAGCTTGCAAAGCAAAGCATGTGTATGAGAGCACAAGGATGAGGATTTTGGGCTGCCTCCTCACCCCTATTTATAGGATGAGAGACTATGGTAAAAATACCAAAATGCCCTCAGATATTTTCACTATTCATAATAGTGATTCCACTATTCATAAATAGTGTTCCCCACTATTCACAATAGTGTTTTCCACTATTTCGTAATAGTGTTTTCACTAGTCATGAGATATTTTCTCCCAATAGTGTTTCCCACTATTCATAATAGTGTTTCCACTATTCACAAATAGTGTTTCCACTATTCACAAATAGTGTTTCCAATAAAAGTAATCCAAAAAGCACTTTCACTATTCATGACGATATTTTTCAGCGTCCGTTCGAACTAAAAATATTTATGTGGGCTTAGAACATTTTCAGTACCCACTAAAATAATTTTCAATACGATCCGGAACAATTCCGGAATAGTGATTTTCATCTGTGAAAAGCATCTGAAGCGGTTCCGGCAGCTCCGGAACATTTCCGGTTATTCTTCCGGAAAATTCCCAGAAGTTTCCAGAATGATTCTGGCACCCTCCAAGAATTATCAGGCATGTGCCAAAACCAATTTGACTTTATGGTATCCTCTGAAACAACTTTTCAGTTTCACCGAAACTGTTCCGGTGACCTGTCTGCGGAACATTTCCGCTGTCCGAAACTTTTCCGGTGTCCGAAACTTTTCGGTGATTTTCTCTCAGACTCCCTGTCTAGTATTCAACAGATAGATGACCCTTAAGCGTGTGACCCTATAGGTTCAGTGAAGCATAGACATGACCTGGAACCCCTTCCGATCAATGATCAACATCGGAGCCGTGGACACCCATATCGATCCCTATACCCACACGAATAAATATTCGAGTGAACCTCCAGTTGCCGTGTGCTATTCCTGTTGCTTCGCGATATGTTACAAATACCCGAGGTGAGACATGTTGGCATCCCCATGGATCAACAACTTGTCCACTATGCCAGTTACCTCGTTATCGGTATTGTTCTCTTTTCTCGTTCCCGTGTTCCGGCATCCCCGTGATCAAATCGCAAAGTGTCTGGCCAGACGATGATGGATACCGTAACACCGAGAGGGCCCAGAGATATCTCTCCATCGTCGGAGGAGCAAATCCCAATCTTGAGCTATCAAGTTACTTCACTTACTTTTCCATGAACCCGTAAGCCGCCGTAATAGCCACCCATTTACGGATGACGTTTAACAAACCCCAAAGTTCATGAAGCAAGCATGAAGAAACTCGATACTCTCATGGTCTAAGGAATTATGCAAACATTAACTTCTCTGTGTTATTAACCATTAACTTATGACGAATGTATCTCATAGCATAACATTAATTTGGGTCGATTCAACACAAATGTTCTTCTAACATTGTGCCCTCAAAATTGCCGGCATAGCCATGCCCATGATCAGGAAAACAGGATCATCATGCAATACTTGAGCCAGTCTTAGAGGCCAGACTAGGAATACATTTTACCATTTATTATCCCACACGTGCACATGAGTTTCCCTCCAAGCCTCGTTTTATTTGTAGACTCGAGAATCATTGCAGTTATAGCATGGAACATAAACATAATTATGAACAGGGAGATAATCAATAACATTTATTATTGCCTCTAGGGCATATTTCCTACAGGTAGAGAATCATTGTGATAGGAAAATAAAGTGCCTATGATTTGATCGTGGCGAAGAATATTTGAGTCACGAGTTTGGCACACACCTAAGGTAATGTGGAATTGTTTCACAACTCACGCCGCCTGGCACACCTCAGCGAAATGGTGTGCGTGAACGTCGTAATCGCACTCTATTGGATATGGTGCGATCTATGATGTCTCTTACCGACTTACCGCTATCATTTTGGGGATATGCATTAGAGACTGTCGCATTCACTTTAAATAGGGCACCGTCAAAGACCGTTAAGACGACACCGTATGAATTATGGTTTGGAAAGAAACCTAAGCTGTCGTTTCTAAAAGTTTGGGGATGCGATGCTTATGTGAAGAAACTTCAACCTGAGAAGCTCGAACCCAAAGTGGAAAAGTGCGTCTTCATAGGATACCCCAAGGAAACTATTGGGTATACCTTCTACCTCATATCCGAAGGCAAAGTCTTTGTTGCCAAGAATGGATCCTTTCTAGAGAAAGAGTTTCTCTCGAAAGAAGTAAGTGGGAGGAAAATAGAACTTAATGAGGTAATTGTACCTCCACTCGAACCGGAGAGTAGTGCAGCACAGGAAGTTGTTTTTGTGGAGCCTGCACCAGCTGGAGAGGAAGTTATTGATGATGACCATGAAACTTCAGATCAAGTTACTATTGAACGTCGAAGGTCCACTAGGACACGTTCCGCACCAGAGTGGTACGGCAACCCTGTCCTGGAGATCATGTTGTTGGATAACGGTGAACCTTCGGACTATGAAGAAGCAATGGCGGGCACGGATTCCAACAAATGGCTTGAAGCCATGAAATCCGAGATAGGATCCATGTATGGGAACAAAGTATGGACTTTGGTGGACTTGCCTGATGATAAGCGAGCCATAGAAAATAAATGGATCTTTAAGAAGAAGACTGACGCGGATGGTAACGTGACCGTCTATAAGGCTCGACTTGTCGCGAAGGGTTACCGACAAGTTCAAGGAGTTGACTACGATGAGACTTTCTCACCCGTAGCGATGCTAAAGTCTGTCCGAATCATGTTAGCAATTGCCGCATTTTATGATTATGAGATCTGGCAAATGGACGTCAAAACGGCATTCCTTAATGGTTTCCTTAAGGAAGAACTGTATATGGTGCAACCGGAAGGTTTTGTCGATCCTAAAGATGCTAACAAGGTATGCAAGCTCCAGCGCTCCATCTATGGGCTGGTGCAAGCATCTCGGAGTTGGAACATTCGCTTTAATGAGGTGATTAAAGTGTTTGGATTTATACAGGTTTATGGAGAACCCTGTATTTACAAGAAACTGAGTGGGAGCTCTGTAGCATTTCTCATATTATATGTGGATGACATATTATTGATGGGAAATGATATAGAAATCTTGGAAAGTGTAAAGGCCTACTTGAATAAATGTTTTTCAATGAAGGACCTTGGAGAAGCTGCTTACATATTAGGCATCAAGATCTATGGAGATAGATCGAGACGCCTCATAGGTCTTTCACAAAGCACATACCTTGACAAGATATTGAAGAAGTTCAATATGGATTTGTCCAAGAAGGGGTTCTTGCCTGTGTTACAGGGTGTGAGATTGAGTACGACTCAATGCCCGATCATGACAAAGGATAGAGAAGAGATGAGTGTTATCCCCTATGCTTCAGTCATAGGCTCTATTATGTATGCCATGCTGTGTACCAGACCTGATGTGAACCTTGCCATAAGTTTGGTAGGGAGGTACCAAAGTGATCCCGGAGCGGAACACTGGACAACGGTCAAGAATATCCTGAAGTACCCGAAAAGGACAAAGGACATGTTTCTCGTATATGGAGGTGCCGAAGAGCTCGTCGTAAAGGGTTACGTCGATGCTAGCTTCGACACAGATCCGGATGACTCCAAATCACAAACCGGATACGTGTATATTTTGAACGGAGGGGAATTCAGCTGGTGCAACAGCAAGCAAAGCGTCGTGGATGAAGGAGTTCATCACCGACCTAGGAGTAATTCCCAATGCGTCGGCCCCGATGACTCCATTCTGTGACAACACTGGAGCTATTGCCCTTGCCAAGGAGCCCAGGTTTCACAAGAAGACAAGACACATCAAATGCTGCTTCAACTCCATCCGTGATTACATTTAGGAGGGAGATATAGATATTTGTAAAGTACATACAAATCTGAATGTCGCAGATCCGTTGACTAAACCTCTCTCACGAGCAAAAAATGATCAACACCAGAACTCTATGGGTGTTCGATTCATCACAATGTAGCTAGATTATTGACTCTAGTGTAAGTGGGAGATTGTTGGAAATATACCCTAGAGGCAATAATAAAATGGTTATTATTGTATTTCCTTGTTCATGATAATTGTCTATTTTTCATGCTATAATTGTGTTAACCGGAAACCATAATACATGTGTGAATACATAGACCACAACAAGTCCCTAGTGAGCCTCTAGTTGACTAGCTCGTTGATCAACAGATGGTCACGGTTTCATGACCATGGACATTGGATGTCATTGATAACGGAATCACATCATTAGGAGAATGATGTGATGGACAAGAACCAATCCTAAGCATAGCACAAGATCGTGTAGTTCGTCTGCTAAAGCTTTTCCAATGTCAAGTATCGTTTCCTTAGACCATGAGATTGTGCAGCTCCCGGATACCGTAGGAATACTTTGGGTGTGCCAAATGTCACAACATAACTGGGTGGCTATAAATGTACACTATGAGTATCTTCGAAAGTATGTGTTGGGTTGGCACGAATCGAGACTGGGATTTGTCACTCCGTGTGACGGAGAGGTATCTCTGGGCCCACTCGGTAAGACATCATCATAATGAGCTCAATGTGACTAAGGAGTTAGCCACGGGATGATGTGTTATGGAACGACTAAAAAGACTTGCCATAACGAGATTGAACAAGGTATAGGGATACCGACGATCGAATCTCGGGCAAGTATCATACCGGTAGACAAAGGGAATTGTATATGGGATTGATTGAATCCCCGACATCGTGGTTCATCCAATGAGATCATCGTGGAGCATGTGGGAGCCAACATGGGTATCCATATCCCGTTGTTGGTTATTGACCGGAGAGGTGTCTCGGTCATGTCTACGTGCCTCCCGAACCCATAGGGTCTACACACTTAAGGTTCGATGATGCTAGGGTTATAAGGAAATAATGAACATGGTTACCGAAGGTTGTTCGGAGTCTCGGATGAGATCCCGGACGTCACGAGGAGTTCCTGAATGGTCCGGAAGTAAAGATTCATATATAGGAAGTGAGGTTTTGGTCACCGGAAGTGTTTCAGGTATTACCGGTAACGTATCGGGACCACCGGAAGGGTTCTGGGGGTCCACCAAGTGGGGCCACCAGCACCGGAGGGCTGCATGGGCCACAAGTGGGAGGGAACCAACCCCTAGGTGGGCTGGTGCGCCCCCACAAGGGGCCCAAGGCGCAACATGAGGTGGGAGGGGGGCAAACCCTAGAGGCAGATGGGACCTAGGCCCACCTAGGGCGCCGCCCCTCCCACTCCCTCTCTTGGCCGCCGCCCTAGATTGATCTAGGGTTGGCCGCCGGCCCCGGGGAGGGAACCCTAGGGATGCTGCACCCCCTCCTCCTTCCCCCTATATATGTGTGGGGTTTTGGAGGCTGCCAGACACACGAGTTCTTCCTCTCTCGGCGCAGCCCTACCCTTCCTCTTCCTCGTTCTCTGTAGTGCTTGGCGAAGCCCTGCCAGAGACCACACAGCTCCACCATCACCACGCCGTCGTGCTGCCGGAGCTCTCCCTCAACCTCTCCTTCCTCCTTGCTGGATCAAGGCGTAGGAGACGTCACCGGGCTGCACGTGTGTTGAATGCGGAGGCGCCGTTGTTCGGCGCTAAGATCGAATTCCACCGCGATCTGAATTGTTGCGAGTACGACTCCACCAACCGCGTTCTTGTAACGCTTCCGCTTAGCGATCTTCAAAGGTATGAAGATGCAATCTTCCCTTACTCGTTGCTGGTTTCTTCATAGATAGATCTTGATGGTCGTAGGAAATATTTTGATTTACTACTACGTCTCCCAACAGTAGAGGCTCAAGCAGTGCAAGGCGACGAACTGGTCCATGGCGGCATCATGCAAGCCGACGACGTGGGAGGAACGACGAGGTGCAGAGAATGGCTGGGGACGAGCTAATCCGGGTGGTGGCAGCCATGCACATCTTAGCAGCGGTGGTGCAATCCAACGACCGGCAAGCCCGATCCCTTTCATGGAGCTTCGGGCCGGCACCGATGACTTTGCAGGGGTGGCGCGGTTGGATACGGCGACGCGGTGAGTGGAGTGAGAGGAAGAGAGGGAGCGCCGACGGGGTACCTCGTCTACGTGGGCGACAACACCCTTAAGGTAATCAGATCCCGCAACATACAATTGTTGCGTTAGGTAGACTGTAACAAGGGCTCCGTTGCAATAACACAAAGAGATAAGGCTAGATGAGCCCATGAAGACGCCCGCGTGCGATACGCCGGCTAAAGCCGGACGTTTCCCATCGCTTATCCACTGTGTTTTTATTGATATAGAATATGAAACATTATTTAATTACTTATAAACTAGTAATCAATCGCCAGATTCAAATAATGACAGGGACACTCCAAAGAAAGTCGGTAGACCCAGGGAAAGTGCATCAAATATCCGTTGCAAGTAATCTGGCTGATCGAAAGAGAATTCCAATGTACATAGAAATTCCTATAAGAAGCAATACGTGCTTAGGTGAAAATAGTAACCATAGAACCTTACCATCCACCCCCTAATTTTCATGATACATAGAGGGTCAATGGAGGTGATTCACAAAGATTTAATCCGGAATGGTTTTATGAATATGATGGTTGACCTGAGTATAGTGAAAAGATGCATAGGATCGTTTGACCATGTTACCTTCTTTCTAAAGATAACAATAAGGGACAAGTTAAAGGTGCTACATTAGCAATTAAAGGTAGTTTTAAACTTGCCAAGGAATGCGGCCCATTGTCAACTCTTGGTCTACACTTTGTGGGTAATGCATTAGACAGATGTATAGTTTTGTAATATATCATGTTCAAATTTTTAGTTGTATAGTTGTTTCATCTGCTTCCTCTATTCCTGAATAATTCATTATTCACAATAGTTTGATATTTAGCAAGTAGTATGCCATTCCAAACCCAAATGTGCTTTAGAAGGCAGGCAAATTGAATAATGTGTGAAAATGAACTCAAAGAGAAGTTGCAAGGAGGCATTTCCGAGAATGAGAACCATACATTGTCATCCATAAACATGTACAAGGTATCATTCATATAAATTGAACTTCCTATATTTTTGACTTTTTCTAGATAGAATATTAGGAATTTCATGGCCACTCTATCCATTCAGGGTTTAGGGTTAGGGTTAGGAATTCCATGGCCACTCTATCATGTGCCATTGATGTCATAACTTTATAACCCTATTCTAGTGTGACCATTGTGGTTGACGTGGTCAAACATTGAGTAACATGTGATGATGTCGCCACACCTATCATTGACTCCACATACACTCTTTGTTTTCCAGTTTTCACCATCCTTTCATCAAGTTTGGTTTTGTCATAAGTTCTCAACATTTTGTTATTTTGGCAGGTTCGAAGCAGTAGATCGACAGTCTCGCGCCCTATCTTGCAAAGAAAAGTATCCCCACGAAATGCTTTCATCTACCTTAGTACCTCACTCATTGTGTTGGACAAATCAAGCGGTTTCAAGTGCAATTATGTTTGGGTTTATCCGTTTCTCATCGGAGTATTGGAAGAACCCACGCAAGAAGATTTCAAACTTGAGACCTCAAATTCGAATATTTTAGATGTAACTTATAGCTTTACAAGGGATTATGAGCGTCGCATATATTTTAGAGGTAATTGTACCAGTGGTGATTGAACTTACCATCGATGTTCATTTCAATGACCCATTTGTATACGTGCAAGACACTGATGAGGTGCGCAGCGTGGCATGGGTTACACTGTTAGGGACCATACGCTTGTGGTCGCTGCTCTTTTACAAAAAAGAACTCACATTTGTATTATTTATGCATGTTGACTGTAGAAAGACGGAGTACATGCTGAGTGATGAGATATGCTAAGTTGAAATTTTGTTTGACAACCTGCATCTGTTTAGACATGCTGGAAATTTTTGAATTCCGAATATAATTTTGGATGGTGAACACATTACGAAAAACGTGAGCAATTTTTGAAAACATGAATACTTCTTTTGAACATTTTATGAAAACTTAAATAAATTTCAGATTCTGTACAATTTTTTGAAAAACTACACAAATTTTGGAATTTTGAACATTTTTAAAAAAACTGAACAATTCTTGAATTTTTTTTGAAAATATAAATACATTTTAAAATTTTAAATTTCTTAACATTTTTTTAACACATGTCGGAGCTTGTGGATGCTAACCAGGCAGCTGGGGTGTTCTCTCTTTATGCCACGACAAGGGTATTTAGGTTGAGCTCCTCCAGGCTACCAAGCACCTAAAAATGAACTGAGTAGGAAACTTTTGCCCTTATTAACCTTTCATGCAACCTATCAAGCATACGGTCCGAGTACAGCCTGCCACTACACCCACGAGCAACCTTTTTTTGAGACAAAAACCCACGACCAACTTGATGTCAATTGAAGATAACTTTTTTTGAGGGGCAATGGAAGATAACTAGCCTTAATGTCTTGTAACCGAAACTGATTGTGAGAACTAAATAGGATATACTTAGGTAGTATATATATACACACACATATACATGGGTTGGGCGTCATGTCTGGTCAGTTAACCCATGTGACCTTACTTTCGTCCCCGCTTAACACGTACAATCTTGTTTGTTAGGATTAACTAATAATTAGTTTAATTAAAGAAAGTCCCCGCTTAACAAAATCGACAGAGCGTACTTTCTCTCCCGACGGGCCGCGTCCTTGTAATCCCGTCGCTTGTAACCATCGCGCCTGTGCGATGCGCCTCTTGGCAAAGTATGAATACGTACATCATCGTTATCAATAGGCATCGATTGCTACTGTTCATTCGCACTGTTTTTTTACATGGTCAATGGAGGTACAGGCATCTGGCGGGGAGAGGAGCGCCCCTCCTCTTCCTCTTCCTACCTCCATTGACCAGACATGGCGCTCTCGTGAGTCGGGGAGAAAGAGAGGGGCCTCCCCGTGATTGATTAGCCAATGTGGCATCTGGCGGCCTCGGTGGATCCGCCCAGCGGCGGAGAGATCCACGGCCAATATAAAAAGGGAACTATCCCACTGTACCTCCTCACGTATCGACGTATCACACCAGCCTCCTCGGTCCTTCGAGAATGGGGTTGGTCAGGGCCTCGAACGAACATACATAGGAGATGGAGGCCTAATCTGCATAAGACCGGGGCCCTACTTCCTCCGCCAGCCACCACCAACCCCCTCCCTCCCTCCCTATTTCTCGCCGTCGCGTCCGAACGGAGAGCCGATCCATCCATCCATCCATCGAACCAATGGCGATGGTGACGGCGAAGCTCAGCTCCCCGGCCGCCGCCCGGCTCGCGCCCGTCCGGTCCGCGCAGCCCGCCCGCCGCGCCTCGCTCGTCCGCGTCCGCGCCTCCGGGGGCTCCTACGCCGACGAGCTCGTCTCCACCGCGGTGAGCGCCTCCCCTCCCTGTCTGGTCCTCGTAGCTTCGCCTAGGTCTGGGAGCCGCTGGCCCGCGGGAGGATCTCACCCTTGGGGCGTTGCATGCGTCGCGTGCGGCGATCTGTGGTGGTCGCGGCTCTGCGTTTGTCTGTTCGGTTGGCGTCTAGCGATCCGTGATGGGGACTGCTCTGTGGGTGTGGGGTTGGGGAAAATGGGGGGCGTCGCATGTGTTTTTTTTTCCATCGAATTAAATTTGGATCGAACGAAGAGGTCACAATCTCCTCCGTGCAATCGAACTTGGGCCGGTAGATGTTCAGGAAGGTGGGTATATATGCTGTGTCCGTGGATTTCTTCAGTTATTTGGGATAGATGGTAGGCTGCACGCTCTCAGTCACTCTGTCGCGCCTGGTACTTGCATCCATCGTCCTAGATCAGACCATGGCGAATCTGGTGGTATATTTGGTTGTCTTTGTTAGGGTTGACTTTCAAATTGGGGCGCAACAAAGCAAGCTTGAATTTGTAGGACAACTGTCTCAGTATCTACCTACGGAAGGAGGTCATGTGGAACCAGTGTTGCTCTGAAGATAAACTTCTCAATTCCAAATACCATTGGATTGTTTCATGTGGCCATCTGTTGATATTTGGCTGCTTAACTAGTACTACCTCGATGGGTGGATTTTTGCTGATGTACGATGGCTCTGCAATAATTTCCTCTGCTTGAACATGAAACCTACTAGCAGCATTTTAAGTTCTTGCTTTTGTTAGAACTAATCTTGGCTTTTCAGCTTCGATAAAGCCGATTTGCTTGCTTTCACGCCATCTGCTTCACATCATGAGTGTATTAAGATGTATTTCTGTTTCAACTGTAATGTTCTGTTCAACTGTTGATTTGTTAATTAGTGGGAGAAGTTTGCATGCCCTCATGTAAATGAACCGTGCCTTTATATTTTGAACCACCGCAAGTCTAAAACTAACACTGATGATTGTATTAATTGCTTGATGTTGGGTATGTCAAACTGGTCTTGAGCTATTTCCTGTTTATTTTTTCTTCAGTGTTCCATCCTTCACAGCTCCAATGCATTCTCTGTTGTGTTTCATGACTGCAAAGCTAATAGTTCGCCCCATTGCAGAAAACTGTTGCTTCCCCTGGCCGTGGGATCCTTGCGATCGACGAGTCGAGTGCAACATGTGGAAAGAGATTGGCATCCATTGGTTTGGACAACACTGAAGTTAACCGCCAGGCTTACAGGCAGCTTTTGCTGACCACTGCTGGTCTTGGTGAATATATCTCTGGTGCTATTCTTTTTGAGGAAACTCTCTATCAGTCCACTACAGATGGCAAGACCTTTGTTGACGTCTTGAAGGACCAGAATATCATGCCTGGTATCAAGGTTGACAAGGTATGCATGCCATGATCTGACCACCGTTGATACATCGTGCTGTTGTAGTCAGCAGGAAAGCTCTAGCATTCTAATTTTTATTACTTGAATTTATTTTGTTCTGCCCAAAAGGGTTTGGTTCCATTGCCCGGATCCAACAATGAATCCTGGTGCCAAGGTCTTGATGGTCTGGCCTCAAGGTGTGCTGAGTACTACAAGCAGGGTGCACGCTTCGCAAAGTGGTCAGTTCATACGGTACTTGTGCATTTTCTGACTAGTTTTATTCTCTTGCCCTTTCTAAACTAGCTATGCTATATTGATCTTCTACAGGCGGACTGTTGTTAGCATCCCTTGTGGTCCTACTGCATTAGCTGTCAAGGAAGCGGCATGGGGACTTGCTCGCTATGCTGCCATTGCTCAGGTATACATGTTTTCAGCTGCTAAACATTTTGAATGAAGAAGTGATCCTTTATTTAGTTTGATACTCCCTCTGTTCCTAAATATAAGACGTTTTGGCAGTTCAATTTTCCAACTGCTAAAACGTCTTATATTTAGAAATGGAGGTAGTATTTTACTCATGCAGAGTTGATGAATAGCATAATCATTTTATGCTCGTATTTGATAACTTATACCTGGAAACCTGTGTGACGACATAACCTATACCACATTACCACTGAATGCTATCTGATAGTAAGTAGGGAGAACTAATTAACAAGTGAAAAACGTAAATATCTGTATGCTCGTGTAGGTATGCTGTTATTGAAATCATATATACCACTGAACACTAGCATGATAGTTTTGTTCTGACACCACCAATCGAAACTTTTTTCCCCTTTGAAATCTCCAAATCAGGTTTTCTTTTGTAAGCTTTTACTAGAATTTGATGAAATGAATGCAATAATAGTACAAATTATGATTGCAGAAAAGTTATGCAACCAAACACACTATAAGCTCTAGTACTATTTTGCACTCCTCTTTATCTTCACTCATCTTGTTTCAAACCTGAATAATCTGCAGGACAACGGTTTAGTGCCAATTGTGGAGCCAGAGATCCTTCTCGACGGTGACCATGGCATCGAGAGGACTCTTGAGGTAGCAGAGAAGGTGTGGTCCGAGGTGTTCTTCTACCTGGCCGAAAACAATGTTCTGTTTGAGGGCATCCTGCTGAAGCCCAGCATGGTTACCCCTGGTGCTGAGCACAAGGAGAAGGCATCTCCAGAAGCCATTGCGAAGAACACCCTCACCATGCTGAGGAGGAGAGTGCCACCTGCTGTCCCTGGAATCATGGTATGGTCTTCAACCTTCAACCATCTTATCTTCTGCTGATTATCTTTCGTCATTCCATTTCCTATGGGCATACATAAACAGAGTAAGAAACAGTAGCTATAAGTAACCTGATCGGCCTTTTTCTTCAGTTCCTTTCCGGCGGACAGTCCGAGCTGGAGGCGACCATGAACCTGAACGCGATGAACCAGTCGGCCAACCCGTGGCACGTGTCCTTCTCCTACGCCCGGGCCCTCCAGAACTCGGTGCTGAAGACGTGGCAGGGGCAGCCCGAGAACATCGAGGCGGCGCAGAAGGCCCTGCTGGTCCGTGCCAAGGCCAACTCGTTGGCACAGCTCGGCAGCTACACCGGTGAGGGCGAGAGCGACGAGGCCAAGAAGGGCATGTTCCAGAAGGGGTACACCTACTGATGAGGCGGCGGCAGGATGATTTATATACGAGATGCACGTAATTTTGGGGTTTTTTTTCCTTCTAAATTGTGGGTGTGAATAATCAATCACCAGCGTGTTGGTGCCAATGACTGTTAGCTGTATTGGCAGTGCGGAAACTCTAGAGTTACCTGAAGTTATATTTATGAGAACAATTACTGTATGCATATCCTGAGAAAGTTGATGATAGCTCACCGTGGGCGGATGCTGAGAACAGCTTTGGTTGTGGACCTGAGAAGCTCTGGCACACTCACGGAGAATTTACTCAGGCCATCGGCTTTCTACAGACTACAACTTTCTGAAATTTCTGGAAAATTCACATAACATACATGCACAAAATGTGTGCAATTTCTTGAAAAATGGATTCGAAATTCAGCCTAAAGCCCAATGCACGGCAAGACAACTGTTAATCTGGCATACCTACCTTTAGACAATAGCTCAATGGAAATTTTCTTGTATGCAAAGAGTTGCTTAATCTGAAGACGAAAAGGAATCGGGCCAACACATGTTGCAGTTCTTGGAGTAATAGAATAGCCAGCTTGAGAACACATGCCCAAACTTAGGTGCACCAAAAGAATCAAGTATGCATTAAGGAATGGCTTATGCAACACATGTGCTGCAATGAGAAGTTCAAGATACATATATTAGATTAGACACTACTATCTTTTGACATAAGTGGAAGAAATGCTCGTTAGTTATACCGCAGAGCAAACCACTTGAGTGCCTCTTGGTAATAAAAATCCTTGAGGAAAATTTTCTATCAATGCAATTGAGTACCACTTCATCCCTGACAATTGCCTTTTGTACCTATATTGAGCTAGATCTCCCTGTTAGCATTTCTTTTCAAGTGTGCAAGTAAAATATAAATTGAGTTTCACACTTCCAAAACTAAAAAATTAATTACAAAATTTTAATATCCAAATATGAGAGAATTGCACATAGTATTTTGTTATAGCATTTTTATCTAGATATTGGATGTGTGAGCCACCAAATCTCAATGGAACCAAGCTTTAAACATAGTAGCTTTAAGTAATGGCACATAATTTTTGCATTTTTATAGCCATTTAATAGTATAGATAGATTGTTGTGTTTCATCTCATTTAGTCCACTTACTATTTCTCCAGAAATATGAGCGTGCACCTTGACATTCCATCATGTATATCCTTGCTTCTTTGAATACTTAATACGAAACTCACGAGGGGCATACATGATTCCATTAGGCAATATCTCTCCTGTAAACAGTTTGTACATAACCTTTAGTACAAAAACAACATTTCAAAACAAGTTGGGGTGTATTCTGAGATCAATAGAACACGGCATTTTCATCTGCTAACCCAAAAATAATAACATGCAGGTTTACTTCTATTCCACAATTAGCAATGCATCCCTAGCAGTGTTCCTTTTATAATACCTAGAGGCAATATAACTAATCTAACACTCCCACCTTGAAAATCATGGAATGGACACCATAGTTTCTCTTGATGTCGAGATCACAGAGGTTGTTGACGGAGAAGTGCTAAAGCAGGGATAGTGCACCATAATCGAAATCCACATTGTATGGGTACCTTTTGTCAGAAGAAAAAGATGACGTGAGATTGGGTTGTTTTACTGGTGCCGGTGACTCACCCTGGAATAGAACAAGCCAATTTATCCCAATATAATCTTCTACTGTATTGAAAGTATATATCAAAATCATGTTGCTATTAAACTTCAATACAAATGGTGGAATGATTCTATGGATCACAATATTTATTTCTTTGTAAGACTCAACATATCAAACAATTGAGCCACAATATTTTATTCTGGATGCCGTTAAATTTTTCAAGATCTTGATAGTTCATGCTCTAATGAACTGACAACATGCATCCCTTGCTCCTTTTTTTAATCTATACAGTTTACTATCTTGGTGGAGTACACAAATACATAATATGCTAGCGCTCAGAATTAAAATAAGCAGAAAAGCAACACATCTATGTGCATACACGTCACAACAATCATAGTTTCCCGACATATTGAAATATGTCGAGATTAAGGAACACCTAATTCAGCAGATCACGAAATCCACTCTTTACTCGCATCATTTTCTCTTGAACCTTCTGAAGTGTTGCTGGAAACTGCAACAACAATAAAGTATGACATGTAGGAGCAGTAAAAAAAACTACAACGGAGTAATCCACTGTTTGAACTAATTTGCAGTAAGAGAACAAAAGTAAGACTCTGGCAGTTACTGGAAATGAGGTGTGAGCTGGATAATAAAACTTATGCGAGGGAGGGGCATAGGGTCAATCCCCTTGGAAGAAGCTATCACCGACGTTCAGGAGCCGCTCAAACATGTAGAAGGCATGGTGTAAGGACATATTTCTCCCTAAGTGGTTTTGGTGATTGATGACAATGCTTTTGCAGACTAATCGTGTGCATTGAGCATTTCAGATATCTCATGTCTAGACGCAAGATGATTCGGTGCCCCTCAGAGCTTATCGAAGACGGTTGTTCTCTACGTTTCATTTCGGTGGATTTGAGTCATAGGAAAGCCGTACTATTAAGAGGGGTCCGCTTCGGAAAGGTATGGATGGAATCAACATGTACACATCTGTTCTATTGCATCACCTTTCCTTCGCTTCAATGGAGCTCCAATCCGTTTTTCTTGTCTATGCAAAGTGAAGGCTGCATGATGCTAGTTTTCAATGGCTAGCGGTAGTATCGCTCAAGGGAGCGGTAGTACCGTAGGTGCCCGTGGTAGTATCACTCGGTGGAGCGGTAGTACCGCTGTCACCAGCCTTGGTGCGTGCGCCTGCGGTAGTAGGCGTGGATGTAATTTTTTACATCCGCCCTCGTGCGGTAGTGGCGTGATGTATTCCGGTACTACTGTGCCGGACTTTTTCGCAGCTTCGCCCTCAGCGGAGGTAGGCATGAAAGTAATTTTTTTACTTCCGTGCATCTCCTGTGCCAGTCGTTACCGACCATGCGGTAGTACCGTATGGGCTCGCGGTAGTACCACTCCGGCGGTTCTACCGCTAGTTGCCTTGTGCAATCGGCCTGCGTCTGGTCACTACCGTGCAAGCGGTAGTACCGCACCCTCTTGCGGTAGTACCGTAGTCCCTCGCAGTAGTACCGTGGCTTTGTGCGGTAGTACCGCAATGCGTGGGCTGAGAGTGAGGATAACAGTTGGATCCTACCCCCCACTATATAAAGGGGGTCTTCTTCCCCAAGAAGACTAACTCTTCCCTACCCAAGCTCCATTGTTGCTGAAAGCTCCATTTTAGCCCGATCTCTCTCCCTAGCCAATCAAACTTGTTGATTTACTAGGGATTGGTTGAGAAGGCCCCAATCTACGCTTCCACCAAGAGAAATTTGATTCCCCTCACTAATCCCTTGCAGATCTTGTTACTCTTGGGTGTTTGAGCACCCTAGACGGTTGAGGTCACCTCGGAGCCACATTCCATTGTGGTGAAGCTTCGTGGTGTCGTTGGGAGCCTCCAATTAAGTTGTGGAGATAGCCCCAACCTTGTTTGTAAAGGTTCGATCGCCACCTTCAAGAGAACCAATAGTGGAATCACGACATCTCACATTGTGTGAGGGCGTGAGGAGAATATGGTGGCCCTAGTGGCTTCTTGGGGAGCATCGTGCCTTCACACCGCTCTAACGGAGACGTACTTCCTCACAAGTGAAGGAACTCCGGTAACACATCCTCGTCTCCACCGGCTCCACTTTTGGCTATCTCTTACCTTTACTTCTTGCAAGCTATTATTGTGTTGTATCCCTTGCTTGCTCGTGTGCTTGTTGTGATTAGCATCATATAGGTTGCTCACCTAGTTGCACATCTAGCCAACCTATTTGTTGCTATGCCTAAATTGTTAAAGAAAAGTTAAAAAGTGTTAGTTGCCTATTCACGCCCCTCTAGTCAACCATATCGATCCTATCAATTGGTATAAGAGCCACGTCTCTTTATTAAGGGTTTCACCACCCAAAGAGTATGGCTGGCGAACATGAGCATGTGGGAGAACTTCTCGAGGCCGTGGGAGTGAACACGACCTCTCACGAGGATTTGAATGAGGCCATTGTTGGAAATATGCCCTAGAGGCAATAATAAATTGGTTATTATCATATTTCCTTGTTCATGATAATCGTTTATTATCCATGCTATAATTTTATTGATTGGAAACTCAAATACATGTGTGGATACATAGACAACACCATGTCCCTAGTATGCCTCTAATAGACTAGCTCGTTGATCAAAGATGGTCAAGGTTTCCTAGCCATGGACATGACATGTCATTTGATAACGGGATCACATCATTAGGAGAATGATGTGATGGACAAGACCCAAACTATAAACGTAGCATATGATCGTGTCAGTTTATTGCTACAGTTTTCTGCATGTCAAGTATTTGTTCCTATGACCATGAGATCATGCAACTCACTGACACCGAAGGAGTACCTTGTGTGTATCAAACGTCGCAACGTAACCGGGTGACTATAAAGGTGCTTCACAGGTATCTCCGAGGGTGTCTGTTGGGTTGGCATGGATCAAGACTGGCATTTGTTACTCCGTGTTACGGAGAGGTATCTCACAGCCCACTCGGTAATAGAACATGACAATAAGCCTTGCAAGCAATGTGACTAAGTGTTAGCCACAGGATCTTGTATTACGGAACGAGCAAAGAGACTTGCCGATAATGAGGTTGAACTAGGTATGGAGATACCGACGATCGAATCTTGGGCAAGTAACATACCGAAGAACAAAGGGAACGTTATACGGGATTGACTGAATCCTTGACATGAAGGTTCGACCGATAAAGATCTTCGTAGAATATGTAGGAACCAATATGGTCATCCAGGGCCCGCTATTGGTTATTGACCATAGAGGTGTCTTGGTCATGTCTACATAGTTCTCGAACCCGCAGGGTCTGCACACTTAAGGTTTGGTGACGTTTCGGTAGTATAGAGTTATGCATGGTGGTGACCGAAGGTTGTTCGGATTCCCGGATGAGATCCTGGACATCACGAGGAGCTCCAGAATGGTCCGGAGGTAAAGATTCATATATAGGAAGTCCTATTTTGGTCGCCGGAAAAGTTTCGGGGCTCATCAGTAGTGTACCGGGAGTGCCGGTAGTGTACCGGGAGACCTCCGGGAGGGGTATTTCGACCCAAGAGGATTCATGGGCTGTGGGAGAGTGAATATCAGCCCTTAGTGGGCTGGTGGAAACTCCCACACAAGGCCCATGTGGCTGGAGAAGAAAACCCAATAGGAAAAGGTGGAAAAAGGAAAAAAAAAAGGACGACTCCTAGTCCTACTAGGATTGGAGGAGAGTCCTCCAATCCTAATAGGTTCGGCCGACCCTATGGGGCCTTGGCCCTTGCGCCAGCCCTCCACCTCCCTCCCTCCTATATATACTGGTGGTATTGGGTGTTTTGCACTAGATTTTACGGCCACGTGCTACCCGTTCCACCGGTGCTCCTCTAGGTCGGATTTCCGCAGTGCTTAGGCGAAGCCCTGTCGGAATTGCTCCTTCACCATCGCCGGAGCGCCGTCATGCTGCCGGTGAACTCTTCTTCCTCTCCACTTCCTCTTGCTGGATCAAGACGATGGAGATCGTCATCAAGCTGCACGTGTGATGAACGCGGAGGTGCCGACCGTTCGGCGCTAGATCGGAAGGACCGTGATCAAGATCGCGAGACGGTTCGTGATGAGTTCGCAGGACGGATCGTGATGAGTTCACGGGACGGATCGTGATGAGATCGCGGGACGGATCGTGATGAGTTCGCGGGACGGATCGTGATTGGATCGCGGGATGGATCGTGATGTGATCGCGGGACGCTCGGCGATTTGGATCGCGAAGATGTTCGACTACACCAACCGCGTTTCTTAACGCTTCCCGCTTAGCGATCTACAAGGGTACGTAGATCCACTCTCCCTCTCGTAGATGCTCATCACCATGGATAGATCTGCGTGTGCGTAGGAATTTTTTTGTTTCCCATGCAACGTTCCCCAGCAGTGGCATCATGAGCTAGGTCTATGTGTAGATGAGATCTTGAGTAGAACACAAAAGGTTTGTGGGCGTTGATGCTTAGATTGCTTCCTCCCTTGGTCGTATTTTGGTTCAGTGGTATTGTGAGATGAAGTGGCCCGGACCAACATTACTCGTACGCTTACGAGAGACCGGTTCCCTCGACGCAACTGGTTGCCTAGATGGCTTGCGGGTGCCGGTTTCTCTCACTTTAGTTAGATCGGATTCGACAAAGGCGGTCCTTGAGAAGGTTGAAAAGCAAATTATGTATCACCGTTGTGGTTTATGCGTAGGTGAGAATCGTTCTTGCTAGAAACCCATAGCAGCCACGTAAAACATGCAACAACAATTAGAGGACGTCTAACTTGTTTTTGCAGGGTATGTTGTGATGTGATATGGCCAATTACATGATGTGATATATGTGATGTATAGAATTTCACGACTTGCATGTCGATGAGTACGGCAACCGGCAGGAGCCATAGGGTTGTCTTTAATTATTGTATGACCTGCGTGTCAATCATTAAGCGCTATATAATGCTTTGCTTTATCGCTAAATGGTAGCAATAGTAGTAGAAGCATGGTGGGCGCGACAACCCCGATGGCGACTCGTTGATGGAGATCAAGATGATGGAGATCATGGTGTCATGCCGGTGACGATGGAGATCATGCCGGTGCTTTCATGATGAAGATCAAAAGCACAAGTTCATGGCCATATCATGTCACTTATGATTTGCATGTGATGTTAATCCTTTTAATGCACCTTGTTTTGCTTAGGATGACGGTAGCATTATAAGGTGATCCCTCACTTAATTTCAAGATAAATTGTGTTCTCCCCGAGTGTGCACCGTTGCGAAAGTTTGTCGTGTTGAGACACCACGTGATGATTGGGTGTGATAGACTCTACGTTCACATACAACGGGTGCAAGCCAGTCTTGCACATGCAGAACACTCGGGTTAAACTTGACGAGCCTAGCATGTACAGACATGGCCTTGGAACACAAGAGACCGAAAGGTCGAACATGAGTCATATAGTAGATATGATCAACATGATGATGTTCACCATTGTAACCACCTCAACTCACGTGATGATCGGATTGAGTTGGTGAATTTGGATCATGTATCACTCGAATGACCGGAGGGATGTCAATTTGAGTGGGAGTTCTTAAGTAATATGATTAATTGAACTCATTATCATGAACATAGTCAGTAGTGTCTTTGCAAATTATGTTGTAGATTACTTGCTTGCGCTGTAGCTCCCTTGATTTTTTATGTTCCTAGAGAAATAGAGTTGAAAGATGATGGTAACAATATTGCGGATTGGCTCCGTGATCTGAGGATTGTCCTCGTTGCTGCACAGAAGGCTTATGTCCTTAATGCACCGCTCGGTGCGCCAACCCCTCTAGCGTCGTCTGTAGATGTTGTGAACATCTGACAGGTACGTGCTGATGACTACTTGATAGTTTAGTGCGTCATGCATTACGGCTTAGAATTGAGGCTTCGAAACGTTTTGAACGTCAAGGAACATATGAGATGTTCTAAGAGCTGAAATTAGGATCTCAGGCTCGTGCCCGTGTTGCGAGATATGAGATCTCCAACAAGATTCTTTGCCTACAAGATGAACGAGAATAGCTGAATCGTTGAGCATGTGCTCAGATTGTCTGGGTGCTACAATCGCTTGAATCGAGTGGGAGTTCATCTTCCAGATAAGATAGTGATTGATATAGTTCTCCAAGTCACTTTCACTAAGCTACTAGAACTTGGTGATGAACTATAAAATGCCAGGGATAGAATTAATGATCCCTGAGCTGTTCGCGATGTTTGACACCGCGAAGGTAGAAATCAAGAAGGAGCATCAAGTGTTGATGGTTAGTATAACCACTAGTTTCGAGAAGGGCAAGGGTAAGGAGGGAAACTTCATGGATGGCAAATCAGTTGCTGCTCCAGTGAAGCAACCCAAAGTTGAACCCAAACCCGAGACTAAGTGCTTCAATTATGAGGAGAGATGTCGCTGAAGCGGAACTACCCTAGATACTTGGTAGATAAGAAGGCTGACAACATCGACAGAAGTATATTTGATATACGTGTTATTGATATGTACCTTGCTTGTACTCCTAGTAGCACCTGAGTATTGGATACCGGTTTGGTTGCTAAATGTCAGTAACTCGAAATAAAAGCTACGGAATAAAAAGATAACTAGCTAAGTGTGAGGTGACGACGTGTGTTGGAAATGTTTCCAAGGTTGATGTGATCAACATCGCACGCTCTCTCTACCTTCGAGATTAGTGACGAACCTAAATAAATGTTATTTGGTGTTTTTGCGTTGAGCATGAACGTGATTAGATCATGTTCGTTGCAACACGGTTATTCATTTAAATTAGAGAATAATGATTATTCTATTTACATGAATAATACCTTCAACGGTCATGCACCCAGTAAGAATGGTTTGTTGAAACTTGATCGTAGCAATACACATGTACATAACATTGATGCCAAAAGGATACAAAGTTAATAATAATAGTACCACATACTCTTGGCACTGCCGCTAAATGTCATATTGGTATAAAACGCATGAAGAAACTCCATGCTGATGGATCTTTGGACTCATTCGATTTCGAATCGGTTGAGACATGCGAACCATGCCTCTTGGTCAAGATGACTAAGGATCCCGTTTTCTGTTTTGATGAAGCGGGCAAGTGATTTATTGGAAATGATAAATGTTGATGTATGCAATCCAATGAGTCTTGTAGCGTGCGGTGGATATCATTATTTTCTTACCTTCACTGATGATTTGAGTAGATATAGTGTATATTTACTTAATGAAACACAAGTCTGAATCGTTTGAAAGGTTCAAGCAAATTCAGAGTGAAGTTTAAGATCATCGTGACAAGAAGATAAAAATGTTTGCGATATGATCGTGGAGGTGAATATCTGAGTTACGAGTTTGGCATACAACTTTAGAAAATGTGAAAGTTGTTTCACAACTCACGCCACCTGGAACACCATAGTGTGATGGTGTGTCCGGACGTCATAGTCGCGCTCTATTGGATATGGTGCGTGCTATGATGTCTATTATCGTTTTGTTACTATAATTTTGGGGTTATGCATTAGAGACAACTACATTCACTTTAAATAGGGCACCATCTAAATCTGTTGAGATGACACCGTGTGAATTATGGTTTGATAGAAACCTGAGCTGTCATTTCTTAATGTTTGGGGTTGCGACGCTTGTGTGGATTTTTTTTCACCTAATGAGCTCGAACCCAAAGCGAACAAATGCATCTTCATAGAATACCCTAAGAACAGTTGGGTGAACCTTCTATCTCAGATCCAAGCATAAAATGTTTGTTGCTAAAACTGGGTCCTTTCTCGAGAAAAGGTTTCTCTTGAAAGAATTGAGTGGGAGGAGGATAGAACTTGATGAGGTTATTGAACCTCTGTTTCAACCAGAGAGTAGCGCAGCACAGGAAGATGTTTCCGTGAAGCCTACGTTAGTTGAAGAGGAAGTAAATGATGATGATCATGAAGCTTCGGATCAAGTTACTATTGACCTACGAGGAAAATAGAGCTTGATGAGGTTATTGAACCTTTACTTCAACCAAAAAGTAGCGCAACGCAGAAAGATGTTTCTGTGAAGCCTACGTCAGTTGAAGAGGAAGTTAATGATGATGATCATGAAGCTTCAAATCAAGTTACTATCGAACTTCGTAGGTCGACAAGGACGTGTACTGCTCCTGAGCGGTACGACAACCCTGTCTTGGAGGTCATGTTGTTGGACAACGATGAACCTACGAACTATGGAGAAGCGATGATGGGCCCGAAAACCAACAATGGTTAGAGGCCATGAAATCCGAGAAAGGATCCATGTATGAAAACTAAGTATAGACTTTGGTAGACTTGCTCGTTGGACGGCAGGTCGTTGAGTACAAATGGATGTTTAAAATGAAGACATACGCTCATGGTGAATGTCACCATTAGTAAAGCTCAAATTGTTGCAAAGAAGTTTGCGACAAGTTCAAGGAGTTGACTACGATGATACTTTCTCACTCATAGCGATGCTAAAGTCTGTTGGAATTATGTTAGCAGTTGCTGCACTTTCAATTATGAAATCCGGCAGATGGATGTCAAAACATCGTTTCCTTAACGGTTTACTTGAGGAAAGGTTGTATGTGATACAACCAGAAGGTTTTGTTAGTCCTAAGGATGCTAAAAGGTGTGCAAGCTTCAGTGATTCTTCTATGAACTGAAGCAAGCATCTCGGAGTTGGAATATACACTTTGGTGAGGTGATCAAAGTTTTTGAGTCTATACAAAGTTTACGAGAAACTTGTATTTGCAATAAAGTGAGTGGGAGCACTATAGAGTTTCTGATAAGTATATGTGGATGACATATTGCTATTAGGAAATGATGTAGAATTTCCGAAAAGCATAAACAGTTGTTTGAAAAGAGTTTTTCAAAGGAAGACCTGTATAAAGCTATCTAATTGTTGAGCATCAAGATCTATAGAAATAGATCAAGATGCTTGATGAGACTTTCAATGAGTGTATACCTTGACAAGATTTTGAAAGAGTTCAAAATGTATTAAGTCAGAGAGAAGTGTTCTCGCCTGCTTTGTAAGGTGTGAAGTTGAGTGAGACTCAAAGTTTGACCACGGCAGAAGAAAGAGAAAGGACGAGTGTCGTCCCCTATGCCTTAGCCATAGGCTTTGTATAGTATGCCATGCTGTGTACCCCACCTGTGTGTGCCTTGACATGAGTCCGTCAAGGGGTACAAGAGTAATCCAGTAGTGAATCACTGGCCAGCGGTCAAGATTATCCTTAGTAACTAAAATACTAAGGAGATGTTTCTTGATTATGGAGGTGATAAAGAGTTCGTCGTAAAGAGTTACGTCGATGCAAGCTTTAAACACCAATCCGAATGACTCATAGTAGCAATCTGGATACGTGTAGTGGAGCAGCCATTTGGGATAGTACCAAGTGGAGTGTGGTAGCAGTGTTTACAGTTAGACATAGAGATTTGCAAAGTACACACGGTTCTGAATGTCGCAGACCCTTTGACTATAAAGACCTCTCTCACATGCAAAGCATGATCGAGCCCCAGAACTCATTGGGTGTTAGATTCATAACAATGCGAAGCACATAGTGATGTGAACTAGATTATTGACTCTAGTGCAAGTGGGAGACTGTTGGAAATATTCCCTAGAGGCAATAATAAATTAGTTATTATCATATTTCCTTGTTCATGATAATCGTTTATTATCCATGCTATAATTGTATTGATCGGAGACTTAGATGCATGTGTGGATACATAGACAAAACCATGTCCCTAGTATGCCTCTAATGGACTAGCTTGTTGATCAAAGATGGTTAAGGTTTCCTAGCCATGGACATGAGATGTCATTTGATAACGGGATCACATCATTAGGAGAATGATGTGATGGACAAGACCCAAACTACAAACGTAGCATATGATCATGTCAGTTTATTGCTACTGTTTTCTGCATGTCAAGTATATGTTCCTACGACCATGAGATCGTGCAACTCACGGACATCGGAGGAGTGCCTTGTGTGTATCAAACGTCGCAACGTAACTGGGTGCCTATAAAGGTGCTCTATAGGTATCTCCGAGGGTGTCTGTTGAGTTGGCATGGATCAAGACTGGGATTTGTTACTCCGTGTGACGGAGAGGTATCTCAGGGCCCACTCGGTAATACAACATCACAACAAGCCTTGCAAGCAATGTGCCTAAGTGTTAGCCATGGGATCTTGTATTACGGAATGAGTAAAGAGACTTGTCGGTAACGAGGTTGAACTAGGTATGGAGATACCGACGATCGAATCTCGGGCAAGTAACATACCGAAGAACAAAGGGAATGTTATACAGGATTGAATGAATCCTTGACATGGAGGTTCGACCGATAAAGATCTTCGTAGAATATGTAGGAACCAATATGGTCATCCAGGGCCCGCTATTGGTTATTGACCGTAGAGGTGTCTCGGTCATGTCTACATAGTTCTCGAACCCGCAGGGTCTGCACACTTAAGGTTTGGTGACGTTTCGGTAGTATAGAGTTATGCATGGTGGTGACCAAAGGTTGTTCGGAGTCCCAGATGAGATCCTGGATGTCACGAGGAGATCCAAAATGGTCCGGAGGTAAAGATTCATATATAGGAAGTCCTATTTTGGTCGTTGGAAAAGTTTCGGGGCTCATCGGTAGTGTACCGGGAGTACCGGTAGTGTATCGTGAGACCTCCGGGAGGGGTATTTGACCCAAGAGACTTCATGGGCTGTGGGAGAGTGAATATCAGCCCTTAGTGGGCTGGTGGAAACTCCCACACAAGGCCCATGTGGCTGGAGAAGAAAACCCAATAGGAAAAGGTGGAAAAAGGAAAAAAAGGGACGAATCCTAGTCCTACTAGGATTGGAGGAGAGTCCTCCAATCCTAATAGGTTCGGCCGACCCTATGGGGCCTTGGACCTTGCGCCAGCCCTCCACCTCCCTCCCTCCTATATATACTGGTGGTATTGGGTGTTTTGCACTAGATTTTACGGCCACGCGCTACCCGTTCCACCGGTGCTCCTCTAGGTCGGATTTCCGCAGTGCTTAGGCGAAGCCCTGCCGGAATTGCTCCACCACCATCGCCGGAGCGCCGTCATGCTGCCGGTGAACTCTTCTTCCTCTCCACTTCCTCTTGCTGGATCAAGACGGTGGAGATCGTCATCAAGCTGCACGTGTGTTGAACGTGGAGGTGTCGTCCGTTCGGCGCTAGATCGGAAGGACCGTGATCAAGATCGCGAGACGGTTCGTGATGAGTTTGCGAGACGGACCGTGATGAGTTCACGGGACGGATCATGATGAGATCGCGGGACGGATCGTGATGAGTTCGTGGGACGGATCGTGATTGGATCGCGGGATGGATCGTGATGTGATCACGGGACGCTCGGCGATTTGGATCGCGAAGATGTTCGACTACACCAACCGCGTTTCTTAACGCTTCCCGCTTAGCGATTTACAAGGGTACGTAGATACACTCTCCCTCTCGTAGATGCTCATCACCATGGATAGATCTGCGTGTGCATAGGAAATGTTTTGTTTCCCATGCAACGTTCCCCAACAGTGTCTCGGTCATGTCTACATAGTTCTCGAACCCGTAGGGTCTGCACACTTAAGGTTCGGTGATGTTTCAGTAGTATAGAGTTATGTATGGTGGTGACCGAAGGTTGTTCGGAGTCCCGGATGAGATCTTGGACATCACGAGGAGTTCCGAGATGGTCCAGAGGTAAATATTGATATATAGGAAGTCTTGTCTTGGTCACCGGAAAGGTTTCGGGCTCATCGGTAGTGTACCAGGAGTGTCGGGAGGTGCTGGGGGACCATCGGGAGGGGTATTTCGACCCAAGAGGCTACATGGGCTGTGCGAAGAGGTATATCAGCCCTTAGTGGGTTGGCCTAAGTCCCACAAGAGGCCCATGAGGCTGGAGTGGAAGGAGAAGGAAAAAAAGCCAAGGTGGAAAGAGTTTCCAACTGGGAAGGAGGAGTCCTAGTCGTACTAGGATTGGAGGAGGACTCCTCCTCTCCTCCTTGCGCAAGGCCAAGGGCTGGTACCTTGTGCACCAAGCCTCCTCCCTCCCTCCTCCTATATATACTAGAGGTTTTGATGGTTTTGTGACACAGAAAAACAGCCACGTGCTGCCCTCTTCTCTAGATCGTAGTTTCTCCTCTAGATTGGTTTCGGCGGTGCTTAGGCAAAGCCCTGCTAGAATAGCTCCACCGCCATCGCTGCAACGCCATCACGCTGCCGGAGAACTCATCTACCTCTCCGCTCCCTCTTGCTGTATCAAGAAGGCGGAGATCGTCATCGAGCTGTACGTGTGTTGAACGCGGAGGTGCCGTTAGTTCGGCACTAGATCGGAAGGACCGTGATCAAGATCGCGAGACGATCATGATGGGATCGCGGGACGGATTGTGATTGGATCGCGAGACAGATCGTGATGGGATCGTGGGACACTCGGCGATTTGGATCGCGAAGACGTTCGACTACACCAACTGTGTTTCTTAACGCTTCCCGCTTAGCGATCTACAAGGGTATGTAAATCCACTCCCCCTCTCATAGATGCTCATCACCATGGATAGATCTTGCATGTGCGTAGGAATTTTTTTGTTTCCCATGCAACGTTCCCCAACAGCCATGTCCTCTCTCAAATCTTCCATGACGACCGAGGTCAAATCCATGTTCAAAGAATTCCTTGATACTCTTAAACTTTCCACCGATGCGGTGCAAGTGGGTAATCCCACTAACTCGACATCGGATGTCAACTCCCGTAAGGAGGGGGCTAGTGCTGATAAGGATAATCATTCTCAAGGAATTAATGGGTCAGGGAGCTTTGCCTCAATTCCCCCTCCTGTGATATATGGAGGACCGGTGCATCTACCTCATATAGTTAATCACGGTCCTCCTCTTAAACTTGTTAAGAATGATTTTGCTAACTGGATTTTCAGTATCAAGTCTCATTTAGATCACAACTCAATTCATATCATGAGAGTCATTGAAGAAGGATACTACCCTCGTGATCCATGCAACCTCACTCCAAGAGAACAAGCGGATAAACATCTAAATTCTTCCGCCTTGTTCATACTCCAAGCTGCGGTTCCCACTGAAGACCTACCTCACCTACGTCCCTTCACTGTTGCTAAAGAGTGTCGGGAACACATTGTCTCCTGTACAAGGGCAGCTCAAGCATTCAACGGTCAAACTATGAAGTTGTCCTTGATCATTCAGATGAGTTTGTAATGATAGAGGATGAGGAACCGTGTGAGCTCTATAGAAGGGTGTCTGCTCTCGCCGTTGCCCTCAAAGATCATGGTAGCAAGGATGTGGATGATACTTGGATCAAGCATAAGTTTCTGAAGGCCTCATGCCCTACAATAAGGCCATGTCCGCTGTCATCCGGTAAAGACCAGACTTTCACACCTTGTCTTTTGGTGATGTGTTGGATGAATTTATTGCAATGAACATCTTGAGCACGATAGCTCACAATGCTCTCGCCCGCATGCAACGGTCAAAGAAATCATCCCCCAACCTTGCTTTGAAGGCAAAGGCCAGTCAAGAGGAATAAGAAGAAGAAGAAGAGGGTTTCCCCAAGGACACCAAGTATGCTTATCATGAGCATATGGCTCTTGCATCCAGGCAATTTTGGGGCAACAAGAGAAATATGAGGCCCAAATTCTCCAAGAACAACTCAAATGGGTCAAAGGGCAAGCAACGTGTGAGAACGTGCTACAACTATGGTAATGTGAGTCACTTTGTGGTGGATTGCCCATATGAGAAGAGGGAAGACAATGGTGGCAAGCTCACTCGCAAAGATAAGGCCAAGTCCTTCCCCAACAAGACCAACTTCACCAAGAAGGCTCCTCACAATGTATTGGTGGCTCAAGAATAGTATGCCTCGGATGATGATGTTGATGACGAAGACACAAGCAGTGAAGGAATGGCAATGGCATTTGTGGCAATTGCTTCCTCTACTCCAACAAAGGTGTCACTCTTCGACGCCCCCAATGAGAACATTGTCGCTTGGTGCCTCATGGATAAAGCTATCACCAAGGTAACCTCCAACGCCAAAACCTAAAACATTAAGACTTCTATTTCTCCCACTCCGTCTTTGTTAGATTGTGTGGATGGACGTGAGGAGGCGAAAGAGGATAAAAATGAGTTTGAAAAATTCTTGTGTAAACTCAAGGGAGAATCCAAGAAGCACTCCGTTTCTCTCTTGGAACAACTTGGTAAGGCTAATGACACTATTGATTCTCAAGAAGAATATCTTGAGGAGTTGAGAGGCCATAGTCGTGATTATGCCAACGAGATAGCAGATCTATCTATTGATCTTGAGGAAGAGCAAGGTCTTCGTATGACTCTTGAGGAGTCGCAAAATGATGACCTTGCTAAATTACGTACAGATTATGATCATGCTATTGTTCTTAACCGTGTGCTCAAGTCTGAAAAGGTTGCACTTGGGGTTGGCCATGATCGACTCAAGGTTGAGCTTGACGCACACTTGACAATGCTCACAAGGAATTGAAGTGTTTTCATGCCTCTCTTAAGGAGTCACATGATCAACTCCAAGTAAAACTCACTAAGGAAATTTCCACGTGTCCTCCTTTTGTTCTAATTGATAATGCATCTGCTACTAACCCATGTTGTGAGCATGCACATCTTGTGGAGGAAAATGCTAAGCTAAAAGAGCAGCTTGAAAAGGGTTTGGTGACGTGTATCCAAGGTGAGAAGACTCTCAATGACCTTTTGAGTAATCAAAAGGAAGTTGTTGCAAAAGAAGGGGTTCGGTTTGCACCCAACAACAACAACAACAAGAAGGTGAAAACCAAGGAAGTTCCACCGCTCAAGGAAACTTTTGTAAGAGCAGGAGATGGTCCTCATGAGAAGAAGAAAGACAAAGTTGTGGTTGGTAATGTCAAGAAGGGAAATACCACTCACCCCAACAAGACCGACGACTTTTACCCCTCTTATGTTTTATGTCATGCTAGTGATGGGCATGTTTATGCCAAATATGTTGGTTCTTCTTATGAGTACATTGAATGGTGTATTTGGGTTCCTAAGACCCTTGTTGCTAACATGAAAGGACCCATTAAAGAATGGTTACCTAAAACCAAACATTGGTCTATTGTAGGGGTTTGCTTCCGGAGGAGTGTCATGGTTGCTCGATAGTGGAGCGACAAATCGTATGACCGAAAGCAAGGACTTGGTGGTGGACGTTCATCCTGACCCATCCGTGGCCACCAAAGTCTCATTTGGTGATGATGCAATTTCAAAGTATTGGGTCTTGGCAAGGTGATAGTCTCTCCGGAACTCTCCATGGAGAATGTTATGCTTGTTGAGACCCTTGCATACAATTTACTTTCTGTTCATCAACTCGCACTCATGAGTTTTAGTACCTTCTTTGGTATTGAATCTGTGGCCCTTTTGTGGAGCAAGACTCTTAAAGTAGCTTTTGGTGGGCATGTCGAGAACAGTCTCTATGTGGTTAACTTCTCGGAGCGACCCACTAAGATCGCGACTTGCCTAATGGCTAAAGTTGATGTGAGATGGCTCTGGCATCGCCGGCTAGCCCATGTCAATACGAGATCTTTGCAAAGTCTCCTCAAAGGGTATCACATCCTTGGACTAACAAATGTAAGTTTTGACAAAGATCGTGCTTGCAGTGCTTGGATTGAAGGAAAGCTACATGAGACTGCTCATCGCCCCATGACTACCATTTACTCGAAGAGGCCCTTGGAGCTCCTCCACATGGATCTCTTTGGTCCTTCATCTTTTGATAGCCTTAGGGGAAGAAAGTATTGTTTGGTGATTGTGGATGACTACTCAAGATACACTTGGGTATATTTCTTGAAGAGGAAGAGTGAAACACAACAAACAGTCATCGACTTTGCAAATGAAGCTCAACGACAACATGAGGCAAAGATTCTGATGATAAGAAGTGACAATGGCAGCGAGTTCAAGAACTACACCTTGAATGAGTTCCTTAGTGATGAGGGGATCAAGCATCAATAATCAACACCTTATACCCCTCAACAAAATGGTGTTGCCAAGAAAAAGAACCGGGCGTTGATGGACGCGGCAAGGACCATGATGGAGGAGTTCAAATCTGCGTACAATTTCTGGGCCGAAGCCATCAACATAGCTTGCCATGCATCCAATGGGCTCTATCTCCGAAAAGGCTTGAACAAGACTCCTTATGAAATTCTTACCGGTAACAAGCCCAATATCAAATACTTCAGGGTGTTCGGTTGTAAGTGTTTCATTCTCAAGAAAGGTATTCATTTGTCTAAATTCGAACCTAGAGATCAAGAGGGCATATTTGTAGGTTATGCTACAAACTCTCGCGCATACCGTGTCCTCAATAAGTCCACCAGACTCATTGAGGAGATGTGTAACGTAGAGTTTGATGAAAATAATGTCTCCCAAGTGGAGAAAAGTGGTCTTTGTGATGTAGGTGATGAAATTCCTCCCCAAGCCATAAGAAGAATGGGTGTGGGACACTTCCTACCCGTTGAGGAACACCTTATGGCCGAAGGAGAAGGATAATGTTCCACTCAAGTGGAACCATCACCGACACAAGACCCACATGCTTCCGAAGAACAAAATGAAGGTCCTCTACGACATGGAAAAGATCAAGGGCAAAATCTATCTACTGATGATGGTGTCTCACCAAGTGATGCCCAAGATCAAGTCCACGTCCCCGAGCAAGCTCAAGCTCAAGATCTTCTTCAAGATCAAGGGCAAGCTCACGAAGGCGCTCAAGATCATCAAGAAGATGCTCCTCATAATGTTGTCCCTCAACTTTCCATGGAGGAAATCTTAGAGAGACGAGCCGCCAAGAATGCTGCCAAGCTTGTACATAATCAACATTTGATGGAGGACATCTACGGCAGCTTGAAAAGAGGGGTAACCGTTAGTGCATCTAGTGCCCCTTAGTGATTTTGGTGTATTGAAGACTTATAGGTTAAGGCACTAATGTGTTTCTGAGTGTACACATGCACTATAAGTCGATGAGGAGTTTGATATATTCGGAGATTATCGGCCCCTAAAAATGTATGTCTTCAAGTGAAGACTTTGCTGAAGACTTTCTGAAGACTTTGGTGAAGACTTTGTGAAGACTTTGAAAATAAAGAAGTCGGTGTGACCTTGAAGATATGAACAAGGAATATGAAGCGTGAAGACTTTTGTTTTCGTAGTTTCATTTCCTTTATTTGAGTCATAGGAAACACCGTACTATTAAAGGGGGCCGAGGTAATACTAAGGAAAATTTCCAACTAATGCTCAGCTCCAAAATCCTCAGCCTATACAATCCTTCGAGTGAAGCCTTTGGAAATCTCTTACGGTTCAGACAAGGTCTTCAGACAGAGACGAAGTTCTTCTAGTCTTTGAGGAAATTGATCTGACTGAGGAGTTAGGATTTTGCCAGCGCGAATTGCCTGCAAGTGAGGAACATGATAAGATGATGACTTTCATAGTTCAAAATTCCGATCGTTGCTGTGCTTAGCGCCAGGTGTCCTCAATCATTCTTATCCACATAACGGTCATATTCTTGGGGGCATTTATGTCTTATCATGAGGTTGCATCCTGGCTATAAATAGCCACCCCCCACAACCACTAGTTGGTTGGCTGCTCCGAGAGAGAACTGACACTTGTCATTTGAGAGCAACCCATCCTCTGAGGACTTTGAGAGAAACTCATCAGTGAGGAAAATTCCTGTGTGGAACCGACGCTTGTTACCTTTGAGGATTGTGCATCCTCCAGACGGTTAGGCGTCATGGTCTAGTGCTCCTGCAGTCAATTGGGGACCACGAAGTGACCTTGGTCTAGAGCATCTAGCAGAAAATTGTGGATCGCCGGGTGACCAGTTTGTGAGGGTTTTGGAAGTCTACCCTTAAGACTTACCACGAGTGTTGGGTGAGGACTGTGTGACCTTAGCTCAAGGAGAATACGGTAAGGACTGTGTGTCCTGGGACTGTGTGTCCTCTGGTTTAAATACTAGGCCGCTCCAAACCAGACATACGGCTGTCACAGGAGTTGGAACTAGGTCATCAAACAATTGTCTTCATCGAGCTACCTGGTACTATTTCCTCAACCTCCTTATTCCTCATAAACCTGTTGATGAAATTGATTGCTACTGTTTGAAGAATTTGACTGAAGACTTTCGCAAATTCCTCACCTCAAATTCTTCAAGTTGCCTTGTTCATCACTGCTTATCCTTTATCACGCTACTCTCTATTTGTGCATGTTTCATTCATCATGAAGACTATACTGTTACTATGTTCCTCATGCACTTGAGTACTTATTCCGCTGCTAGTTATTCATCACATTTAAAATTCCTCAAAGTTGAAATTCCTTAAGTGATGAATTTGTAAAAATCGCCTATTCACCCCCCCTCTAGTCGATATAACGCACTTTCAATTGGTATCAGAGTAGGTACTCCCTTGCTCTGTGTGATTTTGGTTTAACCACCTGGAGTTCTAGTTATGTCGACTGCAGGTATGATCAAGGTTTCAGCAGGCTATCCTACCTTCGATGGGACGGACTACCCCTACTGGAAGAACAAGATGCGTATGCACCTTGAAGCTATTGACAATGATCTCTTGTACATTGTGGAAAATTGTGTGCCCTCTGTCGCTCCCACTGTTACAGCTGCTGATGTAAAGAGATTCAAGCAACTTGATTCTCAAGCGAAGAATATCATCTGTGGTCATCTGAGCAAAGGTCAGTATGGCAGAGTGAGTGCTTTGGAATCTACTAAACTTATCTGGGATAGGCTGTCCAAAGTCAATGAAGGTGTTTCCACTCAACGTGACTCTCGTGTTGATGTTCTTCGCAATCTCTTCAATTGCTTCAAGAGACTTGACAATGAAAATGTTCAAAAAATATTTGATCGCCTCACTGATATATCCAATGAACTTCAAGCACTAGGTGCCACTAATATCACTGACCATGAAGTGGTGAAGAAATTGCTACGATCTCTCGATTCCTCATTTGATACTCTGGTTTTGATGATTCAAGAACGTGGAGATTATAAAGCTCTTGATCCTGCTGATATTCTTGAGAGACTCAATACTCATGAATTCCAACAAGCTAAGAAAAGAGACCTCTACGGGCCAAGCTATGGAAGATCTCATGCTCTAAAGGCAAAAGCAATTTCCTCATCTGAAGAAGAAGATTCTGACAGCAGCCTTGGTGATCCTGTAGAACTAAGTCATGAACTAGCTATGCCTGTGAGGAAATTCCAGAAGTTCTCAAGAAGAGGTGGATTTGTAAAGTCATCAAAAAGTGGCTTGAGGAAATCAGATTCCTTAGAAGATTACAAAAGGAGAACATGTCATCGTTGCAAGAAGCCTGGCCACTTTATCTCTGATTGTCCTCTCTGGGAAAAAGACTCAAAGAAGAAGAAGAAATACAAGGATGATAGTTCTGATGACTCGAAGAAAAAGAAGAAATCTTCAAAGTCCTCATCTTCAAAGTCCTCAAAGCACAAGAAGAATGGTTCCAGAAAGGCTCGAGCATTCATCGGCAAGGAAATGGATTCTGAGGAAGAATGTGAAGAATGTGAAGACGAGGAAGAATCTAAGGAGGAATCAGAATCTGGTGTCGCTAGCCTTGCTCTCGCTACTGCTTTTGTCAGCAAGTCCATCTTCAACAATGAAGAATATGACTACTGCAACGACTCTGACATCAACAATGATGATTATGCTCCCACTTATTGCTTCATGGCAAAAGGCTCAAAGGTATACAAACATCATTCCTCATCTGAATCAAGTCAAGGTGAATGTGATGAATATGTGAAACCTAGCTATGCTAAACTTGTTAAAATTGCCACTAAGCAACAAAGTGCACATGAAAAGCTTCAGAAAATGCTAGAAAAAAGCGATGATCTGTTAAACCATGAAGTGGATCGGACTCAAACTCTGTATGTCGATCTTAAAAGTCTTCAGACAAAGTATGATAACCTTCAGAGTCATCATAACGACCTCTTAGCCGATCATGAGAAGCTTTCATATGAATTTCTTCAAAGAAAGCAAGATCTTGAAAAGCTGAGGGTGTCACATGAGGATCTCCAAAGGGAAAACGATTCCTTACTGGCTCAACAGATCAGTACCGCTCAGGAAGAATTTGTTCCACCTTGTTTGAAATGCATCGAACGTGAAACTGCTAATTCTTCACCTGAATGTTCAAATGCTTTTACTGCTGCAAATTCTTCAACTATTTCAGCGGTTTCAAATTCCTCATCTGGGGATACCACAAGTATCACTGATAACAATGCAGGGTTGAAGGAATTGTATGTGACAGGCATGTACAAAAGTCTCAAAGGGCATCAAACCCTTTGTGATGTCCTCAAGAAGCAGATTCTGAACAGGAACCCTAGGAAAGAGGGTATTGCCTTTGTGAGGAAACTCAACGCTGATGGATCCTACTGGACACCTGAGTAGTACCCCAAAACCTCATGGGTTGCTGCAAAAGGATCTCCTATAGATCCATCCACTTTATCTGGATTTACTTGTGAAACTTCATATTCCTTTGATGAGTCACTTGACTCCAATTACAGATTCTTCAAAAATCAGAGAAGTGAAGTATTTGCTAGATATGTTGGAACAAACTGCAGGAACGGTTCTCCTATGAAGAAAATCTGGGTTCCCAAGAGCTACCTACAAAATCTTGAAGTGAATGTCCTCACGACACCACTCATGAAGAATCGGAACCCCAGATCAAATTCCTCATATGGACGAAAGTCCTCACTTGGACCAAATTCCTCAAATGGTCAAAATCACCATTCTCGTGCTAATGCCTCTGTTTCGCAGGGAAAACCTAAGAGTTATGAATATGTGCATTATTCTTCAAACCATTATGTTCATAAGTCCTCAAAGAATTTATCCGCTTATTCATTTGAATACTCTAACCCTCGCTCTGTGAAACGAAGCGCACTTGCTTCAATGCCTCCCTTCTCACATGGTTCTCGCAGAATGATGAACTCTTTGCCACCCCTTCAAATGTGGGTGGTGAAGAAAACAAACTGACATCTCATGCAGGGTCAGGTATCCAGATGAATTTGAACATCTGATGAATTTGCTGGAGACCTAAGGAAATGCTTGAAAGGACGCAAGCTAACCATGATGAAATGAATTCTTCATTTCTCACGTCCTCACTCTACTTGCTTACTATCTTATGTGATGAAATTCTGTCTGATGAAATTGATATCATATTCTTCACTCTGAAGCATATGAGTTCGTAAGTTGTACTAATTCATCTGTAGGATGATACTCTAAAAGCTACTGAGTGGGTTCTCGATAGTGGATGCACAAACCACATGACGGGTGACAAGAATCTACTGTTGAATTTGCCACTCACTCCATCTCCTCTGAAGCATATCACCTACGCAGACAAAGGAAAAAGCAAGGTATTGGGACTTGGTAAGGTTGCTATCTCAAAGGACCGAACCATGGACAAGGTGATGCTTGTTGAATCCCTCGGGTTCAACCTTATGTCTGTCTCAATGCTTTGTGATCTTGATATGGTTGTCGTATTTGGAAGATATCGTTGTGTTGTCATCATGGAATCTGATAATTCCAAAGTCTTCAAAGGCTTTAGGAGAGGAGACTTGTATATTCTTGATTTCTCTACAGGTCCTCAACCTGCCACTTGCTTACTTGCAAAGTCTTCAGAAGGTTGGCTGTGGCATCGACGACTTGGACATGCTGGTATGAGGAACCTGCACACACTCGTGAGGAAAAAGCACATCATTGGCATCGAGGGTGTCAAATTACTCAAGGACCACCTCTGCGGTGCATGTGAATATGGGAAGATGACCAGATCCAAGCATACCTCAAAGACAATCATGACCACGACTCGACCCTTTGAATTGATTCACATGGATCTATTTAGCCCCACTCATTACTCCATACTAACAAATGCATCAAGTTTGTATGGCTTTGTCATTGTTGATGATTACTCTCGTTACACATGGGTGCATGTTATTCGGTAAAAAAACGAAGTGCATGACGTCTTCAGACGATTTGCTTCAAGGGCCTCCACCAACTTCGGCGTCAAAATCAAGCATATCAGGAGTGATAATGGGACTGAGTTCAAGAACACTAATCTTGATGAATATCTTGATGAACTTGGTATTACTCATGAGTTATCTGCACCTTATACTCCTCAGCAGAATGGCATTGTGGAGCGCAAAAACAGGACACTTGTTGAGATGGCTCGCACCATGTTTGACGAATACAAAACCCCTCGTCGCTTCTGGCCTGAAGCAATTGATACTACATGCCACATCATCAACAGGGTATATCTTCACAAATTCCTCAAGAAGACTTCATATGAGCTCATGACAGGCAAGAAACCCAATGTAAGTTATCTCAAAGTCTTCGGTGCAAAATTTTGGATCAGAGATCCTCACCACAGTTCTAAGTTTGCACCGAAAGCACATGAAGGTTTTATGCTTCGTTATGGAAAGGACTCGCACACCTACAAAGTCTTCAACACCTACCATCACAAGATGGTTGAAACTATAGATGTGCGGTTCGATGAAACTAATGGCTCACAAAGAGAGCATCTGCCTTCTGTGTTAGATGAACAATCTCCTGAGGAATCCATCAAGCTGAAGGCAACAGAAGATGTCATACCTGTTGGGGAACGTCGCATGGGAAACAAATTTTTTTCCTACGCACACGCAAACCTATCCATGGTGATGAGCATCTACGAGAGGGAGAGTGGATCTACGTACCCTTGTAGATCGCTAAGCGGGAAGCGTTAAGAAACGCGGTTGGTGTAGTCGAACTTCTTCGCGATCCAAATCGCCGAGCGTCCCGCGATCCAATCACGAACCGTCCCGCGAACACATCATGATCCGTCCCGTGAACTCATCACGATCCGTCTCACGATCTTGATCACGATCTATCCCGCGAACTCATCACGATCCATTCCGTGATCACATCACGAACCGTCTCGCGATCTCGATCACGGTCCTTCCGATCTAGCGCCGAACGGACGGCACCTCCGCGTTCAGCACACGTGCAGCTTGATGACGATCTCCACTGTCTCGATCCAGCGAGAGGAGGCGGAGAGGAGAGAGAGTTCAACGGCAGCGTGACGGCGCTCCGGTGATGGTGGTGGAGCAATTCCGGCAGGGCTTCGCCTAAGCGCTGCAGAAAACCGATCTAGAGGAGAAACTATGCACCGGTGTAACGGGTAGCACGTGGCCGGAAATTCTGTCCAAAAACCACCCAATCCACTAGTATATATAGGAGGAGAGGAGAGGAGAGGCAGCCAAGGCCTTTGGGTCGGCCGAAATAGGAGGTGGGAGCAATCCTACTTCACCTCCAATCCTAGTTGGAGTAGGATTACCTCCTATTGGCTGATTTTCCACTTTTTGCTTTAGGACTTTCTCTCCTGCGCCATGGGCCTTTGTGGCTGTTTTCCCAGCCCACTAAGGGCTTGTTATTATTCTCCCACAGCCCATGGACCTCTTGGGGTCGAAATACCCCTCCCGGAGGTCCCCCGGTACACTACCGGCACTCCCGGTACACTACCGATACTCCCGGTACACTACCGATGAGCCCGAAACTTTTCCGGCGACCAAACTGGGACTTCCTATATATGAATCTTTACCTCCGGACCATTCCGAAGCTCCTCATGACGTCCAGGATCTCATCCGGGACTCCGAACAAACTTCGGTCACCACCATACATAACTCTACACTACCGAAACGTCACCGAACCTTAAGTGTGCAGACCCTGCGGGTTCGAGAACTATGTAGACATGACCGAGACACCTCTACGGTCAATAACCAATGGCGGGACCTGGACGTCCACATTGGTTCCTACATATTCTACGAAGATCTTTATCGGTCGAACCTCTATGTCAAGGATTCAGTTAATCCCATATAACGTTCCCTTTGTTCTTCGGTATGTTACTTGCCCGAGATTCGATCGTCGGTATCTCCATACCTAGTTCAACCTCGTTACCGGCAAGTCTCTTTACTCGTTCTGTAATACAAGATCCCGCAACTAACAATTAGTCACATTGCTTGCAAGGCTTATTGTGATGTTGCATTACCAAGTGGGCCCCGAGATACCTCTCCGTCACCTTGAGTAACAAATCCCAGTCTCGATCCATGCCAACTCAACAGACACCATCGAAGATACCTGTAGAGCACCTTTATAGTCACCCAGTTACGTTGCGACGTTTGATACACACAAGGCACTCCTCCGATATCTGTGAGTTGCATGATCTCATGGTCATAGGAACACATACTTGACATGCGGAAAACAGTAGCAATAAACTGACACGATCATATGCTACGTTTGCAGTTTGGGTCTTGTCCATCACATCATTCTCCTAATGATGTGACCCCGTTATCAAATGACATCTCATGTCCATGGCTAGGAAACCTTAACCATCTTTTGATCAACGAGCTAGTCTATTAGAGGCATACTAGGGACATGGTTTTGTCTATGTATCCACACATGCATCTAAGTCTCCGATCAATACAATTATAGCATGGATAATAAACGATTATCATGAACAAGGAAATATGATAATAACTAATTTATTATTGCCTCTAGGGCATATTTCCAACAGTCTCCCACTTGCACTAGAGTCAATAATCTAGTTCACATCACCATGTGATTCGCATTGGTATGAATTTAACACCCAATGAGTTTTGGGGCTCGATCATGCTTTGCATGTGAGAGAGGTCTTATAGTCAACGGGTCTGCGATATTCAGATCCGTGTGTACTTTGCAAATCTCTTATGTCAAACCGTAAACACTACTACCACACTCCACTTGGTACTATTTCCAAATGGCTGCTCCACTATACGTATCCAGATTGCTACTACTAGTCATCCGGATAGGTGTTAAAGCTTGGATCGACGTAACTCTTTACGACGAACTCTTTATCACCTCCATAATCAAGAAACATTTCCTTAGTCCTCTGGTTACTAAGGATAATTCCGACCGCTGTCCAGTGATCCACTCCTGGACCACTCTTGTACCCCTTGACAGACTCATGGCAAGGCACACATAGGTGCGGTACACAGCATGGCATAATATAGAGCCTATGGCTAAGGCATAGGGGACGACATTCGTTCTTTCTCTTTCTTCTGCCGTTGTCGAGCTTTGAGTCTCACTCAACTTCACACCTTACAAATCAGACGAGAACTATTTCTCTTGCTGATCCATTTTGAACTCTTTCAAAATCTTGTCAAGGTATGCACTCATTGAAAGTCTCATCAAGCATCTTGATCTATCTCTATAGATTTTGATGCTCAACAATTAGGTAGCTTTATCCAGGTCTTCCTTTGAAAAACACTTTTCAAACAACCTTTTATGCCTTCCAGAAATTCTACATTATTTCCGATCAACAATATGTCAACCACATATACTTATCAGAAACTCTACAGTGCTCCCACTCACATTATTGCAAATACAAGTTTCTCGTAAACTTTGTATAAACTACAGAAACTTTGATCACCTCATCAAAGTGTATATTCCAACTCCGAGATGCTTGCTTCAGTCCATAGAAGGATCACTGAAGCTTGCTCATCTTTTAGCATCCTTAGGACTGACAAAACCTTCTGGTTGTATCACATACAACCTTTCCTTAAGTAAACCGTTAAGGAAACGATGTTTTGACATCCATCTGCCAGATTTCATAATTGAAAATGCAGCAACTGCTAACATAATTCCAACAGACTTTTAGCATCACTACGAGTGAGAAAGCCTCATCGCAGTCAACTCCTTGAACTTGTCACAAACAACTTTGCAACAAGTCGAGCTTTACAAATGGTGACATTCACCATCAGTGTCTGTCTTCATTCTAAAGGTCCATTTGTACTCAACGACCTGCCGTCTAACGAGCAAGTCTACCAAAGTCTATACTTGGTTTTCATACATGGATCCTATCACGGATTTCATGGCCTCCAACCATTTGTCGAAATCCGGTCCCATCATCGCTTCTCCATAGCTCGCAGGTTCATCGTTGTCCAACAACATGATCTCCAAGACAGAGTTGTCGTACCACTTAGGAGCAGTACACATCCTTGTCGACCTACGAAGTTCGATAGTAACTTGATCTTGAAGCTTCATGATCATCATAATTAACTTCCTCTTCAACTAACGTAGGCTTCACAGAAACATCTTTCTGCGCTGCGCTACTCTCTGGTTGAACAAAGGTTTAACAACCTCATCAAGTTCTATCTTCCTCCCACTCAATTCTTTCGCGAGAAACATTTCCTCGAGAAAGGATCCGTTTAAGCAACAAACACTTTGCACTAGGATCTGAGATTGAAGGTTCACCCAACTGATCTTAGGGTATTCTATGAAGATGCATTTGTCCGCCTTGGGTTCGACCTCATTAGGTGAAAACATTTTCCACACAAGTGTCACAGCCCCAAATATTAAGAAATGACAGCTTAGGTTTCTATCAAACCATAATTCACACGGTGTCATCTCAACGGATTTAGATGATGCCCTATTTAAAGTGAATGTAGTTGTCTCTAATGCATAACCCCAAAAATTATAGTAGTAAAACGATAAGAGACATCACAGTATGCACTATATCAATAGAGCATGACTATGATGTTCGGACACACCATCACACTATGGTGTTCCAGGTGGCGTTAGTTGTGAAACAAATTTCACATTGTCTTAAGTTGTATGCCAAACTCGTAACTCAGATATTCACCTCCACAATCATATCGCGGTCACTTTTATCTTCTTGTCATGATGATCTTTTAACTTCACTCTGAATTTGCTTGAACCTTTCAAACGATTCAGACTTGTGTTTCATTAAGTAAATATACACTATATCTACTCAAATCATCAGTGAAGGTAAGAAAATAACGATATCCACTGCATGCTACAAGACTCACTAGATTGCATACATCAACATGTATCATTTCCAATGAATCACTTGCCCGCTCCATCCAACGGGGTCCTTTAGTCATCTTGCCCAAGAGGCATGGTTCGCACGTCTCAACCGATTCGAAATCGAATGAGTCCAAATATCCACCAGCATGGAGTTTCGTCATGCGCTTTATACCAATATGACATTTAGCGGCGGTGCCACAAGTATGTGGTACTATCATTATTAACTTTGTATCTTTTGACATCAATGTTATGAACATGTGTATTACTACGATCAAGATTTCAACAAACCATTCTCACTGGGTGCATGACCATTGAAGGTATTATTCATGTAAACAGAATAACTATTATTCTCTGACTTAAATGAATAACCGTATTGCAACAAACATGAGCTAATCATGTTCATGCTCAACGCAAAACACCAAATAACATTTACTTAGGTTTGTCACTAATCCTGAAGGTAGAGAGAGCATGCGATGTTGATCACATCAACCTTGGAAACATTTCCAACACACATCGTCACCTCACCCTTAGCTAGTTCTCCGTTTATTCCGTAGCTTTTATTTCGAGTTACTAACATTTAGCAACCGAACCGGTATCCAATACCCAGGTGCTACTAGGAGTACTAGCAAGGTACACATCAATAACTCGTATATCAAATATACTTCTGTCGATGTTGCCAGCCTTCTTATCTACCAAGTATCTAGGGTTGTTCCGCTTCAGCGACCTCTCACCTCATAATAGAAGCACTTAGTCTCGGGTTTGAGTTCAACTTTGGGTTGCTTCACTGGAGCAGCAACTGACTTGCTATCCATGAAGTTTCCCTCCTTGCTCTTGCCCTTTTTGAAATTAGTGGTTTGATTAACCATCAACACTTGACGCTCCATCTTGATTTCTACCTTCGCGGTGTCAAACATCGCGAACAGCTCAGGGATCAATACTTCTATCCCTGGTGTATTATAGTTCATCACTAAGTTCTAGTAGCTTTAGTGACAGTGACTTGGAGAACTATATCAATCACTATCTTATCTGGAAGATCAACTCCCACTTGATTCAAGCGATTGTAGTACCCAGACAATCTGAGTACATGCTCAACGATTGAGCTATTCTCCTTCATCTTACAGGCAAAGAATCTTGTTGGAGATCTCATATCTCGCAACACAGGCACGAGCCTGAGATCACAATCTCTGCTCCTAGAACATCTCATATGTTCCGTGACGTTCAAAACGTTTTGGAGCCTCAATTCTAAGACGTAATGCATGACGCACTAAACTATCAAGTAGTCATCGAAACGTGCCTGTTAGATGTTCACAACATCTATAGACGACGCTAGAGGGGGTGGCGCACCGACCGGTGCATTAAGGACATAAGCCTTCTGTGCAGCAATGAGGACAATCCTCAGATCACGGACCTAGTCCGCAATATTGCTACCAACATCTTTCAACTCTATTTCTCTAGGAAGATATAAAAATTTAAGGGAGCTACAACGCGAGCTAGTAATCTACAACATAATTTGCAAAGACACTTTGACTATGTTCATGATAATGAGTTCAATTAATCATATTACTTAAGAACTCCCACTCAAATTGACATCCCTCCGATCATTCGAGTGATACATGATCCAAATTCACCAACTCAAGTCCGATCATCACGTGAGTTGAGGTGGCTGCAATGGTGAACATCATTATGTTGATCATATCTACTATATGACTCATGTTCGACCTTTCGGTCTCTCGTGTTCCGAGGCCATGTCTGTACATGCTAGGCTCGTCAAGTTTAACCCGAGTGTTCTGCGCGTGAAAATCTGGCTTGCACCCGTTGTATGTGAACGTAGAGTCTATCACACCCGATCATCACGTGGTGTCTCAACACGACGAACTTTCGCAACGGTGCACACTCGGGGAGAACACAGTTCATCTTGAAATTCAATTGAGGGATCACCTTATAATGCTACCGCCGTACTAAGCAAAACAAGGTGCATAAAAGGATTAACATCTCATGCAATTCATAAGTGACATGATATGGCCATGAACTTGTGTTTAAGATCTCCATCTTCGAAACACCGGCATGATCTCCATCGTCACCGGCACAACACCATGATCTCCATCATCTTGATCTCCATCAATGTGTTGCCATTGTGGTTGTGGCACCAGCCCTGCTTCTACTTCTATTGCTACCGCTTAGCGATAAAGTAAAGCATTACATAGCGCTTAATGATTGACACGCAGGTCATACAATAATTAAAGACAATCCTATGGCTCCTTCCGGTTGCCGTACTCAACGACATGCAAGTCATGAAATTCTATACATCACATGATCATCTCATACATCACATATATCTCATCATGTAATTGGCCATATCACATCACAACATACCCTGCAAAAACAAGTTAGACGTCCTCTAATTGTTGTTGCATGTTTTACGTGGCTGCTACGGGCATCTAGCAAGAACGATTCTCACCTACGCATAAACCACAACGGTGATACATAGATTGCTTTTCAACCTTCTCAAGGACCGCCTTTGTCGAATCCGATCCAACTAAAGTGAGAGAAACTGTCACCCGCAAGCCATCTAGGCAACAAGTTGCGTCGAGGGAACCGGTCTCTCGTAAGCGTACGAGTAATGTTGGTCCGGGCCGCTTCATCTCACAATCCCGCTAAACCAAAATATGACCAAGGGAGGAAGCAATCTAAGCATCAATGCCCACAAACCTTTTGTGTTCTACTTGAGATCTCATCGAACCATCAACCTAGCTCATGATGCCACTGTTGGGGAACGTCGCATGGGAAACAAAAAAATTTCCTACGCACACGCAAACCTATCCATGGTGATGAGCATATATGAGAGGGAGAGTGGATCTACGTATCCTTGTAGATCGCTAAGCGGGAAGCGTTAAGAAACGCGGTTGGTGTAGTCGAACTTCTTCGCGATCCAAATCGCCGAGCGTCCCGCGATCCAATCACGAACCGTCCCGCGAACACATCATGATCCGTCCCGTGAACTCATCACGATCCGTCTCACGATCTTGATCACGATCTATCCCGCGAACTCATCACGATCCGTTCCGTGATCACATCACGAACCGTCTCGCGATCTCGATCACGGTCCTTCCGATCTAGCGCCGAACAGACGACACCTCCGCGTTCAACACACGTGCAGCTTGATGACGATCTCCACCGTCTCGATCCAGCGAGAGGAGGCGGAGAGGAGAGAGAGTTCACCGGCAGCGTGACGGCGCTCCAGTGATGGTGGTGGAGCAATTCCGGCAGGGCTTCGCCTAAGCGCTGCAGAAAACCGATCTAGAGGAGAAACTATGCACCGGTGTAATGGGTAGCACGTGGCCGGAAATTCTGTCCAAAAACCACCCAATCCACTAGTATATATAGGAGGAGAGGAGAGGAGAGGCAGCCAAGGCCTTTGGGTCGGCCGAAATAGGAGGTGGGAGCAATCCTACTTCACCTCCAATCCTAGTTGGAGTAGGATTGCCTCCTATTGGCTGATTTTCCACTTTTTGCTTTAGGACTTTCTCTCCTGCGCCATGGGCCTTTGTGGCTGTTTTCCCAGCCCACTAAGGGCTGGTTATTATTATCCCACAGCCCATGGACCTCTTGGGGTCGAAATACCCCTCCCGGAGGTCCCCCGGTACACTACCGGCACTCCCGGTACACTACCGATACTCCCGGTACACTACCGATGAGCCCGAAACTTTTCCGGCGACCAAACTGGGACTTCCTATATATGAATCTTTACCTCCGGACCATTCCGAAGCTCCTCGTGATGTCCAGGATCTCATCTGGGACTCCGAACAAACTTCGGTCACCACCATACATAACTCTACACTACCGAAACGTCACCGAACCTTAAGTGTGCAGACCCTGCGGGTTCGAGAACTATGTAGACATGACCGAGACACCTCTACGGTCAATAACCAATGGCGGGACCTGGACGTCCACATTGGTTCCTACATATTCTACGAAGATCTTTATCGGTCGAACCTCTATGTCAAGGATTCAGTTAATCCCGTATAACGTTCCCTTTGTTCTTCGGTATGTTACTTGCCCGAGATTCGATCGTCGGTATCTCCATACCTAGTTCAACCTCGTTACCGGCAAGTCTCTTTACTCATTCTGTAATACAAGATCCCGCAACTAACAATTAGTCACATTGCTTGCAAGGCTTATTGTGATGTTGCATTACCGAGTGGGCCCCGAGATACCTCTCCGTCACACGGAGTAACAAATCCCAGTCTCGATCCATGCCAACTCAACAGACACCATCGAAGATACCTGTAGAGCACCTTTATAGTCACCCAGTTACGTTGCGACGTTTGATACACACAAGGCACTCCTCCGATATCTGTGAGTTGCATGATCTCATGGTCATAGGAACACATACTTGACATGCGGAAAACAGTAGCAATAAACTGACACGATCATATGCTACGTTTGCAGTTTGGGTCTTGTCCATCACATCATTCTCCTAATGATGTGACCCCGTTATCAAATGACATCTCATGTCCATGGCTAGGAAACCTTAACCATCTTTTGATCAACGAGCTAGTCTATTAGAGGCATACTAGGGACATGGTTTTGTCTATGTATCCACACATGCATCTAAGTCTCCGATCAATACAATTATAGCATGGATAATAAACGATTATCATGAACAAGGAAATATGATAATAACTAATTTATTATTGCCTCTAGGGCATATTTCCAACAATACCCACTGAGGAAATCATTCCAACAAATGAAGAATCTCATGCTGATATACCTGAAGAAAATGGTGCTGATGAAAATCCTCAGCCTCGTCAACTTGCTCATCCAAGAGTAGCAAATGAAGTGCAGATTGACAAAATCATCGATGACATCAATGCACTAGGTCCTCTTACACGCTCAAAAGCTTCACATCTAACTAACTTTTGTGGGCACTTTGCCTTTGTCTCTATCATAGAGCCCAACAAAGTTGATGAAGCGTTCAAGGAGACCAAGTGGATTCAAGCTATGCAAGAGGAATTGCATCAGTTCAAGCTCAACAACGTGTGGGAACTTGTCAAGCGACTAGATTCTCGCAAACATAACATCATAGGTACCAAGTGGATCTATCGCAACAAGCAAGATGAAAATGGCCTCGTGGTGAGGAATAAGGCTCGCCTTGTAGCCCAAGGCTATACACAGGTTGAAGGAATTGACTTTGATGAAACGTTTGCACCTGTTGCTAGACTTGAGGCTATCCGCATATTACTTTCTTATGCTAACCATCATAATATCATCTTATATCAAATGGATGTGAAAAGTGCATTCCTTAATGGTAAGCTTGAGGAAGAAGTATATGTTGCTCAACCCCCAGGTTTTGAAGACCCTAAGCATCCTGACAAAGTCTTCAGACTAAACAAGGCCCTCTATGGCCTCAAGCAGGCCCCTCAGGCGTGGTACGACACTCTGAAGGAATTCCTCATGAAGAAGGCTTCAAACCCGGTTCACTCGACCCAACTCTTTTCAAAAAATCCTATGACAATGAACTGTTCATATGCCAAATATACGTTGATGATATTATCTTTGGATGTACTGACAAACGTTACAGTGATGAATTTGCCTATATGATGAGTGAAGAATATCAAATGTCTATGATGGGAGAGTTGAAATTCTTCTTAGGTCTTCAAATTTGTCAGCAAGACAATGGCATCTTCATCTCACAAGAGAAATACCTCAAAGATGTTCTGAGGAAATTCGACATGCAAGATTGCAAAGGCGTCAAAACTCCAATGCCTTCAAAAGGCCACCTCAGCACTGATGAAAATGTTAAAGATTTCAATCAGAAGGTATACCGCTCCATGATTGGCTCTGTCGTGGATTTGTCACGGCAGATGTCCAGGTCAACGGACTTAGGTTCGGGGAGACGCAACTACGTGGAGGCTTGAAGGGGTTGATCGGAATCGAGAAGACACGGAGTTTTACCCAAGTTCGGCCCCTCCGATGGAGGTAAAAGCCTACGTCCTGCTTGTCTGGTATTGATGATGATGAAGATCTCTCGGTTGCAAGGGTGCTAAACGCTACCTCTAATCACGAGAGCCTCTAATCTGTATCTCTCTAATCTCTTGTGTTGTCTAAACTTGTGGACTTGTGTCTCTTCTCAACTTGTCCCTCTAGGGGTGCTCTACCCCTCCTTATATAAGTGGAGAGGGTAGGTTTACAAATAGAGTCCTACTAGGAGTAGGATTAGGACTAGTCTCTCACGAATCCTACTCCGGGTCTTATTTCCTTTAATATAATCCTTCTCTCTTGTGGGCCTTCTCCTGTGGGCCTTCTCTTGTGAGTCGCCGGCGCCGGCTAACCCGCCGGGTCTTGGGCTTGGTCATCCTGTGACTCGCCTGCCGGGTCTTAAATAAGAATGTCATGTCTTCTGCCGGGTCTCCTGTGAGTCGCCAGGCCGGGTCATACCATGGGGTATATCCCCGTCATTAGCCCCCAGATTAGCTTGAATTTATTCATGGTAATCTCCTAAAATAAGAGTAACAAATATGTTAAGTGGCCGGCTTGCTCCTTTGGCCGGCTTGTAAAATGGCTTCTCAGAAATCCGGGTCTTGTCTCCATATGAATGAGTCGTCTTGATAATCATCTTGCTTTGTCAATGTCTTTTGAAAAATATTGAGAATAGAACACCCATATGACATTGAGTCGGCTTCCGATGCTCTTGGCGGGTCATCTCCGCCGGGTCATAATCATTGATGATGTCGGGTCATTATCGTTGGTGACTCCGGGTTAAATAACTAGAATCCTGCTGACTTGATAAATATTGGGATGAAAATCCATCTGATGTAGAACCGGACTTCCATTGTTGTGAAGCAGGGCGGTTTATATAAACTCTGGCGGGTTATGATCCTTTGATAACACCGGGTCATAAGTGTTGGTGACGCTGGGTCTAACAACTGAACTCCATATTTAGTAACTTGAAAATTCTCCTCAAAGTTTTTGATATGTCCATATTACCTGTAGCCCCCAAGCTCCGAGATTATCCATGATAACTTGGTGCTTTGCAAATAACATTTTGGACTGTGTAGCCCCCAAGTGTCGGGTTGTCCTGCCTGCAGCAACCTGGGACTTATAATTGCTTTATACCTTTATAATGTTTCAGCGGGTGTAGCCCCCAAGCTCTGGCTCACTAGAAAGCTTTGGCAGGTGTAGCCCCCAAGGGCCGGCTCATCAGAATGTGATGCGCCGGGTCTTTAATTTGAATCTCTTAATCTGTTGGAACAGCTGAATATTGTAGCCCCCAAGTACCGGGTCGCACGCCTGCGGCGACTTGGGACTTTTTAGAAAGTTTGATCTGAGTGATGTAGTCCCCAAGTGTCGGGTCAGTAAGAATTTACTGGGCTGGGACTTATAAAAAATATAGAAAGACCGGCTCGAGATAATATGGTCTTGCTGACAATGTAATGGTTTAGAAACCGGCTTGCATTAGTCCCCAAGTGTCGTGGTGCATGCTTGCAGCGACATGGGACTTTGCATAATTGATATAAACTTGGACTTGGATAATGTAGCCCCCAAGTGCCGGGTCGTCTGCCTGCGGCGTCTCGGGACTATGTGAGAATAAAATGACTCACCATAATCTGTTGAATGAATCTTTGACCGTGGTCGTAATATAACCCGAAATGAATATCCTGGAATAACTCTTTTGTCTTTGACATGAAATTCCTGCTCGTGGTTGCGATGCAACCCGGCAAATATGAGAAATCCATGAGTGTTGTAGATTACTACAGAGCACAATTAAAGAAATCTGAGAACCGGCCAATTTAGATGACACGACATTATATCTGATAGGGCTTCTCTTTGCAAGATAATAATTTCTTCGAGCTGGTTTGAAAAAAACCCAATCATTTATTACTGGTGATGATAAACCATGAAGATCCAGCCATGTTGGTTATTTTAAAAAATCCATTTGCTTTTGTAGAATACTTTAACGGCGGCTCATCTTAAGAGATAAAACCTGCAAAAATGAACAAGATAGAATATATTCTGCATTGTTGTGAGGGCGGCTTGAAGAAGCTCAACCCGGAGATGTTCATACCTTTCATAACATTGCTCCTTTCTCATAATCTTGCTCTGATCCGGCTTGATAAGCCGGCGTGTTATCTAGAGGTGGGAAGCTCCCTTGAATAATCCACGGCTTTGTATGCGAACACCGGTTGTCGATGGGCGATGTAAGCTATACCTCAAGGCAAGAAGCCTCCATTGACAACCATGGCTAATAATTAGCCTGAGACGGCATAAAGCCGGCTGTTTGAAAGGAGAAGTAAGCTATACCCGAAGGCAAGAAGCCTCTTTCAACAGCTACAGTTGATAAGCAACTGAGTTTTGGCGTAAACGCCGGTTGTTAGGGTGAGATAAGCGAACTCGTTGGTAAGAAGCCCCCTTCAACAATCGCGGTTAATAAGTAACCGGAAGTGGCATAAAGCCGGCCATTAGGGTGAGATAAGCGATACCCGTTGGTAAGAAGCCCCCTTCGATGGCCGCAGTTGATAAACAACTGGAATTTGGTGTACACGTTGTTGTCTTAGGGTACTGTAAGCTATACCAAAGGTAAGAAGCCTCCATCAACAACAACGCTTAATGTAACCAAACTATGATTCGATGCTTGAACTCATACCAGTTCAGGGTCTCTAGGCGAGATTGGCCGTCAATTTCTTGAACCGGCTCAGGGTCTCTAAGCGAGATTGGCCGTCAATTTCTTGAACCGGCTCAGGGTCTCTAAGCGAGATTGGCCGTCAATTTCTTGAACCGGCTTAGGGTCTCTAGGCGAGATTGGCCGTCAATTTCTTGAACCGGCTCAGGGTCTCTAGGCGAGATTGACTGGTAAGAGTTCAGCAGGTCACCTCAATCTTAGCCGGTTCAGGGTCTCTAAGTGAGATTGGCCGTCAATTTCTTTGAACCGGCTCAAGGTCTCTAGGCGAGATTAACCGGTAAGGCAGGCGGGTCACATAGCGGAGCAGCATCAATCTTGTAAGCTGCCATCTTGTATGAAGAAACGACAGAAGCTCCAAATGTCTTTATCATGACCCATTGATCTGGGCACCCATGCTTGAATGGTGCATCACGGCGGTCCGTCCTCTTGGGCAATCTTTTAATCATCCACCAATAATGTAGTAGCCCCCAGGATTGGGTTTTTCTCTTGCAAAGACCCGGGGTTTTTGTTGAAAACGACCAAATGTGTCTCGCCATGTCTATAGCCCCCGAGTCTTCAGTTGACTCGAAGAGGCGGCTTGAGAATCTCCATTGAAAGTTGAGGTTGGCTGTGGCGGGTTATAGATGACCCCGCATGATTTGTTTCAATAATCCGGTCGAGGGTTCGTTCCGGCTGGTTATTGAAGTGAACCAAACTGTAGTGGTGGCGACTTGTGCGCCTGTCCGTCGGGCGGCTCGTATCGACGAGCACCGCACCGATATGTTGATGTAGATCACAGTGTGGGTGGCGTCTTGCACGTGTCAGCTGGACGGCTCGTATAGGCGAGCACTGCACCGATATGTTGATGTAGACGTAGAAACCAATCGCGGCACTGTAAGCCGGCCCTGTTTGTGAAATATGCCACGGCGTTATAAGCCGGCGCGGATGATGAGAGACGGACATGGCATTTGTAAGCCAGCGCGGGTGACGAGAGTCGGCCTCGGCGTTGTAAGCCGGTGCGACCGCGGGAGATGGTCACGGCATTGTAAGCCGGCGCCGTGGCAAGACACGATCACGACATTGTAAGCCGGTGCAATGGCGAGGGAGTCCCTTGAATAACGTGACACGCACCACCACCTTTGGCACGCCTCCATCACCGCGGTATAGTGCCCCTTTGGCAATGACTAATTGTCCTGTGTCAAAAAATATTACAAAGACAAAGTAATTGTTTTTCGACAGAATCAAAAAAGTATAGATAAAATAAATTGGGTGGATAACACATGTTTCATCTCGACGATGAGCTGAGTCATCTCGTAATCTCAACATCGATTGAACCACTCTCAAAACCGCAGCGGAGGTGGCAACTCAGCCACGGTGGCTCGGAGACGGCGCTGGACCGAGGTGGTTCGGTGGTGACGGCGCTTTCGTCAAAAGAAGTCCAGCGGGGCAACTTGAAACGCGATCGCACCAGGGTCAGAACAGAGTGGCTCGAAACGGACACTTCCGGGTGATTTTTTTTATTTTTTTTAGAGCCAGCCCCCACTTTATCCGTCGCGGGGTGACCAGTCGGCCACGCGGCCATAGCGCGGCGGGTGGACGAGGCTGGGCCGCGGCAGAGCGAGGCAGTGGAGGCGGCTGGCGCAGGGCCAGGGGCTGTGCGCGGGGGCAGGGGAATCAACCTTTGCGCGGCAGAGACGGCGGCAACGCGCGGCGTGGCGGCCATAGCGTGGCGAGGAATCGGCCTTTGTGCGGCAGAGACGACGGCAACGCGCGGCGGCTTGGCGAGGCGAGGCGAGGAGGTGCCATGGTGCAGCGGGCGTGGTGAGGAAGACGGCGTCCCCGGTGACGGAGCCCCTGGCGACGACGGCGAGGCTGCGGCGGCTGAGGCACGCGTTTTGGGCTGTGGTAGCTCGGCGGTGAGTGGCGTAGAAGGCAGGCGAGGCCTCGCCGGTGCGGCTCGTGCGGCGTGGTGATGACCGGCCAGGCCGGCGCGAAGAGGCGGCTTTGGAGGACAACGACGGGTCGTGGTCGGCGGCTGCGAGGCGTGCGGCGGCACGAAGTTGACTCCGTCTCCAGCGGAGGCGACGTGAGGCCGACGGCTTGTGGCCACGGCGAGGGCGGCTCAGCACAGCGGGGACCGGACGACGGGGACGGTGCGGCGGCGCGAGGCCGACTCGGAAGTAGCGCAGCAGAGCCGGCGGCCGGAGAAGGAGATCCACCATGTCGCTGGTGGCAGACGAGGCCGGTTTGGCCCGGCCGGTCGATTGACGCGGAGACGACTCGGAGTCGACTTGAGACCGCTGCAGCCACTCAGATTGAGGCCGCAGGCGACTCAGGGTGAGTGGAGGCGGGGCCGATTTGGAGTTGGCTCATGGGCGGCGGCGCAACAGCGGCTCGAGGCAAACCGGTGGAAACGGCTTGAGGCCAGCGTCCGTAGGGGCGGCTCAGCCCATAAACAAGGGGAGGCCGCGGCCACTCGAGGCTGCTCCGTGGAAGTGACGGCTTGAGGCCGGCGTCTGGAGGTGGCAGCTTGGAAGGTGCCTCCACGAATCAAGGTGAAGGCAGACTCGAGGTGAGGCAGAGGCCGGCGGCTTGCAACAGATGCTCCGGCGTGGGCGGCTCTTGTCGAGGCCGTCGGGGGCAGTTGCAGCTGAAGCATTTTAACGTGTAGTACTAATGGAAGTGTTTGGGGATTCTCTGGATTTGACTCGGTCTTCAGGTCAGAAAAAGTAGTAGCAGCAGCGATAGTTTGCTTTCCTTGGTACTTGAAACATGAGACTTTGTACGTGAAGTAGCAGCAAAAACTCGATTGATGCGTCCATACAAGTACTGATTTATTTGCTCAGCAGAGATTTGTTCCTGGCGAAAATTAGGTTGCACAGATCGCGCGATGCACGGTACGACTCCTAATCGAAGGAAAGTTTCTGAACTCATATCGGACTCGCGACTTGCGGCGGCGCAACAGCCAAAAATTGAATCTTCTGTCGGATTCGTTGAAGGTGTCTGCTACGAACAAGCTGCAAACCGATGATTTTTTTGGCTCTTCTTCGTTTCACGAATCACGAGCTTCTCGATCCCTGAAGAGCTCCTTCCAAGAACTCAACACTACCGTACGCTGTGCCCCACGGTGGACGCCAAATGTCGTGGATTTGTCACGGCAGATGTCCGGGTCAACGGACTTAGGTTCGGGGAGACGCAACTACGTGGCGGCTTGAAGGGGTTGATCGGAATCGAGAAGACACGGAGTTTTACCCAGGTTCGGCCCTTTCGATGGAGGTAAAAGCCTACGTCCTGCTTGTCTGGTATTAATGATGATGAAGATCTCTCGGCTACAAGGGTGCTAAATGCTACCTCTAATCACGAGAGCCTCTAATATGTATCTCTCTAATCTCTTGTGTTGTCTAAACTTGTGGACTTGTGTCTCTTCTCAACTTGTCCCTCTAGGAATGCTCTACCCCTCCTTATATAAGTGGAGAGGGTAGGTTTACAAATAGAGTCCTACTAGGAGTAGGATTAGGACTAGTCTCTCACGAATCCTATTCTGGGTCTTATTTCCTTTAATAGAATCCTTCTCTCTTGTGGGTCTTCTCCTGTGGGCCTTCTTTTGTGAGTCGCCTGGCGCCGGCTAACCCGCTGGGTCTTGGGCTTGGTCATCCTGTGACTCGCCTGCCGGGTCTTAAATAAGAATGTCATGTCTTCTGCCGGGTCTCCTGTGAGTCGCCAGGCCGGGTCATACCATGGGGTATATCCCCGTCAGGCTCCTTATTGTACCTATGTGCATCTAGCCTGATATAATGCTAAGTGTTTGCTTGTGTGCTCGATTCCAAGCAACACCGAAGGAATCACACCATAAGGTTGTGAAACATATTCTTCGATACTTAGCTCACACACCAACACTTGGATTGTGGTATCCCAAGGGCTCAAATCTTCACCTCGTCGGATACTCTGATGCTGACTATACTGGAGATCATGTGGATCGCAAGTCAACCTCAGGCACATGTCATTTCCTCGGACGATCCTTAGTCTGGTGGTCCTTGAAGAAGCAGAACTGCGTTTCACTCTCTACTGCAGAAGTTGTGTACATTGCTGCTGGCTCGTGTTGTGCTCAGTTACTATGGATGAAGCAAACCCTCAAGGACTATGACATCAAGCTGAAGAATGTGCCTCTTTACTGCGACAACGAGAGTGCCATCAAGATTGCCTATAACCCAGTTCAGCATTCCAAGACCAAGCATATCTAGATTCGTCATCACTTTCTTCGAGATCATGTACTCAAGGGCGACATCTCCATCAACCACATTCCCACTGAAGAACAACTGGCCGATATCTTCACAAAGCCCTTGGATGAAAAGAGATTTTGCAAGTTGCGGTGTGAGCTAAATATCTGAGAATCTTTGAATGTTCTTTGATGAAGAACACACATCCTAACACTTATGCAAAATTGATGACTTAGATGTGCAACACACGAAGTAATGTTTTTCTTCAACCAATGAAGAATAACTCTCTAAGTGTGAAGAAATTAACGAAGAATTTGATTCTCAGAACTCTACGACAATTGTACACGGTGTCTGAAATCATCATTCTTATACGGTGGGTTATGCCACCAACCAAAAGTTGAAATTCTTCAAAATTGAACACTTTGCAAATTCTTCAAATTATCAAATTTCTCAAATTTGCAAATTCCTCAAGTTTTCAAATTCATCAACTTTTCAAATTCTTCAAAACTTTTGAGACTCATATTCTTCATTGACTATATATATATATATATATATATATATATATATATATATATGAGTTTTTCAATGTCCTCAACAGCATTCACTTATTGCTAATTCTTCAAGTTGATTTTCATCTAAGTGAATGTGATCGGACCCTTTCCCCATCTATGCTAAACTCAACCCAGTCTGTTCACAAATTCTTCATATGCGTTCTACTTTGAAACTCGTTCAAAGTCTTCACTGCGTCCTTGACAGCTGAAGAATTTGCGAACGAAAACTTTAAAATCTTCTCTACCAAAATTTTCGGTGGTTCCCGCTCAAACTGTTCCTATTCCCACGCCTAGATAACCCACGACCCCCCACTATCGCCACCGCTAAGTTCGTGGGTGACACCTGTCGCGTGGAGAGCAAGGGTCAGGGGAAATCCTGTCCAAAATTTCCAGGCGGATCGGTTTTGACTTCCTCTATAAATGCCCCCTTCCCATCAACTGTGCTCGGTTACTCAACATCTCATCCCTGTCCCGAGCTCCAACCTAGCGCCGCCGCTAAAGTCATCGTCGCCGGTGAGGAAGAGCTTCACTGCCTCAACCTCGTCGTCACCGTACTCGCACGGGCCGCGGAAATCCTCATCCCACCGCCGCTGTAGCTGTCTCCCTCTGCCAAGCTTGGGCGTGGGAGATCTGAACACACGAACTTCCCGATCTCATCTCTGAGTCCGTCGTGTTCTTCACCAGGGTAAATAAAATTTACTTTTATTGTCCTTGTTTGATCCTCAAATGCTCTTTATATTCCTCAAAAGGTGTTTATATGTTATAAATCCAACTCTCAAGCACCTTTCATCTCCTCATACTTGATGATTTTCCCTAAGTAATGATTTTCTTCAAGATTCCTCAATTGTGCGAATTCTCAAATTTGCACAACTTTGGAACCTAAGACAAAGAACACTTAGTGAAATTCCTCAAGACAACCATGGTCAAATTCCTCACACCTAGTTTTTCAAATTTCTGAGAACGCATATGACCTCTTCAAATTCCTCGCACCTATACTCTGTTCACATGTACTACATGTCCGCTGATGAATCAGTAGGTTCTCATCAACTTAACTCATTTGCAGCGCTACTTGAAGAAAAACTGTGTACGTCTTCAGAATCTTCAAGAGTTCATATTCCTCAAGTGAAGAAAATGTCTGATGGAGAGAAACCTCAGAAAGGAGGGAAGAAGCCAGATGTGCACACTGCATTTGAGATCCCTGAGGATCTGTATGATGAATAGTGCACACCTAACGAAGAAACACATGGAAAGGAGACAACCAAGCAGAGGAAGATCTGTCTGCAGAAGATTGAGAGGAGATGGGCCAAAGAATGGAGAGAATATCGTTATGTAACTCCAAAATACATGATAAAATTCACTGTGAAACCACCTTGCAGTAGGCCTCCTCTTGCTCCAAACCAAATTGCTGATCCTACTAGCCTCAAAACTGGCGAGGACTTTCCTGACATGTGGGAGAAGCAACACGCCAAGTTGGTGAGGAAAGCCAAAGAGGCAGTGAAGAAATTCAACGAGGATTCTGCTGCTGCTGCCTCTGCCGGAGCTTCTGCTAGTGCTCCGAAGAAAATGGTAAAGAAACCTGCTCTGAAGATTGGTTCTTCAACATCAAAATCCTCAGTACAAATTCCTCAAGGTCAAAGGCCTCAGCCCAGAAAACCTTATGCACCTAGAACTGTTGCTGCTCAGTCATCTGCAATAGCTACAAAGTCCTCAACCCTAGTGCATCTGTCAACATGCAAAAGGACTGAGGGTTTCACCAAAGTTCCAAAGCTCACTACAAGCCCCCCACAACTGCAAAGTCTTCAACCAGTCCCTCTGCACTTAAACTGAAGAAGACAGCCGGACGTGGTCAAAGACCAAGTCCTCACACCAGCAAGGCTCTGGTCACAGTCCCCTCAGGTTGTTCAGAGGGTAATGATGAAGCTGATGATGAAGCTGATGATGAAGAATTGGTAGAAATCATCAGACAAAGTCAGCACAGGGCTGCTAGAGCAAAGGGAAGCTGTGTTCCTCTCATGTTGGATCCCAAGATGATCCTCAACTTCATCGACATATGGCATGAAGACCCAAGCACCCCACTTTCTTCACTGAATCTGCCTCCTGAAGTGGATCATGTCCTCACCCACTTCATCTCTGAAGAACAATGGAAGAGAGAGCAAGCTCAGAGAGCTAAGAGGAACAAGACTCGCAAAGAAAAGTTTTTGCACGAAAATGTGATGAATTTCACCCCAAATCAACTCGTCACAGTTCAGTTCGAGATTCACTCTCTCTCTTTGGATCAACTGAAATATGATGCTGAATGGAAGGGCACCAAGGTCAGACTCGTCAAGGCTGCTCAAGCAGCCGTAAAGGATCACAACACCAGGGTTGCAGCTCGATCGCAACCACAAATGCCTCAGTCTGAAGAAATTGCTCGGACTATAGATGAAACTCCTCAAGCAGCTGATGAAAATGCTCAGCCTGATGAAACTGCAGTAGGAAATGCTTCTGCACCAGAAGCAACTGCCAGTGCTGCTGAGGAAACTCAGACCACTAATGAACATGCCAGGACAACCTCCAATGTTGTGCTTGAAGAAACTGAACCACCCAGGACGGCTGCATCAGTCGTTCCTGAAGAAATTGCTACTGTTGAGGAAAATCCCCTCAAAAGAAAAGCATCAACTTCTGAAGCCTCTATGTTGAAGAAGTCGAAAACTTTGACAAGTTCCTCAGCAACACCACTTGATGCAACTCCAATTTCCTCGGCACCAGCCTATGCTATTGTGCCAATCGGGGAAGCATATGAAATTCCTCAAGAAGAAGAGAATCATTCAGCTGCTTCCTCAAAGCCTCTTGATGAGGAAATTGTCATCGATAACACTGCATCAACCCCCAAGGTATCATCGCTCCAGCTTCTAGTAACTGCTGAGGAAGCTGGCGAAGACATTGATGAAGACATTGACATTGGTGACACCACTCCAGTCATCAATGATGAATATTGGGAATCTGCACATCCCAATTCACCAATGGAAACACCTCTGATGTTGATTCCTCAGTCACCTGCACAGACTGAAGAAATACCTGAAGACTCTGAACACCTGTACCTTTCAGACCGTGAAGAAATTCCAGCTGCAACAGCCGAGGAAATTGATGCTCCGGCCACTTTTGAGGAACCAACTCTTCAAATCACTCAGTCTGCTGTTCCTTCCATGCCAACGGAGATCAAGGGGCATACACGAACAAACCTTCAACCCAAGCCAAGACTGCCTTTCAAAGGCACTGTTCGTCCCAAATTCCTCAAGAGGAATTTCTTCAATGAACACTCATTCTTCTCTGGACCAAACCCCTATGACTCTGCAAGGGCTGGTCGCAACAGGTTCTGGACTGTCACTCAACTGAATTACTATGCTTCAGTCCTCTATGAGAATAAGAAAGTCTTCGAGCACCATCAGATTCCTCACGCTGACATGGAAAATCTTCCATAATTTACTCTTGTGCTTCAAGTTCTATATGATGCTGGACTTCTTCCATTTTGTGTTGACATCTGCGATTGGAATGAGGAAATCATCCTTCAATTCTATGCCACGTTGCATATCAGCAGAGATTCCTCAGACATCAACTCTTGGATATTGGACTGGATGACTGGCACAACACACTTCACTGCTCAAACCTCTGAATTGCTTCAGTGTGTCCTAGTCCAAATTCCCTCAGATGAAGCCCGCAAGTTGTTTGATGAATCTCCTCTACCCAATCAACTGATGAATGTGCTGATGAAGACATTGCCACCTAGAAAGCCTCAACGCCAAGTCTTCTTAGTGAAGGATCTGCTCTATGTGCCTCGCACAGTCTATCGCATCCTGACAAAAACACTGTGTCCTTAAAAAGGCCATAACTCTGAGGAAGAAGAAGTTGAAGGAATCATGAAGAATGTGCTCTTCAATATCATACATGGTATTCCCATTAACTTACATGACTTCTTCATGAGGACTTTGGCCAGTGCAGCTGTCGCTCCATTTGAGCAGAAGCCATATGCACCATGGATTATGAAATTCATCAGGGATAAGTCCTCAGTGCACTACAAAGCTGATTTCCAGAATCACTTCAGTTTCCTTCCACCAGTTGAAGTCATCAAGAGTACGATTTCATCAGTTGAAGGGAAAGGCAAGTCTGTTATTGATGAAGGAATGCGTCCCCTGGATGGACAGTTTCGCAAAGCCGATTCCTTCTCCACAAACGATGACACTGCCACACAGGACTCTGATGCAAAGGCCCCAGCTCCCAAAGAGTGTGCCCCTCGATTGATGACTGATCGCGAACTTCTTATAAGTCTTCATCAGAAGGTCGATCGCAATCATAAGTGGGTAAAGCGTCAACTTGGGTATATTGTGCAGAACATGACTATGACGCAGAACACTGTCAAGAGGAACCACTATTATGCTCATGAAAACCTCAAGCGCTCTTGGGTTGTGCTAACTCACATCATGCCTTCTGAAGAATTGGATGAGCTGAACTTTGAAGAATATCCTGACTTCGCTCGCTGTCCTCAGAAGAAGTTCAAGAAAGTCCAAGTTCCTTTGATGGTCACCAGTTCATATTCTTCATCTCGCGAGCATGATGAAGATGAAGACATTGAAGATACTGCTGCTGATGTGCATCACCAATCGACCCCGACAACGCTGGCTCTCCTTCACCAACAAGATGAAATTACTCATGGGGCGTTAGTCATCACTTTTTCTTCACTTTTGGTCTTCGATGACAAAGGGGAGAAAATTAGAGTTAGTCTTCAAGCGGGTCTATATATATGGGCTATTTTTGTTTAAGTTACAACTCTCGCTCTTCTGAAGTTTTTGGTTATTGAGTTGTAAACTTAAGTCCGATGGTGGACTGACACTTTTTTCCTCGCATGCTTATTTCCTCAAATACCTTAATGCATGCATGCTGAATTTCGTCAGACACCATTTTCCTCACGCATTTCAAATTCTTCATTTCATATATTCAAATGCGTGTATGAATTACAAGATATAGGGGGAGTTCTCCATGTTTTGAACCTGCCATGTGCATTTGCAATCCAAAGCAAATTCCTCAAATATGCACATCTTCAGGGGGAGTTCTTCTATATCTTGCAATCAAATTCCTCAAAATCTGTACTTTCACTTCATATGTTTATCCCCGTTGAAAACTTAACCTATTTGTCATCAATCACCAAAAAGGGGGAGATTGTTAGTGCATCTACTGCCCCTTAGTGATTTTGGTGTATTGAAGACTTATAGGTTAAGGCACTAATGTGTTTCTGAGTGTATACAGGCACTATAAGTCGATGAGGAGTTTGATATATTCGGAGATTATCGACCCCTAAAAATGTATGTCTTCAAGTGAAGACTTTGCTGAAGACTTTCTGAAGACTTTGGTGAAGACTTTGTGAAGACTTTGAAAATGAAGAAGTCGGTGTGACCTTGAAGATATGAATGAGGAATATGAAGCGTGAAGACTTTTGTTTTCGTAGTTTCATTTCCTTTATTTGAGTCATAGGAAACACCGTATTATTAAAGGGGGGCCAGGTAATACTAAGGAAAATTTCCAACTGATGTTCAATTCCAAAATCCTCGACCTATACAATCCTTCGAGTGAAGCCTTTGGAAATCTCTTACGGTTCAGACAAGTTCTTCAGTGACACAGACGAAGTTCTTCTGGTCTCTAAGGAAATTGATCTGACTGAGGAGTTAGGATTTCGCCAGCACGAATTGCCTACAAGTGAGGAACATGATAAGCTGAGGACTTTCATAGTTTGAAATTCCGACCGTTGCTGTGCTTAGCGCCAGCTGTCCCCAATCATTCTTATCCACATAACAGTCATATTATTGGGGGCATTTATGTCTTATCATGTCAGGTTGCATCCTGGCTATAAATAGCCACCCCCCACAACCACTAGCTGGTTGGCTGCTCCGAGAGAGAACTGACACTTGTCATTTGAGAGCAACCCATCCTTTGAGGACTTTGAGAGAAAGTCATCAGTGAGGAAAAACCTACTACCAAACCACAAAACCCGAAGTGATTGAGCATCACTGAAGAAATTCCTGTGTGGAACCGACGCTTGTTACCTTTGAGGACTATGCATCCTCCAGACGGTTAGGCGTCATGGTCTAGTGCTCCTGTAGTCAATTGGGGTCCACGAAGTGACCTTGGTCTAGAGCATCCAGCTGAAAATTGTGGATCGTCGGGTGACCAGTTTGTGAGGGTTTTGGAAGTCTACCCTGAAGACTTACCACGAGTGTTGGGCGAGGACTGTGTGACCTTAGCTCAAGGAGAATACGGTAAGGACTGTGTGTCCCGGGACTGTGTGTCCTCTGGTTTAAATACCAGGCCGCTCCAAACCAGACGTACGACTATCATAGCAGTTGGAACTGGGTCATCAAACAATTGTCTTCATCGAGCTACCTGGTTCTATTTCCTCAACCTCCTTATTCCTCATAAACCTGTTGATGAAATTGATTGTTACTGTTTGAAGAATTTGACTGAAGACTTTCGCAAATTCCTCACCTCAAATTCTTCAAGTTGCCTTGTTCATCACTGCTTATCCTTTATCACGCTACTCTCCATTTGTGCATGTTTCATTTCATCATGAAGATTATACTGTTACTATGTTCCTCATGCACTTGAGTACTTATTCCGCTGCTAGTTATTCATCACATTTCAAATTCCTCAAAAATGAAATTCCTCAAGTGATGAATTTGTAAAAATCGCCTACTCACCCCCCTCTAGTCGATATAACACACTTTCAATAACCACTCATAGACAATTAACAAACTTTTGTGAACATCACGTGTTTGTTTCTTGCATTGAGCCCCTCAAGGTACAAGATGCACTCGAGGACATGGAGTGGGTTGAAGCTATGCACGATGAAATCAACAACTTCGAGCGCAACCAAGTGGGGCGATTAGTGCCAAGACCTAAGGAGAACCACAATGTTGTTGGAAATAAATGGATCTTCAAAAAACAAGCAAGATGCGAACGGTGTCATCATTCGCAACAAGGCAAGATTTGTGGCACAAGGCTACTCCCAAGTCGAGGGTATCAACTACGGTGAAACCCTTGCTCCCGTTGCCCACCTTGAATCTATTCGCATGTTGCTTGCATATGCTTCTCATCATAACTTTAAATTATATCAAATGGATGTTAAGAGTGCATTCCTTAATGGTCCTATTAAGGAGTTGGTATATGTTAAGGAACCCCCGGGGTTCGAGGATCCCAAGTTCCCCAATCATGTATACGTTCTCGATAAGGCTCTCTATGGCCTTAAACAAGCCCCATGTGCGTGGTATGAGCACCTTACCGAGATGTTGCAAGACCGTGGGTTTGAAATTGGGAAAATTGATCCCACTCTTTTCACAAACAGGATCAACGGGAACTTGTTCATATGCCAACTGTATGTTGATGATATTATATTTGGTTCTCCTAACAAAGCTTTCAATGAAGAATTTTCCACTCTCATGACAAATAAGTTTGAGATGTCTATGATGGGAGAGTTGAAGTTCTTCCTTGGCTTCGAAGTCAAGCAACAAAGTCAAGGTACCTTTATCAATCAAGCTAAATACACTCAAGACATGCTCAAGAGGTTCAAGATGGATGAGCTCAATTCTCCCAAGGCCAACACTCCTATGCCACTGAAATGCCATCTTGACAGTGATCCCAATGGTAAAGCTATGGATCAAAAGGTTCATATCTCCATGATTAGATCCTTGCTTTACCTTTGTGCATCTGGACCGGATATCATGTTAAGTGTGGTAATTTGTGCACGATTTCAATCCGCACCTAAGGAGAGTCACCATGTGACTGTCAAGCGAATCTTTCGATATTTGGCTCAACCCCAAACTTTGGCTTATGGTATCCCAAGGGTGCTTCATTTGATCTCATTGGATATACTGACTCGGATTGGGCGGGAGACCGTGTGGATAGGAAATCCACTTCCGGAGGCTGTCAATTTCTTGGTCAGTCTTTGGTAAGTTGGTCTTCAAAGAAACAAAACGGTGTTTCTCTCTTGTCCACCGAGACCGAGTATGTAGTTGCTGCCAGTTGTTGTGCACAAATTCTTTGGATCAGGCAAACTTTAAAGGATTATGGTGTCAATTGTGACAAAGTGCCTCTTTACTGTGATAATGAAAGTGCCATTATGATCTCCAGCAACCCGGTTCAAAATTGCAATACGAAGCACAATGATATTCGTCATCACTTCCTCCGGGAACACGTCAAGCGAGGAGATATCAATCTTATCCATCTCAACACTAATGAGCAACTTGCAGATATTTTTACGAAGCCATTGGATGAAGCAAGGTTTCGCGAGTTAAGGCATGAGCTAAATATCATTGATTCGAGCAATGTGGATTGACTTAGTGCACACCCCACCACACTCATCATTATGTCTTGTCTAGGTGTAGGCATGAATTTAGGGGGAGCCTAGTTCTCTCAATGAATTACCCCTCCCCTTATTATGCATAAACTAATCAAAGTCTTTCACATCCACCATTTTTCTGATGGTTATTGTGCTTCAAAGACGAGTCTTGGTCATGGGAGCAAGGATAATTCTTCACGGTGCCATACCAATTGACTCAAACATAGGTGGCTCCGGCCATCGCCCCCTCTTCATGAGAGGTAGTGGTTCAATGTTTGGTCCTCGTTTCTCCTCTCTAATATTTTGGACCATGTTCTTGTTTTGATTCGCTTCTTTTTTTGCTTTTTCGTATGTGTCCTTGTTGCATGAAGCCTATTGACTTATCTTTGTGCCTTTGTGTCTTTCATATTTCCTTCGAATTTGTGCGCAACGGATTTTTCTCTCAAAACCTGCACTTTGTGGGCAGCACGGTACTACCGTGGTATGCCACGGTACTACCGCTGGAGTTGGGTTGCTCCTGTGCTCGCACAGTAGCGGCCCCGGCACGGTACTACCTCTTCCAGCACGGAAATAAAAATTACTTCCGGTCGAGGAGCGGTACTACCGCCTCCAGCACGGAAGTAAAAAATTACTTCCGCTCGAGGAGCGGTACTACCGCAATGACCTGCGGTACTACTGTGCCGTCAGTTCCGCGTGGGGGTTAAGAGCAAGCAGGGGGAGTTCAAACTCCCCCATACCCATTGTGACACCCTGGATTTCTGCTATAGTGATCATTGTAATTAAGCTACAGCGATGGCCATGATTATGCTAATGCTTTTGCTAATCCATGTGTGATCACTTTTGGAATCAAAGCTCAATTCAATTTTCCTTTTACAATTCAAATTCATTTGAAAACTGGATAAAATATTTTTGCAAAATTAAAAGAAAAATGTTCAAGGTATGGCAAAAATTCTCTAGGCATTTGTCATGTTGAAACCACACTGTTGCATAGTATTTAAATTAACTAAATTGAAATGAAACCAAAGTAGATAATTAAATACAACAAAATTGTAAAATAGAAATAAGAAAGAATATAAAAAAAAGAAAATAAAAGGAAGGGGGGAAACCCCCACTGGGCCGATCAACCGGACCATGGCCCAGCCTGCCCTTCCCCCCCCCCCCCCACCGGTCCAACCAGCCCGGCCGCCCCGCTGGGGTCAAACCCCCACCCACCCATCGACACCCCCACCCATCCCCCACTCGCCCCGCACTCCTCTCCCCTCGCCCCCTCGATCCAGATCGGATCGGGGCTCCCCGCGGCGCCAGCGTCCATCGCCGCCGACCGCCGGCCCCTGCGCCCGTCCGCTCGCGTTCCCCCTCGACCACCGATGGCCACCGCCGCCGCCTCGCCCCCGCGTCGACACCGCCCCGCCACTGGATTCGCCCCACCGCCAGATCCGCCCCGCCGCCGGTCCTCCCCACCTGACCCTCCTCACCCCCTCCCCCGCCGCTAGTCCGCCACATCGCCGTCGCCTCCTCACCCCCTCCTCACGGCCACCTCAAGCCTCGCTGCCCCTGCCCCCCTTCAATGCTGGTGAGGCCCCCTGGCCATGGCCACTCCTTCTTCCTTCCCCCCGGCCGAAGCCCCACACCCACCGCATTGCCGCTGTGCGCCGTCGCGCCAGCCCAGCGCGGCGCGCGCGTGCCCGCGAGCGAGCCCTGCGGCGCCCCTAGCCGATTCGGCCCTGATGGGGGATTAACCCCCACCCCGTGGCCCAATGACAGCTGGGGCCCACAGCCCCTAGAACGATAAAAAACTAAATAAATTTTTTAATAAAAATATATATTTAAATGTTAATTAGAAATTAATTAAGTAATTAGTTAATTAAATGGTTAATTAAGGATTAATTAGATTAGTTAACTAATTCTTTTGGTTAATTAATTTATTTAGAGAATGACAGAGGGGCCCCACCTAACAGTTGAGCAGGTTAACTCGGGCCCCTGGACCCACTGGTCAGTTGACCAGGTCATCGGTCAATGTGTTGACTGCTGACATCATGTTGACGTCATGCTGATGTCATAATTGCATTTTCGAATTAATTTAATTGTTAATAATTTCAGAAATGTTTAATCTTTAAAATTTAATATAAAATAATCTGCAACTCGGATGAATTAATTTATACATGAAAGTTGATCAGAAAAATCCTATGAATCCGAAGAGCAGTCTGTTCGTCCGCCGCGTGCTCCTAGCATAGCAAACATGGAACTTTTCCATCCGTTTCGTCTGTCCGGTAGTAGCCCGAGACCCGGAAAATATCGTCAGATATTCTTCCGACTCATCTGCGACGTATAATACTGCGTTAGTGCATGCCTAGCCCTGCATATTGCCATGTCATGCATTATGATCGCATCTGTGCTTTATATTTATTGTTTCTTCCCCCCTCATCTCTCCGGTAGACCCCGAGACTGACGCTGCTGTCGAGTACGACTACGCGCCTGACGATCAGTTTTTTGCCGCAGAGCAGCAAGGCAAGCAACCCTCCTTGAGCATTCTGATATCGCCTATTTCTTTCCCTCTTATTCTTGCATTCGATTTTTGCTACTGTATTAGTTAGCTCCTATTCTCATGCATAGCCTGTTTTTGATGAACTATTACTATTCTTGTAATCATACCAACTGCTTAGTATAGGTTGGTTAGTGAATCCCCAGTGACCCCTTAGTCCCAGTTGCCCCTCCTTCTTCATCGACAACCCGACGACTTGAAGACTCGGTCAACCGACCGGCAAGCCAGGCCCCTCACATCACCGCACACCCCCTTAGTTGTGCGACTCTGTAGTGCTACTATCGATTACCGAGGGTGACACCTCGTGAAGTACTCATGATGCTAGCCCTGTAGTGCAGCTAGTCGGTCGTGGTTATCGAGGGTGATTACTCCTTCACCATTCCCGATGATGTCTCTGTCGTGCAACCCCTCAAGTGTGGAACCCTCGAGGGTGATTCCTCTAAAGTCCACCTTGACGGTTACATCGAGTGGGGACTATTGAGGCTGATTCCTCAGTTCGTGTCTTGATGTTTCATACACATAGTTACTATGACCTGGTTACAAAACATGTTGGTGACGGGTCGGCCCCAAGGGTACCCGTGAGAGAAAGATTTGGTGGGATGCGCCATAAGGCATCCGAAGACTTGGTGGGGGTGCGCCGATAAGGCACCCGAGGGTTATTGGCGGGGTGACGGACTACATTATGGTTCACGCTTGCCCCGCACTAATAAGATGCTAATGGGTTAGGTACTTAATCTGAGTTAGGTCGTTGGCCTTAATATACACTAACCTTCACGTCGGAGAAGTTATGGGTACTCAACATCGTTGTATCAGCCGAAGCTCTTCAGACGTTAGCAATGGAGTGGCGCGCGCCCGAGTGGTCCGCAACGACATCGTGCTTGTTATAAGGGGTGCTAGGACTGACCTCGGCCGTGTTCGCATCGTGCAGGAGTGCAAAGGGTGATTGGCCCATGACCCTTGCGCGCATAGGATTTAGACCGGCGGGGTGGCCTCTTCGTTGAGTCTAGGTGGGGCGACGACGTTTTGATATCCCGAGGCCGGGCATGACCCAGAAAAGTGTGTCCGGCCGGAGGTGATTCAAGCGTGCGGGGAATATGTGGTGCACCCCTACAGGGATGATAATATATTCGAATAGACGTGTCCATGGTAACAAGACGACTTGGAGTTGTACTTTGACCTTATACAACTACAATTGTGACTCTGAATTGAAATGTGGCTCCGGGATTGCTTCCACGCAGGGAGTCGAGGAAAAATCTCTGGGCTTGGTTACTTAATAAAATTGCTACAATTAATATGACTATATATGAGATACCAGTCTACTCTCTTCTAATGCTGCAAGATGCTGAAGATGCTAGTCTTCGATAGGACTAGACCTTCCCCTTATTCTTGCTTTCTATAGTCAGTCCAGATATAACCCCACCCCTTGATAATGGTGCATACTTAGCATAGTTCTGATGTCAGTCTTGCGAGTATTTTGGATGATTACTCATTGCTGCTTTGCTTCCTCTTTCCCCCTCGATTCGTTTCCGCGTTCAAACGATGGAGGCCAGGAGATGGAGTACGCCGGAGACGACTACTACTACACCGTAGGAGCCTACTACTATGTGGAGGCGGCCCCCGACCAGTAGTAGGATAGGAGGTTCCCAGGCAGGAGGCCTCGCCCCTTTCGATCCGTGTTATGTTTGTGCTAGCCTTCTTAAGGCAAAACTTGTTTAACTTATGTCTGTACTCAGATATCATTTGCTTCCGCTGACTCGTGCTTTGTCGAGCTTTGTATTCGAGCCCTCGAGGCCCCTGGCTTGTAATATGAAGTTGTATGGCTTTAAATTTGTGTCTATAGTTGTGATGTGATATTGATCAGTGAGTCCCTAATCTTGGTCATACGCATTGCGTGTATGTTTAGCGTATGATCGAAATTGGGGGCATCACACCCATTCATCTCTTCCCTCACGTCTCTCTCTCTCCTCCCCACAAACGATGTCGGAGGACCTCGCCAGATCTCCGTCTCCGGCCACTCTCCTTTCATTCCAACCGGTGGGATCATTCCCCACCTCGTCCTCTTGCCATGGACCCCGGTATTTCCCCTAGTTCTTCTCTCTTTGCCTCTCTACTTTTGAATCTAGGTTTAGGGGGAAATATGAGTTGGTCTTGTGATTTTTGGCCAAATCTGTGCATGAGGTGATGGCTGGAGATTGTGTGTGCGGTAGAATTGCTAATTGGTAGGATAGAACGTGGTAGCTTTGATCCACGGTAGCACCTATCTGATTTTTCAGATCCGTTGTTCTTGTGAAATCCACCCGTGCGGTACTACCGCACCTCCTGGTATGGTACTACCACTCGTAGGGCGGATGTAATTTTTTTCCATGACTGCCCCGATACTACCGCCCACATTGGTATTGTCACGGTTGGCGCGGTAGTAAAATTTTACTACCGCAAGACCTGCGGTACTACCGCTCGATCTCAAACAACCCTGTTTTGTCCTGCCAATTCTCACTTCTATATGGTTTTCTTGTTTGCCTTGGTCTTTGCAATGACTCCTTTTCGTTCTTCTCTTGTGTTTGCGTTGTGTGTCATAGGTGGTGGCTCTGGTTCCAGTTCAAGACGCTTGAATCCCTCTCGCGACACAAGTTCAAAGCGTCTACGCAATCAAGATACACCTGAGGGGTCCAATGCCCCGCAACGCAGCTTCAAGAGAACCGCAACCAAGCACAAGGAGCCAGTTAATAACAAAAATCGGTGGGAGATGGGGAGGTGGATCGATTGGTCGGGAGGGCAGGAACAACCTATGTATTGCCGTGATTATGTAGAGATAATGTTCCCTAACAAATTAAGTAGGTATATATGCTTTTAAAATGAGATTTGCTTGTCACGATTTATACATGTTAAGTTTATTAAAATCCATCATTTATTTCCTAGAAATATGTTGTTTTTTTCCTAAAACAAATTGCACTAATGAGAGGGATAGTTAATTTGGATAAGTTAGATTAAAAAATATGATTTTTTCCTGAAAATCTACTATTTATTTCCTAAAACAAATTGCACTAATGAGAATGATCGGTTTATTTGGATAAGTTAGAAAGTCAGAATCATGTTCTTTTGTATGTTAGGAAAATGCTGGTTTGCAATAAAAGAGTGTGGAGAGGAAAATAAACCGATGTATAAGAAAACATTTATGAAAAAGGATGATGGGAGGTGAGACGGAAAAAATCCGGGAAAAAATAAATCTAAGTACCAGGCTACCAACTCCCTTTAGGAGTCGAGATCCATTAGTTATTTCCTAGAAATATGTTATTTGTTTTCTAAAACAAATTACACTGATGAGAGGGATTGTTAATTTGGATAAGTTATTAAAGTTAGATTAAAAATCATGATTTGTCTCCTTAAAGAAATTGCATTAATGAGAAGGATCAGTTTATTTGGATAAGTTAGAAAGTTAGAGTCGTGATATTTTGTATGTTAGGAAAATGCTGGTTTGCAATAAAAGAATGTGGAGAAAAAAATAGACCGATGTATAGAAAAACATGTATGAAAGGGGATGATGGGAGGCGAGACCAAAAAAACAGGACGGAAACAACCTTGGGTACCAGGATCTCAACTCCTCCTTTAGGAAACTATGGGAGGAGGGACTTATAAAACGAGATGAAGGTGGGGGAGGGAAGATGGAAAAAAACCCAAAACAGAATGTTAATTAAAATAATTTGATGATGTATGGAAATATTAATTAAGCGACTTATGATAAAGTTAATAAATCTAGATTCGGTCTTTAAACATTTGTTAGAAATTATTTTTAATTAATTATTTTACATAAGTACATTTTTAAATGTATGACGATTTGAGAAGAGACAAAAAGATAAGACAGTCGAAAGTGGAAAGGGAGACAATAAAACATGTGAAACATAAGTTATCAATTTTTTCTTTAGGAGTAGAAACTCTTCAAATTCCAAATCAAAAGGTGATTTGAAGCTAAGTAATTTCGCTGGACAAACAAAAGCAAATTTGCAGTTACGTGTTGATATACGGATCGAACTCGTGCGGGGTCAACATTTTCTCCCTATCTTGTACCAGGTCGTATTTCCAACTATATTTCCCGTCGACGCTGTCCACGTACTGCCGTCCCTCTGCGGCGGCGCGCCGGCGCTTGGACACCCGGTCGATGACGCGCTCGAGGGCGACGTCGAACGCGTCCTTGAACTTGACCCCCTTGGCCGCCGGGTGCCGGTACATCACGGTGGGTATGAGCTGGATGACCCGCTGCCGCATCCGCGCCACCTTCGCCGCCGGTATCCTACGCAGCACCTCCTCGATGCTGACGTTCCGGTCGACCACGTCGCCGTGTGGGATGAAGACGGAGTAGCTCCGGTGGTCCCTCGGCAGGTGCCAGATGTACTGGAGGTAGGCGGAGACCGGGTGGAAGAAGACCGGGATGCAGCCGGCGAGGATGGTGTCGAAGGTGGACTTGCGCGTGTACCCGTCCCCCCGCGGCTGCACGCAGAACTCGGCGCTCTCCAGCAGCCGCATGGCGTGGCCCGGCGCGTATTGCCCCGGCGCCAGCACGCCCAGCAGCGTGCAGCGGCTGGACCGTCCGCACTGCTCGATGATCTGGGCGCGCACGGTGCGCTTGTTGCCGCCGCGGGGCCCGCCGGCGAAGCCCCAGAGAAACGGTCGGTCCACCTGCCACATGCGGTCCTGCCAGGCGACCACGTCGGCGCTGGACGACGGGTGGAAGTGCGACGGGAACGGCACGGCGAAGTCGTTGCCGTGCCACGGGCTGGCCTCGGTCGTGAGGAACGTGGCGTTGAGGATGGCCGGGAAGGACATGAGCGCGTTGCCCCAGCCGACGGCGTCGGGCCGGACGATGAAGTCCCACGTGCCCCGCCCGGACACCAGGAAGTGGTCGCGCCCACCCATGGCGCGCCACTCTGGCCGCTGCGCCAGCCAGTCCACCAGGTCCCGCGACAGGGCGTCCCGCGCCGCCAGGTCCTTGCTCCCCAGGTGCATCGCCGAGTCGAGCCCGGCGTAGAACGGGACGTACACCACGGCGGCGGCGGCGGGGTCGGCCGTGAGGCACTCGTGCCGCCGCATCCGAGCGTGGAAGATCAGGCCGAGCATGTACTGGTCGGTGTCGTAGGCTCCGCTCTCCGGCAGCGACCTGCTCTCGTCGTCCGTGATGATCGGGCCGAACCCGTCGTTGGCCACGTCCTTGCACACGTCGGTGGAGCCCGAGATCCGGCGGCACTCGCGGACGAGGTCGGCGTTGAACCGCGGCGGCAGGTCGTACATGTAGACGTACCGACCGGCGCACGGGTCGCGGCGGAGGAAGCGGGGCACCGAGAAGAAGGCCGCCGGCTTAAGCTGGAGCACGGTGGGCGCGGCCACCGCCGCGCCGACTGATTGTTGCACGCTGGTGGAGAAGTGGTGGTAGAATACCAGCGCCCAGAAGACGACGTAGAGGAGCGCGAGGAAGAAGAGCCGGGACGGCCGCCGCGCGCCCCTCTCGGAGTTCGGCTTGCCGTTGACATCGTCGGCGGCGGAGTACTGCTTAACATCGTCGTCGTCGTCGGCCGCGGCGTCGAGATCTCGCTGGAGGCTCCGCGAGAAGGGCTTCATGGGTGGCGCTGCCGCGCAGCTGCTCCAGTGAGTGTCAGTGTGTGCGAGCAGTAAGTGTCGGCAGGTACTACCACTAGGGAGTACTATAATTTCATTAGGGCATCCATCGAGGTTACTGGATTGCTCGTGAAGTTGACTTCATTAATGGCACTGCACTACGAACGCCAACAAAAAAAATTCTCATGTAAATCCTTCGGGCAGCTTTGGATCCCGCGAGCCTGCGCCGGGATGCCATCTTGGAACCGTCGAGCAGCTTTGGATCCCGCCCTGTTTACACTACTATCTTCCGTGTTTCCCAGGCTCACCGACGCATGTACCCTTCTTTTTTACTTTGCGGATAAGATTTATCGAAAGTTAAATTTCGTTAAGGCCTCTTTTAATTTAAAGAAATTTTATAGATTTTTGAAGTACTGAAATCATTAGGATTTTTTTCCTACATTGATCCATTTAATTCATAGGATTGGATCCCATAAAAATCTTTCTTATGAAATCTTTTATACTACATTTTCTAACCTATTTTTTATAATTCCTTTGTTTTTCCCGTGGCATCAAACACTCCTTACTAATTCTATATAATTCAAATGGACAAGCCACTCCATCCTCTACTTTTTCTATTCCTGCGTTTTTAAAATCCAACGAATCAAAGAGGCCCTAAGTTTGATCAATTTTATAGGGAAAAGACATCGACATTACAACACAAAATCATTATCATAATTAGATGCATCATGGAACTAATTTTGATATTGTGTAACTTTAGTAGTATAGGTGTTGATACTTTTTAATATAAATTTCATCAAACTTTACTAAGTTTGACTTCGGACATATCTTTATGTGGATTAAAAAGAAACGGAGGTAGATGTGACCTTTCGCGTAATATTCAAATACCCCTGACAGAGCCTGCCGATTCCTGAACCGTACCGGATCTACTAGCACTACCTTTGCCAGATTTGTCCGATCAAAATGAGAAAGTGCGGAGGAGGGAAACTGGGAAAGGACAGTTGTATGTAGAGGAGTCTTTTGGTTGATTGATATATTTGAGCTTAAATTTTGTTCAACAAACTTTGTATGTACATATTTCAGTTCCCATGGAGAAGATCTTCAGAGGCAAGATCAATCTTGGATGCATTTGAACTAGTTTTGCTACTATTTTAATAAACTTTGAAACCAAAATTTAGTTATCTCACTCAATTTCATAAGAATATTGCAAATACATTTCAATTATATTTTACTTATGTCACTTAACTTTGAAATTTCAGTTATTTCAATCAATTCACTCCATTTCATCAGAAGTATTATTATTTCAGAAGAAGTATTAAAATACATATTTCAGTTGTTTCACTCAATTTATATGTATTCATTTTAGTTATGTAAATATAATAAACTTTGAAATAACTGAAATTATTATATGTTTCACTCAATTTTTCATTCATCAGTCACCTGACTGCTCTCTCAATCGGCTACTTCCTCTGTCTCGTATGCTTGTAAAAACGTCTTATATTATGGAATTAAGTGAGTATGTGTGACAACACAGTCCTGCTAGAGAAACACTATATGTTTGACTAGAAACGAAACTAGCCAAGATATTGATCAAACTCATGCGGACCTATCTTGGTCTGCCCATCTTCTAAGAGGTCGTACTTCCAGCTATAAGCTCCATCGACGCCGTCCACGTAGTCCCGTCGTCCCTGGGCCGCGGCGCGCCGGCGCTTCGCTACCCGGTCGACGACACGGTCAAGGGTGACGTCGAAGGCGTCTTTGAACGTGACCCCCTTGGCCGCCGGGTGCCGGTACATGACGGTGGGTATGAGTTGGATGACCCGCTCCCGCATCCGCGCCACCTTCTCCGGCGGTATCCTACGCAGCACCTCCTCGATGCTGACGTTCCGGCCGACGACGTCGCGGTGATGGATGTAGACGGAGTAGCTCCGGTAGTCCCTGGGCAGGTGCCAGGTGTACTGGAGGTAGGCGGAGACCGGGTGGAAGAAGACCGGGATGCAGCCGGCGAGGATGGAGTCGAAGGTGGACTTGCGCGTGTAGCCGTCGCCGCGCGGCTGCATGCAGAACTCGGCGCTCTCGAGCAGCCGCATGGCGTGGCCCGGCGTGTAGTACCCCGGCGTCGACTTGCCGAGCAGAGAGCAGCGGCTCGAGTTGCCGCACTGCTTGATGATCTCGGCGCGCTCGGGCCCCATACCAGAGCCACGGGCACGGGGCCAGCCGGTGAAGCACCAGAGCCACGCGCGGTCCAGCCGGCGCATGCGGTCCTGCCAGGCGGTGACTTGGGCGTCGGAGGAAGGGTGGAAGTGCGACGGGAACGGTACGGCGAAGTCGTTGCCGTGCCGCGCGCTAGCCTCGGTGTTGAGGAAGGTGGCGTTGCGGATGGCCGGGTTGTAGGTCATGAGCGTGTTACCCCAGCCGGCGGCGTTCGGGCTGCGGAAGAAATCCCATGTTCCCCGCCCGGCGACCAGCAAGTGGTCGCGCCCTTCCATGGCGCGCCACTCCGGCCGCTGCACCAGCCAGTCCATCAGGTCCCGAGACAGGGCGTCCCGCGCCGCCAGGTCTTTGTTGCCCAGGTGGATCGCCGCGTCGAGGCCGGCGTAAAACGGGATGTACACCACGGTGGCAGCGGCGGGGTCGGCCGTGAGGCACTCGTACTGCCGCATCCGGGCGTGGAATATGATGCTCAGCATGAACTGGTCCGTGTCGTAGGCGCCTTGCTCCGGCAGCGACCCGCCCACGCCGCCGCCCGTGATGGGCGGGCCGAACCCGTCGTTGGACACGTCCTTGCACACGTCGGAGGAGGCCGGGATGTTGCGGCAGTCGCGGACGATGTCGGCGTTGAACCGCGGCGGCAGGTCGTACATGTACACGTACCGGCCGGCGCACGGGTCCCGGCGGAAGAAGCGGGGCACCGGGAAGAAGGCGGCCGGCTTGAGCTGGAGCACGGTGGGCGTTGCCACCGCCGCGCTGCCGGATTGTTGCACGCTGGTGGAGAAGTGGTGGTAGAATACCAGGGCCCAGAAGACGGTGTAGATGAGGGCGAGGTAGAACAGCCGGGACGGCCACCGGACGCCTCTCTCGGAGTTGTGCTTGCCACTGCCGTCGTCGGCGGAGTACTGCTTCCCGTCGTCGTCGTCGGCGGCGACGTCCAGATCTTTCTGGAGGCTCCGCGAGAAGGGCTTCATCGGTGGTGCTGCCGTGCTGGTGCTGTGCGGCATGCCGCGCTGCCTCCAATGGTAGCTCAGCGTCACTCACTCTCACTCTCGCTCTCACTGCGCGAACAGTAAGTATCAGTAGGGCAGGGCAGGGCAGGGCGGTAGCTAGAGTAGTACTAATAATCTTTTTTACATTAGGGCATCGAGGTTACTCGTATTCGTTGAGTTGACTGCATTAATGGAACTGCACTACACCCATGCATGCATGCGTGGAGCGCCCAAATTTTCTCCTTCCAGCAGCTTTGGATCCCGCGCGTGTACTAGTAATAAGTTTAGTTAGTGCTAATTTACCTGCGCCGAGATGCCATCGTCGAGCTTTGGATCAGCTTTGGAACCGTCGAGCAGCTTTGGATCCCGGCCTGTTTACCCTATCTTCCACATTTCCCAGGCGCACCGGAAATTCTAGCAATATTCTACCCGGAAATTGCGAGTTTCATGGAAGCTCCAAATGCAAAATTTAAAATTCATGAAAATTTATATTTTAAATTTAAACATTTTAAAAAAGAATACAGAGATAGATGAAGGCATGATGCATAAGTTTGTAAATATTCAAGATAAAATATGTGGAAATGAGGGCTGTGCAAAAAGATAAATTTGAGACTTTTTAACACGTAATACTATTCAGCCTCTCAAACGATGAATTTCTCCTTTTTGTACAGGTCGCGTTTCAACGTATTTTATCCTGAAATTTTACACACATACGCCTCACATCCTTATTTAGTTGTACAAATTTTTTCAGTTTTTTCCAAACCAAAATTTCTAATTTCAAAATTTAAAATTATTTGTCCTCCATGGAGGCCGAGAGCCAAAACAGCATTCTCTATTCTACCTTGTGTATTGTTTAGTGCTATTTTTTTTCCCTTACGAGCTGTCAAATAAGCAATAATACCTGGTTACGCCCAAGGCCAATCTAGTTTCAGTGACGTGATTTTCTATGCTCTCTTCAGTTTTATTTATTCTGTATATTAACTTTGTCACAAGTTAAACTTTATGGACTTTGAACAAATTCACACGATATTATGACATACACAGCCCCCCCCCCCTCCCCCCCGCATTTTTTTGACATCCACAATACTAGATCAATAGTATTAGAATCATCATTGAATATATTTCACATCATATATATTTCTTACCGTGAAAGTTTATATTATTTTCTATAAACATGGTCATGCATTATAATTTCGATTTAGGTCAAATCTAATGCTTAGTAAATAAAAATGAAGAGAATACTTTGTAAAAACGGATTGCAAGGATGGGAAGGCTACCTTTATTAGTTTTCTCTGGTAAAAGTAAGAGAGTACAAACATCGTCAAACTTATATTGTTTTCTATAAACATGATCAAACATTGTAAGTTTGATTTAGGTCAAATCTAATATGCTTAGTAAATAAAAACGAAGAGAGCACTTTCTAGGAATCGCAAGGATGGGAAGGATACCTTTCGCGTATTTATTTTTCACCGGTAAAAGTAAGAGAGTGCACAAAAGGAAAAGAACCTTCGAGAAGGTGGGATCCCGAAATATTTACAATATCTTCCACGAACATATCCTCTTTGCCCTCGTCGACCTCCTTGGATGAGTCCTCGTGGCCTCGCAAGAGATACTTCATACTCATCGCGCATGTCATGTAGTTTGTCCTGGTTAGCAACAGGAATGGGTGTTGGAAATATGCCTTAGAGACAAAAATAAAGTGGTTATTATTATATATTCTTGTTCATGATAATCTTTTGTTATCCATGATATAATTATATTGATTGGAAACTCGAATGCATGTGTGGATACATAGACAACATTGTGTCCCTAGTATGCCTCTAGTAAACTAGCTCGTTGATCAAATATGGTCAAGGTTTACTAGCCATAGACATGAGATGTCATTTGATAACGGGATCACATCATTAGGAAAATGATGTGATGGACACAAGACCAAAACTATGAACGCATCATATGATCGTGTCAGTTTATTGCTATAGTTTTCTAAATGTCAAGTATCTGTTCCTGTGACCATGAAATCATGTGACTCACTGACACCGGAGGAATACCTTGTGTGTATCAAACATCGCAATGTAACTGGGTGACTACAAAGATGCTCTACATATATCTCTGAGGGTGTCTGTTGAGTGGGCATGGATCAAGACTGGAATTTATTACTCCGTATGATGGAGAGGTATCTCAGGGCCCACTCAGTAATACAACATCACAATGAGCCTTGCAAGCAATGTGACTAAAGAGTTAGCCACGGGATCTTGTATTACGTAGCGAGTAAAGAGACTTGGCGGTAACGAGATTGAACTAGGTATAGAGATATCGACGATCGAATCTCGGGCAAGTAACATACCGAAGAACAAAGGGAATAACTGAATCCTTGACATAGAGGTTCAACCGATAAAGATCTTTGTAGAATATGTAGGAACCAATATGGGCATCTAGGTCCCACTATTGGTTATTGACCGTAGAGGTGTCCCGTTCATGTCTACATAGTTCTCGAACCCGCAGGGTCTACACACTTAACGTTCGGTGACGTTTCGGTAGTACTGAGTTATGTATGGTGGTGACTGAAGGTTGTTCGGAGTCCCAAATGAGATCCTGGACATCACGAGGATCTCCAGAATGGTTCGGAGGTAAAGATTGATATATAGTAAGTCCCGTTTTGGTCATCGGAAAAGTTTTGGGCGTTTCCGGTAGTGTACCGGGAGTGCCGGGAGGGTTCCGTAAGACCATCGGGAGGGGCCACCCATGCCGGGAGGCTACATGGGCCTTAGAAGTGGCGCACCAGCCCTTAGTGGGTTTGGAAAGCCAGCCCCTAATGGCCCGTGCGGCTAGGATGTGGAGAAAAGGAAAAATCCCAAAAGGGGAAGGGGATCCAAATAGGATTGGAATCCTACTTGGAGTAGGATTGGAGGAGGACTCCTCCACCTCTCCCTCGGCCGACTCCTAGGGAAAACCTAGGGGCACCAGCCCCTCCCCTCCCTCCTATATATATTGGAGGGGAGAGAGGGCGGCCACACCTAACCCTAAGCCACGGTGCAGCCCTCTCTCCCCACTAGACCCTCTCCCTCTAGATTCGACAGTGCTTAGGCGAAGCCCTGTCGGAATAGTTCCACCACCACCAACGCCGCGCCGTTGTGCTACCGGGGAACTCATCTACCTCTCTGCTCCCTCTTGCTGGATCAAGAAGGCGGAGATCGTCATCGAGCTGTACGTGTGCTGAATGCGGAGGTGTTGTCCGTTCGGCGCTAGATTGGGACGGACCCTGATTGGATCGCGGGACGGCTAGCGATTTGGATCACGAAGACGTTCGACTACATCAACCGCGTTTCTTAACGCTTCCCGCTTAGCAATCTACAAGGATATGTAGATCCACTCTCCTTCTCGTAGATGTTCATTACCATGGATAGATCTTACGTGTGCGTATAATTTTTTTTTGTTTTCCATGCAACGTTTCCCAACAATGGGAGCTTCCTTGTCGCTGCTGTTATCAGGGCCACCACCATCGCCGCTGAGTTGCTGGACACCTTGGCTCCACTTGCTAGAGCGTCACACGACATCGTCTTCATCATCACCTAGCGCGTTGATACCAAATGTTGGAGCTAACTTTTCAACTCACTTCTTCTGTCTTGGTATTTCACACAACATACAGTTATACATAGGCAATGAGTTTGGTGCCGAGCTGCCTGACACGGCCCAATCTTTTCTCCTCTAAATTTCTCTTGACAAAGGAAACATGCTTAATATGTTTATTTTAGATGTTACTATTATTTTATGAAATCACAAAATTATATTCAAGTTTTTAGATATTTCAGTTCTATGACCTTGTCATTCCCGTCCAATCCGAAGAGTTTCTTCTGGTTCAAGCCAGGAAGAAGAGGCATTCATGTTAATGACGATGACATAATCTTCATTTTCAGTTTGGTCGAAGTGTCACTCTTTGTTCTGTTGTCGGCCAAAGAGTCACTCTTCGTTCCCCAACAAGCGAAAAGAACCAAAGGGCCTCGACGATCCAGATCGACTTTCTCCTTCCTCGGAAATTTTCTCTTCTCTCTTTCTCTACCTTTCGTCTCTCTCTGTATGGCACGCACACCAATGGATGGGGACACCTCAGGTCCAATGGAGGTGCATGCACGGCTCACACTGATTATGCCTCGTGCCCAACTAACTAGCCAATAGAAATTAAACGCGAATTATACATGACAACTTCGGGTATCCCTTACAAAGGTCACTCCGACCATCACAACATATGAATTTCTCTTTTTTTCGTAGATTTGTTTACTAAAAATGTTTCGTCTCTTAAGTCGCGCGTCCAAATCGCGAACCGTTTTGACGTTGGAGTCTCACGTCGAGATCTTAAAAACTAGATCCATTGTTAATAGGGTTTTCTAAACTTTTATTCATGAAAAAAACAGAAGAAAAACCTCCGAGTTGGAAGAACAATTTTCCACACCTTTTCCCCTTTTCCGAATGGTACAACTGTACCAAGAACAAATATATGCCTCTCGTGAAAAAAAATATGTTCGTTTCCTTTTCCAAGAGCCACAGCTATGCTACACGTCAAACAAACTTGTGCCTCCACTACAAGCAAATATGTGCCTCTCGCGAAAAAAAAAACATATTTTGTATTCCATTTCCGAAATCTCATGAATTTTTTTTGTGCCTCCATGAGTAGCAAATTTGTGCCTCTCATGGAAGGATAAACATGTTTTTCTTCTTTTTCAAGAGGAACAGTTGTGTCTCTCGAAGAAGCAAACATGTGCCTCTCACGAAAGAAAAAAAATTATATTTTTAACGCAATGTTTTGAAATATGTTTTGGTCCAAGGGACAGAGGGTAAGAACTAAAAAATAATCTAAAACCAAAAACGGGTACATAAAAAATGAAATCCCACGGGAGCGCTCAGAACACGACACATGGTGGCGGATGAGATTACGCCAAGTGACATGTTTTTAGTCCATCCAAAGTGACCCTTGAGAGGCTCCCGCAAGGGGTACGCCTCAATTAGTTGCTCCTCTTGGGCCGTTCATGGAATGAAGAGCAACACTTTGGCCCAAGAGTAAGTTTTCAGCTTTGGTGCGAACGAAAAGGAGGAAAATCCTATTCGCCGCATTTTGCCGCAAAATCTCGAGCCCCCCCCCCCCCCACCCAACTCGATTTCGGCCAGCCCAGTTTCGCTTAGTCAACGGTTTTGGGAACCTTTTAGGAGCTTCCCGGAACCGTTTTTCTGCTTTTAACGTTTTTTTGTTTCTTTTTTCATTTTACGTTTTTCTGTTTCTTTTTCTTCCTTACCCCATCTTTTTTACATTTTCAAGGTTATTTTATATTTTTTAAACTAAGCTCATGTTCAAAAATTGTCTCTCTTTGAAAAAAGGTTCTAAATTTCAAATAATTGCCGTTTTTCAATAACTATTCATAACCTCAAAAAAATGTTATTGTTTTCGTTTTCTTTTTTTGCTTTCCATTTATTTCCTTTGTCTCTTTCCTATTCCTTTTGTTTGACATTCTCAATTTTTTTTCTGAATTTCAAAAAATGGTCTCGTGTTCAAAATTTTGTTCATAATTTTTATGCTCTTACTTCAAAAACAATAAGGAATTGCAAAAAAGTCTTGCTTACAAAGTTTTCATATTTTCAAAAATGTTATTTTTCATAAATTGTTCTCGTATTCAAAGAAATGTACTTTTTTCAAACTTTCCCATATTTTTAAAATCTTCAAGGATTTAATAAAATGTTCTTGTTTAAAAAAAATCATGATTTCATAAAATATAGTTGTTTTTTAAAAACTTATTCTCCTTTTCAAAGTTTGTTGATGATTTTCATAAAACGTTCATGCTTAAAGAATCAGTCTCATTCTAAAAATTTCTTCACGATTTTCATCAAAATGTTTGTGTTTCATAAAGTGTCCAGAAACTTCCAAAAAATGTTTTTACATTTTCCAAAATTTAAAATCATGAAAGCATTTTATGAAATTCCCAAAATAAATTCGAAAAATTAAATGTTTTCGAAAATTTTGATTTGTTTTAAAAAATACGTTTTTTTGAAGTTTTGAATACTTTGTGAAATGCGAAAATGTTTTTAAATATGCAATTATTTTTGTAATTTGTGAATAAAAAATAATAGAAATAACATTTTTGAATTTTTTTAATTTGTGAATGAAAATTTGAAGAACTAAAAATAGAAGCAAAAGGGAAAAATAATAAATAAAAATGAAGTAAATAAAAGAAAAAAGAAAAAGAATCAAAAAGCGCTACAGTGCTCATACGCCTACTGGGCCGGCCAAGTGGGGGGGGGGGGGGGGGGGAGGGGATGACCTGTGTAAAGGCCCGACTGGTCGCTGCAATAAGCGGCGTATAGGAGCTCCCCCAACGTTTTGACCGCTGACACATGGAATGGTTGACGTCGGACATGTCGCCCTTGACCAGACCATTGACTTTAGAAATGTTGACGGTATTATGTTGACGGTATTAAAATGTTGACGGTATTACAAATTCATGATTTTTGAAAAAGTTCACAAATTTGAAAAATTCAACATTTAGAAAACCTTCATGGGTTTTAACAAAATGCTCGCAGATTTTTTAAAAATATTTTGAATCTGAAAGAAGTTCATTTATTTGAATACATTCATGCATTTGGTTAGTATTTGATCAATCGACACCTTGACTCCACTCACTCGAGCATCACACAACACCGTCTTCGTCATCACCTAGCGCACTGATTCCAAATGTCGGAGCTAACTCTCGAGCTCATTTTTTCTATCTTGGCTATTTCACACAACGCACAAGAATACAAAGGCAATGAGTTTGGTGTCGAGCTGCCTCACACAACCCAATCTTTTCTCCTCTATATTTCTTGACAAAGGAAACATGCTTATAATGTTTATTTTATATATTACTCTTTTTTTAATAAAATCTCAAAACTATATTCAAGTTTTAAGATATTTCAGTTCTATGACCTTGTCACTCCTGTCTAGGCCAAAGAGGCCTTCATATTAGGGATGAAGACAAACTCTTCGTTCTCAGTTTGACCGAAGAGTCGCTCTTCCGTTGGTGGCCGAAGAGTCACTCTTCGTTCCCCGACAAGTGGAAAGAACCAAAGGGCCTCGACAAACCGGATCGACTTTCTCCTTCCTCTCACATTTTCTTTCTCTCTTTCTATGTTCATCTCTCTCGGTACCTCACACAGACCGACATATGGGTACATCTCATGTCTATGCAGGTGCATGCGCGAATCACACTGATTGCGCCTTGTGCCCAACTAACCGGCTAATAGAAATTAAACGTGAATTATACGTGACAACATGATCATTGGGGCCCCACCGCTCTTTTCTTTCGCTAGCGAAATGAAGGGTCACTCTTCCAGTACTGTATGAATGCCTAGTAGTGGTGGACGCTAAAAGCCTATCAATGACGGACAAGACCCTCACGGGCGTCCGCCATTGACCGCTAGCCACTGCGAACATGGCAGGCACATTTTGATGGGCATATTTGAGTGCCGGCCGCCGACAGCTTAGGCATTCAAATAAAAACAATTATAGCCATGACAACACTTATGCTGTCGTGGCTGCATTTTGCATAAAACCCATATCATAAATTAAAATACGCTGCGACATTACAATGATTGCGATAAGAAATTATGATGCATTGTAGCACACGTAAACCACTAGCTAAGTGTTGTCAAGGATGACTAAGAATGCACTAACTAATTGTTATAATCTTAGCCAGATAGCTACCCAGCACATAGTTGTCAAAACATGATCGAGGGTACAAACATCCCATAGTTAGTTAGTACCGATCATGACAAGTATTATGATCTACTCCTCTTTTTTTTTTGCCGAAAATAGGAAAACGAAAACCCCTCCATGTCACGATGGATCATAGAGATCCACCGCTCTCCAATTTCTGGTCTCCACTCATTCACTTTTTTCCTCCATCGTTCAATTTTGAGGCTTTCATCTGATAGGCATTTAGTCGAGTATCTATCTTTGAAATTGGTCTTCTCATGGCAAATAATTGTCATCTCACCTTGCACATTCATCAACGCAGACACAAGAACACTTGGGTTATTTTTTGAAGAACATAATAATAACTTAGTAAGCAGTATAGTTTATTTAAGAAGAATGTATGAAAAATATGAATTAGTGATATAATAGTAAAAAATCATATCATGCATTTTCTATGAATGTTAGTATCGCTCAACTTATGGAGTAGTGGCATGTATCATGCCGTATTTCAGCCAGCTCTATAAGTGCCCTTAGACAACTGAACATCATTAACAAAGGAGATAATTCTTTTCCTCCCAAGTAAGCTCTAAGCAAGCAGTGTAATAGGTCTCATCTACTATATTCCGTGCTTTTCTTGAAGATAAAATATAAGCTGTCAATTTTAATTAAATAAGTTAAGTTAGGGGTGAATAACAAATATTTTCAAATAAGAAATATATAATATTTAACGGATTATTTAAGAAACTCCCATGAGGAAGAATTAGAATCATGTCGAGATCCACCCAAGTATCTTAATCTTCTTGAGGAAGGGTGACCGGATCGTATTGAGGAATGATGCCAATATCAAAGGTTATGCTAATATCAGGGTTTCGGACGAAAACTCGTCTGTTACAAAAGGCATTTAACCACAGTGATATTCTAGATCAAAGCCATCATCAGAATAGTTGTGGAGAGAAAGTCTTCACTTTTTCTTCGCGTGTGTCCCTTACTTGTTGTGTCGTAACCATGTATAATCTTCATCGTTCAACAGGATGCTTGGGCCAACCTTCACTTTAAAGGGAGGAATTTCATGAAACTGTTCATAATTGGCAGACATGTCTGTCTTGCCCTCCACTCCCACGATGTATCTTTTCCCCGAAAGAACTATGTGTCGCTTTGGCTTATCGTATGATGTATTCGCTTTCTTATCTTTTCTTTTTCTCGGTTTGGTAGACTGTCCTTCACATAGAAAACATGTGCCACATCATTGGCTAGGACGAATGGTTCGTCTGTGTACCCAAAATTGTTCAGATCCACTGTTGTCATTCCGTAGTGCGGGTCTACCTGTACCCCGCCTCCTGACAGATCGAACCATTTGCACTGAAACAAAGGGGCCTTAAAATCATGTCCATAGTCAAGTTTCCATATGTCCACTATGTAATTATAATATATATGTGTCATTTCCCCTGTTGGTTGCTGCATCAAAGCGCACACCACTGTTTTGGTTGGTGCTCTTTTGATCTTGGACGATCGTGTAAAATGTATTCCCATTTATCTCGTACCCATTGTAAGTCAATACAGTCGAAGATGGTCCCCTGGCCAACGAGTACAACTCATCTGCAACAGTGGTGTTACCCATGAGATGTGTTTGCAACCAACTACCAAAAGTCCTGATGTGTTCACATGTAATCCAGTCGTCACACTGTTCCGGGTGTTTGGAGCGCAGAATATTCTTGTGTTCATTGACATACGGGGTCACCAAGGTAGAATTCTGTAGAACTGTGTAGTGTGCTTGAGACCAAGAATGCTCGTCCCTACATATTAATGAGTCCGGTCCTAGCGTGCCTTTTCCAGTCGGTCTCTCCTCATACCGCGATTGAGGGAGACCAGTCGGCTTAAGATCAGGAAAGAAGTCAACACAAAACCCATTGACCTCCTCTGTTTGATGGCCCGTGGAGATGCTTCCTTCTGGCCTAGAACGGTTACAGACATATTTCTTTAAGACTCACATGAACCCCTCAAAGGGGAACATATTGTGTAGAAATAGAGGGCCCAGAATGCCAATCTCGTCAACTAGATGAACTAGGACGTGCGTCATGATATTGAACAAGGATGGTGAGAACACTAGCTCGAAACTAACAAGACATTGCACCAAATCATTCTTTAACCTTGGTAGGATTTCTGGATCGATTACCTTCTGAGAGATTGCATTGAGGAATGCACATAGCTTCACAATGACTAATCGAACGTTTTCTGGTAGAAGCCCCCTCAATGCAACCGGAAGCAGTTGCGTCATAATCACGTGACAGTCATGAGACTTTAGGTTCTGAAACTTTTCTCTGCAATATTTATTATTCCCTTTATATTCGACGAGAAGCCAGACGAGACCTTCATACTGAGAAGGCATTCAAAGAAGATTTGCTTCTCTTCTTTGGTAAGAGCATAGCTGACAAGATCTTTATACTGCTTTGGATGCATGTCATCTTTTTCGTGCACACGTTGCTGGTCCGCCCGTGCCTCCGGTGTATCTTCTGTCTTCCCATACACTCCCAAGAAGCCTAGAAGGTTCACACAAAGATTCTTCGTCGCATGCATCACTTTGATTGCAGAGCGGACCTCTAGGTCTTTCCAATAGGGTAGGTCCCAAAATATAGATTTCTTCTTCCACATGGTTGCGTGTCCCTCATCATCGGTCAGAACAGATAGTCCGCCACGACCCTTTCCAAAGATTACTTATAAATCATTGACCATATCAAGTATGTGATCACCAGTACGGAGGGCGGACTTCTTCTGGTGATTTGCCTCACCTTTGAAATGCTTTCCTTTTTTTGACATTGATGATTGGTCGGAAGAAATCGACGATGCCCCAGGTACACATTCTTCTTGCATTTGTCCTAATATATACTTTCGGTATCATCTAAACAGTGCGTCCATGCGTGGTATTCCTTGTTTGTCTGTCCTGAAAGGTTACTGAGGGTAGGCCAATCGTTGATGGTTACAAACAGCAACACATGTAGGTCAAATTCCCCCTGTTCGTTTTCATCCCACACACGTACACCTTTTCCATTCCATAGCTGTAAAAGTTTATCAACTAATGGCCTTAGGTACACATCAATGTCATTGCCGGGTTTCTTAGGGCCTTGGATGAGCATTGGCATCATAATGAAGTTCTGCATTTCATGCACAACCAAGGAGAAAGGTTATACATACACAGTCACACGTTATGCTATGCTTGCTGCTCTGCTCCTCAAAAGGATTAACGCCATCTGTACTTAAACCAAACCATACGTTCTTTGGGTCACCTGTAAAGTCCCTCCACTTTCTCTCGATCTTTCTCCACTACGAACCGTCGGTGGGTGCCATCGCATCAACTCGGCATGCTTTTTGTTTCTGAATAGACGTTTCAACCGTGGTATTATAGGAGCATACCACATCACCTTGGCAGGAACCCTCTTCCCGATGCGTTGGCCCTCAACATCATCAGGGTCATCTCATCTGATCTTATACTCCAATGCATTGCATATGGGGCATGCGTTCAAATTCTCGTATGCACTGCAGTAGAGGATGCAGTCATTAGGGCATGCATGTATCTTCTGCACCTCCAATCCTAAATGGCATAGAACCTTCTTTGCTTCGTACGTACTGCCGGGCAATTCGTTATCCTTTGAAAGCTTCTTCTTCATTATTTTCAGTAGAGAACCAAATCCCTTGTCAGATACACCATTGTGTGCCTTCTATTGCAGCAATTCCAGTGTGGTACCGAGCTTTGTGTTGTCATCTTCGCAATTTGGGTACAATCCTTTTTCGTGATCCTTTAACATGCGACCGAACTTCAACTTCTCCCTTTCACTTTCACATTCTCTCTGTGCATCAACAATGACCCGGCGAAGATCATCATCGGGCACATCGTCTGGTTCCTCTTGATCTTCAGCTTCCCCCATTGCAGCATCACCGTATTCAGGGGGCAGATAGTTGTCATCATCTTCTTCTTCTTCGTTGTCTTCCATCATAACCCCTATTTCTTCGTGCTTGGTTCAAACATTATAGTGTGGCATGAAACCCTTCTCAAGCAGGTGGAAGTGAAGGGTTTTAGATTTGGATTAATCCTTCATATTTCCACAGACAGTACATGGACAATGCATAAAACTATTCTGTTTGTTTGCCTTAGCCGCTTCGAGAAAATTATGCATGCCCTTAATGTACTCGGAGGTGCGTCGCCGTACGTACATTCCCGGTTCATCTGCGTGCATCATATAATTAAGTGTATCAAAAACCATTATAGAACATCATGAATAGATAAGTGACCAAATTAATAGAAATTCATCATCACATTAAAGCCAAAGTATATTAGTGACCAAAATAAATACATAAAATTCATGCATAGTTCTCATTGAACAACATATAGCTCTCTAGAGCATCTAATTGAAACATACATTGAAACTATGTAAAAAATGTAAATGCGACAACAAATGTGATCATAACCGCAACTAAGGTACCAATTGATCCAACGGCATAATGATAACAAGCCTTAGTATGAATGACATATTTTCTAATATTTCTAATCTTCAAGCGCATTGCATCCATCTTGATCTTGTGATCGTCGACGACATCGGCAACATGCAACTCCAATTTCATCTTCTCCTTTTCAACTATTTTTAATTTTTTCTTTCAAGTAGTTGTTTTCTTTTTTAACCAAATTTAACTTTTTGACAAGAATTTCTGTGCCGGTTGAAATTTCCAGTTCACATAACTCCTAGATAAAAATATCTATGTCACGTTGGTCGGCATAATTGTCATAAACACTAAATGAAAAAACAGTAATAAAATATAATATACCACATCCGAATCATAGACAGGACGAGGGCCGACGGGGGCGGATACCAGAACCATGGCACTATATAATAACAAACAATAATAAAAGTAAGAAAATTATACAAGTACTCCATCTATCTAAATCATAAGAATTTTTTATTTTAAAAAGATGATAATAACAAGAGGCTCACCACGATGGTGTCGATGGCGAGATCGATGCGTGCGATCGACGACGGTGAGGATGGGGACAGGACAGGACGGACCACCAAACCTAGACAAATCTTGAAAAAAATGGAGCTTGGAAGTCGAGCTTGGAGAGGAGAAAGCTTAAGTGGCTTGGACATTTCATCAAACTTCTCATGTGCATAGGAGGTGAGAGCTAGAGCAACACACACCGGCCGACCAAACAACAGAGTGAGCGGGCAAGGGCGGGGGTATATATAGGCTAATATCTTTAGTCCCAGTTGGTGGCTAGAACCGGAACAAAAGGCTAATATTTGGTCCCAGTTCTAGCCAACAACCGGGACTAAAGGTGCTAGGCCAGGAGCGAGGCCAATTGATCCCGGTTCGTCTCTAGAACCGGACCAAAAGTGTCAGCCGAACCGGGACCAATGACCCCCGAGGCCTGGCCGGCGCCCTGGCCTCACGAACCAGGACAGATGCACCCTTTGGTCCCGGTTCGTAAGTGAAGCGGGATTAATGCCCTTATCCTGGCCTCAACCAAAGTCCCGTTTTCTACTAGTGGTGCCGCCTCCTCAATGATTCGAGTGTCGAGCCATAGCTTCTTGCCAGTGTTGGAGTTTTGGTCTGGGCAACCCACTTCCCGTAGGGCCTTCGGAAAACATGAGGGTACCCTCCGTTGTCCACCATTTCAAGAAATTCCTAGAACATGTAGATACATAAATTTAAAAATATATGTTTTTTGGCATGACCTCTACTGAAAATGGACATATTAAGTTCTAAAAATTTGACGAAATGAAAATAAATCAACATTTCGTCAAAACTTTAGCATTTCCTCCTCTCTTCTCAAAACTTCACATATCCAGCTTCTCCTCCTCGCTTCTCACTTCACCTAGCGATCGCAGGAACGTTCGGCAGCGTCTAACTCCCGATGGTGGCACTCGCTTGGGGCTGCCAGCCCATTAAGCGTGGAAGTGGCCCGCTAGGGAGGCAAATCAGAGAGGCTTGGGCAAGGCCCAGTAGGAAGGGGTGCGTTGGAGGAGGAGTGAGGAGAGATAATGCATCTAGCGAACCGGTACGCTGCCTCGAAGTCACTTGGCGGTGGCATCCTCGGGTAATATTGCTCAACTCCAGCTTCCCCGTTTTTTCGGATCTGGGAAATCCGATCTCCCTCAACTCCTAATTTTTTGCACTAGACACCCCGCTAGCTTCTGAATTGCAGCTTCTACAGTTAAAACCGTTCGGTCCAGCTCCGGCCACGGAGTTGGAGGAGCCAGGAGCTGGAGCACTCCCGAACAGGCCCTTACTATGAATCCCTGTAAAGAAATGAAGACATCTACTACAACACAATATGAATAAGAAACAAATGAAAAATTCCCTAGAACATGCAGATACTTACATTTATATATTTGAATTTTTTCTCATGAACTATGCATAAATATAGATATCTTAAGTGCTAGAAATTTGGCGAAATGAAAATAAATCAATGTTTCGCCAAAACATAGCGCTTACTATGAATCCCTGTAACAATTTTTTTACGATCTATGAATACGAATCATAATAGGAATAATAAATAATCCACAAATAATGAACATAATCTGTGAACGCGAATCTATGAACACAAATCCGATCTATGAACACAATATGAACACAATAAATAATCCATTCTATGAACACGAATACGATCTATTAAGATGTCTACAAACTCTAGCCCCGGCCTACCCCTAACTGTAACCCTAGTGCAATGTGGGTGGCGGCCGTGGTCATGCGTGTTGGTGGCGGCTGCGGCCGCGGGTGGCGAAGAGGACGGCTAGAACTCTATCCACGGGTGGCCAAAATTATAGGCGGGGATGACGAGGGCTTACCGACGCGTAGGGTGAGGGAATGGAACGGAGGGCGAGGGCAACTGCGCGGGGGGAAAGGGCTACGATGGTGGGGCGGCGAGGCTGACAATGACTGTGAATAGTGGGGAGGATCGCGAGGGTGACGGGGGCGGCGAGGAAGAGGTGATGACGGCGATGAGAGAGATGATGATAAAGAGTGAGTGAGTGAAGTGGGGGAGGAGGGGGCGCTCTCGTGCGGATAGAGTGGTTGTAGTGCGACATCGCGTTAGGAGACCTGCCACTGCTACTTTCGGGTGTCGGGCGGCGTCCTGAAACTGCCACAGCTAACTTCTACATTTTAATATTAATTTGAATTCAAACTTTTTGTACAATTAGTACACATCATCTAAATCGTAACGTTAAAATGTGAGCACCTTTTGAGTTGGATTTCGACTTTTCGGCAATTAAAAATGGCAGCACGACCCTCTTCAATAAGAAATATCAGGTAAACGAGCTCAGAAAGATATAAAATTTTGCATGCTCTCTTCGTTTCATACATCTATGGTGTGCTAATATTTTTTAGATCATTACCGGAAAAACATGATGCACCGGACACTTTCTCACAGTCTCAGGGGTTTCCTAACGAAAACCGCGACCTCGCACACACAACTACATTTTTAATATCAATTTAAAATTGAAATTTTTGTATGATTAGATGACCTTAAATTGATTTTGAAAACCGGACACTTTCAAATCATTTTAATATGTCATAATCTGAGCACTTTTTGTGTTGGATTTTCATACTCGAGGCATTAAATGACTTTCCATCAACTAAGAAAAGTAGGACGTCCCTTTTTGGTAAGAAATATCGGGTAAACGTGCTCCGAAAATGATGAAATTTTACATTCTATCTTTGTTTGACATATCTAGTGTGTGATAAAATGTGTATATCATTACATCAAAACTTGATGCACTCACCGTGTACAAACATGATTTATGTATGAATCTAACTTATGTGTGGGGGTGCATACTGCCGCCCGCCACAACTAAATTTTAGATATTTTCTTATCTTTTTTGCATGGGTTACAATCATTTATCTGTGGCGGGCATGTGATCGGGCTGCTACTGCTGCCTCGTAAAGCAGTGGCATGCGGATATTATCTCCCGCCACTGCTAGCATTCATCACACGGACACATTTGGGAGAGTTTACGTGTGGCGGGTATGAACATCTGCTCGTTACTGCTTCGTTGATTCCGCTGGCGAGCAGAAACAGGTACCCGCCACAACTACTTTTCCTAATAACTAGCAGTGGCCGGTGCCTCGCCACGCCCGCCACATATTGAGGCCACCTATAAGTCTTTTCTTAGTAGTGTTCGACCGAAATCATAATTAAGGGATACTCTTGCAAAGACCACTCCTATTTTTCAAGGTTTACAACAAGTGGTGCACATGCAATGCGTCGCTTGTCACAAAATGATTTTTTTTTGTAAATTTGTTTATTTAAAATGTTTTATCTTATAAACCATGCATTCAATTCGCGAACCATTTTCACTATTCGATTTCTCATTTCGAGATCGTGAAAACTAGATCAAATGTTAATAGGTTTCAATAAACCTTTTTTAATGAAAAAACTGGAAGAAAAAACACCGAGCTGAAAGCACAATTTCCCCCATTTTTTACCCCTTTTCCGAGAGACACAACTGTGCCTCTTTTAGAAGGTAATATGTGCCTCTCCCAGAAGAAAAAACACATTTTTTCCTTTTTAGAGAAACATAGGTGTGCCTCTCACAAATCAAACATGTGCTTCCATGTGAACAAATTTGTGCCTCTCTGGGAAGAAAACAACGTGTCCTTTCTTCTTTTTCGAGTTGTGCCTCTCACAAAATATACTTGCGCCTTCACGAGAAAAAAACCGTGCCTCTTGCGAAAGAAAAAAATGTGTTTCTTTTTCTTTTTCTTTTTCTTTTTCGAGAGGCACAATTATGCATCTTTCACAAAGCAAACCTGTGCCTCCACGAGAAATAAATTTGTGTCTCTAGTAGAACAGAAAAGCTTAGCTTTTCCTTTTTCGAATGCATGTCTGTGCCTCTCGCAGAAACAAACTTGCGCCTCTACGAGAAGCAAATCTGTGCCTCTTGCGGAAGAAAAAAATGTTTATTACAAAATAATTTTAAAAAAATAGGTCCAAGACAGTGCCGGCGAAACCAAAAAATAACAATATAAAATCCAAAAATGTGTACATAAAAAATAAATCCAAATAGAGCGCTCAGAACACGATACGTGGTGAGGCTCTCACACCTCCCAAAATGATCCTTGACAGGCTCCCGCCAGGGATAGCCCTCAATTAGTTGCTCTCCTCTTCGGCCGTGAGTGGAACAAAGCACGGCACTTCGGGCCAACAGAGGACACCTCCTCTTCAGCGCTTGGTACAGCAGTTAAGAAAGTGGCGCTCACGCGAGAGGGCATTGTGGGCCGGCCCGACAAATCCGGTCTTCACTATACGTAGGCATGAGCTATCAGCTTGTGCTCAGAAAAAGAGAGCAAGCATCTAAGAGGGTTGACGGTCGAATGTTTTGACCGCTCACACATTGAATGGTTGACCTAGGACAGGTTGTCCATTAACCATACCATTGAAATTTTTGAAAACAAATCATGAAATATTGAAACTTATAGCATTAGGAAAAAAATGTTCATGAGTATTAGAAAAAATCAAGATTTTTTTAAAATTTCACAAAATTGAAAAAATCATGAATTTCAAAAGCTCAAAATTTAGAAATACCTTCATGTGTTTCGCATAAAAAGTCAGAAAATTATGTAAAGATATTGTAACTTTGATTTTTTTCCATTTATTTGAATATATTCTTGGATTGACAAAAAATTTCAACGATTAAAAAAAAGGTTCACATATTTGAAAAAAACTTCATGAATTTTAGAAACATTCATGCGTTATAGAAAAAAGTTCATGAATATAAAAAAATTTAAAATTTGAAAAAATAAATTAAATTTGAAAACATTCTTGAATTTGGGATAAACCAAGAATTCAAGGCCTTTCGTTCCCCAGGCCTTTTGTTCATGCCTACAATGTCCTCGGCCAACCACGCATCGTACACCAACTCATCCTCGTACACCGTGTACCCCGCCATCCTGCCTCTATAGAAAACAACAAGAAGTTCAAAAAAATAGCTCAATGGAATTTCATCGAACACTTGTGTGGAGTGGTTTCCTCCATGGACCACGTTAGCAGGGAGTAGAGGGTACCTGACCATGGAGGGATTCGTGGGTGAACAACACCGTAGCCCAAGGCCGGCAGTCTAGTGGGTGGTGTCTGTGGACGTCCAAGGATGCCTCGGCGGCGATGACAGATGACAAGGGTGCGGTTGAAAGGAAGGGGGGAGCAATGGTGGATAAGAAGAAACGCGGACCTGGTGGGGGATTTCAGTGGGCCATTTGGGAGCGGAGTCCTACGTAGCTAGTGTCCGGACTCCTGCAAAGCCCACTCCCAAGATTGGAAAAAAGGACACCCGGACCGGCCTGCGGATGGATACAGAGTCGTGTTGAATGGAAAAACGTGTCCTGACTGTGCGGTTCGGATTGATGCAGGCGGTGTGAGGGCCTGCCTTGGAGATGCCCTTAGGGCTATAAGTTCTAAATTCTAAAATTCTAAAATAGCATTTCCAGGTATTTAATCTCCTTCATAACTTTAGAGATTTTAACCAACTTATTTTCATTCTCAAGTAGTGTTAATGCCAAATAATAAGAAGAACAAACTCCAGATCTTGGAAAGGAACGTGATGATACTTCAGAAAAAGATCTTGATGGGGATAAAGATGCTATAGGGGAGCAAAATTTAAATACAAAAGTTGATGTTAATGAGTACAATACAGGGGAAGAAAAATTGCAGCCTTCTTCTGATAAAAATCTAATTGCAATGAACAAGGAGATAAATCCTAAATTATTATTTGTCGATTGTGTTATGGAAATTGATTCTTATTTGAGGTGATCATACAAATTCCTCTACCTTTTTTCTAAGTATTCCAACAATCATTATTAGACATCTTGTTACCTCAAATTAAGAATGTGTGAGTGAAAGTTAGTTCTTGCATGTTTTAAAAAAAAACTCTTGGTATTGCAAGTGAATATATATAAGAGCATTAATGTCCCATGTCATCGTCGTTGTCGTAGACCCTCCAAAACATAGAGCCGTCCCTTTACGATGTTCCAAGACACTGCAAGGGAACAAGTGAGAGCAAGAAGATCACACGGTTTGATGGCGTCGCATCCGAGTGTTGAGCAGGCGGATGATTTTCTACTTCCCTATAGCCTAGTGTGGCCCAATTAATTGGGACCGTCTATTTAAGAGGTGCCTGAAAAACTATTTCATCAGTCAATGTGTTTACTATCCGTTCGATCTGCATCTAACGACTCACATGTCATCTCATTTCTCCCAACCGTCTTTTTCCTCCATCTCCAATTTGACCTAACCTTTTGTGCAACCGCCGACCCACCCCACCCCGTCCGCCTGTGTCCACCCTCCAAGACCGGCGGACGGTACCACGCACCGCCTCGCCGCTCCGCCCTCCCTTCAACCTCCTCTCACCGTCGTTTCTGGCCGCTGTCTTGGCTATCCTTCTAAGGCAGAACTCCAGCGATCCTTGCACACCCGACCCCTAAGGATAGTTAATGGGACAATGGCTTCTTCCTAAGATAGATAGTGGGGCTGTCTCTTCGCCCGCGAGACACCTTCTTCTCCTGTGAGCTCAGGATGAACTAGAAAACGTGACTCGCTTGAAGAAAATTTTCACCCACATGAGAAATAGCAAAACCGGATCAACTATGTTTGACAAACTACGCAAGTAAATCTTTGGTTACGTGCATGTACAGATATTGATCAAATTCATGCGGACCTATCTTCTCCTGCCCATCTTCTAGCAAGTCATACTTCCAGCTATCACCTCCGTCGACGCTGTCCATGCAGTCCAGTCCCTTAGCCGCCGCGTGCCGGCGCTTCGCCACCCTGTGGATGACACGCTCAAGGGTCACGTCGACGGCGTCTTTGAACGTAACCCCCTTGGCCGCCGGGTGCCGGTACATCACGGTGGATATGAGCCGGATGACCTGCTCCCGCATCTGAGCCACCTTCTCCGACGGTATCTTACTCAACACCTTCTCGATACTAGCGTTCCGGCCAACGTCGCCGGCGGGGATGAACACGGAGTAGCTCCGGTAGTCCCTGGGCAGGTGCCAGATGTACTGTAGGTAGGCCGACACCGGGTGGAAGAAAACGGGGATGCAGCCGGCGAGGATGGAGTCGAAGGTGGACTTGCGCGTGTACCCGTCGCCGCGCGGCTGCATGCAGAACTCGGCGCTCTCGAGCAGCCGCATGGCGTGGCCGGGCGCGTAGTGCCCCGGCTTCGTCACCGCCGACTTGCCGAGCAGGGAGCAACGGCTCGACCGGCCGCACTGCTCGATGATGTGGGCACGCACGGTTCCCATATCGCCGCCACGGGGCCCGCCGGCGAAGCACCAGAGCAGGCGGCGCGGCGCACGGCGCATGCGGTCCTGCCAGCCGGTGACGTCGGCGTCGGACGAGGGGTGGAAGTGCGACGGAAACGGCACGGCGAAGTCGTGGCCGTGCCACGGACTGGCTTCAGTGGTGAGGAACGTGGCGTTGCGGATGGCCGGGTAGGTCATGAGCGCGTTGCCCCAGCCGTCGGCGTCGGGGCGGCGGAGGAAGTCCCACGTGCCCCGCCCGGTGACCAGGAAGTGGTCGCGCCCGCCCATGGCGCGCCACTCGGGCCGCTGTGCCAGCCAGTCTACCAGGTCCTGCGACAGGGCGTCACGCACCGCGAGGTCTGCGTTGTCCAGGTGCATTGCCGCATCGAGCCCGGCGTAGAACGGGACGTACACCGCGGCGGCGGCGGCCGGGTCGGCCGTGAGGCACTCGTGCCGCCGCATCCGGGCGTGGAAGATCATACCCAGCATGTACTGGTCGGTGTCGTAGGCGCCCCGCTCCGGCAAGGACCCGCCCGTGATGGGAGGGCCGAACCCGTCGTTGGCCACGTCCTTGCAGACGTCGGGGGAGCCCGAGATCCGGCGGCAGTCGCGGACCAGGTCGGCGTTGAACCGGGATGGCAGGTCGTACATGTACACGTACCGGCCGGCGCACGGGTCCCGGTGGAAGATGCGGGAAGCCGAGAAGAAGACCGACGGCTTGAGCTGGAGCACGGTGGGCGACGCCACAGCCGCGTTATTACCTGATTGCACGCTGGTGGAGAAGTGGTGGAAGAATACCAGCGCCCACAGGACGGTGTAGAGGAGGCCGAGGTAGAAGAGCCGGGAAGGCCGCCGGACGCCTCTCCCAGTGTGCTGCTTGCCGTCGGCCACCGCCGTGGCGTGGAAGGGCTTCATCGTCGGTGGTGTTGGTGCTGGCTCGATCTGCAAGCAGACAAGGAGTGCGCGCGGCAGGTGCTCCAACCAGTGCAATAATAACCAGTGCAACCAAGTACGTACCCGGCCCTCGCTGCGTGTGTGCGGGCACCTGAGAAGGATAAATTAGTGCGTACACGGCCGTTGACACAGTACAAAATCCAAACAGTATTTCATTAATGGCATCGACCTTCAATCCAAGCTCGTACGGACTTGTCGAGTTGACTTCATTAATGGCACTACACATATGCATGTTCCCAAATTGCTAAACCTAATCCACCCACAAACAATTTTCTCCTAGATCCTTAGATTAGCTTCGGATCCCGGGCGCCCATTGTGACTGCTTAAGCTTTACTAGCGAACCAACGTGTGGTTTGGTAGTTACGAGAACAATTGGTATCTCCTATCCAACAGAATTTAAGTCTCAAATTTAACATTGATACTTGGATTTTTCTGGAATTATTTCAGTGTTTTTGGTGATGTGCAATGAGAGGAGATGTTCTCGTCGACTATGAAGTCGTCGATAATGACTTTGTTAATTTTAAGATGATGTATCGATCCAGACTTTTGCATATGCTTATAAAGATAGAATGTGTTTTCATTTAAGTATTTTGTCTAGGTTCACGTGTTTGGCGTTGTATTTTTCTAGGGTCGGCACACCCATCTCTCTCCTCATAATTACCTTGACACATCAATTTTTTTGTCTACGTGATAGCCTTAACAGCTGTACAACGTGAAACATTGGAAAGGGCCTTATATCCTCCCATTTTCGTTACCGAGACCCTTTTAACTCCAACCCCCCGGTGTTGGTGTCAAAACCGGCGTATCTCGTAGTAGGGGTCCTAAGCTAGGCATCTTGGAGCGATGGTAACGTGGACACATGATTTTACGGCTCTCTTAAGGAGATAATACCCCACGTCCTACTTTTGATAGTATTGATATGGAGGATAGTACATAGTACAGGTATCTACCATGAGATTGTAGTAATGAATATGAGATTGAGATTGACTAGCCTGGCCTCGGTTTATATGTGCACCATAGGCCTAGGGTTTAGAGGAATCCTTGTCTTGTGCGCCAAGTCTTGTGGAATCCTTCTTGTATTCGGCATGGGCTACCCGAAGTGACCCATTAGTGAATCATCATGGGGGTCCTCGGCCCGACCCATAGGTCGGGAGGTGACGTGGTGAGTACCCCCTAGTCCAGGACATCGTCAGTAGCCCCCTGAACCGGTCTTCAAGTTGGGGACGCTCCTCGGTTCTTCCGAACACCTCTTTGTCTTCGGTCGTCGGTCTTGAAAAGTGGTTCAACAAATCTTCCCATCTTCGATCTTGAGGATCACCGAACTATATCCGAAGAGTTCACATGTCGGGCATCCGAGGAGCCCCTTTTAGTTATCGACCTTTATCAATGCCTTGTAATTTTTTACACCACACCTGGGGTTCGAAGTGTTTCCCGTGCGGCGGCGCCCTCTTGCGTCCGAGCTCAAACGCCGAACTACATCTGAGGCGTCTTTTCACAGCCGAGCTCCAACACTATTCGAAGTTCAAGGTATCCTCTTGCGTCCGAGCTCCAACGATGGACTGCATTCGAGATGTCTTTTTACAGCCGAGTTCCAACACAATTCGATATTCAAGGTGTCATAGATTACCTTGGTCTCTGAAATTTTGAAGGAGTCGATCCGACCTTAAATGTCGGAATTGGTCTTTTATGGAGCTAGCTATTCGCATCCGGGCTTTATGTCGGACTGCTTCTGAGCTCCAACGTCGGACTGCATACGAGCTCCAACGATGGTCAGCGTCCGAGGTATCATAAACTAACTTGGACCTTAAAAATTGAAGGAATTCATCCGAGCTTAATGTCGGAAATGCTCTCTATGGAGCCAGCCACTTGTGCACGAGCTTTATGCCGAACTGCTTTCAAGGTGGTGCACCACTACGACCGTGGGCTGATTTTTTTTATGTATATTTTCGATTGTTGCAATTTATAGCCAGTAGCCCTCAAGGTGTGTGTCGGTCTAAAACCCGAGATGCACCTAAAGGATGACATAAAACCGCTGATCCCAGTAGCCCCTGAGACTTAGGTCAATTCGCAAAATTGGCCCGAGTATCAACTCCTAGCTCGGCAGCATACTTCGGAACACAAAAGCGGTGTGCACAGACCTCGAGACTCAATTTGGGTGCGACCAACCAACCCAAGGATTATAATCTCCTCAAAAACTGTATTACACTTTGAATTTGCTGCATCGAATAGACAATGCAGTAGCCCCCGGGCCTTAATTTGGGCACGGGTGGTCGTATTAAGGATCGATAATTGTTTGACACAAATTTTGTTTCGTTTGACACAATTCATGTGTAATGATTCTGTGTATTCAAGTACTTTACATCATTAATGCTCGGATCCGCATTATACAAGACTTTGTTGACCGACCATCGGCCTCAACCTCCTCGGCCAGTAGCCGAGGAGTGTTTGTCCTACTTTATAAAGCCTTTGTAAGGGCAAAGATTTACGGCAAACAAGGCAATCATTTTATAAACAAAGGTACACGGAGAGATATGTTATATTACTATTTAAAGTAAGAAACATCTTCTGGGAAAAATAATTCTTTTATAAGTTCCTTTTCCCAGGATATCATGTTGACTATGATTGTGAAACCTCAACTCCGATCAATGTGGGAGGAAAATATCGAGGGTTTAGTTTGGGGAATGTTCCCGAACTATGTGATCTTTAATGAACCGAAATTTGCACTTCCATTGCTGTTGACCAATTATATTATTAAGATGGCTAGCTTTCGACTTCACCCAGTCTAAGATACTAACCCGGATGAACCGGAAGTAACAATCACAGAGGTGCTTCTTTTACCCCCTAGCCGAACAATCGGGAACACAGGGGGTAAGCACAGGAGCCAGGCAACCCAGCTTTGCCAAAATATTAAGTCAAATTGATGCATATTATGGCTTTACAACGATGATTACGGAAGGCATCACTCGCATATTAAATACAAATGCTTTTATGCTATGTGTTATTTTGACTCCTTTGTGACCGTTTATCATTTGAGAGTGACCCATCGTCGGCTTCTACCACTTTGTAAATGCTACGCCAGGTGTTTCCGCAGTAACAAGACAACCCTTAGCCGATGTCTCGGTGCCCGGAGGCGGTTGTGTTAGCGGAAACGAGGCAATCAGATATCTAGGCTTTATAACTTTCACTTAGTCATAGAAGCTTAAAGTTTGGGAGGCCAGTTACTAGGCCCCAGTTAGTGTTCGGCATTAGCCGAGGTAAAGCCATTAATACTCCAGCCAATTTTATGAAAGGACCCTTATTTAATATGGTTATCGGATCGCCGACCAGTTTACGCTCATTGTGACAGTCAGCTTTCGTCTTTCTCCACTGAGATACTTGACCAGTTACACAGGAAGTACAATCACAGTGGTTCTCCCTTTGCACTCCTAGCCGAACAAAGCGGAACGTAGGAGGCAAGCATAGGAGTCGGGCAACCCAACTATTGATCGAAGACACAATTCGAAACTGTGCATATAGAGAAATATCCGAGACACCGAGGTGGAGGTCGGTAGGAAAGATGCCAAATAGCAGATTAAAAAAGATTTTCCGAGCTGAATTATTACGTAGGGCACCTTGGTCAAGATGATGTCCCTCCTCCTAAAAAAACATACAAATAGCTTAAAAGTGCCATAAGATCGAAAAGCCAAAAAATTAATGTAAAAACTTTGATGTTGGAATTAAATCAAGTGTTTTGGTGCCAATCCGAAAATTGGTCTTAAAATTAACATGTGATTCGGTCATGCTCTAACATGATACATCCGATCTCTCAGTCTTCAAGCGGGTCAGCTTTTGGCTTCAACTTTCATATCCCGAGGGCGGAGTGTTTCTCCAAGGCCTATTTAGCGAACTAAACTTAAGCGTCTTTAGAGAGAAACTAGGCTACCCGACTATTGACCGAACACTCGTGTCGAAAAAAGGAGTAGTAGAAAAAAGACTTTGCAGCGACCAAGAAGAAAACAACATTTATTATAAAATGACTCATATAAATTTAAGAGGCCCCAAGTGACTTGGGTAAAATAATTTTATGTATAATGATTGTATGTACCGAAGTACTTATATCATACATGTGTTCGCCCGGACTTTAAACGCGTCTTAACCGACCGTCGGCTTCTCGCTCTTCGGCCAAGGGCCGAAAAGTGTTATCTACTACGCCATCCGAGGATATCGGAGGTGTTTCGAATAACCAGGCAATCAGGCCATTAGGCTATAACAGACAAAGTGCGCCCATGAAACTTATACTATATTACTATTTAACGTAAGAAGCATCTTCAAAGAAAATAATTCCGCCAATGGTTCCTTTCTTTGGGTTCTCATGATTACCATGAGGGGTGTGCAATAGATTTATGTATGCTTGTCTTCCATCGTGGCCGACCATAGTTAAAAACAGTAAGAGCGCTAGCTTTCGGCTTCACCCGTCCGAGGTACGAGTTCGGATGACCCGATCGTAACAATCACACAGGTGCTTCCTTTACTCCCTAGCCGAACAATCAGGAACGTAGGGGTAAGCACAGGAGCAAGGCAACCCAGCTTTGCAGAACACTTAAGGCAACATGATGCATATATTGGCGTAAACATGAATAAGGAAGGGTACGATACATTAATAATCATATGCAAGAGGAATGGTTTCATAAAGGAAGCCTCAAAGTAAACGGGTTATTTGAATTTGTTTCTAACAAACAAAGGTTTGACAAAGAAAGTTTTTTGCAAACAACTTTTTGTCAAAAAAAGTATAATGCTTGGTCGAACCGAACAAAATTTAAAACTGAAAGTTTTTGAGCATGAAAGCAACTGAGCTGATTAATGTGCTTGATGTCGATGACGCGATCCGGGCTTGTGGACACCCATTGAACTTTGACAGATCCGGTGTGTAGTCTTCGGCATGACCGAGGTCCCAGCCCCAAGCCCGTCGCGATGTGACCAAACCAGGAGTTTGGCACTCCGAAGTAGTGTCACGGCTTGGCCGATCTGGCGGGGCGAAGCCCCCGGTCCAGCCGAGGTGGTGGAGTAGGTCGGCAAGGTGACGTCGGGGTGACCGCGTGATGGCAGTCGAAGTCGATTTTCTGCACTCATAAAATAATGCAAGCCAAAAGTAATAACAAAGAAAGATAATAATTTTTTTTAAATATTCTTCTATTTAGTTAATTTAAGTGAAGCAAATAAGTAAAGGAATATGGCCTGGTCGTCGAGGTGCCTGAACGAAGAGTTCGGCTTGACGAAGTGGCGATGCTGCACGGTTGATGTGGCGAGATGAAGTCCTCGGTCAAGTTAACATGACAAAACTGTGATCGGCGGTCGCCGAAGTCTCATGCAGGTCGGCTGGTGACGCCGAAGTCTCATGCCAGCCGAGGTGTTGAAGCAGGTCGGCTGGTGTAGCCGAATGTTGGGGAACGTCGCATGGGAAACAAAAATTTTCCTACGCACACGCAAACCTATCCATGGTGATGAGCATCTACGAGAGGGAGAGTGGATCTACATACCCTTGTAGATCGCTAAGCGGGAAGCGTTAAGAAACGCGGTTGGTGTAGTCGACCATCTTCGCGATCCAAATCGCCGAGTGTCCCGCGATCTCATCACGATCCGTCCCGCGATCCAATCACGATCCGTCCCGTGAACTCATCACGATCCGTCCCGCGATCTCATCACGATCCGTCTCACGATCTTGATCACGATCTGTCCCGCGAACTCATCACGATCCGTTCCGCTATCTCATCACGAACTGTCTCGCGATCTCGATCACGGTCCTTCCGATCTAGTGCCGAACGGACGACACCTCCGCGTTCAGCACACGTGCAGCTTGATGAAGATCTCCACCGTATCGATCCAGCGAGAGGAGGTGGAGAGGAGAGAGAGTTCACTGGCAGCGTGACGGCGTTCCGGTGATGGTGGTGGAGCAATTCCGGCAGGGCTTCGCCTAAGCGCTGCGGAAAACCGATCTAGAGGAGAAACTGTGCACCGGTGTAACGGGTAGCACGTGGCCGGGAATTCTGTCCAAAAACCACCCAATCCACTAGTATATATAGGAGGAGAGGAGAGGAGAGGCAGCCAAGGCCTTTGGGTCGGCCGAAATAGGAGGTGGGAGCAATCCTACTTCACCTCCAATCCTAGTTGGAGTAGGATTGCCTCCTATTGGCTGATTTTCCACTTTTTGCTTTAGGACTTTCTCTCCTGCGCCACTACCGAAACGTCACCGAACCTTAAGTGTGCAGACCGTGCGGGTTCGAGAACTATGTAGACATGACCGAGACACCTCTACGGTCAATAACCAATGGCGGGACCTGGACGTCCACATTGGTTCCTACATATTCTACGAAGATCTTTATCGGTCGAACCTCTATGTGAAGGATTCAGTTAATCCCGTATAACGTTCCCTTTGTTCTTCGGTATGTTACTTGCCCGAGATTCGATCGTCGGTATCTCCATACCTAGTTCAACCTCATTACCGGCAAGTCTCTTTACTCGTTCCGTAATACAAGATCCCGCAACTAACAATTAGTCACATTGCTTGCAAGGCTTATTGTGATGTTGCATTACCGAGTGGGCCCCGAGATACCTCTCCGTTACACGGAGTAACAAATCCCAGTCTCGATCCATGCCAACTCAACAGACACCATCGGAGATACCTGTAGAGCACCTTTATAGTCACCCAGTTATGTTGCGACGTTTGATACACACAAGGCACTCCTCCGATATCCGTGAGTTGCATGATCTCATGGTCATAGGAACATATACTTGACATGCAGAAAACAGTAGCAATAAACTGACACGATCATATGCTATGTTTGTAGTTTGGGTCTTATCCATCACATCATTCTCCTAATGACGTGATCCCGTTATCAAATGACATCTCATGTCCATGGCTAGGAAACCTTAACCATCCTTTGATCAACGAGCTAGTCCATTAGAGGCATACTAGGGACATGGTTTTGTCTATGTATCCACACATGCATTTAAGTCTCTGATCAATACAATTATAGCATGGATAATAAACGATTATCATGAACAAGGAAATATGATAATAACTAATTTATTATTGCCTCTAGGGCATATTTCCAACAGTGTCCCACTTGCACTAGAGTCAATAATCTAGTTCACATCACCATGTGATTCGCATTGTTATGAATCTAACACCCAATGAGTTCTGGGGCTCGATCATGCTTTGCATGTGAGAGAGGTCTTATAGTCAACGGGTCTGCGATATTCAGATCCGTGTGTACTTTGCATATCTCTATGTCAAACCGTAAACACTGCTACCACACTCCACTTGGTACTATTTCCAAATGGCTGCTCCACTATACGTATCCAGATTGCTACTACTAGTCATCCGGATAGGTGTTAAAGCTTGCATCGACGTAACTCTTTACGACGAACTCTTTATCACCTCCATAATCAAGAAACATTTCCTTAGTCCTCTGGTTACTAAGGATAATTCCGACCGCTGTCCAGTGATCCACTCCTGGACCACTCTTGTACCCCTTGACAGACTCATGGCAAGGCACACATAGGTGCGGTACACAGCATGGCATAATATAGAGCCTATGGCTAAGGCATAGGGGACGACGTTCGTCCTTTCTCTTTCTTCTTCCGTTGTCGAGCTTTGAGTCTCACCAACTTCACACCTTACAAATCAGACGAGAACTATTTCTCTGGCTGATCCATTTTGAACTCTTTCAAAATCTTGTGAAGGTATGCACTCATTGAAAGTCTTTTCAAGCATCTTGATCTATCTCTATAGATTTTGATGCTCAACAATTAGGTAGCTTTATCCAGGTCTTCCTTTGAAAATCACTTTCCAAATGACCGTTTTATGCTTTCCAGAAACTCTACATTATTTCTGATCAACAATATGTCATCCACATATACTTATCAGAAATTCCATAGTGCTCCCACTCACTTTATTGCAAATACAAGTTTCTCGTAAACTTTGTATAAACATCAAAACTTTGATCACCTCATCAAAGCGTATATTCCAACTCCAAGATGCTTGCTTCAGTCCATGGAAGGATCACCGAAGCTTGCACACCTTTTAGCATCCTTAGGCCTGACAAAACCTTCTGGTTGTATCACATACAACCTTTCCTCAAGTAAACCATTAAGAAAACGATGTTTTGACATCCATCTGCCAGATTTCATACTTGAAAACACAACAACTGCTAACATAATTCCAACAGACTTTTAGCATCGCTACGAGTGAGAAAGTCTCATCGTAGTCAACTCCTTAAACTTGTCACAAACATCTTTGCAACAAGTCGAGCTTTACAAATAGTGACATTCACCATCAGTGTCTGTCTTCATTTTAAAGATCCATTTGTACTCAACGACCTGCCGTCCAACGAGCAAGTCTACCAAAGTCTACACTTGGTTTTAATACATGGATCCTATCTCGGATTTCATGGCCTCCAACCATTTGTCGGAATCCGGGCCCATCATCGCTTCTCCATAGCTCGTAGGTTCATCGTTGTCCAACAACATGACCTCCAAGACAGGGTTGTCATACCGCTTAGGAGCAGTACACATCCTTGTCGACCTATGAAGTTCAATAGTAACTTGATCCTGAAGTTTCATGATCATGATCATTAACTTCCTCTTCAACTAACGTAGGCTTCACAGAAACATCTTTCTGCGCTGCGCTACTCTCTGGTTGAACAAAGGTTTAACAACCTCATCAAGTTCTATCTTCCTCCCACTCAATTCTTTCAAGAGAAACATTTCCTCGAGAAAGGATCCGTTTAAGCAACAAACATTTTGCACTAGGATCTGAGATTGAAGGTTCACCCAACTGATCTTAGGGTATTCTATGAAGATGCAATTTGTCCGCCTTGGGTTCGACCTCATTAGGTGAAAACATTTTCCACGCAAGTGTCACATCCCAAAATATTAAGAAATGACAGCTTAGGTTTCTATCAAACCATAATTCACATGGTGTCATCTCAACGGATTTAGATGGTGCCCTATTTAAAGTGAATGTAGTTGTCTCTAATGCATAACCCCAAAATTATAGTAGTAAAACGACAAGAGACATCATATTACGCACCATGTCCAATAGAGCATAACTATGATGTTCGGACACACCATCACACTATGGTGTTCCAGGTGGCGTTTAGTTGTGAAACAAATTTCACGTTGTCTTAAGTTGTATGCCAAACTCGTAACTCAGATATTCACCTCCACGATCATATCGCGGTCATTTTTATCTTCTTGTCACGATGATCTTTAAACTTCACTCTGAATTTGCTTGAACCTTTCAAACGATTTAGACTTGTGTTTCATTAAGTAAATATACACTATATCTACTCAAATCATCAGTGAAGGTAAGAAAATAACGATATCCACTGCACGCTACAAGACTCACTAGATTGCATACATCAACATGTATCATTTCCAATGAATCACTTGCCCGCTCCATCCAACGGGGTCCTTTAGTCATCTTGCCCAAGAGGCATGGTTCGCATGTCTCAACCGATTCGAAATCGATGAGTCCAAATATCCATCAGCATGGAGTTTCTACATGCGCTTTATACCAATATGACATTTAGCGGCAGTGCCACAAGTATGTGGTACTATCATTATTAACTTTGTATCTTTTGACATCAATGTTATGAACATGTGTACTACTACGATCAAGATTTCAACAAACCATTCTCACTGGGTGCATGCCAATTGAAGGTATTATTCATGTAACCAGAATAACTATTATTCTCTGACTTAAATGAATAACCGTATTGCAACAAACATGATCTAATCATGTTCATGCTCAACGCAAAACACCAAATAACATTTATTTAGGTTCGTCACTAATCCTGAAGGTAGAGAGAGCGTGCGATGTTGATCACATCAACCTTGGAAACATTTCCAACACACATCGTCACCTCACCCTTAGCTAGTTCTCCGTTTATTCCGTAGCTTTTATTTCGAGTTACTAACATTTAGCAACCGAACCGGTATCCAATACCCAGGTGCTACTAAGAGTACTAGCAAGGTACACATTAGTAACTCGTATATCAAATATACTTCTATCAATGTTGCCAGCCTTCTTATCTACCAAGTATCTAGGGTTGTTCCACTTCAGCGAACTCTCACCTCATAATAGAAGCACTTAGTCTCGGGTTTGAGTTCAACTTTGGGTTGCTTCACTAGAGCAGCAACTGACTTGCTATCCATGAAGTTTCCCTCCTTGCTCTTGCCCTTCTCGAAACTAGTGGTTTCATTAACCATCAACACTTGATGCTCCTTCTTGATTTCTACCTTCGCGGTGTCAAACATCACGAACAGCTCAGGGATCAACATTTCTTTCCCTGGCATTTTATAGTTAATCACCAAGTTCTAGTAGCTCAGTGACAGTGACTTGGAGAACTATATCAATCACTATCTTATCTGGAAGATCAACTCCCACTTGATAAGCGATTGTAGTACCCAGACAATCTGAGTACATGCTCAACGGTTGAGCTATTCTCCTTCATCTTACAGGCAAAGAATCTTGTTGGAGATCTCATATCTCGCAACACGGGCACGAGCCTGAGATCACAATCTCAGCTCCTAGAACATCTCATATGTTCCGTGACGTTCAAAACGTTTTAGAGCCTCAATTCTAAGCCGTAATGCATGACGCACTAAACTATCAAGTAGTCATCGAAACGTGCTTGTCAGATGTTCACAACATCTACAGACGATGCTAGATGGGGTGGCTCACCGAGCGGTGCATTAAGGACATAAGCCTTCTGTGCAGCAATGAGGACAATCCTCAGATCACGGACCCAGTCCGCAATTTTGCTACCAACATCTTTCAATTATATTTCTCTAGGAACATATAAAAATACAAGGGAGCTACAGCGCGAGCTAGTAATCTACAACATAATTTGCAAAGACACTTTGACTATGTTCATGATAATGAGTTCAATTAATCATATTACTTAAGAACTCCCACTCAAATTGACATCCCTCCGATCATTCGAGTGATACATGATCCAAATTCACCAACTCAAGTCCGATCATCACGTGAGTTGAGGTGGCTGCAATGGTGAACATCATCATGTTGATCATATCTACTATATGACTCATGTTCGACCTTTCGGTCTCTTGTGTTCCGAGGCCATGTCTGTACATGCTAGGCTCGTCAAGTTTAACCCGAGTGTTCTGCGCGTGCAAATCTGGCTTGCACCCGTTGTATGTGAACGTAGAGTCTATCGCACCCGATCATCACGTGGTGTCTCAACACGACGAACTTTCGCAACGGTGCACACTCGGGGAGAACACAATTTATCTTGAAATTAAGTGAGGGATCACCTTATAATGCTACCGTCGTCCTAAGCAAAACAAGGTGCATAAAAGGATTAACATCACATGCAAATCATAAGTGACATGATATGGCCATGATCTTGTGCTTTTGATCTCCATCATGAAAGCACCGGCATGATCTCCATCGTCACCGGCATGACACCATGATCTCCATCATCTTGATCTCCATCAACGTGTCGCCATCGGGGTTGTCACGCCCTACATGCTTCTACTACTATTGCTACCGTAGCGATAAAGTAAAGCATTACATAGCGCTTAAAGATTGACACGCAGGTCATACAATAATTAAAGACAACCCTATGGCTCCTGCCGGTTGCCGTATTCAACGACATGCAGTTCGTGAAATTTTATACATCACATGATCATCTCATACATCACATATATCTCATCATGTAATTGGCCATATCACATCACAACATACCCTGCAAAAACAAGTTAGACGTCCTCTAATTGTTGTTGCATATTTTACGTGGCTGCTATGGGTATCTAGCAAGAACGATTCTCACCTACGCATAAACCACAACGGTGATACACTAGTTTGCTTTTCAACCTTCTCAAGGACCGCCTTTGTCGAATCCGATCCAACTAAAGTGAGAGAAACTGTCACCCGCAAGCCATCTAGGCAACAAGTTGCGTCGAGGGAACCGGTCTCTCGTAAGCGTACGAGTAATGTTGGTCCGGGCCGCTTCATCTCACAATCCCGCTGAACCAAAATACGACCAAGGGAGGAAGCAATCTAAGCATCAACGCCCACAAACCTTTTGTGTTCTACTCGAGATCTCATCGAACCATCAACCTAGCTCATGATGCCACTGTTGGGGAACGTCGCATGGGAAACAAAAATCGCCGAGCGTCCCGCGATCCAATCACGAACCGTCCCGCGAACACATCATGATCCGTCCCGTGAACTCATCACGATCCGTCTCACGATCTTGATCACGATCTGTCCCGCGAACTCATCACGATCCGTTCCGCGATCTCATCACGAACTGTCTCGCGATCTCGATCACGGTCCTTCCGATCTAGCGCCGAACGGACGGCACCTCCGCGTTCAGCACACGTGCAGCTTGATGACGATCTCCACCGTCTCGATCCAGCGAGAGGATGTGGAGAGGAGAGAGAGTTCACCGGCAGCGTGACGGCGTTCCGGTGATGGTGGTGGAGCAATTCCGGCAGGGCTTCGCCTAAGCGCTGCGGAAAACCGATCTAGAGGAGAAACTGTGCACCGGTCTAACGGGTAGCACGTGGCCGGGAATTCTGTCGAAAAACCACCCAATCCACTAGTATATATAGGAGGAGAGGAGAGGAGAGGCAGCCAAGGCCTTTGGGTCGGCCGAAATAGGAGGTGGGAGCAATCCTACTTCACCTCCAATCCTAGTTGGAGTAGGATTGCCTCCTATTGGCTGATTTTCCACTTTTTGCTTTAGGACTTTCTCTCCTGCGCCATGGGACTTTGTGGCTGTTTTCCCAGCCCACTAAGGGATTGTTATTATTCTCCCACAGCCCATGGACCTCTTGGGGTCGAAGTACCCCTCCCGGAGGTCTCCCGGTACACTACCGGCACTCCCGGTACACTACCGATGAGCCCGAAACTTTTCCGGAAACCAAACTGGGACTTCCTATATATGAATCTTTACCTCCGGACCATTCCGGAGCTCCTCGTGACGTCCGGGATCTCATCCGGGACTCCGAACAAACTTCGGTCACCACCATACATAACTCTACACTACCGAAACGTCACCGAACCTTAAGTGTGCAGACCGTGCGGGTTCGAGAACTATGTAGACATGACCGAGACACCTCTACGGTCAATAACCAATGGCGGGACCTGGACGTCCACATTGGTTCCTACATATTCTACGAAGATCTTTATCGGTCGAACCTCTATGTCAAGGATTCAGTTAATCCCGTATAACGTTCCCTTTGTTCTTCGGTATGTTACTTGCCCGAGATTCGATCGTCGGTATCTTCATACCTAGTTCAACCTCATTACCGGCAAGTCTCTTTACTCGTTCCGTAATACAAGATCCCGCAACTAACAATTAGTCACATTGCTTGCAAGGCTTATTGTGATGTTGCATTACCGAGTGGGCCCCGAGATACCTCTCCGTTACACGGAGTAACAAATCCCAGTCTCGATCCATGCCAACTCAACAGACACCATCGGAGATACCTGTAGAGCACCTTTATAGTCACCCAGTTACGTTGCGACGTTTGATACACACAAGGCACTCCTCCGATATCCGTGAGTTGCATGATCTCATGGTCATAGGAACATATACTTGACATGCAGAAAACAGTAGCAATAAACTGACACGATCATATGCTATGTTTGTAGTTTGGGTCTTATCCATCACATCATTCTCCTAATGATGTGATCCCGTTATCAAATGACATGTCATGTCCATGGCTAGGAAACCTTAACCATCCTTTGATCAACGAGCTAGTCCATTAGAGGCATACTAGGGACATGGTTTTGTCTATGTATCCACACATGCATTTAAGTCTCTGATCAATACAATTATAGCATGGATAATAAACGATTATCATGAACAAGGAAATATGATAATAACTAATTTATTATTGCCTCTAGGGCATATTTCCAACACCGAAGTCCCGGGAGCAGGTTGATGAAGGGATGCCAAAGCCTCGGTCTAGCCGAGGTGACGGAGCAGATCGGTAAGGTGATGCTAGAGCACCATGCTTGTCGACGTGTCAAAGCAGGTCGGCGTGGTGGATGTCGTCTTGAAAAAGTAACGGCGCGGCGATGCCGATGCAGGTCGGAATTTGTGACGAGGTCGATGCTGGCTTGATGAAGCAACGGAGCGCCCGACCCATACAATCCGCAGATGACGAGGTTCACTTGATGATTATTCGGCCCTCGCGATGCCGTATTCTTGGTCAGATGACCGAGATGATGAGAAAAATTCCTTAAAAAGGACGTCCGACAACCCATTCATGAAAAATATGAACTCAAGTCGGATTCATTTTCGCGTAGAAAACAGATGCAAAATTCGGTGTACTAATCGGATATTTCCTGGAGTTTGGACGGCCGGATCGAGCTGAATTTTGAGGGGTTATCGGTATAGGAATTTTTCAGCTGATGAACGGTGGGATTTCCCAACGGTCTTCCGAGCTAGATGCTGGACTCCTTGCCCTAAACTCGTCCAGATTCTCATCCAGATTCGACAGGGCTCCGGTAGATTGTAGATCGCCGGAGATTCCTCCATCGAAACGCGATGAAATTTTGCAAGGTTGTTCTAGACTCAATTCCGTATAATTCCACTGAAGCAATTGTCAAAACGACACTCGAGGAGGCGGGGACGATGAACACGAATCCGCTGTCCAGAAAAACTGCATGATCGCGCGAGGGCAATGTTAACGTTGCACCCCGAGCACCATGGAGGATTCTTTCATGATCTTGTTTGAGATTGGAGTTGATGTTGATGAAGACATCCGTCCGATATATATGATGTGACGTGGAGCGCAGTCCTCGGCATAGCCGAGGTGACCAGTCAAGCCAACGACGAAGATGCTAATGTTGACGATGTAGCTTGGTTCCGACGCATAGATCGTGATGGAGCCGATCTGAATTCCCATTGCACCGCGGCAACTACCCAGTAGGCTCTCAATGAAAGAACCATTGTCGGTGTCAAAACCGGCGTATCTCGTAGTAGGGGTCCTAAGCTAGGCGTCTTGGAGCGATGGTAACGTGGACAAAGGATTTTACCCAGGTTCGGGCTCTATCAAGGAGATAATACCCTATGTCCTTCTTTTGATTGTATTGATATGGGGGATAGTACATAGTACAGGTATCTACCACAAGATTGTAGTAATGAATATGAGATTGAGATTGACTAGCCTGGCCTCGGTTTATATATGCACCATATGCCTAGGGTTTAGAGGAGTCCTTGTCTTGTGCGCAAAGTCTTGTGAAATCCTTCTTGTATTCGACATGGGCTGCCCGAAGTGGCGCATTAGTGAATCGTCATGGGGGTCCTCGGCCCGAACCATAGGTCGGGAAGTGATGTGATGAGTACCCCCTAGTTCAGGACACCGTCACCCGGTCTTCTCTGCCAGGGTAAAAGCAAAAGGCGAGTGGTGAGGCCGAGGAGCGTGAGGCTCCCCCAATGATGGCATCATCCTCTACACCCATGCCTACAATAGATTGCTTGTCCCGGGATGCGCAGTGTGAGAAGGAAAGGGTGGTTCGATCCAGCTATCTAGATCCGCTCTCAATGGGTGGAGGTATCCTTCCCAATCATCCGCCGGGCGGTCCTTGCATGATGAGAAGGTGAGATTCACCAATGTGGAGGGCTGCTCCGACGTCCAACTCATATATATTTTGAGCGATGATGGAGGCCTCGTCCGGTCGAGTCTAGGCGATTCTCTAGAGTGGCTTCAAGGACATAAGCTTGTCGTGGATGGACATCTTGTATGTTGTGTCCAGACCCGGGTGAAATGCCTCCACTCCGCCTAGGCACGACATCGTGAAGGGCAAGTTACTGTCTCAGAGAGCTCGAGGCGGTGGCATGACGGGCAAGCTGATGAGTTTGTGTGGATGAGACCTCAACCCCCCTCGACATGGTCTGGTGATAGAGGTATATTCCCTGATACTCTTTATTTTCAATTTCAAGCATTTCTAGATTGCCTTATAGTGTGTGTTGTAGCTAGATTTATCGTGGTGTTGATTCTGTTTTGCTAGTGGATTTGACTAGGGTGAGTGCCATTCAGATGAGATTGGGGTTGTCCCCACTCCGACACGATCTTGTATCCCTTCCTCGAGCTGTTTTATGGCTAGTGATTTAGGGGTTTTCCTACCAGCCTCATCAATAACCAGGAACAACAACATTGGTGGGAATCAGGGAGTTGGATCTATCACTCCATCGAGTTTACTGTCACCAGTGTTTTCCTCCCCACCCTTTGGTGGTTTGATTAGTCTTCATCATACCCCAATCCCTGTGCTTCTGGTCAGTGGTTCAATTGTGGTTCTCCCTGTCAACTAGCCCTTGTGATGAGATTTCTGAATCGTCCTTTGCCCGCCATGTCCATAACCAGTATTGCCCGATAGTTTTCGAAACCCTTCCGGTGACCCCAGAACGCTTCCGGATCTTCTCAAAACTATTTTGAATATTAATGAAACAATTTCATAAATATATCATCATCACTCCTGTCCTACTAATACACAACAGATTGTGATTACCTTAATCTTGTGACCCTTTAGGTTCGGTAACACATAGACACGAACGAAATCCGTCCGTCCAATGATCGATGGCGAAACCGTGGACGTCCATATGGATCCCTATGAGTAAACGAATGATATTGGAGTGAACCTTTGGTTACTATGTGATATTCCATTTGCTTCGCGGTACGTCACAAAGCACGACGTGTATCGGTATCCTCTCGAGTCATACACATGCTCACTATACCATTATCCTCGTTACCAACTTTATTCTCCTTTCTCGTTGATGTGTTCCGGCATCCCCGTGACATTGTCAATTGTGTCTGGCCAGATGATGATGGATGTCAGTATTAGAGGGCCATAAGAATATCTCTCCATCGTCACAGTAGCAAATTCCACTCTCGAGCGATCTAGTCCCTTGTCAAACTTTTCGATGAACATGTAAGTTGTTGTTATGATTACCGTGTTACATATGACGTTTGAGCAACCCCAAAGCTCATCATTCAGTATGAAGTGACTACGACACTCTCATGGTCTAAGGAACTAAATCATACATTAACACTTCGTGTTATCACAGTGACTTCAGACGATATTATCTTAGAATATAACAAATAAGTTTGGTTCGATTCAATATGACCGTTCTTCTAACTTCATACTCTCAATATTGTTTTAGGATCATCGTTATACTCAACGATATCCCAAGGTTCGAAAAATGTGATTACCAATAACACTTGAGCCGATCTTAGAGACGGTCTTAGAGACGAGACTAGGAATCTTTATTTTACCGTGTACCATTCCACACATGCATACGAGTTCTCCACTTAATCGCATATTCCAGGATCATAGTAGTTATTGTACATAATATAAACTCTTAATTATTAGTATGAATATATAATAATACAATAGTATTACCTTCAGGGCATATTTCCAACAACCACAACATCACATGCTACTCGATGTTCGACCACGTCGACCACAATAGTCACATCAGAATGACTATAAAGTCGTGAGATCAGTGGCAGATAATAGGATGGCCATGAAATTCCTAACCCTAAATCCTGAATGGATAGAGTGGCCATGAAATTCCTAATACTATATCTAGAAAAAAAAGTCAAAACTACACAAAGTTCAATTTATATGAATGATTCTTTGAACATGTTTATGTATGACAATGTATGGTTCTCATTCTCGGATATGTCTCTTTGCAACTTCTCTATGATTTCATTTTCACCCATATTCAATCTGCCTGCCTACCGAAGCACATTTGGGTTTGGAGTGGCATACTCCTTGCTAAATGTCAAAATATTTTGAATAACACATTATGGAGGAATAGAAGAAGATGATGAAACAACTGTACAACTAAAAATTTGAATATGATATACTACAAAAGTATTTTTAGATAAAGGGCGTTTTATATTACTTAAAAAGTTTAAGTATTACATTCAGTCTCTGTACAACTAAGATGCACGTAACCAAACCAAGTCCACACTCAGAATAAACACAATGAAATACAAATAAATGAGACAGTATGACGCCTAATCCGTGGGAAGGCCAATCCTAAAATCATGATGCCATCCTCATCGAGTACAAGTATCAATCACCATATTCTTCAAGCGTGTATACACCTTTATAAACATGTCTTAATACTCCATACATTGTAAAGACAACAATAAACGGAGCATAGCGGTACATCTGCAGATAATATGTATAAGCGGCCAAAGCGACCAAGTGTTTGAACCTATGACAATGGATTGCATTCCTTGGCCATTTTAAAATAACTACCATTAATTGCTAGTGCAACACTTCTAACCTGTCCCTTGTTGTTATTATTAGAAAGATGGCAACATAATCAAACGATATTATGCATCTCGTCGTTATACTCAATTCAACCACCATGTTGATAAAATCATTTGGGATTAAATCTTTGTGAAGCACCTCCAATGACCTCTATGGATATGTAAATTAGGAGGTGGCAGGTAAGGTCATTTGGTTAAATATCGTCACCTAATCACATATTAATTGCTAATTAGAAATTTTTATGTACATTGAAATTCTATGTCGACCAGCTGGATTGCTTCATAAGAGAACCCCCCCCCCTCGCCGTACTCCCCACGTCGCCTCCCAGAGCGAGGCGACCGGGGCAGCCCCTTCTTCCCTACCTCTCCGAGATCTGTTGTCCTCTCCCTGTCTCTCGCCGTCGCCGTCGGCGGGCACGGCCAGGCGTGTCTACGCAACGCCGTAGTGAGGCCGACGGTGGCGGCCCCTTTTTCTCCATGTCGCGGGTGCCCGGCCTGGGAGGGCCCGTCCTGGTGGCGGTGTTGCTTGGCCGGCAGCGCTCTAGCGCAGGCTAGGGTGGCGGTGAGGTGACTGGACGGCTTCTTGCCGACGATGCCCAGTAGGCCTAGATATGGGCCCTTTGGGCCCGATCTGGGTCAGGACGAGCCGGTTCAGGTTTCGACAGGTCGCCTCCAATTGGATTGGCGAGCACCTCGTGATGGGGGCGAAGGCTACGATGCCGTGTTTGTTGCAGCACGGCGACGAGATCTTCACAAGCCCGATCTGGCCCGGTAGGGCAGTTGGCCTCGTGTGCTCATACTGCTGCATCCGGTCTGCTACTGCTTGAACCGGTGGAGGTTGTTCCCTCCCACATGGATGCGATATTGCCGACCCCTGTCAACGGTTGCTCCGCCTTGGTCCGGCCGGCCTCGCAGCGTTTGCCATGGTGAGACATCGATGGTGATCTCAAGACTGTGTTGGCGCATGTTGGTGAGCGACAAGCGTGATGGAGCTGACGGTTGGTCCTGTGTTGTGGTCGTGTGGTGGTCGGGAAAAATATCTGTCGGGTCTTGCCGGCACCGGCGTGGAGATGCCTGTGGGCGCTGCCGACCTTCTTGAAGGGCGTCGGATGTACCCCTTCCCCACTCCCCACTGCGTACCAGGAGAAATCCTCGCATCAATCCATGCAATAGTGTCATCATCGTCGCAGTCTTTCATGAGGTGTTGCTTTGTACGCGGCAATTTGGAAGCATAGGAGCTTGGTGGGAACTTCAGAGGGCGCGGCAGTTGCATGAAATTGTCGCCTTCATCAGTCTGGCATTGTTGGCTTTTGTTTCTCTTTTTTTTTGGGTTGATTGTGCTATTTGCCCCAGCCCTGTTCTCACAGTTGTATTGGATGAAAGTCGGTTTTGAGAGATTACTAAACATAGATATTTGATGCACTTTCCCTGGGTCTAGAGACTTTCGTTGGAGTGTCTACATCATTATTTGGATTTGGCGATCTATAGACACCGATAAGTGCCACGTACTAACACATGGCAACTCCAAACATTTTTTATGACAAGTTTAGTGATACGAGGATGGCAACTTTCTATTTAGATGACAAATTATAATTTTTTCTTTTGGGTGGCAATTTTAGTTGTAAAATATTAGGACGGAATCGATTCATGCCACACGTGTGATACTTATCGTTTGGCTAAATTATTAGTTGATAAATATTGTTCCATAGCCTACATCAACCAATGTACATGGGATAAGCAATTATTAGAAAACTTGGGCAAAATTCAATACTATAGTGTCGCACTAAGACTTGATAGGACCCTGCACATAAGAGAAGATATGCGAAGATTGTGATTCATTACCTTGAATTTGGATTAGTGGTTGACTTGACGCTCAGCAGCCAGCGACTGGCGACACATCAATGGCGGAACGGCGAACAAGAGAGATCAGACTGTTGAGTTTTCTAGGACGCGATTCAGCGTGACGAGAGGCTGCTGCCGAGTACTACTCCTACAATGAATTGACGCACAAACTGACCTAAATTATATTTTCCCCTTGAAAAAACCTAGGATCTATTCTACTCAGTATATTTGCAGGCCGGACACCAACCACGGAAGACAATAGAGTCACCCGATCGACGATCCGTTCAGCGCGTAACCATCCATGGTCCAGATCGAGCCGTAATGCATGCATGTTAACTGAATCTCTCTAATCTCTATCCTTGCGTCTCGGCTGAAATCCCAACTACCTTCCTTCTAAACTCATCAATGGAGGCCAGGGCCAGGCACGCATGATCTGGTGCACTCGAGCAAAATTGCCAGCCGCCATGGGCTGTGTCATGTCCAACTCCTCCACCGCAACTCCCTCGGCCGCCGCTGTCAAACCTCAGACCGTCTCACCCAGGTCAGGCTCTCATGTTCTTTTTTTTTTCTAAATGAAAGGGGTTTCCTCCTGCTCCATTTTATTAATGAAGCGGAAAACAGTCTCAGTACATAATTCGAATCGAGGTCTTAAGCAACGAGCAAACACTTGCTCCAAACGAAAGGAGAAGCCACCACACGCAGCTATTACTGCCAAGTCTCAGAGCTACTCTTATTACAAGAGATAAGGAAACTGAAGAAAGGACACATGCTAATACCCTACGACAGTCGAAGAATCACTCCACGCATGCGGAGAAGCTCCCCACGGCATTTGTCCAATGCGGTGATGAATTGCCAAAGCACCGCTTCCTATGTGATGTCGCAGAGCACAGCCCATTGGCGAAGAAAACTTCGTAGTTTCACAAGCACGCAGTTCAGACTTTTCCAAGAGCGTCCTGAAAGCAAACTCATTTCTTAGTCTCCAAATACTCAAAAGGATGCAGCCACAATCATATTCTGGACAGGTTTTTTCTTATGAATTTGCCATAAAACACAAAACATCTACAAAGCTGAAAATAGTGGACATGCGAAAAAAAATTAGCAAACAGGTTCCAAATGTATTTAGCAACCACACATTCAAAGAACAAGTGTTGTACTGATTCATTTTCACTACGGAATAGACAAGTAGGATCATCAACAGTTCTACGTTTAGCCAAGATGTCCCTTGTGAAGATTTTGTTATAGACACTCATCCAAAGAAATACATGGATATTTGAAGGACATGATATTTTCCAAACTTTATCTCCAATGGCAGAAGCCACAACTCCAAAGTTGATAGCATTGTAGAAGGACTTAACAGAGTAAACTCCTTTAGAATCCAACATCCAAATAGGAACATCAGGGTTGTTAGTCATGGGGATATCATGAATAATATCAAGCAGTTGGTTCCATTTATTAATACCATCACTATGCACACACCTCCTGAATGCGAGCTTAAGGTCTACATCATCCCAAACTTGATAGACAGACCAATCAGGTTCATTCCAAATATAGAAAAGGTCCCAGAATTGAACCTTCAGGGAACAGTCCCCAACCCATATATCATGCCAGAATTTGATATTTCTACCATTCCCTAGTTTCCATTTGTAAAAGGTCTTGGAGGCATTTAAAGCCCAAGTTACACTCTTCCAGAAGGGAGATCCGTTGTCAGGCTTAGCCCATAAGATATTGGGGGGAGTTAATGTTATATTTAAAGGAAATAACATCCTTCCAATCTTTCTTACTAAGGTCAAAAAACCCTCCCCCCAAGAAGCCAACAAAGACATATTGAATTCCTTAAGGTTGGGAACCCCCAGTCCCCCAAAGCATTTCTTCCTAGTTACTAGGCCCCAGTTGGCTAAGTGGTATTTGTGTTGATCTCCCATGCCCCCCCCCAAAAGTGGGCCATCTGAGAGTTGATCGCATTTATTTCCCATTTTGGAAATTTAATGACTGCCATAAGATAAGCTGGGATACTAACAATGTGGGCCATCTGAGAGTTGATCGCATCTATTGCCCATTTGGGGAATTTAATGACTGCCATAAGATAAGCTGGGATACTAACAATATAGGCACATAGCAGGATCAGCTTTCCTCTGTAAGTAAGGTGCTTCCCTAACCAGCCAGAGATACAAGCAATTATCCTGTCAATAGTAGGTTGGATATCCTCCCTCCTAAATTTGTCATAGTGCAGAGGCACTCCCAGGTATTTGATAGGAAAGGATCCAATCTTACAACTAAAAATCTGGGCAAAAGCTTTTGCAACATTCTCCTCAGTATTTATAGCCATAAGATCACTTTTGTGAAAATTGATTTTCATACCAGAGAGATTTTCAAAACACGACAAGACCCATTTAAAAATTCTTGCTTTCTCACAAGAGTTTTCTAAGAACAAAAGTGTATCATATGCATAATGCAAACTGGTGATCCCCCCTGGATCACATGAGGCAGAAGCCCCGAAATCAGTCCTTGATGTGAAGCTTTGAAAAGCATTTTAGAGAAAACATCAGCAAACAAATTAAAAAGAATTGGTGAGAAAGGATCACGCTATTTGAGGCCTTTCCCAACTAGAAAGTAAGGACCAACATTATCATTAATTCTAACGCTAAAGGTACTTCTAAGCAAAACACTTTTGATCTAGGAGATCCACTTGGCCTCGAACCCTCTGACTCCAGCATCTCAAACAGAATCTCCCAACTAACCCTATCATAAGCTTTCTCATAGTCCAACTTGAGCACAAGCCCCTGGGTTTTGGATCGTTTGATCTCATGGATAACTTCGTTGGCTAGAATCACACTCTACAGGATAAATCTCCCTCTAATAAAAGTAGTTTGGTTTGGGGAAATTAGTCTATCCCCAATAGGGGACATTCTGTTCGTCATAGCCTTGGTAAGAATCTTGATCACGCAATTACCAAGACTGATAGGCCTAAATTTCTTCATGTCCTTGGCATCTACCTCCTTAGGAATTAACACAATCAGGGCAAAGTTCAGCTTATACATGTCTTGTTTACCCTCTTCAAAGTCTCTTACCATGGCCATAAAATCACTTTTAATCACTTCCCAAAAAGTCTGGTAGAAGAGAAAGGAGAGGCCATCCGGACCAGGGGCCCCATGAGCATAAGATTCGAAAATGGCCTCTTTTTAATCTCTTCTTCAGAAAAGTTTTTTTGAAGGCATTCATTCTCTTAGGAGGAAACCATCTCCTCCTCCTTCCAAAAGGAAGGACCCAAGCGGATGTTATGTCTCTACTCATGACCAAAGAGATTTTTATAGAATGAAGTGGCAACTTCCAACATCTCTCTAGTAGTATGGACCGGACCTGATTCCCCATTTAATTCAAACAGATGGTTCTTCCTATGCCTATGATTGGCCAGCGCATGGAAGTACCGATTATTCTTATCACCATCTTTAATTCTCCTATCCCCGACCTCTGCCATAAGGCAGTTTCCTCCTTTCTCCAAATATCATCTAACTCTTTTTTAATCTCCTCCATGCGACTCCTATCCGAGTCGTTTAAACGATTGGATTCAGAGAAGACATCTAAAATGTCAAACTCCTGAAGTAGATCCATCTTCTTTTTCTTAATCGCAGCCTCTAAGTTGATACTCCATCCTTTGATCTTCTTACGAAGGATCCTAGTCTTATTCAGCCAGCTATCAACAGCCTCACCTACAGTAGGAGTATCTATCCAGGTCTTACAAACTAAATCCTTGAAATCAGGTTGGTCAAAGCCACCACTTTTCGAAACGAAAGGGTTTTGGGGAGGAAACCCTCCTAGCCTTCGTGTCTAAAAGGGGTGGGGTATGGTCACTTCCCACGCGAGGTAAAGCAGAGAGGACAGATAACGGAAAGTGAGAATCCCAGGATGTAGAAACAAACACGCGATCGATCATTGCAAAAATAGGTACCTCTTGATTAACTCCAGGTATAGCTTCTATTGGCAATCTTAATTTCCTTAAGCCCCCATTTAATAATCCAAACATTAAACAGATAAGAAGATTGGTTATTGATCAAACCATTATTTTTCTCTGTAACAGATCTGACCAGGTTAAAGTCCCCACCCAACAGCACTGGATAGGATAGATTTTGCATGACATCATGCAGCTCCGCGATGAATTCAATCTTATTCTCAGCATATGCAGTACCATATATTGCAATGTAATACCATAAAAAACCATCTTCCTTATTCTTAATAATAGCTATCACACAAAATTTTCTATTAATAAAACCAATGATCTCAAACAGGCTATTTTTAAGGCCCACAAGGATGCCACTAGCAGTTTTATCAACAGGTCAAACATGCCAATTGAAATCAATACTACCAGCAATGGAATTTAAAGTATGATTATCAATATTTTGCTTCTTAGTTTCAAAGAAACCAACAAAGTCCACTTTATGGTTATGTAAGAAATCACCCACGCACTGAAATTTCCCATGTTGTCCAAAACCCCTAACATTCCAAAAAGCCCCTATCATTTAATTCTGAAAGGGTGGGATAAGACACAAGGCTTGCTCTTAGTAAGAAGGATTGGACTATCATCAGCTGAAACAGCAGTGCCCATTGTTTCAGATCTACGGATAGCACCAATCGGGGATATATGACCATGATCATCAACATCCAAATTATCTGGGAGAACAATCTTCGAGTTAAGGTCAGCAAACTGTAAGCATCTAAGTTTTTCAGTATCAATCATATCGCAAAGGATAATTTCATGTCCATTATTATTGCAACCAATGCATATATCAATTTTATTAGCTTGATTCACAAGATTATTAGGATCCAGACAGGAAAAAGAATTACCTTTGAAACTTGGAGGGATCTCCAGGTTCTTTATTTTCTGGTAGGCTTTAGCTTTGTCCATGATGTTAATGTTACCATGTCCCCTAGTAGCAGGCTTGTTTGAGAGTACTGGCCCCCATTTGGCAGAGACCTCCTTCTGGATCTTCACTTTGTTCTCAAAATTTGCCTTCTCCAAGGTTTCCAGCAGAGATCTCTTTGTAGAACGAATGAACTTCACCATCTCCTCAGGTAGACACTGCATCTCAATGGGATTCTCATCTTCTTCTTCATCAGATTCAGCCATGTCAAATTTTTTAAGTTGCTCCGAGCAATAGTCCATATGGACAAACATGGGATCAGCCACTTGAGGAGGAGAGGAAAGCAGGAAAGCTGGAGAAAGATTCTTCACTTCAACCTCTTCTCCATCTTGAACTGATGAAGAACCTCTAATTCTGGTCTCCTCAATGAACTCCATGTGAACTTGATCCATCAGAGCTTGTGGGTGAAAAAATGTTGCTGAGACCACCATTTTCTTCTTGCTTCCAGAAGTGGAGGCGAGGAAACTATTTTTAGTAAAATTTGCCTTATCAAGCTCATCTATAGGAGATTCCTCATCATCTTCCATGATGTCCTTGTCTAACTGACCAGGGTTTTCCTCCAGCTCTTTTTCATCACTTTTGTCCTTGTTAGGTCCTTCCTCTTCTGGATCATCCCCATCATCATCTTCATCCTCTCCCACTTGGTCAAAACCTTCAACAGAAAAGAACAACATGTATAGCTTCTTTTTCATTTCCACTAGTCTCTCGAAGGGGATTTTGGTAGGGTCTCTACATGCGACTTTCACCCGGATAAGCTCATAAAAACTTTTGAAAATGCCATTCCAGTCCACATCTACCAGAATACCAAAACATGATGTGATCTGGGCAAAAACCTTTCAGGAGCACCACTTGGGGGGAATTCCCTCAATCTACACCCAAGCTTCGGTTAGTTCTCCAAAGGGGTCGAGCATTCCTTGCCATTCAGCCACCTTCACAGACACTCCATCAATAGGCAGGTCAAAGGGGGGGGGGTTGATTAGATCCTCGACATTCTTCCATGGAGGGAACCTCAGCAGAAACTTTTTGCTTTCCAATTCTCTAATTTGCCAAGGCCACTCTTTGTTTTGGCAGAAAATACCATTTAATTGCATCAGAAGCTCTGAGGCAGAAACCTCCCCTCTAACTACATGCAGAAGTGCACAGTTATTGTAATTCATCCAGTTTGATTCAGCAGCAACCGGGACGTCGATGTGATAAAAACCTAACCTTGCCGCAACACTCCCAAAATATGTAGCAGTGGGATGTTGGCGAGCCCAGGCTGCACGGTTGTTAACATTGTGCCCACTCGCATAGATGAAACATCTCTTGGGTTCACTGCAATTACCAATGTAATGGCCCGGCCAGTTACAATTAAAGCAGGTCATGTCCTTGTACCTCGGATCCAGAGCCTGGACTGTAGGTGGGGCTGGGGCCACGGGCGTTGGAGGGACAGGGTTGGGAGCTCTAGTCCCCTGGTTCTTCGTGGTTGCCCCCCTCCAGCTTTGGCCATGGCCTGGATCGGTTTCGCTAGAGCAGGGGGAGGAGGTGGTGGCTGCCTGCCCTGAGCAGGTCCCGTCTTCTTGTTGCTTTGTCGACGTTGAGGTCGCTGTTGGTGTTGACATCCAGGATCCATGCTCCCCTTACCCACCTCAGCGAAAGATCGAGATCTGGGGCCGATCCCCTCCACTGAGAGCTTGAAAGAGGTCGAGGTGGGATCAAAATGGCTTGGTCTCTCCACAGGGAAGCAATCTTCCCTTGTGAAGTTTCAAGATCGGAGTAGGTCCTTCCTCACCCAGAAGATTTTCGGTATGGCATAGCTAGGGTTCGAAAGGGAGGGGAGAGGTGTTTCTGAGGGTGGCGGTGCACTGGGGAAGGAATAACCCACATCTGCCCAAACAAATCCTCGGTCGCCTCTTCACATGTGTTTATCTCATGGGAAGACGCCTTGCGCAAATGCGCTTTCCTTTTGACCACACACCCATGGATGATGGGTGTGGAATCTACCGTAGGACCCCACACAGGGTCAATCGCAATTCCTTCAGATATCCTAACACCCGCAACCTCGCCGTCAAACATAGAATTCCCCGATGCCACGGGCCATTTCGGAGTAGAAACTCCACCCTCAAACCTAGCCTTGCCATCCGGTAGAACACTCACCGGAATATGAGATCGAACCGGAGTAGAAACTCCACCTATTAACTTGGGAACAAACGAGGGAACGCCCGAATCCTGATTCCTATGAGAATTGACCAGAAGGTCACCCAAATCCTCCCCGTGACGAACACAAGCTCGAGGGAAATTAATGCATGGTCGAATTACCTTACTCCGATGAGCAGGGACCGCCCCGCGATCTCCCGTCCACGGCGGGGGCTCCAACCTACTGAGACGCATCGCCTCCCTCACCTGACGTCCTCGAATCTTCGGAGGTCCTTGATGTCGAGAACGCCTGTCGGGATCCCACGACCTTAGGGAGCATTTGGAGGCCCGAGCCCCGATGGCAGCGCATCGGGCAGGATGCCGGCCAGCTGCATCACCGGCGGCGGTCGATTGTTGAGACGAGATGGATCTCCGCCTTGAAATGCCTCCACTTCGCCGCCTGGATGGGTCTGTCTTCTCTGCCTCCTGGATTGCCTAGAAGATCAGCTCAAAATCCATCCCGCCATCGTCGCCGAAAAAATGCGCTCGCTCCTCGAAGGTGGAGCAGTGGATGATCTCCATCATGATTTCCGTCCATTTGGAGCGGTCAGGGAAGCGCCCGAGTACCACCCGCAACATCTTCGCCCGCGCCTCCTGGGAGTGGAGCTCTACCATCAGGCGCAAGTCCACCGGAATCGGCATAGGATGGGCCATCGGAGCCGCCACCGAAGCAGCGGGGTGCGCTCTCCGTGCTCGAACCAGCCGACGCCCCCCTGCCATCCCGCTCGTGGATCTGAGATTTGGGGATAGTTGGGAGGGAGGGGGAAGGGCGGGTGGATACGGGGAGAGGATATGTGGTGGGAGTAATGGGAGCTGGTGAGGAGATGGGGCCATTAATGGCGGAAGTCGAGGGACTCGGGGTCGCCCCGTCGTTGCCTCGGGAAGAGGCCATCGCCCTCTCTCTGGTACTGCCGTTGTCCGGCTCTCATGTTCTACTTCTATACATAATCACCTACTCGATATACCAACGACTCGGCAACGACAAGTGCGTCAAATCGGAGACCTTCCTCGCCAGAGGCCATCTCTGGTATGTCGAGTTCTACCCGGACAGACACGGCCAGCAGGACGCCGGCTGGATATCCCTCTTCCTCTTCCTCGTCCCGGCAGACGCCTGCGAGGTCATGACGACCCAGCTCAAGATCAGCCTACTCGATACGCACGGGAAGCCGGTGCCTTCCTACGGCAGCAGAGGTGTGTGGAGGAGTTGCACCTTCCCGAGCAATGAAGGGCCATGGGGTTACTCTCGGTTCATCATGAGGGCTGATCTGGAGAGATTAGGTCACGTGTCGTCGGAGGACGGTGGTTTCAGTGTCCAGTTCGATATCGTTGTGTCCAATGACAGTTCAACCGAGCACGTCCCTGGACGGAACCATGATCTCATACTAGTGTCGCCGCTGCCGGATATTCTCCATGATCTCGGACAGCTCCTCTCCTCCGGTGAAGGGGCGGATGTCACATTCGAGGTCGGCGGTGAGACGTTCGTCGCACAAAGGTGTATCCTTGTCGCTCGTTCCTTCGTCTTCAGTGTAGAGCTTCTCGGTCCAATGAAGGAGAGCACATCAATGTGTGTGCACATAGAGGACATGGAGCCAAAAGTATTCAAGGCATTGCTTCATTTTCTCTACACCGACTCGCTGCCAGAGATCAACGAGGCTGGCGCACTAGGGATGATCCAGCATTTGCTTCTTGCCGCGGACAGGTATGGCATCAAGAGCCTAAAGTTGAAATGTGAAGAGAAACTATGCAGTCACATCAACACTAGCATAGTGGCCACTACGTTGGCACTCGCCGAGCAACATGCTTGTTCTGCACTCAAGGAGGGATGCTTCAAATTCCTCGAGTCCAGTAACAATAGCACGCTGGATTTGATCACACGGAGTTCTGACTTTGAGCATCTAGCAAGAAGTTGTCCGTCTATTATGAAGGAGCTTATTCCCAAACTTGCTCGTAAACCCCCTTTTGTAATAAATTATAGCAACATGTAACTAATTCTTTATTGAGGAAATCGCCAACGTCCACATTTAGTTTACTTTTGTTGCTTAAAGCTTTGTGTCTATCTCTATCATTCTTCTATGTGTCATCCTTTCAGCTACCATACATTGTTGGTCTGTAATGAATTCAGCGGCAGAAGAAGAAAATTCCATGTATTCGATTATCTTTGTCGTACTAATTCCCCTTCGCGTAAGGATGATTTCTTGAAATGTATCTCTGATGTGAAGCATGTACTATGATACTATGCATTTATATGGAGCTTCTGGCTGAAGGTCTTTGCTAGTACCAAAGACTCAGCGTGATTCTCCACATACCCAAACATATTAAAGTATAAGTCGTGAGTTTGTATTAATTACTAGGCAGAAAATGAGAAGATAGATAAAGAGCAGAGTTAATGATTCGATCTAATTGAACCTTCAGTCCCCAATCAAAAACCCATCGCCATAGTAGCAAAAATCAAACACGGTTTGTACCCCTAAATAGGAGCTATCTATGATTTGTACCTTCATGGCCATCTATGATGTGTACCCCTAAATAGGAGCTATCTATGATTTGTACCTTCATGGCCATCTATGATGTGTACCCCTAAATAGGAGCTATCTATGATCTGTACTAGAAACTGGGCCGAGGCCGAATTAATAGTCTCACCTTGCACCTTTTATATGTGCCCAAGTTGTCTTGAAAATAAGCAAGCTGCCCATCAAAAAAGGCCATTGCTAGGTGCAGGCGCGCTGGCCGAAATTTCGGACAGTCGCCACCCCCCCCCCCCCTTCTCCATTTGATCTCCTCACATCGCCTCGTCTTCTTTCTCCTCCATGCCGCCTTGCTCTTCCTCGGCCCCGTCATCGTTGCCGCGCTCGTCCGGAACACCACGCTCACCAGCCCCCCGCACTGCCTTGCTCGTCCTCGGCCCCGTGCTCGCCACCATCATCGCTGCAGCTCCTCCTCATCACTGCTCTAGATCTCATGGTAGCTTGTAGCATGGAAACTAGGTACAACCACGATTCCAGCACGGTCGCAGCTTTGTGCTATGTGGTTGCAGCAAAAAGAAAAATTGTGTCCCCTGCCATGGTCGCCATGGTTACCATGGTCACAGTTGAAAAGAAGAAAATAGCCAGTTCCAGCAATTTTGTACAGTTCCAGCAAATAAATTACGTGGCTGGTTGAAGCAAAAACGTTGCACTATGACATTGGTTACAATAGACACAGTGGCCGTTTCCAGCAAATCGAGATGCCTGTTGTAGCAAATATTGAAGCCTGTTCCAGCATTATCACAACTACATGGCGTGCGGCCACTGCCGCATCGGTTGACTCACCGCGGAGGATGTAGCAAATTGCCATCGCCATAGTAGCAAAAATCAAACACGGTTGTAGCAAAAAAAATAAAAAATTCAGCAACCGAACTCCAGCAGTCGGTTGAAGCAAAACAAAAGACGGTTTTAGCATCTTCGTCAATTGGTCGTAGCATTTCTCCCAAAGGTTTCTAACATCTCGTTGTCGGAGGGTTGGAGGTGGTCTTGGCACATCCATGGCGACTACAGCATCACCGTTGGTGGGGAGGGTATCGAGGGGGTGTATTGCATGGGAGACGATGGCCAGCTCGTCGAAGGAGAAAAAAGGCGAGGGGCGGAAGGGGGTTGTCATGGCGTGGAGACCTCCTGTGCTCATGCGCAGAAAAAAGAAGGAAGGGGTGAGTGGAAGAAGAGAACCAGAAATAATGGACGGTGACGGGCTCGGGAGGTTGTGTGGCGAGTGGTCAAACCTGTGCGGGAGCAATGCGGGGCGTTGGCACATGGCCGGTGTAGCGTTCGGCTGGTGCGCCGAATGCAACCGTTGTCCGTCAAAAAGGGGTACTCCACAAATTCTGTCGGTGATTGTGCATGTGTCACAAAAAAAAGAAAGATCAGATATAGAGGGTTAATTAAAGGAGACGACGCCCTAAATATATATTTAAAGCAAAAAAACAGTGAAATGATAGCATGTCCAAATTTGCATATTTTTAACCTACTTCATTGCTTCTATTTCTATGGGTATTAGGCCCACGATATATTTTTTCTCAATTTGTGTTACATGCGCTAGGAACAAAAACTTCACAAATGCAAATTTTGTACTCCCTATTTTGGGACGGAGGGAGTAATATTTTTCTAGGTATATGATTTGCAAATTTGTCTAACTTTGTTAATTACCTATACAAACCCTTTTTCATAGATTCTTTTCAAAAGTGCACAGAAAAACGCATTGCACAGAACCCCTTTTTTATAGGTTCTTACAAAAGTGCACAGATTCTTAATGGATGCCAGCTCCTTCACCTCCACCAACTGCTCGTCTCCCTGCTGAAATCCCCGGACATGCGAGTTGAGAGAAACATGTCAGATTGATGCAGAAACATGATCTGGTGATTCAAGTGTATATATACAGCCGGAGCTAGAGCTAATGGCGCAAGATCTACAGGTCTGACCATGGAGTGCCTTGCTGAATTCATGGGCAACGATGCTGGAGATGAATCGGAGCAGCACAGCGAGTACCGCGCACATGAGCATCCTCGGCTCTACTGTCGACACTGGAATCAAATAATGGCTGCAAGATTGGTTGCCGTGCGTTGATAGATGGCTGGTTGACCTGCGCTACGATGCTGCCCCAAACTTCTAGTCGCGTGCACATGCAACAATGAATTGTACACAGACGACTGTATATTCAGAGAGAAAAACTATATCGTTAAACCTCGAAACCTGCTATTTGAGTGGAGATCAGATGGAATGGAGATCACATTGCTTAGCTATTATTCTTCTGCAAAAACCGACGGCCAGCGAGAAGATACGTTCCTGAGCAAATGATGATACACGCATCAATTGATAACAGCCAGCTGCGTTGTCTTCGTATTTTTGGTATAAGATTTTGAATTTGGCCTCCTACTGTATAATAACCAAGATATCCTAGAATGTTCCACACTCATTATTGAACGTTGATGGATTAATTAGTTAAAAAACATAAATCCTGAAAAACTTAACTAGAAAAGTACAATAAACTAAATATAATTAATAAACGTAAATACATATAAACCCGAGAAGGAGCGCGTGTGCACTGAATTACAGTTCCTTAAAATACCAAGATATAACACTTCAAAAATTTAATCCCTCAAATAGATTAGAAATGCAAAGAACATCTGAGTAGTTGATTTAAAAGTCTTCAAGACCCATATCTAGTTACATTGTTGTCGATACTAGTGAGTATTCTTAGCAACCGTTAAAGTACCAACACCATGCAAATCCTTCCATACAAGGAGGACGAACACAGCGCGTAGAGGTTTTGTTGCTCATGTCAAACACCCATGGCGTAAATAGCCCACAATCAATCCAGTAGACACAGTTAGGTCTTAGTCCCGGGGCAGCCTCAGCTCGCACCACCACGGTGTTGTTCCTGCCGATGAACACTGAGTAGCGTCCCAGATCCTTCACCGCATCCCAGCATGGCCATTGCTCTGGGTAGTACCTCAGAACCAATATCTCATCCGATGACATGATGAATTTGCCGCCTGCCTGTAACCGCAACTGGATGGTGAGCCCGGTGTTCTGCCACACCTGATATAGGGTGCCCTCGCAGAAGAACAGGCGCTTGAAAGATATTTCCTTGGCCAGGGTGTCGTAAGGCGGCGCCAAGGGATTGTCGGAGCGGGTACCAACGACACGCTCAGCCAGCAAGGGATAGACGTTGTGTTCTTGCACCCGGCCGCCTTGGGGGAGGGGGGTCTGGAGGACTTGCACGTCCCCATGTTCATCCAGGCAGTATACATCGGTGCGTTCATAGACCAGATCGACCAGCTTTGATCCATTCGCTGCGATGTCGAAGATCGTCCACTCCCTGTCCCCGTTCGTCATGTAGGCGACCTTGCTGACGTTATCATGGCCGCAGATGGCCGCAACGGTGTAGTCATCATGCCTTGAGTTCGGCCTGAGCACGATTCTGTGTGGATACTGCATGTTGGGGAGAGGAAGGAGCTCGATCTCCTCGCCGGAGACGGGATTTAAGAGCCTAAGACGACGACCATCAGCAACGGTGAGGTATCCGTTGCCGGAGCAGGTGATGTCGCTGCTGTGGTAAGCGAGCGTGGGGAGGCGGAACGTGCGCTGCATCAGGAGGGATAGGGCGTACGCACGGGTGTTGAAGCGAGGGGGGCCGCCGTCATAGGGTTGGAAGGTGTGGAGGACGAGGAGGTACGGGGACCGAGGGCCGGGAGGCAGCGCCGACCGCCAGGCGGTGCAGACGCCGCGGACGGCGATGCAGTCCCCCAGTGATCGCAGGCGGTCCACGATGGGGAGGAAGAGATCGGCGTGGAGATCCGCCCATGGCCTGAAGTGCGGCGCCATGGAGGTGAGGGTACGAGGCTAGCATCTAGTACTAGGGATGAAACTACGTCGTACCTTTTCTTTTGGTCCATATAAAAAGTTACGTTGTAACCTGTCACGGTTAGGATCGGAGAGTTGTGGATGGGCAGCCTGGCACATCGGCCCAAATTTGTAACCTAGGCTCTCTTTTCTGCGTGAAAGCTCGGCGAAGAAGGCCAGGAAAAGCCCGAACCCGAAATGACCAAAAATGGATATTTATTAAAACTGGATAGAATCCTCAAAAAAATAAAAACTGGATATAATAAAAATCACTTTTATAAATGAGAACCTTCATGTTTTGGTGCCAGGCCCAGTCTTGGGATGTTTTATGTTATGCTTTGTTTAACTCGGCCCAACCCAGAGAATGATAGGTTTAGTCGAGTTTCGGCTCGCTGCCGAGTGCTAGTTTGGACCAAACTTGGCATATACATAAGTTTGTCGAGCACCCGATGAATTGAGCTCGGCAAAACACCAAAACTCGCCACATAACTAGATTCTAGTAGACGTCGGGCCATGTTGGTTTTTGGTCTAGGCTTAAGCTCAGTCTGAAAATCTCGAGCCCAGTCCAAAAGGCATAAATAATGACATATCTATTTAATTTCCTATCCCTAAAAAAACTATTTGATTTCCTTGTTCTTCGTATTTAAATATACCACTGTATCTAAGTATCAAATAAAATGCCTGAGTTTTATTCATTTCAGGTTTTTCGAGCCCTCGCCTTAGGATTCATGTGAGAAAACTGAGCCTGAGCCCATCCTAGGTGTTATGCTTTTAGGCCCGCTCCTTTGGGTCAGGAATTACAAAGAATTGATGGTTTTTTGAAAAGAAAACGGATGTTGGTAACAACAACAATCGAATCTCATACTACCTTCTTTTCGGTTCATAAGACTTACGCATATATTTAGGTTGACAAATAGATCAACATAATACAAGTTATATATAACGAAAATATATCATTAGAAACTTTCATGTGTCGCATCCATGCGATCCCAGCACGAACCACGAACCCAGCATGCGATTCACCATCTTTCAGATATCGCTCCCAAGCTCCGCGCCAGCGCTAGAGCATACACCGTCGCAATGACGGAGCCCGAGGACACAAGTCCACTACGAGGATGCCGTCGCCGCCACATCATCCTTACTGGAACATACTTGTTTCCAAATTCATCCCAAAATTAAGGCCAGATCGGCTCGTCGAAACAGGATCTTAAGATTCTTCATTCAACGTCGTCAACACCATCGTCAAAGCCAAGATGATGAACAACCGAAAAGCCTAAGCTACTAATGACTAAGACGATCCATACGCTTAGTGGAGTCGCCGAAGGACGCCGGCGGAGCCAAGCTCACTGGCAATGGCCATGAGATTGCTTTTCTTTCTTCTAGATATCTATACCTACTAATAAACTAATGATTGCTTCTGTCCGTACATCGCAATATTTTTGTAGAAAAGTCATTGCAGTTTTACATAATCAACCCATGGTACAATTTTAAGTGTTACAAACAAAAAATGGTCTTGTCTTTGCAGAAACACCCATGTAGTTTTTGGTATTCAACATTTGGTATTGCTTTAAGTGTTATAAACAGAAGAAAGAAACATTCCATTTTTCTAATAATCTTTTCTTCTGCATGTGAGCTCGGTTTAAAACTGCATGCAAAATTTTGTATTCAACGCCCCATTTTCAACTGCATGCAAAATTTTGTGATGAAATGACATTCCGGTAGGTCTTGGCAAATCAATGCTTTCAACAATAATCTTTCCAGCACCCTGAAAACCCAATAATCTTTTCAGAGCATATCCCGTTTTGTAATAAAAATTTTACCATGTTTTATTGTATTGTTCAACATGTGAGCTCGGTTTAGAAAAATCCAGGCCATCCTCCGATATGCATCATAAGGCTAGTCATAATGGAAAGTATCATCTACTAGTATCATGCATAAGATACTAGTGTATGGTATAACATTCACAATGCATAGTATCATACCTTGGTATCATAGTATCATACTAGTATATGATATAACATTCACAATGCATAGTATCATACCTTGGTATCATAGTATCATACTAGTATATGATATAACATTCACAATGCATAGTATCATACCTTGGTATCATAGTATCATACTAGTATATGATACAACATTCACAATGCATAGTATCATACATTGGTATCATAGTGACTTCCATTATGATAATGCATGACACATACCACTACATCATTTATTATGATAATTATGATACTACTTAATACTCTCTTTCCTCATTTTGTTATATGCCACCTCATAAAAATGTCTAATTGGTATGCATGATGCTTTCATTGTGACCTGGTTGTATTCTATGCACGTTGTGAGTCGGTCAAAACATCTCCATGTTTTTCCCTTAAAAAAGCACAAGAGTGGCTAGTCTGACTCGTAGATAGGCTTGGTTTCCAAGGCAAACGGAAAATAAAGAAGCCATGTATAGGGAAACGTTTACGCGTGGTGCGCCGGCGGAACGCTCGGGCTGGTCACTTCGCCACGCTGGCGCTAGCCACACCAGGAAGGAACACGTGTAGCTTATCATATCCCCAACGCCCGCATCCACTCCTTCTTCCTCGCGGCCGTGACCTCTCTTTCCCCATCGCTTGCCACCTCGCCTCCTCCGCCATAGCACCAGGCAGCTTCGAGCACTCCTTCCTTCGCACCTCACGATGCACCTCCTCCATGGGGTGCTGCTCCCATGCGCCATGGCCTGCAAGCTCAAGGTCAGGGCGGCCATGGCTTACAAGCTCGGGGCCGACTGCAACGGGGGCTCCTACGAGCTGCTATGGGCGTCGTGGCTTATGAGCTCGGGGGCGCGACCAGGGAGACTGCGAGCTGCTATGGGCAACGCCGTTGAGCATTTGCTACTGGGAGAATCTCACCGGAACTGCGAGCATTAAGCGACACCTCCCATGTTACTACAGGCGCCGCAAAAAGCTTCAACCGGTGACGCCAAATGCTGGGATGGCTCAGTGCCATCGCAAAAAGCTACAACCGGTGTCGCAAAAAGCATCGACCGGCATCGCAAAAAGCTTCAACCACAACGACATATGTCAAGGCTGGCTACTGTCAATAACAAAAAAGCTGCAGGTTGTCGCTTTTTGCTACTAGTTTGCTACATGCTTCACGACTTAGCTGTGACGTTCGACGATGGCGGCGACGTTTTTGCTACAACCGCCGCTGGATTTTTGCTTTATCCGTTCATGGATTAGCTGCAACCCGCAACGGCCGCGACGACGGTTCGTTGCAACTGTGCTTCGGTTTTGCTACCATCGGCGAAGATTTTTGCTACATCCATGCATTTGCTACGACGGTGCTTCAAACATGGTGATGAGCAGCGCGAGATGCTGGTGGGGGTTGTGACGGGGGCGAGGCGGCCGGAGGCAGGACGAGATGTGTGCGGGAGAGACGGTGCAGAGCTTGGGGAAAGAAGGTGCGGCTGACCCGCAGGAGCCGGACACGCGAGGGGAAGAGACGGCATCCTGTCACGAAAAGACGACAACAAAGATCAAAAACGCCAGATCGACAGCTACTAATGCGGCGAGCGGCGAGCGACGATGACGAGCCGGCACGCGGAGCTGCAAGCAGGAGGCCGGGGGAGGGGCGATAGGGGGCTATAGAAAATTCCGTCGAACAATGACGGATGAGGCTAAACCAAGATAAAGACGAATGGAAGAAGAAAGAAGAGAACGCAGATCCAATCATATGGCTGCGCGCGCGGCGGCTGAATCGGACGGGCAGGGGCTGACCGGCCGAACCGTTGCCGGCGCGCCGGCGCAGATTAGTGGCCATAGTGAAATGTTGAACTTGTCGTGCATAACTGTACCTGCGTGCTGATATATAATGCCGTGCAGCCGTGAGGTCGACGCCTCGATCAGATGGCGTGGAGATAACATTCTTTTAACTATTTTTCTCCAGAAAACAGAGGCACGTCCCATGGACGAAGATGATTCATCCCTAAGCAAACTCGATCTGACTCCCGTCACACATACATACATGATATATACTCCACCGCGCGGTGCACCTTAAGGGCATGCGGTGCGAGCATACACCAACCCAACCCCAAGCGCCGAACATTACTAGCATCTGTTTGTGCGCGACGCAGAATCGCCGGAGATCGATGGCCGGAGGCGGGGGAGACGAGAAGGTGACGCTGCTGGGCCACTGGGGGAGCGCGTACGTGACACGAGTCCGTCTGGCTCTGCACCTCAAGGGCGTGCCGTACGAGTACGTGGAGGAGGACCTGCGCAGCAAGAGCGACCTCCTCCTCCGCTGCAACCCCGTCCACCGCGCCGTGCCCGTGCTCATCCACGACGGCCGCCTCGTCTGCGAGTCGAAGATCGTCCTCCAGTACATCGACGAGGCCTTCGGGCCCCCCGCCCTCCTCCCGCCCGACCCGCACGAGCGCGCCGTGGCCCGGTTCTGGGCGGCCTACGCCGACGACGTGCTGGGGGCGCCGTGGGAGAAGGCGTACAGGGCCGGCACCGAGGAGGAGCGGGCCGGGTGGATGAGGCAGGTGGTGGCGGCGACGGACGTGCTGGAGCTGGGGCTGAGCGAGTGCACCGACGGGGGCAGGAAGGGCTGCTTCTTCGGCGGCGAGCGGGTCGGGTTCGTCGACGTCGTGCTCGGCGGCGTGGTCCCGCTGGTGCACGCCACCGTGGAGATCTCCGGGGACGTGCTCTTCGGCGACGCCGGCAGGACCCCGCTGCTGGCCGCGTGGCTGCGGCGCTTCGGCGAGCTCGACGCTGCCAGGGAGCTCCTGCCGGACGTCGACCGGGTCGTGGGCTACGTCAGGATGATACACGCCAAGAACGCTGTCAAGGCTCCTGCAAATTAAACAACTCCATCATACAAGCAAGGCATGGCGACGTGGCGATGCAATTAAACCTAGCTTAGCCTTAGCCAGGTGGGGTGGGTGGCGCACTGTGAGTGATTAGGCTTAGTGCTTACTGTAGTTTTTATGTGTGGTCGCTCACGTATTTTATGATCTGGTGTGATTTTGTGCCTTCATTTTGTGATTTGTAATGAACTTGCAAAACAAGTTGTAGTGTGCATATCTTCGTTGCAAAGACTTAGTTAGTGGCAGAGGCTACCATAGAGGAAGTTTATTTCACTATTCACGCCATTCCAGAATAACCAAGTTTCGGGATTTTCCTAAGTCAATCTTTAAAGGTTGACCCAGTCCGTATAAAATCCACAGAGGTCTACAATATTTATAATACGTATATAGTACAAAAATATATTTCATAATGGATTTAATAAAGTAAATTTGGTTTGTACATATTGATATATTTTTATACAAACTCACGGTCAAACTTGATAAATTTGAAACTAAAGGAGTATGTTCTAAAACACGCAAAAACGAGCAGGGAGGGGTGGGGCCACCAAGACACCCAGAGCACAGGCTCCATCGACCAGGGAAAACTCCACCGCATCAGCCGAAGCCAGTCACATGAAGGTGCACCCAGAACCTTGCCCACAGTTGCAAGCCAGTCACGTGAAGGTGCACCTAGCACCTTGCCCACACACTAGTAGAAAACAGGGTTTGGTCCAGGCCGCGTCAACCCATTAGTTTTGATTCACTTACGAATCATGACCTATGGGGCAACGGTGTCGATTAGTGAGGCCACGGGGCCGGCCGGGCCACGTGGTGCATTGGTCCCGGTTCGTAGGACTCCTTTGGTTCCTGTTCTAGACACCAACCGGTATCAATGGGCCTCGTTCCTGGCTCACAATCATTGGTTCCGGTTCGTGGCTGGAACCGGGACCAAATGGGGGTCCTTTAATCCCGGTTCCATCCACGAACCGGGACCAATGAGATGCCTATATATACCCTCTCGCCAACGAGCAGCGCACTCCACATTGCCCTGTTTTTCTGGCCGGCGAGAGGAGAGCTTTGTGGTGCTCTAGTTCACCTCCTATGCACAGGAGTTATTTGATGAAATGCCCAAGCCACACTTAAGTTTTCTCCTCTCGAAGCTCCTTGTCAAGATCCATTTTCCTCAAGATTTGTCTAGGTTTGGCGGTCCATCCTTTCCCATCCCCGTCCTCACCGCCGTCGATCGTCCGCGCCCATCTCGGTGCCGACACCACCGTGGTTAGCCTCTTCTTCTTATCTTCTTTCTAAAAGGAAAACATTTTTACTTGTATGATTTAGATAGATACTTGTTTAATTTTCTTATTTTTATTATTGTTTGTTATTATATAGTGCGATGGTTTTCATATCCGCCTCCGTCGGTCCTCGTCCTGTCTATGATTCAGATGTGGTATATATTATCTTTTATAACTATTTCTTTATTTAGTGTTTATGAAAATTATGCCAACAAACGTGACATAGATTTTTTAATCTTGGAGGAGGCAGTTGAACCGGAAATTCCAACCCACATAGCAACTCTTGTCGAGAAGTTAAATTTGGTTGAAAAAGAAAACAATGACTTGAAAGAAAAATTACAAAGAGTTGAAGAGGAGAAGATGAAGTTGGAGTTGCATGTTGCCGATGTCGTCGACGATCACAAGACCAAGATGGATGCAATGCGCTTGAGGATTAGAAAGATTAGAAAATATGCCATTCATACTGAGGCTTGATATCATTATGCCGTTGGATCAATTGGTACCTTAGTAGCGGTTATGATCGCATTTGTTGTTGCATTTAAATTTTTTACATAGTTTCGATGTATTTCTTAATTAGATGCTCTAAAGAGCTATATGTTGTTCAATAATGAGAACTATGTTTGAACTGTATGTATTTATTTTTTAATTAGATGCTCTAAAGAGCTACATGTTGTTCAATAATGAGAACTATGTATGAACTATATGTATTTATTTTGGTCACTGTTGTACTTTGGCTTTAATGTGATGATGAATTTCTATTGATTTGGTCACTTCTCTATTCCTGATATGTTATAATGATTTTTAATACACTTTAGTATATAACATGCTATCTGGGTGAAATGATGATACCATGCCAACTTTAAACCTTTTCAGAGTTCATTTGAAGTGCTTTTCAATTTCGGGGTTATTTAGCTCAAAAAACAGTAAGTGCATGAAAAATACCAAATGAAGTCAGAAAGGGTTGAAAATTGATGATGTGGCTTTGAATGGTGCATTTTGAACACAAAAAAAGTATGGAGTTCAAATAAGTTCAAAATATGAAATCCCTTTGTAACAGATGGGTTTTCGTCCGAAATCGTGATTCTTCGAAAGAGATTGTCCATTTTGTACATGAAGTGCATTCAGTTTTTATTGTAACCCTCTCAACTTTTTATAACATGCTATGTGGGTGAAATGATGATACCATGCCAACTTTCAACCTTTTCAGAGTTCATTTGAAGTGCTTTTCAATTTCAGGGTTATTTTGCTCACAAAATCAGTAAGTGCATGAAAAATACCTAATGAAGTCAGAAAGGGTTGAAAATTGATGATGTGTCTTTGAATGGTGCATTTTAAACACACAAAAAGTATGGAGTTCAAATAAGTTCAAAAAATGTAATCCCTATAGAACAGATGGGTTTTCGTTCGAAACCGTGATACCTCGAAAGAGATTGTCCATTTTGTACGCGAAGTGCATCCAGTTTTTGCCGTAACCCTCTCAACTTTTTAGCACATGCTATGTGGGTGAAATGATGATACCATGCCAACTTTCAACCTTTTCAGAGTTCATTTGAAGTGCTTTTCAATTTCGGGGTTTATTTAGCTAAAAAAATGAGTAAGTGCATGAAAAATAGCAAATGAAGTCAGAAAGGGTTGAAAATTGATGGTGTGGCGTTGAATGGTGAATTTTGAACACACAAAAAGTATGGAGTTCAAATAAGTTCAAAAAAATGAAATCCCTTTGTAACAGATGAGTTTTCATCCGAAATCATGATACTTCGAAAGAGATTGTCCATTTTGTTCACGAAGTGCATTTAGTTTTTGTCATAACCCTCTCAACTTTTTATAACATGCTATGTGGCTAAAATTATGATACCATGCCAAATTTCAACATTTTCAGAGTTCATTTGAAGTGCTTTTCAATTTCAGGGTTATTTAGCTCAAAAAATTCAATAAGTGCATGAAAATACCAAATGAAGTCAGAAAGGGTTGAAAATTGATGATGTGTCTTTTAAAGGTGCATTTTGAACACACAAAAAGTATGGAGTTCAAATAAGTTCAAAACGAATAAAATCCCTTTATAACAGATGTGTTTTTGTTCAAACCCGTGATACTTCGAAAGAGATTGTCCATTGTGTACACGAAGTGCATCTAGTTTTGCCGTAACCCTCTCAACTTTTTAGCACATGCTATGTGGGTGAAATGATGATACCATGCCAACTTTCAACCTTTTCAGAGTTCATTTGAAGTACTTTTCAATTTCAGGGTTATTTAGCTCAAAAAAAATAAGTAAGTGCATGAAAAATACCAAATGAAGTTAGAAATGATTGAAAATTGATGATTTGGCTTTGAATGGCACATTTTGAGTACACAAAAAGTATGGAGTTCAAATAAGTTCAAAAAAAATGAAATCCCTTTGTAACAGATGAGTTTTCGTTCGAAACCATGATATTTCGAAAGAGATTGTCCTTTGGGCTGACGAAAAGGAACCTTTGGTCCCGGTTGGTGGCACCAACCGGGACTAAAGGTGGGTATTAGTCCCGGTTGGTGCCACCAACCGGGTCCAATGCTTCTTCTACATAAGAAGCACTTAGGAAATTTTGCAGTTTTCATCACCACTTTGCCAAGCCCTCCATCCTCGTCCCCGTTGCCGCGCGCCGCCCCGAGCCCGCCGTCGTCGTCCCCGTCCCCGTCGCCACCCCGTCCCCGCCCCGTCCCCGTCACCGCCCCGTCTCCGTCGCCTCCCCATCGCCGCCGCCCAGTGAGCCCTCCCTTTCCCATGGTCCCCTGCTCAGATACGGCGACACGGACACGACAACATGGGATATGGCATTTTCCAAAAATAGCCCATCGGGGACACGACAAGTATATATAAAAATAAATGAAGATATGTCATGAGTTAAAGAAAGAAAAATAACGAGAAAGAGATCGCCCCCTCCCCGATAACTTTGACATGAGGGGGGGGTCGATATACATTTTTTTCCATGTATGTATGTCGTTGGCGTTGAGTTAAAGAAAGAAAAATAATGAAAATATGTCATGAGTTAATGAAAATATATAATATATGTATGTGGCTATGTATGTATAGATGGATAGCATTTTTTCCATGTATGTATGTTGTTGTCGATGTACCCCCTCCCCGATAACTTCGACATGAGTGGGGGGGTCGATATATCCCCTCCCCGATAACTTCAACATGAGGGGGGGGGTCGATATACCTCCCTCCCCGATAACTTCGACATGAGGGGGGGTCAATATACCCCCTCCCCGATAACATTTTTTTCTAAGTTACTTAGGTAAAATGTTCACCCCCTCTCGATATGCCGGGCGACCAACTATCGAGGCCACCCAAACCCAAGAAAAAAAGCGTGCACAAGTTGATTTATCAAGAATGTAATATAGATTTATCAAGAATGCCCCCATTATGGATGTCACAAGTTGATCCAATTTTTTTCTGATCCCATCTATATATATATATATATATATATATATATATATATATATATATATATATATTCTTCTATATGTCATGTTGTGTGTCAAAGTATTGAAGAAATCCATGGCTTCATCATTAGCCGGAAATAACCGGCGTATGATGTTACGAAGCTCTTCAAAGTTGTTTTGGAACGGAATTCCGGATAGAATAATCCGCTTTTTGGTATGAAATTCAGCAACGGCCTTCCAAATAGCGATATTCGGAACGCTCTTGCTGAACTTCGTACCAAAAAGCTAATTATCCTATCCGGGACTCCGTTCGAAAAAAAATTGAAGAGCTTCATACCATTATGCGCTTGTTACTTCCGGCTAATGATGAATCCGTGGTTTTCTCGAATCCTTTGACACTAGACAATGTGACATATAGAAGGGTAGATGAGATCAGAAAAATATGGACCATTTTCTGCACATCCAGAATGGCGCAATTTTGTTAAATCCCTAAAAGGTTAAGAGAATTCTGGCCCTCTGGCCCGACCAAACCCTAGAAACATTGAGGGCCACCCCTAACCCTGGAAGCGTTGTCGAGGCCACCCAAAATCATAGAGAAGTATATTAATTGCCATGTTTTAATATTTGCAGAAACTATGGATCAAAGAGACTTAGAACAAGAACAGTTGTTGGGGGACACAATCCAAGCAGGCAATATTGATGCTATCTTGTCGTATCTCAACGACACCGATGGTCTTGAAGGAGAGGAAGGACATGATCATGATGGCTCCGGTGACCGAATGCCGGAGGAAGAAGGAGACCATGGTGACGGCTCCGGTGACCGAACGGGGGAGGGAGATATTGCAAAGTCCGGCGAGGTATATATATTAATTAAGCATGTGCTGACTAGATAATTGATGCATTAATTATTTTGGTATGTACATATATTAACTATTATATCTTCTTTTATATAGCCCTCCAGATCGAGCCAAACTTCGATAACGAGACGAGGCCCGAAGAGAAGGTTGAAAAAGGAAGAAAGGTTCACGATCACAGCACTCACGGACGATGGCCTGCCGATTGAACCAAAGCGAACCAAGGACGCATTTGCTGCTCAGTGCGGCGCTATTGTTAGGGACAACATCCCGATCAGCATCAAGCAATGGAATAAGCCTAAGGATGACGCCCATGATGGTGATTATGTCACCGATAGACAGAAAGATGATCTTTGGACCGCGCTGAAGGAAAATGTCACCCTACCATCAGAGGAGGATCCAAATAAGCCAGTTATCACTAAAACAAAACAAACATTAAGTAACACAATAATGTAACACATTGAAAAATGTGTTACAAGGAAAATTACTGTAACACATCATTTTGTGTCCAACGATAGACAATAACGCATACTTTATAAGGCCTCAAAATGTGTTACAGGGATATTGTAATGGTAACATATAAATATTTGTTGGGCAAATGTGTTACATATATTCTGACATGGTAGCATATAAATATGTGTTAGTAAAATGTGTTACGTTAGTTCAACTTAGTAGCATATAATCGTGGCAGATACATAGTGTTACATGCTCTATTATAGTGGAAATTAGAAAAACCTAAAATCAATTGCATACATAGATCAAAAATACCTTGACACATAGGCCCATGTGTCAACATAATTTTTTATAAATATGTTCTTGTCTTGGTAAATAGTGTTCTCATTCTTTGGTAGTATGGTATGAAAAAACAATACAGTTTTGTTGGTAAATACTGAAGTATTTTTCGTATAGTTGCAGTGAATATCATATTAACCATACTTTTACGTGAACTTTAGGATGACTCCCTGACCATAAACGCGAAATACACACTTTGAAATGATCATATGAAATTGAGTATTTGATGTCAATACTCACAAAGGAGTGGAAGATCAACAACAAACGAGGGCTTAAACTTGACCACTTGATTTAAGAACCGGACCGGTGGTCTGACCAGAAAAAAAGGAAACCAAGGCCTCATCTAGGTTTTTAAGGTGTGTCGGTCTTTCTACAAAACACTAGTAAATTATTAAAAAATCATGTGAAAATAGGAATCGGACAATTGACCTTGAGCCCTCGCATGGCCAACGGCCCAATACCAACTGGGTTTAATTTTTGTGATCGGGCGAGGATGAACTAGGAAGGCATGTAATTTTTCAAAAGAAAAAAATAGTCACGCGACCCACCAGACACCGCAACAACGATGTCAGGTCGCGCGAGGCCTCACTCGAGAGAACGTATTCTGAGAGAGATCAAGGGAAAGAGAGAAAAGAAAGGAAACGTCATGCGCTTGACCAGACAAAGAGCCACTGTGTCTTTTTATTCACGTCCATGCTTTGTACAGCTAACTGATCAGGGCATGTATTTTTTAAAGGATGCCAGGCGAGTCTGTCATTGGATAATTACAAGTATTTTTTAAAGGATGCCAGGCCAGTGTGTCATTGGATAATTAGAAGATTAGCACAGATAATAGATCAGGCCAACGTCGCTCTCAAAAGGCATGAGTAGCAGAATAAAGAGGCATGAGTAGCAGGACCTCCAACTGCAAAGCACACATATACTTTAAAAGAAAAGAAGCCACTCACAGTTGACCTCCGGTCAATCCTTTTGGAGCCACACATACTTCACAAAATATGGATGCGGTTAAGGAAAAATAAACAAGTTATTGAACACAAAATCATTGACCTATTTATCTTTAACTTGAACCAGGCCAGTGCTAATCCCACGAAAACTAATTCCTCCCGTCTGACGCTGACCTCGATCAGTACATGCTTAACAAAATTCACCAAGATATATATCGAGAAAAATCATGGTTGTTTGTACAAAACTGTTTACATGTTCAGAATAACAGAATCTTAAATAAGATGAGGGCCTCCTGTGAACCTACTATGAATATGTATGTACAATATTTATATATTCTAAATCCATCCATCCACTGTGTAACAAAAAGAAATTCAGTTACTGGGCTGAGTGAGAAAGGACAGAACTAACACGTCTTCATATAATGCCTACTTGGTTCATGAAGTGTCAATATGAATTACCAAATACCAAATAACAATCCCTAAGATCACAACTGTGCTTAAGATCACAACTCCGCTAACTGCATTAATGAGATGACACTATCTGATATCCAACACATTAACGCACGCGGAAGGGGCGGATGCTGGGGTATGCCACATGGGGATATCTACTGTCGTGAGGGTTGCTCATTTACTGTGCAACATTGAGAGATATAGAAAGAAAAGGGGAAAACGCATGGACTGGGCAGGTTTTTAGGCTTACAGCAGTGAACGCTGAAGGATAGGAGGGGCTGCTCGGGCATGGACCAGCAAGCCATCTCAATATACTTTGGAGTCTGGGAAAGGGAGTGCTCTGCACCTAGGATTAGCACACTCACTTCTACTTCTCAAAATATGCATGTTTGGTGAATTTTTTTCTTAATATCTCTAGAATTTTTGTCTGAATAACTAAAAGTATTTGTTTAGACTACTTTGATTTCTGAATTTTTTTGATCAATCAAAGATATATTCCATTTTGTTTTAGAATAGGATGTACTTTCCTTACTGGATATAAAGCATATAGGATAAGAATGTGTACATAGCATCTTTTTATGTGTAGATTCACGGTTAAGGCTTTTCACATGTTTGAGGATACATTTAGTCCCTTTGATTGTGGCTCAATATTACTTTTTGATAGCAAGTCTAGCAGGGTCTGCACAGGTTTTTGCAGAAGCATAGTATAGATGGAAATGCGACAAAAGTGAAGCTGCCAGTTAGGTTTCCAACCTGTATTTGATCTTGTGTAATTACAAACTGTCCAGTCCCACTTACAAGCTAAATCTGTTTTTGCAGAAAATTGACTAGAAGTTGGCTGTCGCGGACATGTAGTACTCGACGTATGATATCCTCCCAGCTTTGACTGAATAGTATGTCATGCAAATTCAAACATGCTCTGCATTTTTTGGTAGGAACTTAGGACAGAAATAACAAGATAAGGTTAATCTACTTGTGGAGTGTATCCACAGATACTTTCACATTCATGTGAAATTCAACAACTCTTACTGAGTTTCTCTTGTTGCTGCTCATGTCAATCTATTTCTGGACTAACTCTTTTTCACCTATTGACCTCGTGACTATACAGATTTATAGTGAAAGAAACATATCTCTCTAAAGTGAGCAGGCATTGACAATAATGTAATATGGGCAATTCTTGATGGAAGCACGAGTTCTGGCACACAAGTAAAACCGTGAGAGAGACAAGGGGAACCTGTTGGGAAGAAGGAGGGGGTACGATGTCAGGTAGATCCGGTGGTTGTCCAACTACCAGCCGGGGCAAAGTCACCATGGGTCGCGCATCGCCGTCATCCTTGCCGACGTGGCCATGGTTAGCGCGGCAGTTACGGCAGTGCGGTGCTGATGCAGGGGACACGGCTGGACAGAGGGGAGGCGGGGCGGCGATGGGGAGACGGGCTATGGTGGGACACGATAGTCCGGCATGGGAAACGGCGGTGCGGCATCGGTGCGGACGAAGGTGAGGAGCGACAGGACGGTGGTGGATCTTGGATGGAGAAGCTTCGAGAGAGAAGGGTGATTTAGGATTGTGGAGGTGGATGGATCTGACTTTTTGTTTTTTTTATCGCGAAGGGATTTGACTATTTGACTATTTCACCGAGGGACGGAGACCTAATAACTAACAAAAATATTGCCACATAACCTAATAACTGACCAAAAAAGGAGGACAGGAGCCATCAAAATAAGTAGCCCAAAGTCGACCAATGTTTTTTGTCTTAAAAAAATATATTCTACCAAAGAAATAATTGATCGAGATATATTAGTAAAGTTTTCTAAAAGTATAAAGTACCTCAAATATAATAAAAAATGCATCAAGATTTCGAGACCACCGTTCGGCCATTACCACAATAGATGATTGCAGGAAAGTCTTCATGCTCGTGCCCCTAAGAATCACCACTCTCAAGGTGTGTCTACGTCGTTAAACTCTTAAACAAATCTGAATTACCTGACATTAAATCTCGCCACATGGTGAGAAACCCTAACATCATCGTTTCAAGGAGACAACACGAATATACACTGGAGCTCTGTCGACTATGTGCAGATGGACTAACTCAAGAAGTATCGAAGCCGGGAAGACAAACTCGAAGAAGGAGCGTTGCCATCCGCCTGTGCGCCGATCCTATCGAGACTAAAAAGCCCTACACTAAACTACTAAAAAACTCGAAGAAGAAGCATTGCCATCACCCTGCAGGGTCTTTCCATGTGACTCTTCCATTGAAAATTTTATGTCAACTTTGGTTGTTGAGTTATTAGATCCTCCGATCGAGCCCAAATAATCATGCATATAGTGCTTGTAAGGGTTATTTTCTGTTGGATTGCGCAGACGGTCCATGGAGCTTAGTCAACTGTCTAGGTCATCGGTTATGGTTTTTCCAACATTGTCATCAGTCTGGAACCTTTTTCTAAACTAAGTCCAATGCAATGGAGAGGTGGTTGCGATGACCCATAATCCTGACAGATGCCTTACTTCCGTCCATGGACTCGGTTGGTTGATGCAAAGTCAACCGACTTACCTTGTCGACTGAAATACAATGTTTTTTCTTTAACGAACCATCAAGGTAGCATGTTCTTTTTTTTTTTGGTCAACTGCAAATACGGCCAGTATTTTTTAACTATGGGTGTAGTAAGTATCCTCTTCCCTTATTCACTGTCGCCATGAAGGTGTAAGTAAGGAGGGGACTGGTTTGATGTGCCAACCTCTCATATTTGTCGTTGCAGCACTGTCGGCACTCGACCACACCTAACGGATCTCGTCGTCGCCACTTTGTAGCACCACCGCATTTGCCCTTAGCACCCGTCGAAAGTTGTCCACTTTGTGGTCTCGGCTTTATCCCATGGCTGTCGTAGCTTACATGGTAGTCTTGTGGGAATGAAGCGATTTTGGTCGAGGTGACCGATCTGGAGTGAGATCGATTGGCCAAATTACAATGTTTTTGTTTAACCAACCATCGAGGTAGGATGTTTTCATTTTTCTGGTCTTACTGTAAGCATGACCAGTTTTTTAGACCGTGGATGTACTTGGTCTCCTCTTCTTTAATTCTCTGTCATCATGGAGGCGGAAGAAAGGAGGGGACTAGTTCGATGAGCCAAACTCTCATATCCATTATTGTAACTCGGTCGATAGCCGGTCACACCCAACAGATCTGCTCGTCGCCACTTTTCAGCACCACCTCATTGCTCTTAGCACCCATTAAAAATCGTTGACCTTGTGGTTGCAGTTTTCTTCCACGTCGGCCTTGTGGCCGTAGCTTTCTTCCACGTCACTATCAGATTGGTCGAATTATAATGTTTCTATTTAACCAACCATTGCCGATGGTCATAACAACACCGCCCGCCAATATTCACTACTATGTAACTACATCTAATTTCCCTCTCAATAAAAATAAAATCAAATATATTTTTCATGCAAAAAACACTTTCGGATAATTTTCATGAAAATATATAAATATATGTAACAATGTCCCGTTTCTTCCAAAACAATTTCCCTCCAGTTCTTAATGGATAAAAAAATATAGATCCAAATTTGCCTCCAGTTATCGATGGTGGAAAATTAAAATCTTTCCTGGCTCAAAAGCTCTAATTTCGCGCTTACTTTTCCCTCCAATTACCTAAAAAGGCTAAATAAATCACCGTCCATCAACAGCGGAACCGCCCAGAACGCCCCTTCAATCGCTGTCCTTCGGCGCCGAGCCCGTCTGTCATCTGCAAGCCCCCTCCCCACCTCAGCTCTAGCCCAGCCGCAATATCACTACCCGACTGCCTAGGATATTCCCATTCCGTCAGCTTCCTCGCCGCCCTCTAACGCAGAGCAAGCCGCCCTTCAGTGCCCGGCCGTCGGCTGCAACGACCCCCATCCCCACCTGAACCACCAGATCGATCTGGCTCTTCCTCGACCTGCCTCAGCGCCATTTCGATCGTTGCGGCATCGGCTTCGTCGATCTTCAGTTCGGACACCTCTCGTGGCTGGTACTGATCTAAATGCCCACCCCTTCTCTAATATGAACGCCCCCCTTCTCTGATCTGAACGCCCAACGGTAAGCACTACAGGGAGTGAGATGGAAAATAGGGGTAAACCAAATTTGGATTCCGGATGCAGCCGGCGCACTGCACCATCACCTCACGATCATGTGTCTGATTCCCCTTCTCCCGTTGCTATTTATTTGCTGTACGACAAGACAAGCATCAGGGGATGCTGAAAAATTGTTGTTGAAGTACATATGTATCGTGTAGTTCTTGTTCTCCCCGTGAGGATGATTTTTTTCTTGTCCTCTTCTCAAATTGAATCATAATATTGCAGTGTCCTCTGCTGGTGATATATCGGATGAGGTTTTGAAATAAGCACTACAATCCAACATGTTTGTTGTGGATTTTTTGGGTGCATGGTAGAGTACTAACTGTAACTGTAGTTTATTCTCCAAAGATGACTAGGTTCACCAATTTGACTAACAGTAGATTGAATTTTATGAACAATGCATAAAACTGTTGAAGTAAAGTATGATTATGCATGTACTGACCAGATTATGGACAGATTATGATCAATAGTGAAACTTGTAAAGCTCCTACATCTGGTTCAAAAGAAAGTCAGACCTTAGTATGAAGATAAAAATAGATCTACTTTGAGTAATTGGATAAATTGCGATGAGCTTGTGATTGCTTTGGAAGCTGTGATGACCTTTTATCTTCAACTTATTCTGAGGATGCATTCTCCTTTTTACTGCATTGCAGAGAGGAGGCAGGCCGAGGCTAACCACATAAGAGAGAAGTACTCTGACAGAATTCCTGTAAGCTTATCCTTTGTTATTGTTCAGTATAGAGTGTTCTTAAATAGCAAGTGGTTCGTCACGGGTTCCTGGTGATATAACTTATGGAAGTTAATGCAATTAATTTCCGAGTATTTCAGCAATAGTATTATGTGTGGGCCGTGGGTTACTATCGTCACTGGAAATTGGGTTGGTACTTGTCAGCAGTACACCATTTGCAAAGGCTTTTATGCATCTTGTAAAAAAATAGTGTCATTAGGAAGATGCCAGTTAGGACCAAAATAGGCAAAATGCTGCTCACCTGAAGTGCCTAGAAATCTCCAAAAGTAGTACAAATGCATGAGCTCTTATGCATCTTCATTAGTCACAGCACATGTCGTCAAGTGGTAGATGCCATTACATAGCTCAGACGAACCATAGCACACTGAATCATGGTTGAACATAATTTAGTCTAATTAAACACGACATTTTTGATCTTGTTTAAGCACATGCAGTACAAACTAACACACAATGCTGATAGTGCATTGAGATGATATTATGTACTTCTTTGCCCTCTCCATTCACATGTCTATTGGTAAATTAAATTGTCCCTGTTATTGTTGGGGAACGTCGCATGGGAAACAAAAAATTTCCTATGCGCACGCAGATCTATCCATGGTGATGAGCATCTACGAGAGGGAGAGTGGATCTACATACCCTTGTAGATCGCTAAGCGGGAAGCGTTAAGAAACGTGGTTGGTGTAGTCGAACATCTTCGCGATCCAAATCACCGAGCGTCCCGCGATCTCATCACGATCCGTCCCGCGATCCAATCACGATCCGTCCCGTGAACTCATCATGATCCGTCCCCGCGATCTCATCACGATCCGTCTCGCGATCTCGATCACAGTCCTTCTGATCTAGCGCCGAACGAACGACACCTCCGCGTTCAGCACACGTGCAGCTTGATGACGATCTCCACCGTCTTGATCCAGCAAGAGGAAGTGGAGAGGAAGAAGAGTTCTCCGGCAGCCTGACGGCGCTCCGGTGATGGTGGTGGAACAATTCCAGCAGGGCTTCGCCTAAGCACTGCAGAAATCCTCTATGTCAAGGATTCAGTTAATCCCGTATGATGTTCCCTTTGTTCTTCGGTATGTTACTTGCCCGAGATTCGATCGTCGGTATCTCCATACCTAGTTCAACCCCGTTACCAGCAAGTCTCTTTACTCGTTCCGTAATACAAGATCCCGTGACTAACACTTAGTCACATTGCTTGCAAGGCTTATTGTGATGTTGTATTACCGAGTGGGCCCTGAGATACCTCTCCGTCACACGGAGTAACAAATCCCAGTCTTGATCCATGCCAACTCAACAGACACCCTCGGAGACACCTGTAGAGCACCTTTATAGTCACCCAGTTACGTTGCGACGTTTGATACACACAAGGTACTCCTCCGATGTCAGTGAGTTGCATGATCTCATGGTCATAGGAACACATACTTTGACATGCAGAAAACAGTAGCAATAAACTGACATGATCATATGCTACGTTTGTAGTTTGGGTCTTGTCCATCACACCATTCTCCTAATGATGTGATCCCGTTTATCAAATGACATCATGATCCGTCTCGCGATCTCGATCACGGTCCTTCCGATCTAGCGCCGAACGAACGGCACCTCCGCGTTCAGCACACGTGCAGCTTGATGACGATCTCCACTGTCTTGATCCAGCAAGAGGAAGTGGAGAGGAAGAAGAGTTCTCCGGCAGCCTGACGGCGCTCCGGTGATGGTGGTGGAACAATTCCGGCAGGGCTTTGCCTAAGCACTGCAGAAATCAGATTTAGAGGAGAAACTATGCACTGGTGGAACGGGTAGCACGTGGCCGTAAATTCTATGCAAAAACCCTCTATTCCACTAGTATATATAGGAGGGAGAGGAGGCCTTGGCGCAGGGCTGAGCCCCTCTTGGAGTCGGCCGAAGCCAAGGGGGAGGAGTCCTACTCCTCCTCCACTCCTAGTAGGAGGACTCTTCCTTTTTGCCTTGTTTCCACTCTTTTCTCTTTGGGATTCTTCCCCTAGCCACATGGGCCTGTTGTGGCTATTCCACCAGCCCACTAAGGGTTGGTTAATACTTTCCCACAGCCCATGAAGCCTATTGGGTCGAAATACCCCTCCCGGAGGTCTCCCGGTACACTACCGGAACTCCCGGTACACTACCGATGAGCCCGAAACTTTTCCGGTGACCAAACTGGGACTTCCTATATATGAATCTTTACCTCCGGACCGTTCCGGAGCTCCTCGTGACGTCCAAGATCTCATACGGGACTTCAAACAAACTTCGGTCACCACCATACATAACTCTATACTACCGAAACATCACCAAACCTTAAGTGTGCAAACCCTACAGGTTCGAGAACTATGTAGACATTACCGAGACACCTCCACGGTCAATAACCAATGGCGGGAACTAGATGTCCACATTGGTTCCTACATATTCTACGAAGATACTAATCGGTCGAACCTCTATGTCAAAGATTCAGTTAATCCCGTATGATGTTCCCTTTGTTCTTCGGTATGTTACTTGCCCGAGATTCGATCGTCGATATGTCCATACCTAGTTCAACCCCATTACCGGCAAGTCTCTTTACTCGTTCCGTAATACAAGATCCCGTGACTAACACTTAGTCACATTGCTTGCAAGGCTTACTGTGATGTTGTATTACCGAGTGGGCCCTGAGATACCTCTCCGTCACACGGAGTAACAAATCCCAGTCTTGATCCATGCCAACTCAACAGACACCCTCGGAGACACCTGTAGAGCACCTTTATAGTCACCCAGTTATGTTGCGACGTTTGATACACACAAGGTACTCCTCCGATGTTAGTGAGTTACATGATCTCATGGTCATAGGAACACATACTTTGACATGCAGAAAACAATAGCAATAAACTGACACGATCATATGCTACGTTTGTAGTTTGGGTCTTGTCCATCACACCATTCTCCTAATGATGTGATCCCGTTTATCAAATGACATCACATGTCAATGGCTAGGAAACCTTGACCATCTTTGATCAACGAGCTAGTTCACTAGAGGCATACTAGGGACAGAGTGTTGTATATTTACCCACACATGTAATGTGTTTCCATTCAATACAATTATAGCATGGATAATAAACGATTATCATGAACAAGGAAATATGATAATAACTAATTTATTATTGCCTCTAGGGCATATTTCCAACAGTCTCCCACTTGCACTAGAGTCAATAATCTAGTTCACATCACCATGTGATTCGCATTGTTATGAATCTAACACCCAATGAGTTCTGGGGCTCGATCATGCTTTGCATGTGAGAGAGGTCTTATAGTCAACGGGTCTATGACATTCAGATCCGTGTGTTCTTTGCAAAAAATCTATGTCAAACTGTAAACACTGCTACTACACTCCACTTGGTACTATTCCAAATGGTTGCTCCACTATACGTATCCAGATTGCTACTACGAGTCATCCGGATCGGTGTTTAAAGCTTGCATCGACGTAACTCTTTACGATGAACTCTTTATCACCTCCATAATCGAGAAACATCTCCTTAGTGTTTTAGTTACTAAGGATAATCTTGACCGCTGTCCAGTGCTCCATTCCAGGATCACTTTGAAACCTTCTGGCCATACTTATGGCAAGGGTGACATCGGGTCTGGTGCACAGCATTGCATGATAGAGCCTATGGCTGAAGCATAGGGGATGACACTAATCTTTTCTCGATCTTCTGTAGTCACTGGGCATTGAGTCTTACTCAACTTTATACCTTACAAATCAGGCGAGAACTCTTTCTCTGACTAATCCATTTTGAACTCTTTCAAAATCTTGTCAAGGTATGTACTCATTGAAAGTCTCATTAAGTATCTTGATCTATCTCTATAGATCTTGATGCTCAACAATTAGGTAGCTTTATCCAGGTCTTCCTTTGAAAAACCTTTTTCAAACAACCTTTTATGATTTCCAGAAATTCTACATCATTTCCGATCAACAATATGTCAACCACATATGCTTACCAGAAACTCTATAGTGCTCCCACTCACTTTATTGTAAATACAAGTTTCTCATAAACTTTGTATAGACTCAAAAACTTTGATCACCTCATCAAAGTGTATATTCCAACTCCGAGATGCTTGCTTTAGTTCATAGAAGAATCACTGAAGCTCGCACATCTTTTAGCATCCTTAGGACTGACAAAACCTTCTGGTTGTATCTCATACAACCTTTCCTTAAGGAAGGAAACGATGTTTTGGCATCTATCTGCCAGATTTCATAATTGAAAAATGCAGCAACTGCTAATATAATTCCAACAAACTTTAGCATCGCTACGAGTGAGAAAGTCTCATCGCAGTCAACTCTTTGAACTTGTCGTAAACTACTTTGCAACAAGTCGAGCTTTACAAATGGTAACATTTACCATCAGCGTCTGTCTTCATTTTAAAGATCCATTTGTACTTAACGACCTGCCGTCCAACGAGCAAGTCCACCAAAGTCTATACTTGGGTTTCATACATGGATCCTTTCTCGGATTTCATGGCCTCTAACCATTTGTTGGTTTCCGGGCCCATCATCGCTTCTCCATAGTTCGTAGGTTCATCGTTGTCCAACAACATGACCTCCAAGACAGGGTTGTCATACCGCTCAGTAGCAGTACACATCCTTGTCGACCTACGAAGTTCGATAGTAACTTGATCCTGAAGCTTCATGATCATCATCATTAACTTCCTCTTCAACTGGCGTAGGCTTCACAGAAACATCTTTCTGCATTGCGCCACTTTCTGGTTGAAGTGAAGGTTCAATAACCTCATCAAGTTCTATTTTCCTCGTAGTTCGATAGTAACTTGATCCGAAGCTTCATGATCATCATCATTAACTTCCTCTTCAACTGACGTAGGCTTCACAGAAACATCTTTCTGCGCTGCGCTACTTTCTGGTTGAAGCAGAGGTTCAATAACCTCATCAAGTTCTATCCTCCTCCCACTCAATTCTTTCAAGAGAAACCTTTTCTCGAGAAAGGACCTAGTTTTAGCAATAAACATTTTATGCTTGGATCTGAGATAGAAGGTTCACCCAACTGTTCTTAGGGTATTCTATGAAGATGCATTTGTCCGCTTTGGGTTCGAGCTCATTAGGTGAAAACATTTTCCACACAAGCATCACAACCCCAAACATTAAGAAATGACAGCTTAGGTTTCTATCAAACAATAGTTCACACGGTGTCATCTCAACGGATTTAGATGGTGCCCTATTTAAAGTGAATGTAGTTGTCTCTAATGCATAACCCCAAAATTATAGTAACAAAACAATAATAGACATCATAGCACGCACCATATCCAATAGAGCACGACTATGATGTTCGGACACACCATCACACTATGGTGTTCCAGGTGGCGTGAGTTGTGAAACAACTTTCACATTGTCTAAAGTTGTATGCCAAATTCGTAACTCAGATATTCACCTCCACGATCATATCGCAAACATTTTTATCTTCTTGTCACGATGATCTTAAACTTCACTCTGAATTTGCTTGAACCTTTCAAACGATTTAGACTTGTGTTTCATTAAGTAAATATACACTATATCTAGTCAAATCATTAGTGAAGGTAAGAAAATAATGATATCCACCGCACGCAACAAGACTCAATGGATTGCATACATCAACATGTATCATTTCCAATAAATTACTTGCCTGCTTCATCAAAACAGAAAACGGGGTCCTTAGTCATTTTGACGAAGAGGCATGGTTCGCATGGCTCAACCGATTCGAAATCGAATAAGTCCAAAGATCCATCAGCATGGAGTTTCTTCATGCGTTTTATACCAATATGACATTTAGCGGCAGCGCCACAAGTATGTGGTACTATTATTATTAACTTTGTATCTTTTTGGCATCAATGTTATGAACATGTGTATTACTACGATCAAGTTTCAACAAACCATTCTTACTGGGTGCATGACCATTGAAGGTATTATTCATGTAAATAGAATAACCATTATTCTCTAACTCAAATGAATAAACGTGTTGCAATGAACATGATCTAATCACGTTCATGCTCAACGCAAAAAAACACCAAATAACATTTATTTTAGGTTCGTCACTAATCGAAGGTAGAGAGAGCGTGCGATGTTGATCACATCAACCTTGGAAACATTACCAACACACATCGTCACCTCACACTTAGCTAGTTCTCCGTTTATTTCGTAGCTTTTATTTCCAGTTACTAACATTTAGCAACTGAACCGGTATCCAATACCCAGGTGCTACTAGGAGTACTAGCAAGGTACACATCAATAACACGTATGTCAAATATACTTCTGTTGACGTTTGCCAGCCTTCTTATCTACCAAGTTTCTAGGGTTGTTCCGCTTCAGCAACCGCTCTCCTCATAATCGAAGCACTTAGTCTCAGGTTTGAGTTCAACTTTGGGTAGCTTCACTGGAGCAGCAACTGACTTGCTATCCATGAAGTTTCCCTCCTTGTTCTTGCCCTTCTCGAAACTAGTGGTTTTAACTAACCATCAACACTTTGACGCTCCTTCTCGATTTCTACCTTCGCGGTGTCAAACATCGCGAATAGCTCAGGGATCATTATTTCTATCCCTAGCGTTTTATAGTTCATCACCAATTTCTAGTAGCTTTAGTGACAGTGATTTGGAGAACTGTATCAATCACTATCTTATCTGGAAGATCAACTCCCACTCGATTCAAGCGATTGTAGCACCCAGACAATCTGAGCACATGCTCAACGATTGAGCTATTCTCTTTCATCTTACAGGCAAAGAATCTTGTTGGAGATCTCATATGTCCCAACACGGGCACGAGCCTGAGATCCTAATTTCAGCTCTTAGAGCATCTCATATGTTCCATGACGTTCAAAACGTTTCAAAGCCTCAATTCTAAGCTGTAATGCATGACGCACTAAACTATCAAGTAGTTATCAAAACGTGTCTGTTAGATGTTCACAACATCTACAAACAACGCTTGAGGGGTTGGTGCACCGAGCGGTGCATTACGGACATAAGCCTTCTGTGCAGCAGTGAGGACAATCATCAGATCACGGATCCAATCCGCAACATTGCTACCATCATCTTTCAACTCTATTTCTCTAGGAACATACAAAAAATTCAAGGGAGCTACAACACGAGCAAGTAATCTACAACATAATTTGCAAAGACACTACTGACTATGTTTCATGATAATGAGTTCAATTAATCATATTACTTAAGAACTCCCACTCAAATTGACATCCCTCCGGTCATCCGAGTGATACATGATCCAAATTCACCAACTCAAGTCCGATCATCACGTGAGTTGAGGTGGTTACAATGGTGAACATCATCATGTTGATCATATCTACTATATGACTCATGTTCGACCTTTCGGTCTCTTGTGTTCCGAGGCCATGTCTGTACATGCTAGGCTCGTCAAGTTTAACCCGAGTGTTCCGCATGTGCAACACTGGCTTGCACCCGTTGTATGTGAACGGAGAGTCTATCACACCCGATCATCACGTGGTGTCTCAACACGACGAACTTTTGCAATGGTGCACACTCGGGGAGAACACAATTTATCTTGAAATTTAAGTGAGGGATCACCTTATAATGCTACCGTCGTACTAAGAAAAACAAGGTGCATAAAAGTATTAACATCACATGCAATTCATAAGTGACATGATATGGCCATGAACTTGTGCTTTAGATCTCCATCTTGTAAGCACCGGCATGATCTCCATCGTCATCGGCACGACACCATGATCTCCATCATCTTGATCTTCATCAACGTGTCGCCATAGGGGTTGTCACGCCCTGCATGCTTCTACTACTATTGCTACCGTTTAGCGATAAAGTAAAGCATTACATAGCGCTTAATGATTGACACGCAGGTCATACAATAATTAAAGACAACCCTATGGCTCCTGCCGGTTGCCGTACTCATCGACATGCAAGTCGTGAAATTCTAAACATCACATGATCATCTCATACATCACATATATCACATCGTGTAATTGGCCATATCACATCACAACATACCCTGAAAAAACAAGTTAGACGTCCTCTAATTGTTGTTGCATGTTTTACGTGGCTGCTACGGGTATCTAGCAAGAACAACTCTCATCTACGCAAAAACCACAACGGTGATACACTAGTTGCTTTTCAACCTCCTCAAGGACCGCCTTTTTCGAATCCAATCCAACTAAAGTGAGAGAAACTGCCACCCGCAAGCCATCTAGGCAACGAGTTGCATCGAGGGAACCGATCTCTCGTAAGCATACGAGTAATGTTGGTCCGGGCCGCTTCATCTCACAATACTGCTGAACTAAAATCTGACCAAGGGAGGAAGCAATCTAAGCATCAACGCCCACAAACCTTTTGTGTTCTACTCGAGATTTCATCTACACATAGAGGTAGCTCTGATACCACTGTTGGGGAACGTCGCATCGGAAACAAAAAATTTCCTACGCACACGCAGATCTATCCATGGTGATGAGCATCGACGAGAGGGAGAGTGGATCTACATACCCTTGTAGATCGCTAAGCGGGAAGCGTTAAGAAACGCGGTTGGTGTAGTCGAACATCTTCGCAATCCAAATCGCCGAGCGTCCCGCGATCTCATCATGATCCATCCCGCAATCCAATCACGATCCTTCCCGTGAACTCATCACGATCCGTCCCGCGATCTCATCACGATCCGTCTCGCGATCTCGATCACGGTCCTTCCGATCTAGCGCCGAACGAACGACACCTCAGCGTTCAGCACACGTGCAGCTTGATGATGATCTCCACTATCTTGATCCAGCAAGAGGAAGTGGAGAGGAAGAAGAGTTCTCCGGCAGCCTGACGGCGCTCCGGTGATGGTGGTGGAACAATTCCGGCAGGGCTTTGCCTAAGCACTGCAGAAATCAGATTTAGAGGAGAAACTATGTACTGGTGGAACGGGTAGCACGTGGCCGTAAATTCTATGCAAAAACCCTCTATTCCACTAGTATATATAGGAGGGAGAGGAGGCCTTGGCGCAGGTTTGAGCCCCTCTTGGAGTCGGCCTAAGCCAAGGGGGAGGAGTCCTACTCCTCCTCCACTCCTAGTAGGAGTAGGACTCTTCCTTTTTGCCTTGTTTCCACTCTTTTCTCTTTGGGATTCTTCCCCTAGCCACATGGGCCTGTTGTGGCTATTCCACCAGCCCACTAAGGGCTGGTTAATACTTTCCCACAGCCCATGAAGCCTCTTGGGTCGAAATACCCCTCCCGGAGGTCTCCCGGTACACTACCGGAACTCCCGGTACACTACCGATGAGCCCGAAACTTTTCCGGTGACCAAACTGGGACTTCCTATATATGAATCTTTACCTCCGGACCATTCCGGAGCTCCTCGTGACGTCCAGGATCTCATACGGGACTTCGAACAAACTTCGGTCACCACCATACATAACTCTATACTACCGAAACATCACCAAACCTTAAGTGTGCAAACCCTGCGGGTTCGAGAACTATGTAGACATTACCGAGACACCTACACGGTCAATAACCAATGGCGGGACCTAGATGTCCACATTGGTTCCTACATATTCTACGAAGATATTTATCGGTCGAACCTCTATGTCAAGGATTCAGTTAATCCCGTATGATGTTCCCTTTGTTCTTCGGTATGTTACTTGCCCGAGATTCGATCATCGGTATCTCCATACCTAGTTCAACCCCGTTACCGGCAAGTCTCTTTACTCGTTCCATAATACAAGATCCCGTGACTAACACTTAGTCACATTGCTTGCAAGGCTTACTGTGATGTTGTATTACCGAGTGGGCCCTGAGATACCTCTCCGTCACACGGAGTAACAAATCCCAGTCTCGATCCATGCCAACTCAACAGACACCCTCGGAGACATCTATAGAGCACCTTTATAGTCACCCAGTTATGTTGCGACGTTTGATACACACAAGGTACTCCTCCGATGTTAGTGAGTTGCATGATCTCATGGTCATAGGAACACATACTTTGACATGCAGAAAACAGTAGCAATAAACTGACACGATCATATGCTACGTTTGTAGTTTGGGTCTTGTCCATCACACCATTCTCCTAATGATGTGATCCCGTTTATCAAATGACATCACATGTCAATGGCTAGGAAACCTTGACCATCTTTGATCAACGAGCTAGTTCACTAGAGGCATACTAGGGACAGAGTGTTGTCTATTTACCCATACATGTAATGTGTTTCCATTCAATACAATTATAGCATGGATAATAAACGATTGTCATGAACAAGGAAATATGATAATAACTAATTTTTTATTGCGTCTAGGGCATATTTCCAACAATTATGTCATCAGCTAATTTGTATTTACTTGTAATAGTTTAATTGACATTTTAATATATATCTAGGATGGCGAGGGACATGTTGACCATATACCTGCACTATGAAGATGCAAATCAGGAAACCAAAAATTTACAAAGATCCATGATGAGGCGTGATGTCTCGTATTATGACTTAATCTTGATGATCGAGGAAGTTGGCTTTCAGGCAATTGATTTTTTGTATTATGTGGAAAAAAACCCGTCTAGGCAGCCCCTACTTTGTTCACATTTATGATCAAGGTCTTGTGATGAAGATGTTGTCTGACCCTGAGATTGTGAAAGATGTCCATCTATATGTGTCTAAGGAGAAGGCTGGCAATTATATTGCTCCACCTAGCAAGCAAATTGATATTGCTCCATCTAGCCATCCCAATGAGAGTGTTGTCTTACAGGACGGTGGTGTCTATGCTGAAGGTGCAGGACAATTTACTATGAGAAGGCCGCAAAGTATCCCTCTTGAACCATGTTTATTACATATCTCTATCGATTGTTGTAATTGTTGGAATATAAGATGTATTGTTGTTCTATAGGACCATTGCGTAGGTCAAAAGGTTGAATTTGATTCAGGTTACTGACCAATGTGATGCTGAAGATGGAGACTGCTACAATGATGAGCAATTTGCAGCAGGTCATGAATCAGAAGCATTGGTCAATGAACATGGTCAAGTTCACAATCAAGGTAACTACCTATTACATTTTTTACTTCTATTAATTAACTTTTATATGCTTTGTATCGATAGAATAAATGGATGGTGTCATTTAATTACTACTTTTCTTCATTAATCTTGTAGTAGACAAGGAAGTGTGGAAGCGCAAGAGAACAAGCTTGCCAATTGTCCGAAACATGCCAATGGGGCAAAGAATAGTTGTAAAATGCAATGAAAATAGCCAGCCTATAGGAGATGAAGGCGTAATCTTGGGGAAGTTTCTGGGCACGATAGCTAGAAACGGAGCATTTTGCCCACTAAATATAAATGATTGGCATGGTGTCAAGAAGAATAGTGGTCAAGAAACAATACTTCAGTGTGTACATGTACTTCACAATTGACAAGGAAACAAATATGCTATTTGTTGTCCTTCTATTTATATCTAATTTGTCCACTTTAGTTGTAGTGTGGTCTGTATGTCTATTTACATTCATTCTTTATTTTGTACTTTCAGACAAAGTTTGTATACCCTAGGTCATGTGAAAAATGGATACTCAAATTGATTGGAAGAGATTGGAGGAAATATAAGTCTAGTTTGAAAGATGCTTTCTTCAAACCCGCCAATGAAAATAATCCAAACATCAAGCGTAAAGCTTTGTATAAGCTTTGTCCAGAAGATGTGGACATCGATCAATGGCGTGGGCTTGTTAAATTTTGGAAGTCAAAAAAAGGAAGGGTAATGAATGTGATATTGTACTTTCCTGTTTCGACATTTAAATGTCAGTTCTTGAGCTGATCTTAAAACTTGCACTTATGATATGATTGCATCGTAACAGGCCCTTGCTAAGAAGAACATAATTAGTCGTTCCCTTGTGAAGAATTCACATAATGCTGGCACAAAGAGTTTTGCTTGTTGGAGTGAAGACATGGTGAGTAATCTTGATTCTTGAACTGTTTTTCTCTATCTCTTTTGTCATATGGGTGCTCTTTCTGTTTTGTAGAGGCAAGCTGATCCTGAAAAGAAACAACCACACAGATCAAAGGTTTATTTAGCAACTCACAAGAAGAAGGATGATGCTAATGCTGAAAATAAAGATAGAAATGAGCGTCTGGTACACAATTAAATTATCTAATTGTTCTCGGGATCAACGTACAGTTCAATCTAACAAGTAGTATATGAATGATTATTGTCTTATAGGATCGATTGTAGAATCTAATAACTGAACGACCAGAGTTGGCACAAAATTTGAATGGAACAGTTGCATGGGAAGGTGATGCCCTGCAGGAAGTGTTAAGCAAAGAAAAGATTGGACAAGTGCATGGCATGGGTTTGCTTACAACTCCTAAGCAAGTCTATGGTCATACACCATGGTATCTAACACTACAGGAAACAGATACTTTGCCGTCCGTCATCCCGGATGGCAAAGGCATGAATCCCGAAAGGCAAAGGCGTTGCCGTCCGCCAGCGGACGACAAACCGTCCGACTGAATGAGCCACGGTAAAGGCCTCTTTGCAGTCCGCTGGCGGACGACAAAGACCTTTGAATCTTTGTCGCCTGCCAGCGGACGGCAAAGGGCCTGGACGGCACACGTGGCCACTTACCTCCGTCAGGGGCTTAACGGCGTGCTTTGCCGTCTGCCAACGGACGGCAAAGAACCCACCTAGGCGAGCCCCAGTTCGCACAGGTAGCTGCCACGTGGCCACTTTGCCATCTGCTGGCAGATGGCAAAGCCCTTTGCCGTCCGCCAGGAGACGGCAAAGTGGCCATATAGCCCCTGTTTTTTTTGTTTTTCTTAAAATCGTTCAATTTGACAAAATATTCATATATAGCCAACATATACATATCCAACATACATATCCAAAACATACATATCATTCAACAAGTTCCAACAAGCATACCAAATAAGTTCCAACAACATATAGAAGTTTCGAACAACATATCCAACATACATATCAAAAACAAGTGTCCAACATACATATCTAAAACAAGTTTCCAACATATTCAATAAACACAAAGAAAGCAGAAGTAGAAGAGTACACTCCATCAATGCAAGCTTCCTCATCTATAGCAAATCTGCAAAGTAGGAAAGATGAGAGTTAGAAGAAGAAGAAGACTAGGTATAAGAAAAAGAAGAAAAAGAAGAAGAAAAAGAACAAGAATTTATCTTCTCTTTCATTTTCTCCTCTCCTCTAAGTATAGCTATGCTAGGTAGAATATATCAATTTGGAGCTAAGTAAGGTTATTATGTATTATTGAGGAAAATAAGTAAGTATTGGTCATTTTGGAGCTAAACCAAGGTTATTTTGCCATTTGTTTTACCTAATTGAGCATATTATGTCATAAATGAACTAGCTAAGCTAATTATAGATCATTATTGAGCTATCCTAGGTAGTTATGCCATTTTGTACCTAAGTGAGCTAATTATGTCATAAATGAACTAGCTAAGCTAGCTATAGATCATTATTGAGCCATACTGGGTACTAATGCCATTTTCTAGCTAACTAAGCATATCAAGTCATTTTGGAGGGGGAAAATGCCAAGTATAGGTCATTTTATAGCTATCCTAGGTAAAATATACCATTTTCTAGCTAACTAAGCATATCATGTCATTTTTGAGGAAAATAAGCTAAGTATAGGTCATTTTGGAGCAAAGTAGGTCATTTCTTAAGCTAAATATGCATTTGTTAATGAAAACACTTGGGAAAACTTACCATCAACTTAAGCTAAGCACGCCCCGAGGAAGGAGGCTCAGAGCGCTCTGGACCCTCGCCCACCATCTGTCAACACCTGCAATGACAAAGAGTGAACGAAATTAGTTCAACATAAAAAAATTGAATACATAATAACATATATATGTACATAATAATAATTGAATACCTCACATTACTAATATTAATCTTCATCGTCTATATATGCTCCGGGATCAATAAATGCATAATCATCATCACTATCAGTAATGACGTGCTCATCAGCATCATCAGTAAATGCATCAACATGTGGAAGGCCTCTATGTAATCGGTCAAGCATTGTCAGGTCATTCGCAGCAGTGACCTCTTCTTCTTCCGACTCTTCTTGTTCCTGCTCAGGGGTGAAGTCGGGTTCACTATCACCGTCGACCTCAATGTTCTGGGGTGAAGTAGAGCGGTTCTTGAAGCGTTTTTTGGAAACACGTGTTTCTTGGAAGAATTCTCCTTCATATGTGTCTGGGTTAATGTGAGATTCATAATCATCTTCTCTAAAATGTGGCGGCACATCATAAACGACATCCTAACCTTTCAAATTTGGATCCGTTTGGCAGGTCCATGGTAGATAGAAAACTTGGATCGCCTGTTGAGCCATAATATAGACATCGGGAACATCCAAATGGGTGCTTTGTTTGATTTCGACTAGCCCTATATGTTCATGAGTCCTTCTAGTCTCCTTCGGCTGGAACCAATAACATTTGAAGACTACGACGTTTGGTGGGTTTTCACCAAAGAATGTAAGTTCATAAATTGCTTCAACTCTTCCATAATACTCGACGCCTCCTTTGCCGACAGTGGAGACACAACAATTTGTAGTCTTTCAGTCGGCCATAGATAGCTCTTTGCCAAAAGTACGAAAGCAATACCCATTGATTATGCATATTTATAGATGTAACCCTTTCGAACGGGAGACGCACAGTGGTTACGCATACTGATGATTCAAGACACCTATAGCTTGCAAGTTTTATCGGCACGAAGACTGGAACAAAGGAAATGAAGGGTGCAGGAGGAGATGTAATTTGTGCTCACCCATGAATGCAGGGGCGAAGCTCGTCGAACGCACGGGGAGGTCGTCGAACACCAGACCCTCGCAGCGACTAAACAACTGCACATTTAAATCCACCTGATCAACATAAATATGATGTTCTGTATAACAAAATCGAAAAATATATGACCTAGCTAACTCATAATTCACAAATATATGAGGTGGGGTCGGCGTGTCCGGGGTGTCGTGTCGGGGTCGGGGTGTCGGGCTTGTCGTGTCGGGGTCGGGGTGCTGTGTCGTGGTCGGGGGTGCCATGTCGGGGTGTCGGGGTTACGTCGGCGCCGACACACCCCTCCTCCTTCTCCTCCTCTTCTTGTCCTTCTTCTTTTCTTCTTTTCTCCTCCTCCTCCTCCTCCTTTTCTTCTTATTTTTCTTCTTCTCCTTCCTCTTCTTCTTCTTCTTCATCACCTTCTCCTCCTCTTCTTCTTACTAAACAAAATTACTAACTAACTAACCTAACTACATTACTAAATTACTAACTAAACTAAACTATTAACTACAACTAACTAACTAAATTACTAACTAAACTAATTAACTACAACTAATAAATAACTAAATTACTAACTAGAATATTAAAAAATAAAAGTAGAGAGGGGAGGGGCTCATCGGAGTGGGGTAGGTGGAGGCCGGCTGTGGGTATCGGGGGCAGGGGGGCGCGGGCTGGCGGCTGGCGGTGCCAGCCTGCGGGCGGGTGGGCGCGGGTGGGCGGCAGGGCGGGGGGCGCTGGCGGGGTGGGGGCGGGGGCGGCCGCGGGCGGAGGGGCACTGGTGGGGGTGGGGGCGGGGCGTCCGGCGGCGGAGGGGCGCGGGCGGGGCGGGCAGGCAGAGGGCACGGTCGGACGTGGCGCCGGCGGGGGAGGGGGCTTCGGTCGGGCGGACGGGGCGGGGGCGGGGGCGGAGGTGCGGGGCAGGTGGGGGAGGCGCTGATGGGGCGGGGGGCGGAGGCAAGGGGCTGGGCGGGCGCAGGGCGAGCGAGGGACAGGGCGGGGCGGCGCAGGGATGGGGGAGGCAGGGTGCAGGCGGGGGCTGGGGCCTGGGGGGCGGGGGGCGGGGGTGCACGGGCGGCTGGCGGGCGAGGTGGGCGAGGGCGGCCGGCAGGGCGACAGCAAGGGCGCGGCGGCACAGCGGGGGGAGGGGCGGGCAGGGGGGAAGACGATGAGGGCGACTGGCGTGGGGTGCGCCGTTAACGTTAGGTTAGGTATACTCTTTGTTGTCCGCTAGCGGACGACAAAGAGGTAGGGTGGTGGGCCGTTGCAGTTGTGCCGCAACTGGACCCCACCCCAGCTCTTTGCCGTCCGCTAGCGGACGGGAAAGAGCTGGTAGATGGCAAAGCACCTCTTTGCCGTCCACCGTCTCTTTGCCGTCTGCTTCGAGCTAGCTGATGACAAAGGCTCTCTTTGCCGTCCGCCAGCAGACGGCAAAGAGCTGGCAGACGACAAATTGTCTGATTCCAGTAGTGTAAAGAACATCAATATGACTACAACTGATGGATTACTATATGAAGATGAACATGATGTTTGGGAGGAAATAGCAAAGATGAAGGAACATATAAAAAGGCAAGACCAGATTATTGAACATTTGAAAAGCAAATAAGGCCATGTGAATAATGGAGTAGAAGAGGTAAAGTACTTCTTTATCCCACCTTTTGTATGCATATCTGTCAATAGTTTACTCAGATTTGTTAGTTCTGTAGGAAAACCTCCAATCAAATGCTAATGGTATTTCTCGGTTACCAATACTACATGGTAAAACAAAGGTAATGTTCATATGTGGCTATATCATTGCTTGTCAATTGAAACCTTTATATTAATATTTCAGTTTGCAGAGAGTACAATGCAATGGATCTGTTGAGGCACGCTCATCTATGCAACACGACGTTTCCGAGGATAATAATTTACCACGTTCACACGAAAAGGTTATACCTACACTTACTCTCAATAATATCACAAAGATAGAGTATAAGATAGTTACTTGCTTACCATTGTTGTATCATGAACTAGGCTCGCGACCATGATGTTAACCAACTACAAATTCAACAAAATTCAGCATCGCCACAAGACCTTGTTATTGATTCTGTACCAGAGGTTATTTTTGTGTGATTTTGAGTTTGAAGTTGAAACTTTCTGTAGATTCAAGATATCAATACCCTTCCATCTAATATTATTTACTCTTGGTAGGTGAGGGAAACTAGGGATCTAACGGGTGAATCTTTTTCAAGACTGAACCAGCAGAGGACTAGAACTGAACATCCGCACCCAGCTCGCTCAAGAAAAAGGCATACTTCTACCATCAAGGTAAAGATCTGCCAAGGGCCATGATTTACTGCAGCCAAACTCCCAACCCAAACCACATTATCATGCCTGCTTGACAACTAGATTTTGTTACAAATTTTGCTTGATCGCCTATATGCAAGTAAGTCTTAGTTTGGAACACAGTTTTTAAAAAGCCAAAGTATTCAAAAACCACATTATTCTTAAGTGTGGGCAACAAATACTCTGGTTTCTCTAAAATCGTAATTGTTTTCAGTTTCGTCAAGTCCATGAACCGTTTGTTGGTGTTGTTTTGCTGTAGTTTGTTTACAAATAACTACAAAGCGGATAGTATGTGCTAACTCAGAAACACCTAAAAGGTAACATAGCAGGACTAACCAATATATGCTAGTGTACGACCGGATTAATCACCTATAGCTACATGGCCATGCACAGCAACATGGCCATGCATGAAGTCAGTTTCCTGTAGTCCTGTGTAGAAATGTGCTCCAAGTACCAATCTATTTAGCAAGCTATCTTGGTTCGAGATATGTAGAAAGTAATCAGCAACTAACTAATTTGTAGAATTTTTTGAATTGCACGTACACGGAGACGTCAACAGACTAACCTCTCCCCAACGATTTCTCTTGGTTCGGTTTTAGAAAACTTCAGTATAAGATATACTGCAGTAACTTAAACTACAATAAGTTTTTAAGCCAAACACTTCAAAGCATTTAATACCAATGTTTTTCCAAGAAACCATAGTATTCCTAGAAAACTCAAAAATACTTTGCTCTCTAAGGCACCCTAAAGTATAAACTTGACCAATCATGAGCAAGCGAGGTGATCTTGGGCATTACACTTTGATGTTGGGTCAAGTTTATGTAGTTTTTTTGGGGCACAAATACTGGACTGAAATTAAAAAGTGTTCACATTATTCATGCAAATTATATTATCATTGTCATTGAATGCTAATATTGATCATAATATAGGCTGGTTCGAAAGTAGTTTTGAAGACTTCAACATATCCCAACAAGCGGAATGTTGCGTATGGTACTATTCGTAGTACTGATCCAAGAACTAAGGCGGGTAGTATTGAGTTAGGTGCTGAATTTGCGCTTGTGCGCATAGATCAACCTATGCTTGATAATGAGGAGTTGGTAAGGGAAGTTTCTGATTGCAAGACAATTGGTGAGGCATTCTCTTCAGGATACTTAATTGCATGGCCTTCAGCTTTTGTAAGTTAAATCTTCTCTTCAACATTCTGAAATCGTATTTGTGTGCATTTAATCACATATATCTAAGGTGCAATTTTGTTTTACAGGTTCAAGAGAAGGGCAATTGAGTTATGGCTTAATTCTTGCATGAAGAAGCAAATAAAATCTGAAGATTTTAGCTACCAATAGTCATGGTTTACATTGATAGATTGAAAATGTAATATCATTCACAAGATCTTTTTCTTTTATTGAATTGATGCAAATGCTATGGTGTAATATTCTCCATAGCTGCATTTTGTATGCTCAAAATTATATGAATGATATATTTATTGTAGTGCATATGTATCGTACACTTGTATATTCTTAATAAATATCTTCATATTGAGGATTTCTATATGTGTTGTGCTTTAATTTCTACACCATTTTGATGCTGCCAGCAGAATGATAGAATGAGCAACCACTTGGGCAATTGCATCAATTGTATTAAATAAATATATGTTCCATAAAAGGGGTACTGAATTTTGTGGTTAATAATAATAAAACGAATAAAGTAAGTATGTTACCATATTTATATAGTAGTGTTACTATAGTTAGAAAATTTGTTACTAGAGGACTTAACAACTATCAATTGTAATTGTCTATGGACTTAACACCATATTTGGATATTATGTTACTAGTTGATATGTACTGCTTGTGTTACTAGAGTTATGAAAACATGTTACCACCAATGTTGCATGTCTATGGAAATGTGTTACTTTGGGTGTTACTATAGTTACAAAAATGTGTTACCAATGTGTTTGGTAACACATAATATGCATGTTACTATAGTGTAATTGTAACACTGTTTTAACATATGGTAACAATCACTATGTGTAACAGTTGACATCACTTAGTAACACGGTCTAATGGAACACATTTCAAACTGTGTTACTGTCTAGCTTAGTAACACACTTTTGGGCCTATAGTAACACAAGATGGTGTTACTAAAGGCCTGCCCTGTTGTAGTGTATAGAGCCACTGGTCAAGGCGTGTGCTCTTAAGAAGATGGAAGATCTATTCAGGAGGTGGAAGAATGAGTTGAAATCAAAGTTTGTTAACAAAGGGAAGACTCCAGAATTCATCGGCCGATTTGAGAAGATAAGAGATCACTGGCCCGCATTTGTGGCCTACAAGACATCGGAGAAGAGTAAGAAAATGTCTGAGACAAACAAGATCAATGATGCAAAGAAGCAGTATCACCATCACACGAGGTTAGGTGGCTACCTCAAAGCCCGCCCGTTGTCGGACAAAGCTGAGAATGACCTACTTGCTATAGGGCTCCAACCACAGACATATAACTGGCCAGACCGTTCAAGGACTTGGTTCTTCGGGGTTGTGGGAACTTTGGACCCTGAAACAGGGAAGTGTCGTTGGACGAACGAGCAACTTGCAATACCCTTCACGAAGCTTCAGAAGTATATCACCGCAGCGCAGGACGGGATGTTCATTCCTGACAAAGAGAAGGACGAGCTGACTGGGGCCCTATGGAATGCTGAGCACACTGGACGAACACGAGGCACACCAGGCTCCGTTCCATGGAAGGTTGGGTTTCCCGACGTAGGCGGTTACATAAGCCAACAGAGAAAGAGGAAAGCGGAGCTGAGCGAAATGCAGAAGCTCAATGCAAGACTAGAAAAGCTAGAGGAAGCTAAGAGCCAGCAAGCTACCGGCCAACCATCTCAACGGCACGAAGCTACCCCGCTATCTCAGTGGAGAAGCAGCGTGGCTTCCATGGAGCTCATTCAGCCTGATTTTACGGCTCCTAGCTACCCCGTGGATACTATCACGGAGGTTCAAAATTGCGAGCTTTTGACGAAATTCCGGAACCTCACTTTCAAGGCAGCTCTGGGCTCTGTTGCACCTCCTCAACCCAACGGAACTTTTCACTGCAAGACAATTCCACATGGCTATGCTGTTGTGATGGTGGATGAAGTAATGGAGGGATTTGATGATCTCGAGCTTGACCACCAAACTGGTGAAGGGAAGAAGAAGCTGGTTCATGCTTTGAGGAGTACATGTCTATGGCCAAAGGAGTACATCAAGCTTCCAAACTAGACACCTCCATCTCCTCTTCCTCCTCCGGCGAGTGAGGGCACTCCGCCTCCTCCTCCTCCTCCGGCGAGTGGTTAAGGCACTCCGCCTCCTCCGACGACGACGAGGACGACGAGTGATCAGGGAACTCCGCCTCCTTCTTCGACTCCTCTGACGCGTGACGACACTCTACCTCCTCCTTCGCCTACTCCAGCGCGTGAGGTCACTTCGCCTCCTCCTTCGCCTACTCCGGCACGTGAGGCCACTCCGCCTCCTCCTCCTCCTCCTCCTCCGGCGCGCCAGGCCACTCAGTCTCCTCCTCCTCCTCCTCCTCCTCCGGCGCATCAGGACACTATGCCTCCTCCGGCGCATCAGCCACGACGGAAGAGAGACAGCGCCACCGCTCCGGCGGCTAGCAGTACAATAGGCAGGAAAAAATACAAATTTGGTCCAATCCTCAAGCCTGTTACAAAGTTACCATGCGAGAGGATTGACGAAGAAAGTGTTGGGAGACGTAGTAGTAAATCAAAAAAATTCATACGTATCACCAAGATCTATCTATGGAGAAACCAGCAACGAGTGGGGAGAGATTGCATCTTCATACCTTTGAAGATTGCTAAGCTGAAGCGTTACAAGAATGCGGTTGGTGGAGTCGTACTCGTAGCGATTCAGATCGCGGTGGACTCCGATCTAAGCGCCGAACAATGGCGCCTCCGCGTTCAACACACATGCAGCCCGATGATGTCTCCTACGCCTTGATCCAGCAAGGAGGAAGGAGAGGTTGAGGGAGAGCTCCGGCAGCATGACGGCATGGTGACGGTGGAGCTACGTGGACTCCGGCAGGGCTTCACCAAGCACTACGGAGAACGAGGAAGAGGAAGGGTAGGGCTACGCCGAGAGAGAGAAGTCGTGTCTCAAATCAGCCCAAACCCTTGCATATATATAGGAGGAGGGAGAGGGAGGGCTGCCTTGGCCCCTCCTCCAATGAGGAGAGGTTCAGCCGAAGGTGGAGAAGAGTCCACCTCCCACAAGGGAGGTGGATCTCCTCTTTTAAAATCATTTTGCCCTTTATCTCTTGATCCCAGCCGCATGGGCCTTTATAGAAGGTATTGGCAAGCCCAACAAGGGCTGGCACACCTACTCTAAGGGCCCACAAAGTCCTATGGTCGTCACACCCCTCTTGGGGGTCCGCCGGCACCCTCCTAGCACTCCCGGTACACTACCGATGAGTCCGAAAACTTTCCGGTGACCAAAACTGGACTTCCTATATATCAATCTTTACCTCCGAACCATTCCAGAGCTCCTCGTGATGTCCGGGATCTCATCCAGGACTCCAAACAACCTTCGGTAATCATGTATACCATTTCCCTATAACCCTAGCGTCATCGAACCTTAACTGTGTAGACCCTACGGGTTCGGGAGACACGTAGACATGACCGAGACACCTCTCTGGTCAATAACCAACAGAGGGATCTGGATACCCATGTTGGCTCCCACATGCTCCACGATGATATCATCGGATGAACCACGATGTCAGGGATTCAATCAATCTCGTATACAATCCCCTTTGTCTATCGGTATGATACTTGCTCGAGATTTGATCGTCGGTATCTCTATACCTTTTTCAATATCGTTACCGGCAAGTCTCTTTACTCGTTCCGTAACACATCATCCTGTGGCTAACTCCTTAGTCACATTGAGCTCATTATGATGATGTCTTACCGAGTGGGCCCAGAGATACCTCTCCGTCACACGGAGTGACAAATCCCAGTCTCGATTCGTGCCAACCCAACAGACACCTTCGGAGATACCCGTAGTGCACCTTTATAGCCACCCAGTTACATTGTGATGTTTGGCACAGCCAAAGCATTCCTACGATATTCAGGAGTTGCACAATCTCATGGTCTAAGGAAACGATACTTGACATCGAAAAGCTTTAGCAAATGAACTACACGATCTTGTGCTATGCTTAGGATTGGGTCTTGTCCATCACATCATTCTCCTAATGATGTGATCCCATTATCAATGACATCCAATGTCCATGGCCATGAAACCGTGACCATCTATTGATCAACGAGCTAGCCAACTAGAGGCTTACTAGGGACATGTTGTGGTCTATGTATTCACACATGTATTACGGTTTCCGGTTAACACAATTATAGCATGAACAATAGACAATTATCATGAACTAGGAAATACAATAATAACCATTTTATTATTGCCTCTAGGGCATATTTCCAACAGTCTCCCACTTGCACTAGAGTCAATAATCTAGTTACATTGTGATGAATCGAACACCCATAGCAATCTGGTATTGATCATGTTTTGCTCGTGAGAGAGGTTTAGTCAACGGATCTGCGACATTTAGATCCGTATGTACTTTACAAATATCTATTTCTCCCTCCTGAATGTAATCACGAATGGAGTTGAAGCGGCGCTTGATGTGTCTTGTCTTCTTGGGAAACCTGGGCTCCTTCGCAAGGGCAATAGCTCCAGTGTTGTCACAGAATAGAGTCATCACGCCCGATGCACTTGGAATTACTCTTAGGTCGGTGATGAACTACTTCATCCAGACTCCTTCCTTTGCTGCTTCCGAAAGGTATGTACTCTGCTTCACATGTAGATGCCGCCACAACGCTTTGCTTGCTGCTGCACTAGCTAACTGCCCCTCCGTTCAAAACATACACGTATCCGGTTTGCGACTTGGAGTCGTCCGGATCTGTGTCGAAGCTAGCATCGACGTAACCCTTTACGACGAGCTCTTCGGCACCTCCATATACGAGAAACATGTCCTTTGTCCTTTTCAGGTACTTCAGGATATTCTTGACCGCTGTCCAGTGTTCCGCTTCGGGATCACTTTGGTACCTCCCTACCAAACTTATGGCAAGGTTCACATCATGTCTGGTACTCAGCATGGCATACATAATAGAGCCTATGGGTGAAGCATAGGGGATGACACTCATCTCTTCTCTATCCTTTGTCGTGGTCGGGCATTGAGTCGTACTCAATCTCACACCCTGTAACACAGGCAAGAACCCCTTCTTGGACTGATCCATATTGAACTTCTTCAATATCTCTTCAAGGTATGTGCTTTGTGAAAGACCTATGAGGCATCTTGATCTATCTCTATAGATCTTAATACCTAGTATGTAAGCAGCTTCTCCAAGGTCCTTCATTGAAAAACACTTATTCAAGTAGGCCTTTATACTTTCCAAGAGTTCTATATCATTTCCCATTATCAGTATGTCATCCACATATAATATGAGAAATGCTACAGAGCTCCCACTCACTTTCTTGTAAATACAGGGTTCTCCATGAACCTGTACAAACCCAAACGCTTTAATCAGTTCATTAAAGCGAATGTTCCAACTCCGAGATGCTTGCACCAGCCCATAGATGGAGCCCTGGAGCTTGCATACCTTGTTAGCATCTTTAGGATCGACAAAACCTTCCGGCTGCATCATATACAGTTCATCCTTAAGGAAACCATTAAGGAATGCCGTTTTGACGTCCATTTGGAAACCATTAAGGAATGTCGTTTTGCCAGATCTCATAATCATAAAATGCGGCAATTGCTAACATGATTCGGACAGACTTCAGCATCGCTACGGGTGAGAAAGTCTCATCGTAGTCAACTCCTTGAACTTGTCGATAACCCTTAGCAACAAGGCGAGCCTTATAGACGGTCACATTACCATCCGCGTCAGTCTTCTTCTTAAAGATCCATTTATTTTCAATGGCTCGCTTATCATCAGGCAAGTGCACCAAAGTCCATACTTTGTTCTCATACATGGATCCTATCTCGGATTTCATGGCCTCAAGCCATTTGTTGGAATCCGGGCCCGCCATTTCTTCTTCATAGTTCGAAGGTTCACCGTTGTCTAACAACATGATCTCCAGGACAGGGTTGTCGTACCACTCTGGTGCGGCACGTGTCCTAGTGGACGTTCGACATTCAACAGTAACTTGATCTGAAGTTTCATGATCATCATCATTAACTTCCTCCCCAGCCGGTGCAGGCTCCATAGAAACAACTTCCTGTGATGCGCTACTCTCTGGTTCGAGTGGAGGTACAATTACCTCATCAAGTTTTGTTTTCCTCCCACTTACTTCTTTCGAGAGAAACTCTTTCTCGAGAAAGGATCCATTCTTGGCAACAAATACTTTGCCGTCGGATCATAGGTAGAAGGTATACCCAATAGTCTCTTTGGGATATCCTATGAAGATGCACTTTTCTGCTTTGGGTTTGAGCTTCTTAGGTTGAAGTTTCTTCACATAAGCATCGCATCCCCAAACTTTTAGAAACGATAGCTTAGGTTTCTTTCCAAACCATAATTCATACGGTGTCGTCTCAACGGATTTTGACGGTGCCCTATTTAAAGTGAATGTGGCAGTCTCTAATGCATATCCCCAAAATGATAGCTATAAGTCGGTAAGAGACATCATAGATTGTACCATATCTAATAGAGTACGATTACGACGTTCAGACACACCATTTCGTTGAGGTGTGCCAGGCGATGTGAGTGGTGAAACAATTCCACATTTCCTTAGGTGCGTGCCAAACTCGTGACTTAAATATTCTCCGCCACGATCAGATCGTAGGCACTTTATTTTCCTGTCACGTTGATTCTCTACCTCACTCTGAAATTCCTTCAACCTTTCAAAAGTTTCAGACTTATGTTTCATTAAGTAGACATACCCATATGTACTCAAGTCATCAGTGAGGGTGAGAACATAACGGTAGCCACCACGAGCCTCGACACTCATTGGACTGCATACATCGATATGTATTATTTCCAACAAGTCTATTGCTCGCTCCATTGTTCCGGAGAATGGAGTCTTGGTCATCTTGCCCATGAGGCATGGTTCGCACGTGTCAAATGATTCGAAATCAAGAGACTCCAAAAGTCCATCAGTATGGAGCTTCTTCATGCGTTTGACACCAATATGACCAAGGCGGCAGTGCCACATGTAAGTGGGACTATCGTTATCAACCTTACACCTTTTGGTACTCACACTATGGACATGTGTAACATCACGTTCGAGATTCATAAAAAATAAACCATTGACCAGCGGGGCATGACCATAAAACATTTCTCTCATATAAATAGAACAACCATTATTCTCAGATTTAAATGAGTAGCCATCTCGCATCAAGCGAGATCCAGATACAATGTTCATGCTTAAAGCTGGTACTAAATAACAATTATTAAGGTTTAACACTAATCCCGAAGGTAGATGTAGAGGTAGCGTGATGACGGCGATCACATCGACCTTGGAACCATTCCCAATGCACATCGTCACCTCGTCCTTTGCCAGCCTCCGCTTATTCCGTAGCTCCTGCTTGGAGTTACAAATGTGAGCAACTGCACCGGTATCAAATACCCAGGAACTACTACGAGCGCTGGTTAGGTACACATCAATAACAAGTATATCACATATACCTTTAATGTTTCCGTCCTTCTTATACGCTAAGTACTTGGGGCAGTTCCGCTTCCAGTGACCGGTACCCTTGCAATAAAAACACTCAGGCTCAGGCTTGGGTCCATTCTTGTTCTTCTTCTTCCCGGCAACTTGCTTACCCGGTGCGGCAACAGCTTTGCCGTCCTTCTTGAAGTTCTTCTTACCCTTGCCTTTCTTGAAACTATTGGTCTTATTCACCATCAACACTTGATGCTCCTTTTTGATCTCGACCTCCGCTAATTTCAGCATCGAGTACAACTCAGGAATGGACTTCTCCATCCCTTGCATGTTGTGGTTCATCACAAAGCTCTTGTAGCTAGGTGGAAGCGACTGGAGGATTCTGTCAATGACCGAGTCATCCGGGAGATTAACTACCAGCTGAGTCAAGCGGTTGTGTAGCCCTGACATCTTGAGGATGTGCTCATTGACAGAACTGTTCTCCTCCATCGTACAGCTGAAGAACTTGTCGTAGACGTCATATCTCTCGACCCAGGCATGAGCTTGAAAAACCAGTTTCAGCTCTTGGAACATCTCATATGCTCTGTGTTGCTCAAAACGCTTTTGGAGCCCCGGTTCTAAACTGTAAAGCATGCCGCACTGAACAAGGGAGTAATCATCGCAACAAGAATGCCAAGCGTTCGCAACGTCTTGCTCTGCTAGGAGAAGGGGTGGGTCACCTAGCGGTGCATCGAGGACATACAATTTCTTGGAAGCTATGAGGATGATCCTCAAACCACGGACCCAGTCCGCATAGTTGCTTCCATCATCTTTCAACTTGGTTTTCTCTAGGAACGCGTTGAAATTGAGGGTGACATTCGCGTTGGCCATTGGATCTACAATATAGATTGTAAAGATAATTTTAGACTAAGTTCATGATAATTAAGTTCACATAATCAAATTATTTAATGAACTCCCACTTAGATAGACATCTCTCTAGTCATCTAAGTGACACATGATCCATGTCAACTAGCCCGTGTCCGATCATCACGTGAGACGGACTAGTCATCCATGGTGAACATCTCCATGTTGATCGTATCTTCTATACGACTCATGTTCGACCTTTTGGTCCTCCGTGTTTTGAGGTCATGTCTGTACATGCTAGGATCGTCAAGTCAACCTAAGTGTATCGCGTGTGTAAATCTGGTTTACACCCGTTGTATGCGAACGTTAGAACCTATCACACTCGATCATCACGTGGTGCACAGTTAGGGTGAACACTTTCCTTGAAATTTTATTGAGAGATCATCATATTTACTCCCTTCATTCTAAGCAAATAAGATGTAAACATGATAAACATCACATGCAATCAATATAGGGACATGATATGGCCAATATCATCTTGCTCCTTTGATCTCCATCTTCGGGGCACCATGATCATCACTGTCACCGGCACGACACCATGATCTCCATCATCATGATCTCTATCATTGTGTCTTCATGAAGTTGTCTCGCCAACTATTACTTCTACTACTATGGCTAACATTTAGAAATAAAGTAAAGTAATTACATGGCGTTTATGATTGACATGCAGGTCATACAATAAAATAAGACAACTCCTATGGCTCCTGTCGGTTGTCATACTCATCAACATGCAAGTCGTGAATCATATTACAAGAACATGATCAATATCATACATCATAATGCATCACATCACATCCTTTGGCCATATCACATCACAAGGCATATGCTGCAAAAACAAGTTAGACGACCTCTAATTTTTAGTTGCAAGTTTTTACGTGGCTGCTATAGGTTTCTAGCAAGAACGTTTCTTACCTACGCCAAAACCACAACGTGATATGCCAATTGCTATTTACCCTTCATAAGGACCCTTTTCATCGAATCCAATCCGACTAAGGTGGGAGAGACAGACACCCGCTAGCCACCTTATGCAACAAGTGCATGTCAGGCGGTGGAACCAGTCTCACGTAAGTGTACGTGTAAAGTCGGTCCGGACCGCTTCATCAAAATTTTCCTACGTATCACCGAGATCTATCTATGGAGAAACCAGCAATGAGTGGGGAGATATTGCATCTTCATACCTTTGAAGATCGCTAAGCGGAAGCGTTACAAGAACGCGGTTGGTGGAGTCGTACTCGTAGCGATTCAGATCGCGGTGGACTCCGATCTAAGCGTCCAACAATGGCGCCTCCGAGTTCAAAACACGTGCAGCCCGATGACGTCTCCTACGCCTTGATCCAGCAAGGAGGAAGGAGAGGTTGAGGGACAGCTCCGGCAGCATGAAGGCATGGTTACGGTGGAGCTACGTGGACTCCGATAGGGCTTCGCCAAGCGCTATGGAGAACGAGGAAGAGGAAGGGTAGGGCTGCGCTGAGAGAGAGAGAGAGAGAGAAGTCGTGTCTCAAATCAGCCCAAACCCTTGCATATACATAGTAGGAGGGAGAGGGAGGTCTGCCTTGGCCCCTCCTCCAAGGAGGAGAGGTTCGGCCGAAGGTGGGGAAGAGTCCACCTCCCACAAGGGAGGTGGATCTCCTCTTTTAAAATCCTTTTGCCCTTTATCTCTTGATCCCAGCCGCATGGGCCTTTATAGAAGGTCTTGGCCAGCCCAACAAGGGCTGGCACACCTCCTATAAGGGCCCACAAAGTCCTATGGTCGTCACACCCCTCCCGGGGGTCCTCCGGCACCCTCCCGGCACTCCCGGTACACTACCGATGAGCCCGAAAACTTTCCGGTGACCAAAACTAGACTTCCTATATATCAATATTTACCTCCGTACCATTCCGGAGCTCCTCGTGACATCCGGGATCTCATCCGGGACTCCAAACAACCTTCGGTAATCATGTATACCATTTCCCTATAACCCTAGCGTCATCGAACCTTAAGTGTGTAGACCCTACGGGTTCAGGAGACACGTAGACATGACCAAGACACCTCTCCGGTCAATAACCAACAGCGGGATCTGGATACCCATGTTGTCTCCCACATGCTCCATGATGATCTCATCGGATGAACCACGATGTCAGGGATTCAATCAATCCCGTATACAATTCCCTTTGTCTATCGGTATGATACTTGCCCGAGATTCGATCGTCGGTATCTCTATACCTTGTTCAATCTCGTTACTGGCAAGTCTCTTTACTCATTCCATAACACATCATCTCGCCGCTAACTCCTTAGTCACATTGAGCTCATTATGATGATGTCTTACCGAGTGGGCCCAAAGATACCTCTCCGTCACACGGAGTGACAAATCCCAGTCTCGATTCGTGCCAACCCAACAGACACCTTCGGAGATACCCGTAGTGCACCTTTATAGCCACCCAGTTACGTTGTGACGTTTGGCACACCCAAAGCATTCCTACGGTATCCGGGAGTTGCACAACCTCATGGTGTAAGGAAACGATACTTGACATTGAAAAGCTTTAGCAAATGAACTACACGATCTTGTGCTATGCTTAGGATTGGGTCTTGTCCATCACATCATTCTCCTAATGATGTGATCCCATTATCAATGACATCCAATGTCCATGGCCATGAAACCGTGACCATCTATTGATCAAAGAGCTAGCCAACTAGAGGCTTACTAGGGACATGTTGTGGTCTATGTATTCACACATGTATTACGGTTTCCGGTTAACACAATTTCAGCATGAACAATAGACAATTATCATGAACTAGGAAATACAATAATAACCATTTTATTATTGCCTCTAGGGCATATTTCCAACAAAAAGCGTTGAGATCAGTAAAGCCGAAGTGGAGGCCCATTTTCCACGGAAACAGCCACCTCCGAAGGAAACGGTAGATCCAGTGAAAGTGAAGCGCACTCTGGATGCTCTGAAGTGACCATCACCTCCTCCGCTGCCATCAAACTATGACCGTTGTATTATAAAGAGATATAATGAAGCGCAGCGGTCGGGAAGCACTACAAGAAATATGCTAACTTGCGACCATCAATATTGGTCACCGAATGGTCATTGTTTTTCATTTATGACCTTTTTACGACCAAAAACAGTTGGTCAAAAGCTGAGCGTCAAGAATGGAAATTAAGGACCTTTCTTCTGGATTGGTCGTAGACGTTTACGACCAAAAAAAGGTCGTAGGTTCTACGACCAATTGTTTTGGTCACTAGCAGTTTGCCCAGGCCACGTCCGATCCGACATGGTAAGCTGGCATGGCAAAATTGCGACCAAATGAAAAGGCCGTCGATTAGAATCAGCCCAGTCCAATTAAATGTTCTACATGGGCCAAGCCCATTAATTCAACCTTTCTATATTTTTTCCTGACAATTTTTAGTCGGCTTCATGGGCCAAGTCCAACATTGCATCCTTTTCATTTTGGGGCCGTGGCCTTTTTGTCTCAAAAATTTCATTTTTTGTTTTTTATAAAATGGGTCAACTAGTAAGGTGGGTCCCCGTTGTCAGGTTCTGGTAACTGGGTCCCATTTTCCATGTTCTGGTAAGTGGGTCCCATCTATCAGGCTCTTTTCATATTTCAACTAGTATTTAAATTGGCAGAGATAGAAAACACACATATACTTCAAATAAAAGCAACCAGATCATGTAATACAATGGCAATCATAGTACAATATTTTACAAGCTTTACAAGCTCCTTCCATAACAGTAGAGTATTTTACAAGCTTTACAAGCTCCCGCCATGAACAATATGCCAAAATCGTTGGAAGACCATATCAGATGAACAACATGTCGGACTCGCTGGACAACCATAGTCAAATGAACAACATGTCGGACTCGTTGGCCAACCATAGTCATTGTTGGGAACAAACAAAACGACAACATGCTTTCCTCGGTCGCACAGTTACATGAATCAGCAGAGAAGAATCCGAAAAGCCTGTGACAAATATATTATGAACAAACCATTCAAGAAAAGGATATTTATTTAGAATGATAACACAAATTAAACTAGTACAATGCTTTTTGTTCTCCAGCTAGTTAAAATGACATACTCTCATACAAGAAAACAGAGAAACAATATGAAAGCTAACAGTGGGGATGCCATAGCTGAAATGAGCAAGCTATTTTATATTTAAGAAACAAAGAAAATGCATCAATAATTTTGTTTTTTTTAAGATGTGTGGCTAGCAAAGGCATCCAAGAGTCTTCCCAGGTTGGGTTGGTTGTAATCCTATTTCTTCTGACCATTGAAACTATTTCCTTTTGCCGCCAAAAGTAAATAATTTGAGTTGAACATGACGATGCAATAATATTTAGTACTACTAGGTGAGTGATGATTGTACCCTGACCCCGTAGAAATGAAGTAATGAACAAAATTATCCAATAGAAAAGAAAATTGATGCAATAATTGCTATCCAGGTTTGCTGCTGCATGTTACATACATACTACTCAATGAATGTATAGTATTTGGATGCAGCTCTCACCTCTGAGCCATGACTAAGAAAATTATATTATTAGACCGGCCAACATGTGATGTGAGTCTGGCTGAGATGAGAATTACAAGTAGCTGGCTGGCATGCATGTGGTTGGCTGCTAGAGTTAGCATGTATGTATGCACAAACAGCAAGAATACAAATAGGATGTGTACTAGTTAATTGCTTAGACGATCAAATAATTCAACTTGCTTATTCAAATAAACAAAGAAAGAAAGAAATAAATTAACTTGCTCAACCACCGTGACCGTGGAAGTTGGAGCTTGATCAATTGCTGGCTGGTTGGCTGGACATGAATAATGCACGCATGATGCACCAAATATTACTAAGTAGATAGATAGATATGCACACAGATAGAATAGAATATGTACATCCCTAGCCGTGGTGGGTCGTCGTGGACGAGCAGGAGCTCAGCAGGACCTCTTGGACGAGCAGCAGCTTGGGCGTGTCCATGATGAATCCACCGATGTGAACTAAATCTGCACCATGCTAAGCGTCAGGTAAAACATATGACAGTAAACATCAATGAAGGAAGTAATCGGTTCTCTGAAGCAGTCATCTGGATCACAAGTAATCGGTTCATATATACGCCAGGTATTGCTATCATGCATTGGTCAACAAAACACTAGGCTCCAGCGAGTTTGAATTCAAACCAAAAACAAAATGAAATGAGCACACCTAAACTACTGCAACTGCTACTGCATGCAGACATTAACACCCACTGATTCAAACTTAAATAATTATGTCATGGCATCATGGCCCATCAACCAAGTACAAAAAAATAATGGGATAGAGCAAAGACTTATCAAGCCAGCAAGATAGAGAAGATAGTGTTGCTGCAGTTGCAACATGGTTACCCTGAGATTGTGAATGTGGTGCCATGGAACGAAGGGGACTGTTATAACTAACCACACAGACTAACTGTAGTAAAGTAGGCAGTTTTGTAACCTGTTAGCTCTGAATGGTGATACAAAGCTACTAAGTTGAAAATATGCTAAACTGAACCTGAATGCATTTAGGAATCAACCAGACTAGCTGGGGATTCCCTCGTGGGTAGTAATTCTAGCTTAGTTGGGAGAATGGTATTTCGATATGTTATATATGTCTACCATTGATAAATCAATATGCATGCGCCAAACAGGCTAGCTAGAAACTATACAGCAAAAACTTGTGGAGAAGTACTACTACTTATTAGTACCTAGTGAGTATCCTGAGCGTACAAGAATTCAGCCATCTCACTAGAGTGGAACTACAATAGTAATTCGTTTCTTTGGCCCGATTTGGATGTCCTTTGATGAAGCTAGCATTGTGGATCTTACACCTCCTTTATCCTGTGAAGGAGAACAGAGCACATTAGATCACATAACATGTTGAAGTGAATTGCAAGCTTTCCTGGAACCGTTCCTGGAATCGCTAGTAATTAGTTGCCACTTGAGTAGAGGACAGTAGTGTCGTAGGGGATGCCTATTAGTAGTAATTGATTTGGCAATTAAGCAGATTCATGAAACGGATGATAAAATTGCATCTCAGAGTGGAGCAGTTATAAAAGGCGAGTTCAAATTCCATTGGTAAATTAGTTAAGTTGTTAAAAAGCAATCAAACAAGCGGGCGACGGGGGGATTAAGCATCTGGCCTACTGCGGGTTGAGCGATACAGCGACCTTGAAGGTCCACGTAACAGAGGAAGAAACAGAGGTGGGTCAAACCTTGCGAGTCGACGACGCCGACGGCACCGATGCTGGTCACGAAGGAAGGCAAGCACAGATTCGGGGCATGCATGCATCCTTGGAGGTCAACGAACCAGAGAAGCACCGGCGTTGGTTGTCGCCGCGCTCGCCCCGACCGACGGCTGCCAGGTGCATCGCCCAGTTCCCAGACCTGGTGGCCTCCTGGCCTCGTCGCCGGTGCATTCGGGCATGCGGATCCAATGCGGTACCTCTGGCCTATGGATCCAGAGCCTTGTCGCCATGTGCACGAGCTAAGGTTTCGGGCACGGAATGAGAGCTGTGGAGGTTGGAATCACAGCTGGGTAGAGGAGAGGGTGGCTTCGTGTTGTGTCATCATATGTGACCAAGTTACCAGGAAAAATAATAAACTTGTAATATGGTAATTATTTTAAAAAAGTGTTCTAAAAAATGAGCTATCATGTGTGAAAATTTATGGCTTTCAAGCCAAATGATCAATCTTATGGCCACATTCATGGCATAGTTTGTTCAAATGATCTCATATTGTGCACAAGGGTGCATGTTGAAATGGCAAACAATGTTGCTGAAGGGAGTTTTCATATTCTTTGCACACAAAATTCATTTTCCTTTTTTTCGAGTGCCCAAAATGAGATTTTTTGTGAAGGACCTACCAAATATTCGTTGCAAAATTGAACAAAATCATTTTTATGAAATATTAGGCCATATTTAATGCGCAATTGGCAAATGGTTTGGTGTCAAAAGCTTTTGATCCACCTCTCGTGAAAAAGACAAAACTCTGCCGATTCAGTTGGAAGCGGGTTAAATCTGAACTAGAGGTGCCTCATAGTTTGCTCTTTATTTTTTCCAAAAATATTTTCTAGTTAAATAAGTATCTATTTAATCATAGATCCAACAAAATTATGGCAAGATTCAACCCCTAGCTATGAACGGGCATGCCCGCCGTTTCGATTGCAATTTGAAACGGGCATAAATAATTCAAAAAAATGCAAAATCCTCGCGTTGTGTCATCATATGTGACCAAGTTACGAGGAAAAATAATAAACTTGTAATACGGTAATTATTTTAAAAAAGTGTTCTCAGAAATGACCTATCATGTATGAAAATTCATGGCTTTTAAGCCAAATGATAAATCTTATGGCCACATTCATGGCATAGCTTGTTCAAATGATCTCATATTGTGCACAAGGGTGCATGTTGAAATGTTAAACAATGTTGCCGAAGGGAGTTTTCATTTTCTTTGCACAAAAAATTTATTTTCCTTTTTTCGAGTGCCCAAAATGAGTTTTTTTGTGAAGGACCTACCAAATATTCGTTGCAAAATTAGACAAAATCATTTTTATAAAATATTATGCCATATTTAATGCGCAATTGGCAAATGGTTTGGGTTCCAAAAGTTTTCGATCCACCTCTAGTAAAAAAACTCTGCGATTCAGCTCGAAGCGGGTCAAATTTGAAGTGCAGCTGTCTTATAGTTTGCTCTTTATTTTTTTCCAAAAATCATTTCTAGTTACATAAGTATCTATTTAATTAGAAATACATGGTTTGGTGGCGATACGTCGAGGTTTGGATAGTGGCCGAGTGCCCCAACTCCAGAGCGCGTAAACTCGCATGCCCGCCGCGTGGTCACCGTGTGACCGTGGCGTTGCCATGCATTCTGGGCAGCCTAGGCATGTCTAGTGGGTGGGCACTCCCCAAGTAGGTGCTAGGAAGAAAATGACAACAGAAGATTCTTACGAGGAGACCGAACTATGCTCAAACATGAAATAGCAGGCAAGTGTTTGATAAGCTGTACGGGAAATACACATGGACAATGTGCGTGAGTTTTTGCTGAGGATGATCATCTACTAACAAGACTGTCTTCACAATTTTTTAGCTCAAATGGAGGAGCCTAGGTGGTACTTGCTTTGCAAAGTACCACACTGGACAGAAATATGAATGTTGAAGCTGGGCTCAAAATAATGAATGGATTGAGTTGAAATTTGGTGGAGGATGGTTATTTGGGCATAGCAAAGCGCTATAGAAAATTGATATCATTTGGACATTCCAAAGTGGTACTTCCTTCACAATGCTCTTCTCTAGACAGAAACTTGGGAAAATAAGTGAGAGAAACTAGATAAATGAAATGATCTCAAATTTGGTGTAGGTAAGTTACATAGGTATGGTCATGCCCTAGTAAATTGTTAGAAATAATTAAGCAATATATAATATAGTTTCTTCACAAAGCTTCTCTCTAGATAGAAACCTTGGAAATTTTTGAGGAAGATTTACTAGGAAAATTGATCTTAATATTATCATGTGGCAATTATTTGGGTATGGAAGAGTGCCCAAAAAGTTTAAGGGTAATAGGAGGGGTCTAGATAGCACTTGCTTTGCAATGTGCCAATCTGGACATAAAATAGAAATTGAACCTAGGCTCACATAGTTGATTTGATTGAGCTGCAATTCGGAGGAGGGTGATAATGTGGGCATATGAAGTCATTGTATAAATTTCATGCCATTTGGATATATAAAAATGGTATTTCCTTCACACTGCTCTCTAGTGAACAGAAAATTGGGAAAAATATTGAGGGAAAGTGGTTAAATTAAACGAGCTAAAATTTGGTGGAGGGAGGTTCTATGGGCACGGTCATGTCCTGGTAAATCTGCAGCAATTATAAAGCAATATAAAATATAGTTGCTTCACAAACTAAAAATATTACCAGAAACAAAGATTGGATGGTGAGCTCTCATGGGTTGTTAGATGGGGCTAATGTTTTTTGGAGAGCTATGATATGGGCACATAGAAGATGTGGAAAAAATTCAACTCATTAGGATATGCATAGCTAGTACTTCATTCGCATAGCTTCTAGCTGAACAAAAACTTTGGAAATTTGCCGAGGAATATTTATTGGGCAAATGGAGCTAAATTTTGTCATGAGGCAATGATTTGGATAGGAAAGAGTGCCCAAAATTTTTGAGGGCAATCAAGAATATATAAATATCACTTCCTTCCCAAAGTGCTATTTTGAACAGAATAGGAAAATGAATATTGGTGAATTATTTTTGAACTAGGCAAGGAAGGTTTTTGACATATTTGACGAATATATAATCCAAAGAATTTATGAGAATTTTTTGGGAATTTTGGGAATAACAAAAATATAGGTTGCTTGACAACCTAGGGAAAAAATTGACACATGGACATGACACATAGGCAAAACTGACGAGGTGGCGCCTAGTCATCGCAACCCACCACAATTTACAAGGTTATGACCATCTGTATTGGTCGTGATCAGCTAGAAATAAGGCAGCGGACTATTGATGTCTGCTTTACGACCATTTCTGACCAAAATGGTCATTATAGTTGAGGGTTTGGAGACCTCCGAACAGCTTACGACCAATTGGTCTCAAATGATCGTAGATTTACGACCATTTCTTCCAGGGTCACTGACAGAAGGTCACAAGTTGACATATTTCTTTTAGTTAAGAAGTGGAAAAACAATTCCCAAGCTTGGCGAACAGGAGAAGCAATCGAGCCCTCCGCTCAAGGTGTCTAGCGACATTGCTAATGATCCGGTCATACTGCCCGGTACCAAACTTGGTGATTATTTGGGGGATGATGTACTTTTTGAAACGGGTGAGGTAACCAAAGAAGAACACGAATACGTGCATGGGAAGCCTCTCGTCAAACCTGATGATCCTCCTCTAACATCGTGCATGTACAAATTGCATGAGTGATACATGAAAACCTGCAGGAAGTCTGGGAGAGATATTATGTATGGTGCAGTGAAACCACAACACAAATTCATTAGACTTCCCGTGACGCCAATTTATTTGTGGAGTTATTTTAGTTATACAATCAACGGGCTCTCGACAAACAACTCATGACTGCCTACTGTCTGTAAGTATTACTTCTATAGTTAAGTCTCTAGCTCAGCTCGTTCATTGCATGTATATATATATATATATATATAATTATCATCACTATATTTTGCAGATTGAAGATCGTCGAATGCCAAAAAGAAGGAATCTTTGACGTTGGTTTCATTAGCCCAGATGCCGTAAATGAATGGTCTATACGAAAAGAACCCGCAGCGACCGAGGAAGTCGTTCCTTGCACATCAAAACAAAAGGAAAATACTCTTTTCTTACAACTTCAAGTGAGTGTTGTTGTCTTCTCTGTAAAGTCGGTTTCGCTTACTCGAGGTTAAGTAATGTAATTGATAAGTTATATATGCGTGCCCAGTTACCACTTTATTCTGCTATCCATTAAGCTTGACAGGGCATTAGTAATTGTCTTAGACTCGAGATGTAAAGATCCCGAGAATTATGCGTACATGACTGCAATGCTCAAGAAGTAAGTCCAGTCAATACCGGAACCATATCGGTATGCATCTTTCGTTAATTTCCTGATATCAAGTACTCATTTTCTTTGCCTGGCAGGGTTTGGAAGAAGTTCATCCGAAAGGTTCCCGGTCTAAACAAAGAGTTGCGATTTACGCACCCCAAAGTAAGTAGTACCAGCTAGTTCCGCGCATCTCTAATTGATTCAAAATTTCATCAATATATCATTACTATGCTTGCTTACCAGTTTGATTGAACTCTATTCTCGTAAAGTGCTTGTGCCAAAAAAATGGACTGTTTTATGTGGATACTACGTATGCGAGTTTATTCGTCACTCGACATCTAAGCAGGGCTTCTCTAACAAACAATTTGAAGTACGTAAATAATATTCACAATTTTATTTTATACATTATCATCAATTGTGTTAAGTTTTATTCATATATATACATGTATTGACCCCCTTCTTTAAATTAGATCTGGAAGATGCGGGATGAACTCCTACCACATGATCGCATTCGAGCAATTCAAAAGGAATTGGCGGGATTCTTTCTTGACCACGTCATACCTGAAGACGGAGACTACTATATTAATTTGTGATTGGATCTTAGGGATTGTAAGAGATTTTATATTGTATATATGTAGCTATAGCGTCGGATAGATATACGAAAACTTGTTGTTCAACCAATCTCTTGGAGAAAGAGAGGTCGATCACTTCTCTGTGTATATGTTCATGACGATCTTGTGTACTTAATGGTTCCTTTATTTGCTTACTACCTAGTGTGTCGAGTTCTTTCTATCGTAGCTAGCTAACGTTGATTGCATTTATGTAGTCTCTCCGTGCCAATTTTGCATTGCATGTCTTGTTCCATATCGTTGGACGCGAACGACGGCTGTTCACAAGTTTTCAGGCAGCATGACAGGATAGAAGGTTAGACAATGTTGAAGCTAAACATCAAGAAACGGAACCCGTAGATCCAGAATTCTCAAAGCAAATCTTATATATGTAAGAAAGTCATTTTCGCTAATTTATTTATCTCAACATTCAAACAACTCACCTTATCAGACAGTTATGAGTAAGATAAGCCCCACATCAACATGCAATCATGCATGGAGAAAAATCACACCGTAATATTCAATCATGCATGAAAAAATATTTTCATTCAATTAATCTATTTATATTCAATTAATATTTTACAACTATATATAATCAATTATAATAAGTTATATGTATTTTAAATTTGGTTGCGATGTAATCAGCTTAAATTTTCATCAACCAATTCCCACAATAATGTACGGCTTATTCTCTAGTAATGAAACAAGAGCATGTGCAAACCTTGCGGGCGCCTACTGCGGAGGAAGCTTGGGCCAGACGTCTTGAAGTTGCGCATAAGGCCGGTTCTTGTCGAAACTTTCCACACATCATGATTACATGGGTAACACAATTATTAGTGGAGAAAGTCAAGCGTAAGACACCAAGAGGCAAGGGAAGAAGCTCAACAAAAAGAGGCAAAGAAGAAGCAGACCTTGGGTGAGAAGCGTTAGAATGATTCTGCTGCTGAGAAGCGTTGGACAGATTCTGCTGCTGGCTGTAATTTAATTTACACCCACTCACAGCCAATGTAATTAGTCTAAAGTAAGCGGCGGGTTCTCCAAAGTAAGGTGCGGAAGATTGATGAGCTAGGTAGCAAAGCAAACCTTGCGTTCGAATTCGGTGGAGTGGAGCTGGAGCTGGGCTGATCGCCCGACCTCGACGGCGTGCTGGACACCGCCGGCGGCCATGCTCCGTAAAACCCTGCGTTCCGCGCACCTAGTCCCTTGTATGGGCTGGCCGCCTCTCCCTGACCTCGTTCGCCTCGCAACCATCCCAAGCCCCACCAAACCACCCCACGGCTGGCCTAGTATGTTCGTTCTTTCTGAATTTTGACCTCTGTGGACCGTTGAGCTGTTTTTTAGAAAAAAAGAAATACCTTCGGCCTCTGCATCAATACGATGCATATGGTGCCTATGTACCCTTCCCCGCATGCGCATCCTCCCCTGCCTCCACCGCCGTTCCCTCCTCCGCCTGCGGCTCATCCTCAACCTCCACCACCATTCCCTCCTCCGCTTGCGGCTCGTCCTCAACCTCCACCACCGTTCCCTCCCCTGCGTGCGGCTCCTCCCCTGCCTCTACCACCGTTCCCTTCCTAGCCCGCGGCTCCTCCCCTGCCTTCACCACCGTTCCCTCCCCAGCGTGCGGTTCCTCCCCTAGCTCCACCATCGTTCCCTCCTCAGGCTGCGGCTCCTCCTGTTTTCGTTTCACGGACTTCACTGTTAAGCTTAGAGCATCTCTATACTTGCCAAATCCAACCCATCAAACGCGGAACAGAATAGTGATTAGTCACGTCTTAAATAATCCTTCTACAATTGAATATCTTAATAAAAAAATCTCAAATCCATACTATTACATGCAATGAAAATATAAACTGTGCGGAGCTCATCCGGCTCCGCTGTTTTCGTGTCCGACGACCGGCTGCGCCCCTCGAAGTGTTGCTCCGTCATTTGAAAGGTAGAGTAGGACATGTGACATGCACCGGCTCAAGGGACTCAAGGTTGTGAGGTACCGATGTCTCCCATAGTCCCATGTCCTACTTTTCCTCGTGGGAGATCGAAACTTTCATGGTTCCGGTGATGTGAGATCGATGAAGAATCCGTTCTAGAAGGAACCGACGACGTCCAACACGACGCGGTTGCGGCGCCTGAATTGGTGCAACATACTGGCGCAGGAGAATAGGACTTTGCCTCGTCAATGTACACCGCCACGAGGGCTTCCGTTGTCTCCTGCGCCCGCTGCCTCGCATGGCGGGCATGTCGCACCATATTTGCATCGCCCGACGCCTCAGTGCGCCAACGAAGCAGTTGCACATCTACGGCCGGGTTCGGATGCCAAACGGGCCGTCTCCGGTGAGGCAATTGCGACACACCTCATGGTGGATATATGCGCCATTTGGACAGACGTAATGGATTTCCGAAGGAAGGAGTCTGAGCGTTGTCGTCGGACGGCCTCCTCCCGAGAGCGGCGGAGCACAAGGCGAACAACCATCTCCTCCTTGGGGCTAGGTGGGATGAGTTCGGGGTAAACGGATCTAGAAGTGTAGGATTCAGATCCGCTACCTACCATGCCGGATAAAGTCGGAGATCATCGGACGGGAGTTTAAGGGAAGGACTGGAGTGAAGGAGAGTGGAGTGGAGTGGCTAGGATTTGGTCCAAGGACCGGTTGGGACGACTATGTGTGTGTCGAATGGGCCAGCGTGAGCCGGGTCTAACATGGCGAACGCGCCCGGTCATGTCCGGGTCGTCCTGCATCCGCTCCATATTTGAACTGAATATGAGGTGTGTCAATCCGTCCTGACGTTTGAGGCCAGTTTGAGGCGTCCTATGGATCAGGTTTTTTGACCGGTCTTCACCCCCTTTGTTTATGACTAAATTAACTTTGCTAATTGCTATCACTACTTTGATTTTTTTCTTCAGAAATTCTATATTGGGTCACGTTTTGTAATGGCTCTTTAGGTATAGCTGAAATTGCAAACCAACATATGGTTGGATGGTTAGAGGGACAGTAGTACCAATAGTCCACCAGGTTCAAATTCTGGTGCTTGCATTTATTCGTGAATTTATTTCAGGATTTTTGACAATGCGTATTCAGTGGGAGGAGACGTTCCCGTCAACGACAGATGCCTACGGTGACTTCGTAAATTTCAAGATGATATGTCGGCTCAGCCTTTCGGAGGTGCTCATACGGATAGGGTGTGCATATGTGTGTTCATAGGGATGAGTATAGGAAAAAGTCTAAAACAAACCTTGAAATCGTAGACGAAAGCCAAATCAAACCCCAAACTTTGAATCCTGGAAATTAGCACTCTGAACTTGTAATCCCGGTCTATTTTAGACCCTAGACCTGTTTGGCACATTGGGAATACCACAACCCCGACCGGGATTACCTGCTACTCAGAATTTGGGCTGGCCCACTTTACCAGAACAAGAATTCGTGAAGTTTAAAAAATGTTGGCGCATTTCTAATATTATCCAGAAGTTCACAAATGCTTTTTATATTTTTTTGCACAAATTCAGTTTCTTTTTTTAAATGTTTAGAATTTTGAAATTTTATTCGCATTTTTTTAAATTGACTGTAATATAAAAGAAAATCACATTTGTCAAAAAACTTCAGAATTTCAATAGTTTTTCACATGCTACGAAAAATGATATGGATTTTCCAAAATTGTGTCACATTTTTTAAATAATGTTTTTTCAATTTCGTCAACTATTTGTGTTTTGGAAAACACAGAAGCAACAAACTTCAAATTTATTTTCTGGTCAAAAACATTATTGAAAATGTAAACGATTTTGGAATGGATGAACATTTTATAAAGTGTGAATGCTTTTTGAAAATTCTGAATACTTAAAAAACAACTATTTTTTTAAAAACAATCAATTTCGGAAAAGCAATCACTTTCTGAAACATATTTTTTTAACCAGATTTTGTTTTAAAGTGTGAATGCTTTTTGAAAACTTTAAAAATGGAAACAAAATAAAAAACCTGAACAAATGTGTAAAGGAATGTTTGTGACATCTAAAAAATATCACGAGTTTAGAAAAAAGTACGCGGCATTTAAAAAAATGTAACATTTCAAGACTGTTCACGAGTTTAAATAAATGTGCTTGTGACATTTTCAGAAATAAGTGTATACAATGTAAAAACAGTTTGCATGATGTAAAGAAATGTGTCATACCCTTAAAAGAATATGCGTGACATGTGCTTGAAAAAGTTTACATAATTTTAAAATGTGTAACAATGTAAAAAATGTTCGTGCAGTTTTACAAAAAGAATACTGTTGTTAACAAATGTAAACATGTATTTGAAAAATATTACCATGTATTCTATTTTTTTGGGAAAACATGTATCTAATTTTTTACAATAAAGTGTATCAAAAGTATATTTGTGCTAAGAATTTACTATGGATATTAAGAATAATTAGACATGTGTAAAAAAGAAATCCAGTTACCGGTAAAGAAACAAAACAAAGGCAAAAAAAGAAAATAATATGAAGAAAATAAAGAAAGAAGCAAAAGAAACCAAAAGTTAATGAAGAAAGAAAAACCAGATAAAACTAACGAAAAGGTAAAGTATAACGAAGGAAAAAACCAGAGAAAACCCACGAAAACCAGATCAGCACGACCGACTGCGCTAATGGGCTGACCGAATTCAGCGAATACCGGCTAGATCGTCTCAAGGTTGAAAATAAACCGGGATCAAAGAGTTTGGTGTGCTGATTTCAGGGATTGAGAGTTTAGGATTTGATTTAGCTTTCATATATAAATTGAAGGTTTGTTTTGGACTTTTTCCGTGAGTATATGCGGGTATCCTCTATTTCTAAATAGCTGCAACCCACTATCTAATTTTCCTAGCCATGCAACCATGACACATAAGCAAGTATGCATGCAAAACATAAATAACATCTTTTGCATTACTCTACACATGCAACCGTGCCACATCATCAACTCATGCATATTAGTCATAAGTAGGTTTTTGCATTAGAGTTCATCCTTCATATTTTGTTACAAAATTACATTGTAACTATTTTTCACTCTCTTTTTATACGCTTTGTATTTTATTGTTTTTAAGCATACATTCATTTTCAATAGTGTTAGAATTTTTTGTAGCAACTATTTATCTATTTTTTAGCAATGTTCCCGCAGCAACGCGCGGGGCATCATTTAGTATATATGAACTATTGCGTCTATATTGTGTTAAAAAAAATGAAAGGCCTGTATTTTCTAATTAATGTAGGATTTTCAAACGGTATAGCTGAAATTTCAACGGGGAAGAAACAAAGCCCACTACATCACTCCCTGCTAGTAACCCTCAAAAAGAAAATCACTCCCTGCTAACATTCCAAATTCAGTCATTGACCCGTGCTAAATTGCTAATACGATCCAGTCGTTGGTTAATTCACAGGAGCCTTGGCGGCGTTCTTGGCGTGGATCATCCTGACATACTCCACGACCCGGTCAACGTCCTGGAGCAGCTCCATGGCCGCGTCGAGCTCGCCAAAGCGCCGCAGCCACGCCGCCAGCAGCGGGGTCCTACCTTCATCCTGGAACAGCCTCTCGCCGGACACCCTCGCGACGGCGTGCACGTACGAGGCCGCGCCGCCCACCACGACGTCGACGTACCCGACGCGCTCCCCACCGAAGAAGCATCCTTTCCTGCCACCGTCGGTGCACTCCCCCAGGCCCAGCCCGCGCTCCAGCCTATCCGGCGCGTCCACCACCTTCTCCATCCACGCCGCCCGCTCCTCCTCGGTCCCGGCCCTGAGCGCCCTGTCCCACGGCGCTCCCAGCTCCTCGTCGAAGTAGGCCACCCAGAACCTCGCCACGGCGCGGTCGTGCGGGTCGGCGGGGAGCAGGGCGTCGCCGGAGGAGCCGAAGGCCTAGTCGATGTACTGGAGGATGGCCTGCGACTCGCAGATGGGGCGGCCGTCGTGGATGAGCACGGGCACGGCGCGATGTGATCTTCCACGCTAACTGACGGATGCATCGTGCCAGCTGTCTAGACTCTAGACTTCTAGAGAGCATCAGCGCACACGATCACTTATCTGCTGATCACATGGCAAGTTCAACGTTTGACCAGATGATTTGTTTTTCCTAGTAAAATAAACTTACTACTTCCTCTTATCCATATTAAATGTCACAGCAATAAATTAAGGTTGAACTAACCTTAACTCAAGATGCAGCAATGCTACATTCACGGGATCAATACGGGCTTTTACGGAGTGACTCTGAATTGACAGGTACTGATTGAATTAAGGGGATATAATGGGCCCCACCCGCCTAAAAATCGTGTGGGGCAAGTTTAATTAGATGGAAGCGGGCCGTAAAAGCCTGTAAATCCTCCGTGCGTTTATCATTTTTGCTCAAGATGCGACACTTTTTTTTCGACCGAAGGAATTATACTCAAAAAATATTCGCATAACAAAGACATTTAATGAAACTAAAAGTAAAGTTGATACCTTCAAAATTGACATCTATAACTTCATCCTTTGATTTGAACATTTCTCAAAAACTTTGGTGAACCGCAAAAGAGCAAACTGAACATATCGAACTAACGTCAAAGATTTTGAATAGTGTCTTGAGTCGACCACCCCCAATATGTGGGGATCTAAGATCAATGACCCCGCTCTGGGGGCATATTCCTTTGCAAGGCAGACTGCATACTCCTGAACCGCTGGTTTATCGGCATCCTGTCACATTATACATTTTTATTTATACACATTTTTGCAATACACATTGAAATATTTTGAAATGATATAAACATTTATGTAAACCATGCGACACTTAAAAAAATCATGAACACATTTTTCAAACTCGCACACATTTTTAAAATGAAATGTACATTCTTATGAATTGTATGAAACATTTATTTAGCAGCATGAACATTTTACATTGTATAAATATATATTTTAAATGAAATTTACATTCTTTCAAACTATATGAAACCTTTATTTAACAGCAAAAACATTATTTTACATCGTATAAATATATTTCAAATGACATGTGCATTTTTGGAAACATGTGAATTTCTTAAAAAGGTCATATAACTTTATCAATGATATATTTAAATACAGTTAAGCTAGTCCATCTGTCTCATCTTAGTTGACGCTCAAACGGATGTATCTAGGAACGGGTAAGTAACATTTTTTACACCGTGTTAACATTTCTACATTTTCAAGTAAATAAACAAAATAATATTGTAAAGTATATGTATTTAGAATTTCTCAAAATCCAAACAAGGGTTTCAAAAGAAAGCAAACCTAGCAAACTAACGCTAATGAGTCGGCTGCACTTAGCGCGTTTCTCTATCTCCGTCTAACCCGGTGAATACCGGGCAAACTCACACCTTGCAAGAGTCGTACTACTACATGAGCTGGCCCATTTTGTTGCTTTCATTCCCATTGATTTTGGAATATTATAGAGCCTTTTCTGAGCCGTTTTTTTCCTTTTCAGGTGTTTCTTTTCTGTCAGTTTCAGTTGATTTTTCTGTGCCTTATAGTTTTCCCTATTTTTATTTATCTCCTTTCATTTTGCATGAGTTTTTTGAATTTTCTAAGTTTTTAAGAAATTTTGAACATTTTAAAATGTATGATTATTATTTTTTGGATTTGAAGTAAGTAGTTCACATATGGTTTTCAGTGAACGGTAGTTCATAATGCTGGTCTTATTCAACTTCCATCTAAAGTTGATGCTAAAATCTAAAGATATTTATGCTCCAATCTCATGATTGGATTGATCAGTACTATATACGCACGCGAGCGTGGGCGATTTCCTCCCTTACATAAAATTAAGAAAAAAAATATACCCAACTCTTCTTGGTTCATGGTTTTCCATTTACGAAGGCTATTAAAATAGGCAGATTCTGGAACCCCAAGGATGTGGAAAATAAGTACATGATAAGTTTTTTCATTCACGAATAGTTTTTGTATCTATGAACATTTCTTGTAATTCTGGACATTTGTTTTTCAAATTTAGAATATTTTTTTCAATCCTGGACTATTTTGAAAATCTTGAACATTTATTGAAATCCATAACTTTATTGAAATCACAATAAATGGATTTTGTGGGCACTTTTCAAAGTTTAAAAGCAAAAGAAAAGGAAATAACAAGAAAGGGGCACAGCACCCCCGCCCCAAATTGCGTGTCGGATTGCGCGTCCCCCACCCACCACCAACACGCCGTATGCGCGCATTAGGAGGACTTCTCAAGGCTTGTGGTCCTATGGTTGAACGATCTGAGCCCAAAGCTGTAGTCATCAGCTTGCTGGACTTGTGTCATCAGTGGTGAATGATCCATAGTTTTGTATTTGTGAACTTCTTTCATGCATAAAAAAAACAATTAAACACATATTTGAAAAAACATTAAATATGCATAAAAGTATTTATGGTGTATACGAAAAATATACACTATGTATGAAAAATATAGACGTGTGTTGAAAATAAGGAAATAAATCTAAAGAAAGTTGGTGAAAAGTGAAGAAAAAAACAAAGAAAAGAAAAGAAAAAAAGAGAAGTAAAAAAACATGTACAAAACCAACAAACAAATGAGGAAATCCGATGCAAACTGTTAAAAAACGATAAACTGCCATAGAGAGGAGAAAACTCAAGAGCTCCATAGTTCTGTGTCTATGAACTTTTTTCACGCATAGAAAATTAAATTAAATATATATTTGAAAATTTGAAATATGCAAGAAAATATTTCTGATGTATACGAAAAATATATACTGTATATGAAAAATGTCAAAAATGTGAAATGCGTATAGAAAAAAAATTGACCGTGTATCAAGAAAATGATGATTTTTTTTGGAATGAATAGTACGACTATCGATGTCTTGAGCATCGTCCCAGTACGGGCTGCCTGGTGATCGTTGGGTTTGGTTACTGGCATCGTTGGGTTACTTTTCTGTCGTTGTCATGGCAGCCGTATTACCTACCGTTGTATGCTGTCAAGATGTAAACTTAAAATCACTTCCTTCCGCTGGCTTGTTGAACACGAATCGCTCATGAAGAACGTGCTCGCTGCCACTTTGTGTGAGTTTGTGTTCCTTGAAGAATCTGGGTTGCATCTCGGGTCCGAAAGGTTATAAATGTCTTTGAACGAACAAGTCGTTTCACTTTTACTCATGTTTTGTGCTTCGTTTGCTTAATAAAAACATCCCTTGTGTTATTGTTTTTTATGCTTCCATTTCGTAATATTTGACGCTATGGGCTCAATCATCGTTCTCCAAAATGAATTAGGTCGGCGCTAGGCATCAACCGGCTCCAGAGGCGAAAGGATCAACCGCCTCTACAACGACCAACGATACACGTACAAAAAGTTAGGTTAGGGCTTTACGTAAATGCTTCTTTTTTTATAGAAAAGGAGGTTAAACCCCCGGCCTTTGCATCATCCACAAATCATAGCCTTTTCATCTTCATAGCCATGTTCACCGTCATAGTGCTCTTTCATATAGTTCATACGTGTACTCATGCATCGCACAAGGCATTCATTGTATGATTTGAGGCATGAGCCTTGCAACCCCAGGGATTTGTTGAGGGGATCATTTGAAGTCTTTGACATAACGTCCAGTATGTGTGAAATAAAATTGTTTCGTGAAGTGTCTCTTGTCTTGTCAATGATCTTCATCCCTGTAGGTACCCAAGATCATGGAGATTAAGCACCGGTGAGGCTAGGAGCAAGGGGGGCATGAAGTGTTATACCAAACACCAGTGACAATAAGGTTTAGTAGGCTAACATGGATCATATCCTTGTGGATTCATGAGGTGTAGTCATTAAACACTCGATGCTTTTGTCTGATATTATTATCTTAATTATTAGGGCAACCCCACGAGATGGACAGGGCCTTCGGTAGGATAGCTGATTCTTGATGCAGGGCTCGTGTCGGTCAAGATGTTATTTGGACACATCCCCCACTCCGTATGAAACAAGCACATCTTGATGGGTGACTTCTCGAGAACAAATTAATATCTTTTATATCCCAAAACAAATACATGGTTGTAAGCATGAAAACCTCATGCTCGCACCTCTTTTTATTATAAGTGTTTGGATCACAATTTGGTTGCTGATCTGGTGAAAAGCTGGATTTGACACTTTGGCAAAAGCTTGCTAGAGACCATTGCTTCCAGGGAACCTTCCTCTTTTGGGTTCGATACTCAGGGTCACTTCTAAGGAAATAGGTGCGGGATATACCCGTTTATGTTTCGACACCGGATCAATAAAAAGGATATACCAATGGGCCCCGTGTCTTGTACGAGGTCGGGCTCCTTGTCGTTGGTTACCCTAGGTGATGGGGATATGGCCCCTGGGTATACCAGAGCGGAGGAAACCCAGCTCCAAGACATTTGGGGGGCCGGCTCCCCCCCCAGGACGGCTGACGGCTGGTGACCTGACCGGCCACGATAATGTTGGCCGGCTGGCCACAGCCGGCTCGGCCGGCTAGCTGCAGTGGCAGCCGGCAGGTCTGCGACCGTCCCCTATGCCCGTACCAGCGTACAACGACAAGAAAAGACCCCCCGGGCCAGACGCGCATGGCTACATGACGCGTTGATAGGCCTTGCGTGGCTACAGGGACTGTTGATGACAGCGAAGCATGGCTACAGGGTCCGCTGATGCCCCGGGACTTCACCGGGTGAGGCGACACAGGGGCCGACATGCGCCTACCTTACCCCTGATGGCCAGGCGTGTGAGCCACAGTGGCACGCGGCCGGCAGGCCCCACGCCCCGACATGACTCAACAGCCGCGGGTCCATGGACAGCCAGAGATGCTGACGTCTAGGGCCCGCGGCTCTTTTCCCCTTCATTGTAGTCATCCGCCTGCACTATAAAGCCAGTCCCCGGCCCTCCTGAGAAGGTGGTCGAGAGAGAGGTAGAAAAGACATAGACAAACACATTCACACAAAATTGAGGCATATAGGTCGGTAGCGAGAGCCCCTCCCTCTCCCTCATGAACATCTCAAGGAGCACCCCGTATTGTGATCACCTATAGTTACTCCGGTAGGACTAGGGGTTTTACCTCTACCAGAGGGCCCTGAACCTGGGTAGCTTTGGCATCATGTGTCTCGTGCCACCATCCGCCTCTGGACGACACCGGCGCCCATCGGCCCCAAACCACAATCTAAGCCACCCTTGGCATCTACCGCAGAAATACCACGACAGCGACGCCGACCGAAGTCACATTCTGGACGGGACCCTTCACCGCCGCTGGCGCACGCATCGTGCATGGCATGGTCGTGCGCTATGGCACGCCCGACTGCGTCAATGACAGCGCTTGTCGCCTCGAGGACACGGACTTCCCCAAGGACGGCTCCATCATCACCTTCGGCGACCATCACGTCTACATCGTGGTCGTCCCCAACGAGTACCCCATCGAGGTGCTCAGTTGCGACGAGCTACCGTTACCTGAGGTCAGCATTCCTTCCAACGGTGTCGACAGCCTCTGCGCTCAAATGGAGGTAATGACCATCGCCTCGCTCGGCGGCCCGTCATCATGGAAAACCCCGCTCTGTGCGGCGGTAAGCATGTTGCGTGTACCCATCCCACCTGTGGCTGACCCTGCAACCGCCGCCGTGGAGCTCGCCGCCACTGACCCTGCACCATGAGGCGGAGGCATTGGAGGCCACGCAGCGCGAGCTCGATGTTGTGCAGCATGAGTACGACGTTGCGCATGGCCTTATGCCGGCAAACCCTGGCCCTGGCCGACTGGCGGAAGTACGATGTCGTGGCAACCTCGTAGGCTAGGAGCTGGCGGGTGCCCGCCCCGTCTACAGCACCCCCTTAAGAACATGAGGGTTGTGCAAGCCGCCCTCCATGAGCTGCAAGAGCTCGACGGCCTGGCCCGCGAGGCGCAGCAGGATCGCATCGGCACCCTCATATAGGCTGCGAACGCATAGGAGGAGCAGTCGGCCCAGTCATCCCAAGACCTGGCCGGGTCCTAGTCGTCCCAAGACATGGTCAGCTCCCGCTCAAGGACGAATACCTACAACCCGCTTCGGCCAGCAGGCGGCCGGAGGAATACGCACCAAGCATCTTCCCCTGCCGACGCGAACCGCGGCCTAGACGGGCGACGCACCAATAGCCGAGACCAGCGAGACCGCAGCCCAATGGTCGACAGCCGCGTGTACGAGTCGGCTGGCCGAGGCAACCGCCGGCGGTGCAGAGCGACCCGTGCGGGGGACGAGACCGCGGCCGCCCGGTCGAGTAGCCGGCGTCCCGGCGCCCAGTGGCCGAGCATGTCGGCGCATGCCATCTGGACGAGCAGGACGCCCATTTCCGCCTGCAGCGGCTTGTGGAGTCCCAGGCCGCCGAGGAAGAGAGCACATGCGGTCCATCGTGCTTCGGGCCACGCATCCTAAGAGATCCTTTCCCGAAGGGCTTCACCTTGGCGCGCGATACACCCAAGTACAACGGTTCGACCAAGCCCAAAGACTGGTTTACCGACTACGCCACGGTCGAGAGCCGGCGGCCCTGGCACAACTCATGGCCATCGTAGACAAGTATGCGGTGGTTGAGTCCTCCATCAAACTCCTGGTCGTGGTAGACGCATCCGACAAGCCCACACTGACCAAGCCGGGTACCGCCCCCTTGGGCGGGCGGCCGTAGCCGGACCAGGCCAAGCGCAAGATTGACCAGCTCGATGCCTATTACGGCAGCCGGTAGGTCCCCACCGTGGATGATGGTAGGATGGCAGACGACCCATCTTCCAACCGGCGCCAACGCACCAACGAGGGCAAGCAGCCCTAGAAGCCCAAGTACACCTTCGAGGCGATGCTCGACGGGCCCTGCAAGTTCCATAGCGGGGCTAAGCTCACCACACATATGGATCGCCAGTGCAGGTGGTTCACCAAGATCACGCGAGGTGACGCGCTATCGCCTGCGTCGGCGCCCCTGCCCCCTCTACCACTTGCACCGGGAGCCGGCGGCGCTCGAGACGAGTACCCGCACCAGGACACGACCTACATCGTCTTCGTCTCGGAGGACTACATCAAGAACAGCCAGCGCAAGCATCCACAAGAGGTCAACGCCATCATTCCCCCGGTCCCCCGGTACATGCACTAGTCAGACAGACCCATCACCTGGGGGGCGAGGACCACCCCGCCATGATGCCAACGCCAGGCGGCTACGCCCTGGTCCTCGACCCCACTTTTTCCGCCAAGCGGAAAACCTGCCGTTTCACGCGGGTTCTCATCGACGGCGGTAGCAGCATCAACATCCTCTACTGCGACACCATGGACAAGATAAGCATCAAGCAGTCCGAGCTCGAGCCGACCCGCACGATATTACATGGCATCGTGCCCGTCCACTCATGCTCTCCGATCGGCAAGGTCCGACTGGACGTGTTGTTCAGCACGGAGAAGAACTTCCGTCGCGAGCCAGTCTGGTTCGAGGTGGTGGACCTATCCAGCCCCTACCAAGCGTTGCTGGGACGGCTCGCCCTGGCCAAGTTCATGGCGGTCCCCCACTATGCCTACTTGAAGATGAAGATGTCGGGTCCCAACGGCATTATCACCATCACCGGGGACTACAAGAAATCAATTGAGTGCTCTCTAGCCGGCTCCAAGCTTGCCGAATCCCTCATCATAGTCGAGGAGCAGCGTCGGATCGACCAGTTCGTCGCGCAGGCCTGGGAGCAGCCGGCCATGCCCGTGCTCAAGTGGAAGCAGCTGGCTAACGAGACACAGTTCCAGCCGGCCGCCGACAAGGACACGAAGAGGATCCTGCTTGACCCAGCTGACACGAGCAAGTACGTCGTGGTCGACGCCGGCCTTAGCGAAAAATAGGAAAGCGAGCTCGTCGACTTCCTTTGTGAGAATTGGGACATCTTCGCCTGGTCCACAAAGGACATGCCTGGAGTTCCGAGGAAGTTCTTCGAGCACTTCCTACACATCCGCCCAGATGCAAAACCGGTCAAGCAACCACTACGCCGCTTCTACGAGGAGAAGCGGAAAACCATCGGTGAACCCAGTCCTGCTAGTCACCGGCTTCATCATGGAGGTCTTCCACCCAAACTAGCTGGCAAACCCAGTCCTGGTGATGAAGAAGAACAAAACCTGGTGCATGTGTATTGACTACACGAGCCTGAACAAGACATGCCCCAAGGACCCGTTCGCTTTGCCCCGCATCGATCAAGTGATCGATTCTAAGGGCGACTGCGAGCTGCTGTCCTTCCTGGACGCCTACTCAGGCTACCACCTGATCAAGCTGAATCCGATCGACCGGATCAAGACAAGTTTCATCATCCCCTTCGGGGCATTCTGCTACATCACCATGGTTTTCAGGCTGAAAAATGCCGGCGCCACCTTCCAGCACTACATGCAGCGATGCCTCTGCATCCAGCTCAGACGCAATGTACAAGTCTACGTGGACGACATTGTGGTCAAGACTAAATAAAGCCGCACCCTCCTAGACGATCTCAAGGAGACGTTCACGAGCTTGCGCAAGTTTGAGCTCCTGCTGAACCCGGAGAAATGCGTGTTTGGTGTCCCAGTCGGTCAGCTCCTCGGTTTCCTTGTGTCCGAGCGAGGAATCAAGACCAATCCGGAGAAGATCCGAGCCATTGAGTGCATGGCCCACCTGGCCACTCTGGCAGGCGTCCAGAAGATCACCGGTTGTTTGGCCTCGCTCAGCCGGTTTATGAGCCGGCTGGGGGAAAAGGCGCTCCCCCTCTACCTCCTGCTGAAGAAAACGCACGGTTTCGCCTAGTCCGACCAGGCGGACGAGGCGCTCCGCAGCCTCATGCAGGCTCTCTCTACCACTCCCGTGCTGGCAGCCCCATTTGACAAGGAGCCGATGTTGCTCTACATCGCCGCGACCAGCCTGGTGGTCAGCATCATCATGGCTGTCGAGCGGCCGGAAGCAAACCGCGTCCAGCCGGTCCAACGGCCGGTCTACTACTTGAGCAAGGTCCTTTCCGCCTCCAAGAAGAACCACCCGCACTACCAGAAGATGTGTTACTGCGTGTTCCTGGAGGCCAAGAAGATCAAGCCCTACTTCTAGGAGCATCACATCACGATGGTGAGAACGGCCCCCCTCGGGGAAATCATGGGCAACCGGGATGCGGCCGTCCGGATCGCCAAGTGGGCCATCCAGCTAGCCGACCACCACATCACCTACGAGCCCCACACCGCCGTCAAATCTCAGGCGCTCGCAGATTTCCTCGTCGACTGGGCAGAAACGGAGTATCTGTCGCCACCTTTCGACTCCATCCATTGGCGCATTCACTTCAACGAGTCAAAGATGCACTCCGTCCTCGGAGCCGACATCATCCTCACCTCCCCTAAGGGGGACCGGCTGCAGTACGTCCTACAGATCCACTTCGCTGCCTGAACAACGTGGCGGAGTATGAAGCGATCACCCACGGCCTCTGGCTGGCCAAGGAGATTGACGTACGACGTATCCTATGCTTCGACGACTTCGACCTCGTGGTGCAGCATGTCTCTGGCGAATGGGACGTCAGGGATGCGAACATGGCTAGCTACCGCTTCCTGGTCCAACAACTAACGGGTGGATTCGAAGGCTGCGAATTCCACCACATCCTATGGGCCGACAACAAGGTTGCCGACACACTCACCAAGATCGGCTCCACCCGGCAACCAATCCCTGTCGGCGTGTCCCTTGAGCGCCTGCGCAAGTCGTCCATCACGCCATCTCGGAGTCCATCTTCATCTCGACCCCGGGGCACCCGCCCTCCCGGCCGCCCCAGCCGGCCCGAGGGCTGCACCATCCAGACCAGGGGTTGGCGTCGAACCGGGGGCTGCGTCAGCCGGTCTGGAGACGGCTGACACCAGCCCCGAGACTATCCCGTCCGGCTCCAGGCTCACTCCGGCCAGTCCGGGGACCGCAGGCCTAGCACTAGCCGGTCCGGAGGTGGTCGCCTTCCTAATGTCATCACTGCCCCGTCCTGGGCATACCCTTTCCTCAACTACATTCTAAACGGCGAGCTGCCCGCCGACGAAGTTGAGGCCCGCCAAATCCAATGGCGGTCGACCGCCTACACCATCATCAACAATGATCTCGTCAAGCGGAGCGTAACAGGAGTATTCCAGCGCTGCGTTAAGACGGAGGAAGGCCGCGAGATCCTTCGGGACATTCATCAGGGCGAATGCGGTCACTATGCCGCCTCGTATGCCCTGGTGGCCAAAGCTTTTTGTCATGACTTCTATTGGCTGACCGTGTAGGAGGACGCCAAAAACTCGTCAACAAGTGCAATGGTTTCCAACGCTTCAAGGCGCGGTGATATGTCCATTTTGCATCATGATTTTATATTGATATTTATTGCATTATGGGTTGTTATTACACATTTTGGTACAACACTTATGCCTTTTCTCTCTTATTTTACAAGGTTTACATGAAGAGGGAGAATGCCGGCAGCTGGAGTTCTGGACTGGAAAAGGAGCAAATCTGAGATACCTATTTTGCACAACTCCAATAGTCCTGAAAATCTACGGAGAATTATTTTGGAATATATAAAAAATATTCGGCAAAATAAATACATCAGGGGGCCCACCAGGCAGCCACAAGCCTACAGGGCGCGTCCTACCCCCTAGGCACGCCCCTGGGGCTTGTGGCCCACCGGGCAGCCCTCTGATGCCCATCTTCTGCTATATTGAGGGTTTCGACCTAGAAAAAATCAAAATAGAGCTTTCGGGATGAAGCGTCACTATCTCGAGGCGGAACTTGGGCAGAACCAATCTAGAGCTCCAGCAGGGCGATGCTGCCGAGGAAACTTCCCTCCCGGAGGGGGTCAATCACCAATGATCCTCTCATCTAGAGGGGGTCAATCTCCATCAACATCTTCATCAGCACCATCTCCTCTCGGAACCCTAGTTCATCTCTTGTATCCGATCTTTGTCTCAAAACCTCATATTGGTACCTATGGGTTGCTAGTAGTGTTGATTACTCCTTGTAGTTGATGCTAGTTGGTTTACTTGGTGCAAGATCATAAGTTCAGATCCTTGATCATCATTAATACTCCTCTGATTATGAACATGAATATTATTTGTGAGTAGTTACGTTTGTTCCCGAGGACATGGGATAAGTCTTGTTATAAGTACTCATGTGAATTTGGTATTCGTTCGATATTTTGATGAGATGTATGTTGTCTCTCCTCTAGTGGTGTTATGTGAACGTCGACTACATAACACTTCACCATTGTTTGGGCCTAGAGGAAGGCATTGGGAATTAATAAGTAGATGATGGGTTGCTAAAGTGATAGAAGCTTAAAACCTAGTTTATGCGTTGCTTCGTAAGGGGCTGATTTGGATCCACATGTTTCATGCTATGGTTAGATTTATCTTATTTCTTCTTTCCTAGTTGTGGATGCTTGTGGGAGGGGTTAATCATAAGTGGAAGGCTTGTCCAAGTAAGGGCAGCACCCAAGCACCGGTCCACCCACATATCAAATTATCAAAGTAACGAACGCGAATCATATATGCATGATGAAAACTAGCTTGACAGAAATCCCCATGTGTCCTCGGGAGCGCCTTGCTTTATATAAGAGTTTGTCCAAGCTTGTCCTTTGTTATAAAAAGTATTGGGACACCTTGCTGCATCTTTGTTACAATTGTTACTTGCTACCCATTACGAATTATCTTATCACAAAACTATCTATTATCGATAATTTCATGCTTGCAGAACATACCTTACTAAGAACTGCTTGTCATTGCCTTCTGCTCCTCATTGTGTTCGACACTCTTACTTATCGAAAGGACTACGATAGATCCCCTATACTTGTGGGTCATCACGCAGCCACCAGCCGGCTGCCGCCCTACAGACCATTCCACTCACCTGGCCCTTCGCCATCTAGGGCATGGACATAGTGGGCCCATTTCAGACGGCACGGAACGGCCTCACACACATACTGGTGGCAGTAGACAAGTTCATAAAGTGGGTTGAGGCTCGGCCAATCAAGAAACTCGTCGGGTCGACCGCAATAACGTTCATCAAGGATATCACCGTCCGCTACGACATGCCTCATAGCATCACCACCGAAAACGGCTTCAAATTTGCCAAGGGCGCGCAAGCTCGCTATTGCGAGGCGCAAGGAATCCGGCTAGACCTGGCATCCATAGTTCATCCACAGTCGAATGTCCAGGCGGAACGGGCTAACATGGCTTGAGACTGCGTCGGTATTTCCCCAAAGAGGAAGGGATGATGTAGCACAACGACGGTAAGTATTTCCCTTGGTTATGAAACCAAGGTCTCAATCCATAGAGGAAGATCATGCACCCACGTAAACAGCACCTGCACACAAACAACAAATACTTGCAACCCGACGTGAAAGAGAGGTTGTCACGTTCTCTACGGTAATAAGATAGATTAGGTAACGATAGGTAGGAGAGATATATCTCTCAAGAACACGGAATAAAAAGAGTAAATATGCAGCAATATATTTTTGTATTTTTGGTTTCATAGATCTGAAAATAAAGATTGCAAAAACATAGATCAGAAAGCAATATGATGGAAAAGTAGACCCGGGGGCCGTAGGGTTCACTAGTGGCTTGTGTCATGAGTATAGCGCACGGTGGGTGAACAAATTACTGTTGGGCAATTGATAGAAAAAATAGTCATGACGATATCCAAGGTAATGATCATTATATAGGCATCACATCCAACATAAGTAGACCAACTCCTGCCTGCATCTACCACTATTACTCCACACATCGACCGCTATCCAGCATGCATCTAGTGTATTAAGTTCATGGAAAAATAGAGTAATGCAATAAGAACGATTAGATGATGTAGACAGGATCTATTCATGTAGGAATAGACCCCATCTTGTTCTATTTAATAGCAATGGTACATGCGTGTCTTGCTGCCCCTTCCGTCACTGGGAAAGAACACTGCAAGATCGAACCCATCACAAAGCACCTCTTCCCATGGCAAGAAAAATCAATCTAATTGGCCTAACTAAACCAAAGATTCGAAGAAGAAATACGAGGCTATAAGAAATCATGCATATAAGAGATCAAAGAAGACTCAAATAATATGCATGGATAGAAACTAATCATGAGCTCAAAATTTATCAGATCCCAACAAACACAGCGCAAAAGTTTACATCAAATAGATCTCCAAGAGACCATTGTATTGAGAATCATAAGAGAGAGAGAGAGAGAGAGGAAGCCATCTAGCTATTGCCTACGGGCCCATAGGTCTATGGTGGAGTACTCACGCATCATCAGAGAGGCACCTATGATGAAGATGAACCCCTCCGTGATGGTGTCTAGATTGGGTTTCGAGGTTCTGGAACTTGCGGCAGCTGGAATTGTGTTTCGTCGACTCTCCTAGGGTTTTTGGATTTTCTGGGAATTTATAGGCACGATAGTCGGTTGAGTGGGTGCCCGAGGGCCTCGGCACCCACCAAGTCGCGCTAGAGGGCCTCTGGCGTGCCCTTGTTGGTGCTGGCCACCCTGGGGCCCCTCTTCTAATGTTCTTTGGCCCATCTTCTTTCTTCTAGTCCGTAAAAAATCCACAAAAAACCTCGTAGCGTTTTGTCTCAATTTGGTTCTGATTTTCTGTGAAGTAAAAAAACAAGCAAAAACAACAACTTCACTTTGGCACTATGTCAATAGTTTAGTCCCAAAAAATGATATAATGTTGTAATAAAACGATTGTAAAACATCCAAGAATGATAATATAATGGCATGGAATAAGCAAAAAAATATAGATACATTCGAGGCATATCAGCATCCCCAAGTTTAATCCCTACTCGTCCTCGAGTAGGTAAATGATAAAAACTGAATTTTTGATGTGGAATGTTGCCTAACATGTTCATCACATTCTTTTCTTTATAGCATGGACATTTGGACTTTTCATATGGTTCAAAGCAATAGTCTATATATTAAAACTCAAGCATATCAACAAGCAACCATGTCTTTTAAAATATCAATGCTAAAGCAAGTTATCCCTAGACCATCGTGCTCAATCATTGATCCATTCACAATACACACTCAAATATTAGATACACCTAATGCTCAAGTACGATCATAGTGCCCCCTAGTTGGTGCTTTATAAGATAAGATGGAGACTCAAATTTGAAAAATCAAAATTGCATAAAGTAAATAGATAGGCCCTTCACAGTGGGAAGTGGGGATTTGTAGACGTGCCAGAGCTCAAGTGTTTAAATTGAGAGAGAAAAATATTTTGAGTGGCATGCCTTTCCTCTCAACGAAAACGACTGAGAGATTTCAATATCTTTCCACACTAGATGCATCATAGGCGGTTTCCAAACAGAAAATAAAGTTTATTCCTTTTTCCACCAAACTTTCACTTTCCATGGCGGGTCGTATCCACGATTGCCTTCCATACCAACACTTTCCAAGGAATTTATTATTTGACAACATAAAGTAAATATTTTTCATTTTTCATTTTGGGACTAGGAATCTCTATTACCTCCATACTCTCATGCAATGACAAGTGAATAAACACTCATCTTGAGAATAACACATCTAGCATGAAAAAATATCGGTCACCCCCTACCATTTCATGAGCGGTGCGAGCACACAAAAAGGAAAATTTATTTTGAAAGTTTAGAGGTGGGACATACAAATTTTCTTGGAACTGCGTGGATATACCGTATATAGGTAGGTATAGTGGACTCATATGGCAAAACTTGGTTTAAGGATTTTGGATGCACAAGTAGTATTTCTACTTAGTACAAGTGAAGGCTAGCATGAGGTTGATAAGCATCCAATTAAGAAACGAAAAATCACATAAGCGATCATTAACCATAACTAACACTGAATAATGCACCATAAGTAGGATGTAATTTCGTAGCACAACTATTGACTTTCATGCTTGCCTAGGGAATCACAAACCTTAACACCAATATTCTTACTAAGCATAATTACTCATCAGCATAACCCACATATCACTATTGTCATGTCTTAAAACTATTACAAAGAATCAAGTTTAATTTGTCCAATGATCTTCATGGAAGTTTTTACTATATCCCTCTTGAATATCTATCACTTTGGGACTAGTTTCATACATTGCCATTGCTTTTTGATAAGCACACATGAATACAAGTGAAGAACATGAGCATACAAGTTTCATCTCTAAAAATAATATAAGTGAAGCATGAGAGGATTTCTTCAAAATTTACTAACTCCCAAATTAATCTAAGTGAAGCATGAGAGTATTTCTACAAAAAGTTTCCAAGCATAACATGCTCAAAAAGATATAAGTGAAGTACTAGAGAAATTCCTTTGCTCAAATAGATTTAAGTGAAGCATAAAGAGCAATTCTAACAAATAATAGGATATTTTGTCTCTCTAAAGTAGTTGTGTGCAGCAAGGATAAAAGAAAACAAAGCAAAGATACAAGACACTCCAATCAAAACTCATGATATGTGACAAATAAAAATATAGGTCCAAGTAGTATACCGATGGTCGTTGGAAGAAAGAGGGGATGCCACTCGGGGGGGCATCCCCAAGTTTAGTTGCTTGTTTCTCTTTGGATTTATCTTGGGGGTGCGTTAGAATCCCCAAGCTTAGGATTTTGCTACTCCTTATTCCTTCATCCATCGTGATCTCACCCATAACTTGAAAACTTTAATCACACAAAACATAAGAAAAATTTCGTGAGATCCGTTAGTATAAGAAAGCAAATCACTACTTTAGGTGTTGTTGCAAACCCATTCATATATTTTTATTGCATTGTACCTACTATATTTTAACTTTACCATGGCTTATACCACGTCAATAAAAACCATAGATTCATCAAAACAAGCACACAACGCAATGAAAACAGAATATGTTTTAGACAGAACAGTCTGTAGTAATCTGTACTCTACCCATACTTATGGAACTCTAAAAATTCCGAAAATTAGTAAAAGTCAAGGATTTTTATAGAAACATTGTTCAGCTCAATATCACATTCCAGTAAAAAATGAATATTCATATACTGGACGCAAAGTTTCTGTTCCAGATTCAGCATCACTTCTACTCTTCCCGTGAATCATCCTAAAGGCTTTACTTGGCACAAACACTAAATAAACCATAAAAAAATCATAACAGAGGCATAATTGTGTCAATACACAGAAACAGAAAGGAAAAAAAGAAAAAAAATTATTTATTCATTGGGTTGCCTCCCAACAAGCGATATCGTTTTACTCAAGTATTGTCATCTTTAATTTTGTATCCATAGGATGCACTCATGATTGATTCATATGGTGGCCTAATTCTAGTTCTAGGGAAGTGTTCCATACCCTTTCCAAGAGGAAACTGAAACTTCATATTGCCTTCTTTCATATCAATCACGGCACCTATAGTGCGTAAAAATGGTCTACCAAGTATAGTGGGACAAGACGGTTTGCAATCAATATCAAGAACAATAAAATCAATGGGAACATAATTCCTACTCGAAATAATAAGAACATCACTAATTATTCCCAAAGGCTTTTTAATAGTAGAATCCGCCAAGTGCAAATTAAGAGAGCATTCTTCAATGTTGGTAAGACCAAGCACATCACATAGAGATTTCGGAATCTTGGAAACACTAGAACCCAAATCACACAAATAAAAGCATTCATAATTTTTAATCTTGACCTTAATGGTAGGTTACCACTCATCATGCAATGTTTTAGGAATAGAAATCTCCAAATCCAACTTTTCTTCAAAAGATTTCATCATGGCATCAACGATATGTTTAGTAAAAGCTTTATTTTGCTCATAAGCATGGGGTGAATTCAACATGGATTGCAGAAAATAAACACACTCAATCAAAGAGAAACTATCATAGTTAAAATCTTTGCAATCCAAGATAGTGGGCACATCACTAATTAAAGTTTTGACCTCTTCAAACCCACTTTGATCAAAAATTTCATCAAGATTTCCACCCTCCAAATTATTGGGATGCCTTCTAGATAAAGTTGAATCTTCTTCAGTCCCTTCATTATCAATTTTAATATTACTAATCAAGGAATCAACAGAAGAAACACTAATCACTTTAAGATCTTCATCATTCTTATAGCGGAAATCACTAAAAGATGATTTTTCTAAGATTTCTCTTCTAGCTCTAAGCATAGCGGTTATTTTCTTACTCTCATCCATAGAGACATATAAAGCATTAATAGATTCATCAATCTTAGGCACAAAATATTTCAACTTGAGATTTTCAACATCATCAGAAATTCTATCAATGCTTCTAGACATGTCATCAATCTTATTCAACTTTTCTTCTATCATGGTATTGAAAGCCTTTTGCGCATTGATAAATTCTTTAATATTACTCACAAGATCAGAGGTGTTCCTATTATTATTGTAAGAAGAATTACCATAGGAATTACCATAATTATTAGAGGAATTTCCATGAAAAGGCCTAGGATTAAAATTATCTCTATAAGCATTGTTATTGAAATTGTTGTGTGATACGTCTCCAATGTATCTATAATTTTTGATTCTGTCATGCTATTATATTATCTGTTTTAGATGTTTTAGATGCATTAATATGCTATTTTATATTATTTTTGGGACTAACCTATTAATCGAGAGCCTAGTGCCAGTTTCTGTTTTTTCCTTGTTTTTGAGTATTGCAGATATGGAATATTAAACGGAGTCCAAACGGATTAAAATCTTCGCGATGATTTTTTCTGGAATGAAAGAGATCTACCAGGATTGGAGTGCACGACAGGGAAGCTGCTAGGAGGTCACAAGCCAGGGGCACGGACACCCCCCTGGCCGTGCCTAGCAGGCTTGCCACCTCCTGGCAGGTCTTCTAGCCTTAATCATCGTCCTATAAATACCAAAACATTCCCCCAATACCAAAAGGATCCACGCAAATATTTTTCCGCCACCAGAAGCCACCGTTCCCAAGAGATCCAATCTTGGGGCCTTTTCCGGTAATCTACCGAGGGCATCCGATCATGAAGGGCATCCACATCAACTCCATTGCCCCTCCGATGATGCGTGAGTAGTTCACCATAGACCTACGGGTCCATAGCTAGTAGCTAGATGGCTTCTTCTCTCTCTTTGTGCTTCAATACCATGTTCTTCATGATCTTCATGGAGATTGATCCCATGTAATACTCTTTTGTGGTGTGTTTGTCGAGATCCGATGAATTGTGGGTTTATGTTCAGATTATCCATGAATATTATTTGAGTCTTTTCTGAATTCTTATATGCATGATTCCATATCTTTGCAAGTCTCTTCGAGTTATTTGTTTGGTTTGGCCAACTAGATTGGTAATTCTTGCAATGGGAGAAGTGCTTAGTTTTGGGTTCAATCTTGTGGTGTCCTCACCCAGTGACAAAGTCGAGGTAGTGAGGCACATATTGTATTGTTGCCATCAAGGGTAACAAGATGGGGTTTTCATCATATTGCTTGAGTTTATCCCTCTACATCATGTCATCTTACCTACTGTGTTACTCTGTTCTTCATGAACTTAATACTCTAGATGCAGGCAGGAGTCGGTCGATGTGTGGAGTAATAGTAGAAGATCCAGAATTGTTTCGGTCTACTTCACACGGACGTGATGCCTATATGCATAATCACTGCCTTGGATATCTTCATAATTATTTGCTTTTCTATCAATTGGTCGACGGTAATTTGTTCACCCATCGTGATAATTTCCTTCAAGAGAGAAGCCTCTAGTGAAACCTATGGCCCCCGGGTCTACTTTCCATAATATATTTTCAGATCTATAAACCAAAAATACCAAAAATACCTTGCTGCAATTTATTTACCTTTTTACTTTTCGTAATCTATTAGATCTATCTCTATCACATCTCATCCTTACAAATAACCGTGAAAGGATTGACAACCCATTTATAGTGTTGGGTGCAAGAGTTTGATTGTTTGTGTAGGTGTATCAATTGGTGACTTGCTTGTTCTGATGGGGAACGTTGCATGGGAAACAAAAAATTTCCTACGCACACGAAGATCTATCCATGGTGATGAGCATCTACGAGAGGGAGAGTGGATCTACATACCCTTGTAGATCGCTAAGCGGGAAGCGTTAAGAAACGCGGTTGGTGTAGTCGAACATCTTCGCGATCCAAATCGCCGTGCGTCCCGCGATCCAATCATGATCCGTCCCGCGATCCAATCATGATCCGTCCCACGAACTTGATCATGATCCATCTCACGAACTTGATCACGATCCTTCCGATCTAGCACCGAACGGACGGCACCTCCGCGTTCAGCACATGTACAGCTTGATGACGATCTCCACCGTCTTGATCCAGCAAGAAGGAGTGGAGAGGAAGAAGAGTTCTCCGGCAGCCTAATGGCGCTCTGGCAATGGTGGTGGAGCAATTCCGGCAGCGCTTCGCCTAAGCACTGCAGAAAACCGATCTAGAGGAGAAACTATGCGCTGGAGGAACGGGTAGCACGTGGCTGAAAATCTAGTGCAAAAACCCTCAATACCACCAGTATATATAGGAGGAGAGGAGGAGAGGAGGCATCTTGGCCTCCAAGCCTCCTAGGCTTCGGCCGAACTAGGAGAGGAGGAGTCCACCTCCTCCACTCCTAGTAGGATTATGATTCATCCTTTTTTTTCCTTTTTTGCCTTTTCCCACCTTTTTCCTTTTGGGTTTTCTTCTCCAGCTACATGGGCCTTGTGTGGGAGTTTCCACCAGCCCACTAAGGGCTGATATTCACTCTCCCACAGCCCATGAAGCCTCTTGGATCGAAATACCCCCCCCCCCCCCCGGAGGTCTCCCGGTACACTCCCGGTACACTACCGATAAGCCCGGAACTTTTCCGGCGACCAAAACAGGACTTCCTATATATGAATCTTTACCTCCGGACCATTCCAGAGCTCCTCGTGGCATCCAGGATCTCATCTAGGACTCCGAACAAACTTCGGTCACCACCATACACAACTCTATACTACCGAAACGTCACCAAACCTTAAGTGTGCAGACCCTGCGGGTTCAAGAACTATGTAGACATGACCGAGACACCTCTACGGTTAATAACCAATGGCGGGACCTGGATGTCCACATTGGTTCCTACATATTCTACGAATATCTTTATCGGTCGAACCTATATGTCAAGGATTCAGTTAATCTCGTATGATGTTCCCTTTGTTCTTCGGTATGTTACTTGCCCGAGATTCGATCGTCGGTATCTCCATACCTAGTTCAACCTCGTTACTGGCAAGTCTCTTTACTCATTCCGTAATACAAGATACCATGACCAACACTTAGTCACATTGCCCTCAAGGCTTATTGTGATGTTGTATTACCGAGTGGGCCCTGAGATACCTCTCCGTCACACGGAGTAACAAATCCCAGTCTTGATCCATGCCAACTCAACAGACACCCTCGGAGACACCTGTAGAGCACCTTTATAGTCACCCAGTTACGTTGCAACGTTTGATACACACAAGGTACTCCTCCGATATCTGTGAGTTGCATGATCTCATGGTCATAGGAACATATACTTGACATGCAGAAAACAGTAGCAATAAACTGACACGATCATAAGCTACGTTTGTAGTTTGGGTCTTGTCCATCACATCATTCTCCTAATGATGTGATCCCATTATCAAATGACATCTAATGTCCATGGCTAGGAAACCTTAACCATCATCCAATCAATGAGCTAGTTCACTAGAGGCATACTAGGGACATTGTGTTTGTCTATGTATCCACACATGTATCCATGTTTCCAATTAATACAATTATAGCATGGATAATAAACGATTATCATGAACAAGGAAATGCAATATAAACACTTTATTTATTGCCTCTAGGGCATATTTCCAACATGTTCCTCCTACTGGATTGATACCTTGGTTCTCAACAACTGAGGGAAATACTTATCTACTTTGCTGCATCGCCCTTTCCTCTTCAAGGGAAAACCAACGCAAGCTCAAGAGGTAGCATTGCGCGAGACAAAGTTCACATCTACGGATTCATTATTTTTCTCAATCAAAGTAGACAAAGGTACATCATTAAGATCAATAGGAGCATTTGTACTAGCAACCAATTTCATCAAATCATCAACTTTGTCACTCAAAGTACTAATTTCCTCTACTGAATTAACTTTTTTACTAGTAGGTGCTCTTTCGATATGCCATTGAGAATAATTAGCCATGATACTATGTACTCCCTCTGTAAACTAATGTAATAGTGTTCAGATTACTAAATTAGTGTTCCAAATGCTCTTATATTATTTTACAGAGGGAGTATCAATTTAGTAGCTTCACCCAAAGTAATCTCCATAAAAGTACCACTAGCGGTGTAATCTAAAAGATTTCTAGAGACAAAATTCAATCCCGCATAAAAAAATTGTATGATCATCCAAAGATTTAAACCATGTGTAGGGCAATTTATTATCATAAACTTCATTCTTTCCCAAGATTGGGCGACATGTTCATGCTCAAGTTGCTTAAAATTCATGATTTGCATCCTAAGGGAAATAATTTTCACAGACGGAAAATACTTAGTGATAAAAGCATCCTTGCACTTATTCCAAGAATTGATACTATTGCGAGGCAAAGAGGAAAACCAAATTTTTGCACGATCCCGCAAGAAAAAAGGAAATAGTTTCAACTTCACAATATCATTGTCCACATCTTTTTAATTTTTCATATCACACAATTCAATGAACGTGTTAAGATGGGACGTGGCATGCTCATTAGGATTACCGGAAAATTGCTCTTTCATGAGAAGATTCAACAAAGAGGCATTAATATCACAAGACTCTGCACTAGTGGCGGGAGGAGCAATAGGCATACTAATAAAATAATTATTATTGGTATTGGAAAAATCACATAACTTGGTGTTCCCTTGAGTCATCATGACTACGCAAATAGATTGCAAACAAGGAAGAGATCTGGCAAAAGAAAGGGCAAACAAAGAAGAGGGCGAATAAAACAGAAAATTGGTGAAGTGGGGGAGAGGCAAATGGCAAATAATGTAATTACAAGGAGATGAGATTTGTCATGAGGAACCAGGTAGATGAGATTGCTTCCTCCTCGGCAATGGCTCCAGAAATTCCTTTGACATGGCTTGAGACTGCGTCGGTATTTCCCTAAAGAGGAAGGGGTGTACCAAAGCGACGGTAAGTATTTCCGTCAGTTATGAAACCAAGGTATCAATCCATAGAGGAAGAACACGGACCCACGTAAACAGTACCTGCACAGAAACAACAAATACTCGCAACCCGACGCAAAAGAGAGGTTGTCACGCTCTCTACGGAAATAAGATAGATTAGGTAATGATAGGTAGGAGAGATAGATCTCTCAAGAACACGAAATAAAAAGTGTAAATATGCAGCAATATATTTTTGGATTTTTGGTTTTGTAGATCTGAAAAGAAAGATTGCAAAAATGTAGATCGGAAAGCAATATGATGGAAAAGTAGACCCGGGGCCGTAGGGTTCATTAGTGTCTTCTGTCATGCGTATAGCACATGATGGGTGAACAAATTATTGTTGTGCAATTGATAGAAAATCGAATAGTCATGATGATATCCAAGGCAATGATCATTATATAGGCATCACGTCCAAGATAATTAGACCGACTCATGCCTGCATCTACCACTATTACTCCACACATCGACCGCTATCCAGCATGCATCTAGTGTATTAAGTTCATGGAAAACGGAGTAATGCAATAAGAACGATGACTTGATGTAGACAAGATCTATTCATGTAGGAATAGACCCCATCTTGTTATCCTTAATAGCAATGATACATGTGTGTCTTGCCGCCCCTTCTGTCACAGGGAAAGAACACCGCAAGATCAAACCCATCACAAAGCAGATCTTCCCATGGCAAGAAAAAATATATCTAGTTATAAGCAATCATGTATATAAGAGATCAAAGAAGAATCAAATAATATTCATGATTAGAAATTGATCATGAACTCAAAATTCATCGGATCCCAACAAACACACCGCAAAAGTTTACATCAAATAGATCTCCAAGAGACCATTGTATTGAGAATCATAAGAGAGAGAGAGAGAGGAAGCCATCTAGCTACTGCCTATGGACCCGTTGGTCTATGGTGGACTACTCACGCATCATCGGAAAGGCACCTATGTTGAAGATGAACCCCTCCGTGATGGTGTCTAGATTGGATCTCGAGGTTCTGGAACTTGCGGTGGATGGAATTGTGTTTCGTCGACTCCCCTAGGGTTTTTGGATTTTCTGGGAATTTATAGGCACGGTAGTCAGTTGAGGGGTGCCCAAGGACCTCAACACCCACCAGGTCACGCCAGAGGGCCTCTAGCGTGCCCTTGTGGGTGCCGGCCACATTGGGCCCCCTCTTCTAATGTTCTTTGGCCCATCTTATTTCTTCTGGTCGGTAAAAAATCCACAAAAATCCCCATATCGTTTTGTCTCCGTTTGGTACCGATTTTCTGCGGACTAAAAAAACAAGCAAAAACAGTAACTGGCACTTTGGCACTATGTAAATAGGTTAGTCCCAAAAAATGATATTAAGTTGTAATAAAAGGATTGTAAAACTTCCAAGAATGATAATATCACAATCACAACATGGAACAAGCAAAAAGTATAGATACGTTGGAGACCTATCACGGGCCAACGACCTAATCCTGGCCGACCTCAAGCCTCAACTGATCGGGCCGCTAGAGCATGCAACCGGCATTTGAGTCGAGGAGCTGCCAGATGTGTTCTTGAGCCTCCGCACCATGCTCAACCGGTCAATTGGTTTTACACCTTTCTTCCTGGTGTAAGAGTCGTAGGCGATCATCCCCACCGACGTCGAGTTCGACTCGCCGCATGTCACCCTCTACACAGAGGCAGACGCGAAGGAAGCCTACAAAGATAGCGTCGACCTCCTCAAGAAGGCGCCCGAGCTTGCACTATCCAAATCAGCCATCTACCAGCAAGGCCTTCGTCGCTATCACTATCGGCGAGTCAAGCCCCTCTCGTTTCGAGAGGGTGACCTGGTGCTCTAGCTAACCCAACGGACATCCGGCCAGCACAAGTTGTCCTCCCCGTGGGAGGGCCCATTCATCATCAGCAAGGCATTGAGCAACAACGCGTACTACCTATTCAATAAGCAAAAGAGAAGGAAGAATAAGAGGGATGCCTCCGGCATGGAAAACTTTGCCTTTGCCTAGGGCGCGCTGGCTCGCTACTGCGAGGTGCAAGGAATCCGGCTGGACGTGGCATCCGTAGCTCATCCACAATCCAACGGACAAGTAGAATGGGCCAATGGCCTAATCCTGGCCGGTGATACGTCTCCAACGTATCTATAATTTTTCTTGTTCCATGCTACTATATTATCAATCTTGGATGTTTTACAATCATCTTATAGCAACTTTATATCATTTTTGGGGACTAACCTATTGACATAGTGCCAAAGTGTTAGTTGTTGTTTTCGCTTGTTTTTTTACTTCGTAGAAAATAGGTACCAAACGGAGCCCAAATGCTACTTGGATTTTTGGAGAATTTCTATGGACCAGAAGGAACAAGATGGGTGAAAGATCACCAGAAGAGGGGGCCCAGGATGACCACCCTCCACCAGGGCACGCCAGAGGCCCTGGCACGGCCTGGTAGAGGGTGGGCACCTCGGGACTCCCCCAACTGGCTATCGAGCCTATAAATTTCCAAATATTTAGAAAACCCTAGGGATTCGACGAAACACAATTCCAGTCGCCACAAGTTCTAGAACCTCGAGATCCAGTCTAACACCATCACGGAGGGGTTCATCTTCTTCATAGGTACCTCTTCGATGATGCGTGAGTAATCCACCATAGACCTATGGGTCCGTAGGCAGTAGCTAGATGGCTTCCTCTCTCTATATTTTTCTCAATACAATGGTCTCTTGGAGATCTATTTGATGTAATGACTTTTGCGGTGTGTTTGTTAGGATCTGATGAATTTTGAGTTCATGATCAGTTTCTATCCATCAATATGATTTGAGTCTTCTTTGATTTCTTATTTGCATGATTACTTATAGCCTCGTATTTCTTCTTCAAATCTTTGGTTTAGTTAGGCCAACTAGATCGATTTTTCTTGCCATGGGAAGAGGTGCTTTGTGATTGGTTCGATCTTGCGGTGTTCTTTCCCAGTGATAGAAGGGGCAGCAAGACACGCATGTATTGTTGCCATTAAGTATAAGAAGATGGGGTCTATTCCTACATGAATAGATCTTGTCTACATCATGTCACCGCTCTTATTGCATTACTCCGTTTTCCCATGAACTTAATACACTAGATGCATGCTGGATAGCGGTCGATGTGTGGAGTAATATAAGTAGATAGAGAATCGTTTCGGTCTACTTGTCTTGGACGTGATGCTTGTATAATGATCATTGCATGGATATCGTCATGATTATTTGATCTTCTATCAATTTCTCAATAGTAATTTGTTCATCCACCGTGCGCTATACTCATGAGAGAAGCCACTAGTGAAACCTACGGCCCCCGGGTCTACTTTTCCAACATATTTCTTTCCGATATACCATTTCCATCTTTTGTTTTCAGATATATTAATCCAAAAAAACCAAAAATACCTTGCTGCACTTTTTTTACTTATTTAATTTTGTGTTCTTGCGAGATCTATTTACGAAAACTATCATTACCTAATCTATCTTATTACCGTAGAGAGCTTGATAACCTCGCTTTCGCGTCGGGTTGCAAGTATTTGTTATTTGTATGCAGGTGTTGTTTACGTGGGTGAATGATCTTCCTCTACGGAATGATACCTTGGTTTCATAAACTAAGGAAAATACTTACAGGCATTGTGCTGTATCATCCCTTCAGCTTTCGGGAACTACCGACGCAGTCTTAGGCCACGTCAGCTGGCCTCAAGCCTCGGTTGATCTAGCCGCTAGAGCATGCAGCCGGTGCTTGGGTCGAGGAGTTGCCGGTTGTGCTCTAGAGCCTCCGCACCACACCCAACCGGTCAACCGGTTTTACGCCTTTCTTCCTGGTGTACAAGGCGGAGGCGATCATCCCCACCGACGTCGAGTTTGACTTGCCGCGTGTCACCCTCTACACAAAGGCAGACGCGAAGGAAGCTCGCGAAAACGGCATCAACCTTCTTGAGGAGGCGCGCGAGCTAGCACTGTCTAGATCAGCCATCTACCAGCAAGGCCTTCGCCGCTATCACAGCCGGCGAGTCAAGCCCCTCTCGTTCTGAGAGGGCAACCTAGTGCTCCGGCTAATCCAGCAGACACCCAGCCGACACAAGTTCTTCACCCTGTTGGAGGTCCCGTTCATCATCAATAAGGCGCTGAGGAACAATGCGTACTACCTAATCAACGCGCACAAGAGAAGGAAGAACAAGCGGGATGCCTCCGGCACGAAGACGGAGCGCCCATGGATCACGGAGCTCCTCCGTCCGTTTTATAGTTAGAGCAAGTGTATGTACAGATTTTTCCCATTTGCGCAATTAATGAGCAGCCGGCGCCCCTAGCAAGTCTCGGGGATTGCCTTTTCCATTCACTCCCTTAGCAAAATTTCCTTCCTACCACCCGCCCCGGACCAGCCTCGTCGGCTCAGGGACTGTCCAGCTCATCCGAGCTCTCCCCGGATCGGCTAAGTACTATTCTGCCACTTGCGGCCCAACCCTCGCCCGGCTACAGACCACAACATGGCTGTTCGGCCGGCAGGAGCACAAGCAAAAGGGAAGGGGCGAATAGGAAAAAACGACAAAGGAAGGGTTGGGACCGGCCGAGCTGAGGCGCTCGTTCGGAATTGATACTTGCAAAGAGCTCTAAGTATCATGAACCCACCTCCGGACGCCCACTCGTCAACCCGGCCATAGTCTGCAACTCGGCTGTCCGGCCGGCAGGAAAAAAGGCAAAAGGAGCGGGGTGAATGAGAAGTTAGACAAAGGCAAGCAAAAATGATGAATGGGCCGACAACCGGCTACCAGAAGGCACTTAAATTAAAAAGATAAAGTACGGGAACAAGGCCAAGAGTGCATTACAATAACGCTTACACCCAGTGGATGGACCTGTCTGAACAAGTAACCTAACAGGAAGATAGAAGGCCTCAGACGGCCGGCAGAGGCTGCTGTCCGGCGTCACCAGCCGGCGACACCACCACTTCCGTAGAGGACATGGCCGCCATGCCAGCATCGGTCCCAGCAGGCCCACCTTCATCAACATCCTTCCCTGAGCTGGAGCCGACTTCTCGTCACCATAGCTGAGGGGGACGCCAAATTGATCTCAAGGGATGGGTGTGTCATCCCGATCCAGCTCCGGGAACTAAACCTCCAGCGCTGCGTAGCTGGCCAACTCATTGGCTCGAAGGGCGATCGCCTCGTCGCGTCGCACCAAGTCTCTTTGCGCCTCCGCTTGCATAGTCCCCAGATGGCCCAAGCTGATCCCTGGGTACCAGGAAAGGGCAAAGCTCAAGGCCAGCCGGGCGCCGGCCCGCGTTGCCGAGGCCCTTTACGCGTCGAAATGGTCGACGGCGTGCTCAAGACACCTGGCCACCCGGTCGACGGTGATTGGCGCCGTCCGTCCAGGCCAGAGAGCCTCGACAACCTCCTCGCGTGCCAACCGGAGGCGCTCGAGGAACTCCTTCATATGCGCCAGTCGGGTCTCGCAGGCAAGAACTATCTCCTCCATCGTCCAGCCTGCGGTGTCCTCCACCTGACCACCAAGATCCACCTAGCGCTGCACCACGGCCCTCTCCGCCCGCTGCTGGGTTTGGGGAAAATGGCCTGAACCAGCACCGGCGGTGAGTAGAAAACTAACAAAGTGTCGGCCGCCAACAATCAACAGCTGGCCAGAAGCAAGAGAAAATGGAAATACTTACCGGAGAAGGCGTCGTCGACCTCATGGAAAAGCATGGGCACGCTAGCCGCCTCCTTCTCCGCTCTCACCTTGGCTGCCTCCGCTTGGCCAAGAGCCTCGCCGAGTCAGGCCACCTCATGGTGCAGCTCCTCTGCCTCCACCTCCTTAGCGGCCAACGCCTTCAACGCGTCCTCCTTCTCCGCCGCCTCCTTTTGGAGCGACACGCCCAGACGCTCCAACTCTGCCGCAAGGGTGGACCTCAGCTCATCCATCACCACCCGCTGGGCATCCAGCTCCTTCACAAGCCGGTCACGCTCGCTGGCCGCCTCGTCATTCTTGCCACGCACGTCCACAACTATGCACGTAGCTCCTCTACCTCGGTCGCCGGGATAGCTCCCTCTACACCAAGAAAACATCAGCGGTCGTCTCAATGGAAAGACTCAAGGAAAGAACACATGGGAAGATTTGGCCAGACAGCCACGCAGCCGGCCCGACAGCCTGCCTGATTCTTGGGGACCACACCCAATGGGTGTGCTGGCACGCACCCACCATCAGGAGAGTGTACCTCGGGTCGCCTGCAGTTCACCAGTGCGGGCCTCGAGCTCTTTCTTGGTCTTGTAGTACGCGTTCTTGGCAAAACGGCACAACATGGCCGCCTCCTTAGAGAGCACCTCTCGTTGTGCAATGTCGGCCTGCTCAAGGAACAACCAGATCAGATCGAAAAACTAAAGGAAGATCTGGCCTGGCTGCCACGCAGCCACGCAGCCGGCCTGCATCTCGGGGACTACACCCAGTGGGTGCCCTGGTGTGCCCCCACTCAAAGGTAAGAGAAAAAGGAAAAAGTAAAAACCTGGATAGCGCTCCATCGCCTGAAAGTTCCCAACTATGGTCTGGGCGAAGGCCACCATGCCTTGCTGGTACCACGCCATGGCCCCGGCCGCGCCAGGCAGCGCCACGCCCTGCTCCGCAATTGGCGGAGCCGAGCCGGATCCCCCGGGGGGCCAGCTCAACTTCTCCCAATCCGCTAAGACGTCGAACATCGACCGACTAATCCCGCTACCAAACGGTCCCGGTCCTGTCGGTCGGCGGGCGTTGGCCCCGGTCGTGCTGACGAAACGACCATGGCCCGATCATCGCCGCCTGGGGGCATGGGCTCCGACTGGCGCAATGGCTCCGGCGCTGGGTCCACCAGCACACCCACCACCACCAGCACCGACACCTGCGCCACGGCCGCCTCCGGCTCGTGCGGCGGCTCCGTTCGGGCCGGCGGGGCCTCCGGAGCGTCAGTCCCAGTGTCCTCCACCTTCATAGTCGCAGAGCCCCTCCGAGCGTCTCCGCCACCGCCTGGCTCACCAGAAGCGTAGCGGCAAATTCCCTTTCAAGCCGCACCGTCATGGCATGCTCTGCGGCCACCTTCGCGACCGCCTCGATACCCGACATTGACGAGGCCGGCGGCGGAAGTTCTATGGCCGGGTGATGACCCACAAGTATAGGGGATCTATCGTAGTCCTTTTGATAAGTAAGAGTGTCGAACCCAACAAGGAGCAGAAGGAAATGACAAGCGGTTCTCAGTAAGGTATTCTCTGCAAGCACTGAAATTATCGATAATAGATAGTTTTGTGATAAGATAATTCGTAGCGGGTAGCAAGTAACAATTGTAACAAAGGTGCAGCAAGGTGGCCCAATCCTTTTTATAGCAAAGGACAAGCCTGGACAAACTCTTATATAAAGCAAAGTGCTCCTGAGGATACATGGGAATTTATGTCAAGCTAGTTTTCATCATGCTCATATGATTCGCGTTCGCAACTTTGATAATTTGACATGTGGGTGGACCGCCGCTTGGGTGCTGCCCTTACTTGGACAAGCCTCCCACTTATGATTAACCCCTCCCACAAGCATCCGCAACTACGAAAGAAGAATTAAGATAAATCTAACCATAGCATGAAACATGTGGATCCAAATCAGCCCCTTACGAAGCAACGCATAAACTAGCGTTTAAGCTTCTGTCACTCTAGCAACCCATCATATACTTATTACTTCCCAATGCCTTCCTCTAGGCCCAAACAATCGTGAAGTGTTATGTAGTCGACGTTCACATAACATCACTAGAGGAGAGACAACATACATATCATCAAAATATCGAACGAATACCAAATTCACATGATTACTTATAACAAGACTTATCCCATGTCGTCGGGAACAAACGTAACTACTCACAAAGCATATTCATGTTCATAATCAGAGGAGTATTAATGATGATCAAGGATCTGAACATATGATCTTCCACCAAGTAAACCAACTAGCATCAACTACAAGGAGTAATCAACACTACTAGCAACCCACAAGTACCAATCTGAGATTTTGAGACAAAGATTGGATACAAGAGATGAACTAGGGTTTGGAGAGGAGATGGTGCTGATGAAGATGTTGATGGAGATTGACCCTCTCTCAATGAGAGGTGATGACGATGGCTTCGATTTCCCCCTCCCGGAGGGAAGTTTCCCCGCCAGGATCGCCCTGCCAGAGCTCTAGATTGGTTCTGCCCAAGTTCTGCCTCGAGACGGCGGCGCTTCATCCCAAAAGCTCTGTTATGAATTTTTTTTGTAGGAAGAAACCCTCAATATAGCAAAAGATGGGCATCAGAGGACTGCCAGGTGGGCCACAAGCCCCAGGGGCACGCCCAGGGGGTTACGGCACGCCCAACAGGCTTGTGGCTGCCTGGTGGGTCCCCTGATGTATTTCTTTCGCCCAATATTTTTTTAATATATTCCAAAATAATTCTCCGTAGATTTTCAGGACTTTTGGAGTTGCGCAGAATAGGTATCTCAGATTTTCTCCTTTTCCAGTCCAGAACTCGAGCTGCCGGCATTCTCCCTCTTCATGTAAACCTTGTAAAATAAGAGAGAAAAGGCACAAGTGTTATACCAAAATGTGTAATAACATCCCATAATGCAATAAATATCAATATAAAATCATGATGCAAAATGGGCGTATCAACTCCCCCAAGCTTAGACCTCACTTGTCCTCAAGCGAAAGCCGAAATCGATAAATATGCCCACATGTTTAGAGATAGAGGTGTCGATAAAATAAAATACGGACATGAAGGCATCATGATCATCTTTAGAACAGCAACATATATTGACATATAATTTCTTATGCTAAAGTAATAATTCATTCACAATGGCAAAGTATGAATCAAGAACTCTATTGAGAACTAACAAACTATGATATCAGTCAATGAAGCAATTCCAATTTATCATAACGTAGGAAAGAGTCAATATAAGAGCTTGTAAAGCAAACCCACATACTCAAACATCTTTTAGTCTTTCATAACTGCTAACACTCACGAGGTACCTATTAGTTCAAAGTTTCAATCAGACACAGAGAAAGATAGGGGCTTGTAGTGTTGCCTCCCAACTATTTACCTCAAGGGTAATGTCAATAGTAATAACTTATGCTCGTCCACTTCCGAGTAGATATATGTGCCTAGATCATTCCCAACACGTGAAACTTGCCATAAAATAAAGGTGAAAATAGAGAAAGTGATGGAGATCACCGTGACTGTTGCATAAAGGTAAGTACTAGAAAATAAAAGTAACAGATAGGCCCTTCACCGAGGGAAGCAGAGGTTGTCATGTGCTTTTATAGTTGGATGCACAATCTCTTATGCAAAAGAACGTCACTTTATATTGCCCCTTGTGATAGAGAACTTTATTATGCAGTCAGTCGCTTTTATTTCTTCCCTATCACAAGTTCGTATAAAGTTTATTTTCCTCACATTAATAGATCACACATATTTTAGAGAGCAATTTTTATTGCTTGCACTGATGACAACTTACTTGAAGGATCTTATTCTATCCTTAGGTAGGTATGGTGGACTCTCCTGGCAAAACTGGTTTAAGGGTGTTTGGATGCACAAGTAGTATCTCTACTTGGTGCGGAGGTTTTGACTGACATTAGGTGGAAGCAAGAGACACATGTTGAGGGATCCATAACAATATAACTTCTATTCGGAAATAAACAAACATAAACCATTATGTTGTCTTCCTTGTCCGACATCAACTTCTTAACATATAATATTTTAATGAGTGCTCACAATCATAGAAGATGTCCAAGATAATATATTTATATGTGAACCTCTCTTTCTTTATTACTTCTTTTTAATTGCCCCAATGACCAACAGCTATGTTTGTCAACCCACAACAGGTTTCAATCGACATACTTCTTGTATGTGAAGTCATCACTCCCCATAAGATTGTCATATGTACTCTTTGCTTTTATTCTATACTTCTTTCTACTTCATCTTTATCAAAATCAAGATCATGCCAAACAAGCAAAAGCCCTCAACTCAAAAGCAAATTTTATTATATAACTTACCGACTTGTTTACACAGGGGAAATCATAAAGCAAAGACTCGAAACTAGATCACGCGAAAACTTTATTCTAGTAGATCAAGATATAACCAAAAGGATCGAACTAAGGAAATATTATAAAAATAAAAATAAAAATAAAAATAAAAGATGTGATGGTGATACAATACCGGGGCACCTCCCCCAAGCTTGGCACAAGCCAAGGGGAGTGCCCATACCCATGTCTTTAGTTGTCTTGCTTCGGAGGTGGCGACGTTGGAGTTGTTGATGAGGTTGGAAGCTTGTCCTCCATATTCCAAGGCATGGTCTCACCATCATAAAAGGGTGAACAAGTCTCCGGAATCCTCAAATCTACAGCCAAACTCATTCTCTTAAATCTATATTCATACTCACAGTTTTGGTTTTGCAGGTCGTAGATCTGGGCCTGGAGATGCTCGATTCTCTCGTAAAGCTTGAAGATGTGATCCATAATGTCCTTGGCATCTAGCTTATGTTTATGGGTAAACTCCACGATCATCATCTGGTTAGCATCGAGTCCCCGTTCCACCGTCCCTTGGCACTTGAAGACCTACTGCTCCATTGCATCGAGCCTTGTCTCCATGCTTCCGGTTTTCTTTGGCCCCTCCACATCACGGATGTGTAGCACCCCCTCACGCACCTCAATGGTTTGAGGGTGTTGCAGCACCTCCGCAAGGTAGGGGCTGATGACCTTCTTGGAGAACTTGTCCTTCAAAACACTTGGGGACACCATGTTGATCTAAACTGCTGCAGAAACAGCTTAAAACAGAAACATGAGATATTGTCGTGATACGAGAATCAAAACCTTCGGGAGATTATATAATGATTTTTTACCGACCTGAAGGAGTATGCCACAAGAAAATAGAGTCCGAAAGGTGCACGAGGTGGCCACAAGCCCCAGGGGCACTCCTAGGGGGTAGGGCGCGCCCTGTAGGCTTGTCGCCTCCTCGTGCATTATTCGGACTACTTTCAATTTTCCTAATTTTTTAAATATTCCAAAACAGATAAAAATTTCCATTGAAAAAGTTTTGGAGTCTTTTTACTTACCGTACCATATACCATTCCTTTTCGGAGTCTGAAACATTCCGGTAAGTCTCCCTAATGTACTCCTTCGGAGTTATGGTATTGATGGCATTGGTTTCCGCATTTATGGGAGTACCTGAGATATAATGCTTGATTCTTTAACCATTCACCACCTTCGGGTTTGTGCCTTCGGTGTTGTTAATCTTGATGGCACCAGAACGGTATACCTCCTCGATAATGTAAGGACCTTCCCATTTAGAGAGAAGTTTCCCTGCAAAAAATCTTAAACGAGAATTGTGTAGCAAGACATGATCTCCTACACTAAATTCACGCTTTTGTATTCTTGTATCATGCTATCTCTTAACCTTTTCTTTAAACAACTTGGCATTCTCATAGGCTGGGTTTCTCCATTCGTCAAGTGAGCTAATGTCAAATAACCTGTTCTCACTAGCAAGTTTGAAATCATAATGGAGCTCTTTGATTGCCCAATAAGCTTTATGTTCTAGTTCTAGAGGTAAGTGACATGCTTTACCATAAACCATCTTATACGGAGACATACCCATAGGTTTGTAAGCAATTCTATAAGCCCACAATGCATCGTCAAGTTTTTTAGACCAATTCTTCCTAGATCTATTAAACAGTCTTCTGCTAAATCAACTTAATATCTCTATTACTCAATTCTACTTGACCACTAGACTGAGGATGATAAGGAGACGCAATTGTATGGTTAACATCATATTTAGCGAGCAATTTACAGAAAGCACCATGAATAAAGTGTGAACCACCATCAGCCATCAAATATCTAGGGACTCCAAATCGAGAGAAAATAACTTCTTTAAGCATTTTAATAGAAGTGTTATGATCAACGCTACTAGTTGGAATAGCTTCTACCCACTTAGTAACATAATCAACCACAACTAGAATATGAGTATACCCGTTAGATTGTGGAAAAGGCCCCATATAATCAAAACCCCAAACATCAAATGGTTCAATAACAAGAGAATAACTCATAGGAATTTCCTAACGTCTACTAATATTACCAATTCTAAGACATTCATCACAAGACAAGATAAACTTACGAGCATCCTTGAAGAGAGTAGGCCAATAGAACCCAGATTGTAGTACCTTATGTGCAGTTCTATCTCCAGCGTGGTGTCCTCCAGAGGCTTCGAAGTGACATTTGCGTAAGATATGTTCCTGTTCATGCTCAGGTACATAACGTCTAATAATACCATCTACTCCTTTATAAAGGTGTGGATCATCCCAAAAGTAATGCCTTAAATCATAGAAGAACTTTTTCTTTCGTTGGTATGTGAAACTAGGAGGTAAAAATTTAGCAACAATGTAATTGGCATAATCAGCATACCAAGGAGCATTATGTGAAGCATTCATGACAGCTAATTGTTCATCAGGAAAGCTATCATCAACAAGTAGTGGGTCATCAAGTACATTTTCTAACATAGACAAGTTATCTGCCATAGGGTTAACAGCACCCTTTCTATCAATGATATGCAAATCAAATTCTTGTAGCAGAAGAACCCACCTAATAAGAACCCACCCAACCGTGCTACCTCGAGGTTCCGGCCGTACAAGAACGTCTGTTGCCACTTCTTGAAGGACTCGATGAGCTTCATCTTGGGGAAGAGGTTGTTGCGGCGCTCTTACACCATCATGCCCCCGTAGGAGTACGACACCTCGTCGTTCTTATGGGCACGAAAATAGAAGAAAGAGTGGGACAAAGAACTAAAGGGCCAAAACCTGAAGTAGCCCTCGCACAGCGTCACAAAGCAGGCGAGGTACAGGATCGAGTTCGGCCCCAGATGATGGAGCTAGAGGTCGTAGAACTCCAAGAACTATCGCAGGAAGCGGCTAGCTGGGAGGCCGAATCCCACATCGAAGTGGGTGGCAAACACCATGCGCTCGCCCTCTCGTGGCATCGGCACACGCTTGTGCCCCGGAACATGGGCACCGACCCGCTCCACCAATAGGATCTTTCTCGTCAAGCGAAGGCGCTCGATGTGCTCCGTTGTCACCACCGAGACCTCCCATGATCCGAGGGCTGCTGCGGCCATCTCGACGCCTGACAACGACGGTGGAGCGGAGAGGAAACAAGGGAAGGAGAGACGGCCACCCAGCAGACCGTCGAAGACGGGCGCTGTGGACGCGTGGAGGGAGGAAGGGCTGCGACGAGCGTTGCGAGCGTGCGGAGGAAGAGGTTGTTGGAAATATGCCCTAGAGGCAATAATAAATTGGTTATTATCATATTGCCTTGTTCATGATAATTGTTTATTAACCATTCTATAATTGTGTTGATCGGAAACTCAGATACATGTGTGGATACATAGACAACACCATGTCCCTAGTATGCCTCTAATAGACTAGCTCATTGATCAAAGATGGCTATGGTTTCCTAGTCATGGACATGAGATGTCATTTGATAATGGGATCACGTCATTAGGAGAATGATGTGATGGACAAGACCCAAACTACAAACGTAGCATATGATCATGTCAGTTTATTGCTACTGTTTCTGCATGTCAAGTATTTGTTCGTATGACCATGAGATCATGCAACTCACTGACACCGGAGGAGTACCTTGTGTGTATCAAACGTCGCAACATAACTGGGTGACTATAAGGTGCTCTACAGGTATCTTCGAGGGTGTCTGTTGGGTTGGCATGGATCAAGATTGGGATTTGTTACTCCGTGTGATGGAGAGGTATCTCAGGGCCCACTCAGTAATACAACATCACAATAAGCCTTGCAAGCAATGTGACTAAGTTTTAGTCACGGGATCTTGTATTACGGAACGAGTAAAGAGACTTGCTGGTAACGAGGTTGAACTAGGTATGAAGATACCGATGATCAAATCTCGGGCAAGTAACATACCGAAGAACAAAGGGAACATCATACCGAATTAATTGAATCCTTGACATAGAGGCTCGACCGATAAAGATCTTCGTAGAATATGTAGGAACCAATATGGGCATCCAGGTCCCGCTATTGGTTATTGACCATAGAAGCGTCTCGGTCATGTCTACATAGGTCTCGAACCCGCAGGGTCTGCACACTTAAGGTTCGGTGACGTTTCCGTAGTATAGAGTTATATATGGTGGTGGCCGAAGGTTATTCGGAGTCCCGTATGAGATCCCAGACGTCACGAGGAGCTTCGGAATGGTCCGGAGGTAAAGAGTGATATATAGGAAGTCCTGTTTTGGTCGCCGGAAAAGTTTTGTGCTCATCGGTAATGTACCGGGAGTGTCGGTAGTGTACCGGGGGACCATCGGGAGAGGTATTTTGACCCAACAGGCTACATGGGCTGTGGGAGGAGGTAAACCATCCCCTGGTGGGCTGGCCGAAGCCTCCTCTAAGGGTCCACACGGCTGGAGTGGTTTGAGAAGGAAAAAATCCAAAGGTGGAGAGGTGGAAAGAGTTTCCAAGTGGAAAGGAGGAATCCTACTCCTAATAGGATTGGAGTAGGACTCCTCCACCTCCAATTTCGACCAAACCTTGAGGGTTTGAAGCTGCCTCCTCCCCTCCCTCCCTCCTATATGTACTAGAGGATTTCGAGGAAAAAGCTAACCCTAATAGCCACGTGCTACCTCTCTTCTAGATCGCAGTTTCTCCTCTAGATTGGTTTTCAGTGGTGCTTAGGCGAAGCCCTGCTGGAATAGCTCCACTACCATCGCCGCAACGCCATCGCACTGCCGAAGAACTCATCTACCTATCTGCTCCCTCTTGCTGGATCAAGAAGGCGGAGATCGTCATCGAGCTGTACGTGTGCTGAACGCGGATGTGTCGTCCGTTCGGCGCTAGATCAGAAGGACCGTGATCAAGATCACGAGACGGATCGTGATGATTTCGCGGGACGGATCTGATGAGTTCGCGGGACGGATCATGATTGGATCGCGGGACGGATCGTGATGAGATCGCGGGATTATCGGCGATTTGGATCGTGAAGACGTTCGACTACACCAACCGCGTTTCTTAACGCTTCCTGCTTAGCGATCTACAAGGGTATGTAGATCCACTCTCCCTCTTGTAGATGCTCATCACCATGGATAGATCTTGCGAGTGTGTAGGAAATGTTTTGTTTCCCATGCAACGTTCCCCAATAGTGGTATCAGAGCTAGGTCTATGTGTAGATGAGATCTCGAGTAGAACACAAAGAGTTTATGGGCGTTGATTCTTAGATTGCTTCCTCCCTTGGTCATGTTTTGGTTTAGCGGTATTGTGGGACAAAGCGGCCCGGACCAACCTTACTCGTACGCTTAAGAGAGACCGGTTTCATCGACTGACGTGTAACTTCGTTGCACAAAGATTGCTGGCGGGTGTCTGTTTCTCCTACTTTAGTTGGATAGGATTCGACTAAGGCGGTCCTTGAGAAGGTTGAAAATCAATTTATGTATCACCTTTGTGGTTTATGCGTAGGTCAGAACTGTTCTTGCTATATACCCATAGTAGCCACGTAAAACATGCAACAACAATTAGAGGATGTCTAACTTATTTTTGCGGGGTATGTTGTGATGTGATATGGCCAATTACATGATGAGATATATGTGATGTATGAGATGATCATGTGTTGTATAGAATATCACGACTTGCATGCCGATGAGTACGGCAACCGGCAGGAGCCATAGGGTTGTCTTTAATTATTATATGACCTGCGTGTCAATCATTAAGCGCTATGTAATGCTTTACTTTATCACTAAATGGTAGCAATAGTAGTAGAAGCATGGTGGGCGCGACAACCCCGATGGCGACACGTTGATGGAGATCAAGATGATGGAGATCATGGTGGCATGCCGGTGACAATGGATCAAAAGCACAAGTTCATGGTCATATCATGTCACTTATGATTTGCATGTGATGTTAATCCTTTTATGCACCTTGTTTTGCTTAGGACGACGGTAGCATTATAAGGTGATCCCTCACTTAATTTCAAGATAAATTGTGTTCTCCCCGAGTGTGCACCGTTGCGAAAGTTCGTCGTGTCAAGACACCACGTGATCATCGGGTGTGATAGACTCTATGTTCACATACAACGGGTGCAAGCCAGTGTTGCACATGCAGAACACTCGGGTTAAACTTGACGAGCCTAGCATGTACAGACATGGCCTTGGAACACAAGAGACCGAAAGGTCGAACATGAGTCATATAGTATATATGATCAACATGATGATGTTCACCATTGAAACCACCTCAACTCACATGATGATCAGACTTGAGTTGGTGAATTTGGATCATGTATCACTAGAATGACCGGAGGGATGTCAATTCAAGTGGGAGTTCTTAAGTAATATGATTAATTGAACTCATTATCATGAACATAGTCAGTAGTGCCTCTGCAAAATTATGTTGTAGATTACTAGCTCATGTTGTAGCTCCCTTGAATTTCTATATGTTCCTAGAGAAATAGAGTTGAAAGATGATGGTAGCAATATCGCAGACTGGGTCCGTGATTTGAGGATTGTCCTCATTGCATCACAGAAAGCTTATGTCCTTAATGCACCGCTCGGTGCGCCAACCCCTCTAGCGTTGTCTATAGATGTTGTGAACATCCGACAGGCACGTTCTGATGACTACTTGATAGTTTAGTGCGTCATGCATTACGGCTTAGAATTGAGGCTCCAAAATGTTTTGAACGTCACGAAACATATGAGATGTACTAAGAGCTGAAATTGGGATCTCAGGCTCGTGCCCATGTTGTGATATATGAGATATCCAACAAGATTCTTTGCCTGCAAGATGAAGGAGAATAGCTCAATCGTTAAGCATGTGCGCAGATTGTCTGGGTGCTACAATCGCTGGAATCGAGTGGGAGTTGATCTTCCAGATAAGATAGTGATTGGTATAGTTCTCCAAGTCACTGTCACTAAGCTACTAGAACTTGGTGATGAACTATAAAATTCCAGGGATATAAATAATGATCCCTGAGCTGTTCGCGATGTTTGACACCGCAAAGGTAGAAATCAAGAAGGAGCATCAAGTGTTGATGGTTAGTAAAACCACTAGTTTCGAGAAGGGCAAGGGCAATGAGGGAAACTTCGTGGATGGCAAGTTAGTTGCTGCTCCAGTGAAGCAACCCAAAGTTGAACCCAAACCCGAGACTAAGTGCTTCATTATGAGGTGAGCGGTCGCTGAAGCGGAACAACCCTAGATACTTGGTAGATAAGAAGGCTGGCAACGTTGACACAAGTGTATTTGATATACGTGTTATTTATGTGTACCTTGCTAGTACTCCTAATAGCACCTGGGTATTGGATACCAGTTCGGTTGCTAAATGTTAGTAACTCGAAGTAAAATATATGGAATAAACGGAGACTAGCTAAGGGTGAGGTGACGATGTGTGTTGGAAATGTTTCCAAGGTTGATGTGATCGACATCGCACGCTCTCTCTACCTTCGGGATTAGTGACAAACCTAAATAAATGTTAGTTGGTGTTTTGCGTTGAGCATGAACATGATTAGACCATGTTTATTGCAACACCGTTATTCAATTAAGTTAGAGAATAATTGTTATTCTGTTTACATGAATAATACCTTCAATGGTCATGCACCCAGTGAGAATGGTTTGTTGAATCTTAATCATAGTAATACTCATGTTCATAACATTGATGCCAAAAGATACAAAGTTAATAATGATAGTACCACATACTTGTGGCACTATCGCTAAATGTCATATTGGTATAAAGCGCATGAAGAAACTCCATGTTGATGGATCTTTGGACTCATTCGATTTCGAATCGGTTGAGACATGCGAACCATGCCTCTTGGGCAAGATGACTAAGGACCCCGTTTTCCGGATTGATGGGGCTAACAAGTGATTTATTGGAAATGATACATGTTGATGTATGCAATCCAATGAGTCTTGTAGCGTGCGATGGATATCGTTATTTTCTTACATTCATTGATGATTTGAGGAGATATAGTGTATGTTTACTTAATGAAACAAAAGTCTGAATCGCTTGAAAAGTTCAAGCAAATTCAGAGTGAAGTTTAAGATCATCATGACAAGAAGATAAAATGTCTACGATATGATCGTGGAGGTGAATATCTGAGTTACGAGTTTGGCATACAACTTTAGACAATGTGAAAGTCGTTTCACAACTCACGCCACCTGGAACACCATAGTGCGATGGTGTGTCCGAACGTCATAGTCGTGCTCTGTTGGATATGGTGCGGGCTATGATGTCTCTTATCATTTTGCTACTATAGTTTTGGGGTTATGCATTAGAGACAACTACATTCAATTTAAATAGGGCACCATCTAAATCCGTTGAGATGACACCATGTGAATTATGGTTTGATAGAAACCTAAGCTGTCATTTCTTAATGTTTGGGGCTGTGACGCTTGTGTGGAAAATGTTTTCACCTAATGAGCTCGAACCCAAAGCGGACAAATGCATCTTCATAGATTACCCTAAGAACAGTTGGGTGAACCTTTTATCTCAGATCCAAGCATAAAGTGTTTGTTGCTAAAACGGGTCCTTTCCCGAGAAAAAGTTTCTCTCGAAAGAATTGAGTCGGAGGAAGATAGAACTTGATGAGGTTGTTGAACCTTTGTTTCAACCAGAGAGTAGCGCAACGTAGAAAGATGTTTCTGTGGAACCTACGTCAGTTGAAGAGGAAGTAAATGATGATGATCATGAAGCTTCGGATCAAGTTACTATCGAACCTCGTAGGTCAACAAGAATGTGTACTGCTCCTGAGTGGTACGACAACCCTGTCTTGGAGGTCCTGTTGTTGGACAACGATGAACCTACGAGATATGAAGAAGAGATGATGGGCTCGGATTCCAACAAATGGTTAGAGGCCATGAAATCCGAGAAAGGATCCATGTATGAAAACCAAGTATAGACTTTGGTAGACTTGCTTGTTGGACGGCAGGTCATCGAGTACAAATGGACCTTTGAGATGAAGACAGACACTGATGGTAAATGTCACCATTTATAAAGCTCGACTTTTCACAAAGAAGTTTCCGACAAGTTCAAAGAGTTAACTGCGATGAGACTTTCTCACTCGTAGCGATGCTAAAGTCTATTGGAATTATGTTAGCAGTTGCTGCATTTTTCAGTTATGAAATCTAGCAGATGGATGACAAAACATCATTTCCTTAACAGTTTACTTGAGGAAAAGTTATATGTGATACAACCAGAAGGTTTTGTCAGTCCTAAGGATGCTAAAAGGTGAGCAAGCTTCAGTGATCCTTCTATGGACTGAAGCAAGCATCTCGGAGTTGGAATATACACTTTGATGAGGTGATCAAAGTTTTTGAGTCTATACAAAGTTTATGAGAAACTTGTATTTACAATAAAGTGAGTGGGAGCACTATAGAGTTTCTGATAAGCATATGTGGTTGACATATTGTTGATCGGAAATGATGTAGAATTTCTGGAAATCATAAAGGGTTGTTTGAAAGGAGTTTTTCAAAGGAAGGCCTGGATAAAGCTACCTAATTGTTGAGCATCAAGATCTATAGATATAGATCAAGATTCTTGATGAGACTTTGAATGAGTACATACCTTGACAAGATTTTGAAAGAGTTCAAAATGGATTAGTAAGAGAGAAGTGTTCTCGCCTGCTTTGTAAGGTGTGAAGTTGAGTGAGACTCAAAGCTCGACCACGGCAGAAGAAAAAGAAAGGACAAATGTCGTCCCCTATGCCTTAGCCATAGGCTCTGTATAGTATGCCATGCTGTGTACCGCACCTGTGTGTGCCTTGCCATGAGTCCGTCAAGGGGTACAAGAGTGATCCAGGAGTGGATCACTTGACAGCGGTCAAGATCATACTTAGTAACTAAAAGACTAAGGAAATGTTTCTCGATTATGGAGGTAAGAAAGACTTTGTCGTAAAGAGTTACGTCGATGCAAGCTTTGACACCAATCTGGATGACTCTTAGTAGCAATTCGGATACGTATAGTAGAGCAGCCATTTGGAATAGCTCCAAGTGGAGTGTGGTAGCAGTGTTTATAGTTTGACATAGAGATTTGCAAAGTACACACGGATCTAAATGTCACAGACCCGTTGACTATAAGACCTCTCTCACATGCAAAGCATGATCGAGCCCTAGAACACATTGGATGTTAGATTAATAACAATGCAAATAACATGGTGATGTGACTAGATTATTGACTCTAGTGCAAGTGGCAGACTGTTGGAAATATGCCCTAGAGGCAATAATAAATTGGTTATTATCATATTTCCTTGTTCATGATAATCGTTTATTGTCCATGCTATAATTGTGTTGATCAGAAACTCAAATACATGTGTGGATACATAGACAACACCATGTCCCTAGTATGCCTCTAATAGACTAGCTCGTTGATCAAAGATGGCTATGGTTTCCTAGTCATGGACATGGGATGTCATTTGATAACGGGATCACGTCATTAGGAGAATGATGTGATGGACAAGACCCAAACTACAAACGTAGCATATGATCGTGTCAGTTTATTGTTACTGTTTTCTGCATGTCAAGTATTTGTTCCTATGACTTTGAGATCATGCAACTCGCTGACACCGGAGGATTACCTTGTGTGTATCAAACGTCGCAACATAACTGGGTGACTATAAAGGTGCTCTACAGGTATCTCCGAGGGTGTCTGTTGGGTTGGCATGGATCAAGACTGGGATTTGTTACTCCGTGTGACGGAGAGGTATCTCAGGGCCCACTCGATAATACAACATCACAATAAGCCTTGCAACCAATGTGACTGAGTGTTAGTCACGGGATCTTGTATTATGGAACGAGTAAAGAGACTTGCCGGTAACGAGGTTGAAGTAGGTATGGACATACCGACGATCGAATCTCGGGCAAGTAACATACCGAAGAACAAAGGGAACATCATACGAGATTAACTGAATCCTTGACATAGAGGTTCGACCGATAAAGATCTTCCTAGAATATCTAGGAACCAATATGCGCATCCAGGTGCCGCTATTGGTTATTGACCGTAGAGGTGTCTCGGTCATGTCTACATAGTTCTTGAACCCGAACGGTCTGCACACTTAAGGTTCGGTGACGTTTCCGTAGTATAGAGTTATATATGGTGGTGCCTAAGGTTGTTCAGAGTCCCGGATGAGATCCCAGACATCACGAGGAGCTCTGTAATGGTCCGGAGGTAAAGATTGATATATAGGAAGTCCTGTTTTGGTCACCGGAAAAGTTTTGGGCTCATTGGTAGTGTACCGGGAGTGCCGGTAGTGTACCGGGGGACCATCGGGAGAGGTATTTTGACCCAAGAGTCTACATGGGCTGTGGGAGGAGGTAAACCAGCCCCTGGTGGGCTGACCGAAGCCTCCTCTAAGGGCCCATACGGCTGGAGTGGTTTGAGAAGGAAAAAAATCAAAAGGTGGAGAGGTGGAAAGAGTTTCCAAGTGGAAAGGAGGAATCCTACTCCTAATAGGATTGGAGTAGGACTCCTCCACCTCCAATTTCGACCAAACCTTGAGGGTTTGAGGCTTACTCCTCCCCTCACTCCCTCCTATATATACTAGAGGATTTAGAGGAAAAGGCTAACCCTAATAGCCACATGCTACCTCTCCTCTAGATCGCAGTTTCTCCTCTAGATCGGTTTTCAGCGGTGCTTAGGCGAAGCCCTGCTGGAATAGCTCCACCACCATTGCCGCAACACCATCGCACTGCCGAAGAACTCATCTACCTCTCCGCTCCCTCTTGTTGGATCAAGAAGGTGGAGATCGTCATCAAGCTATATGTGTGCTGAACGCGGAGGTGCCGTCCGTTCGGCGCTAGATCGGAAGGACCTTGATCAAGATCGCAGGACGGATTGTGATGAGATAGCGGGACGGATCGTGATGAGTTCGCGGGACGGATCGTGATTGGATCGCGGGACGGATCGTGATGAGATCGCGGGATGCTCGGCGATTTGGATCACGAAGAGGTTCGACTACACCAACTGTGTTTCTTAACGCTTCCCGCTTAGCGATCTACAAGGGTATGTAGATCCACTCTCCCTCTCGTAGATTCTCATCACCATGGATAGATCTTTCATGTGCGTAGGAAATTTTTTATTTCCCATGCAACGTTCCTTAACAGGGGTGCGGCGGCGAAACTATGACAAGCTCGAAGCGAGGGAGCAAGGAAGGAAGCGAGGCACTGCGAGATGACTGGTGGCCTAGGCCTCTCCCCCCCCCCCCCCCATTTATAAGGGGCCGAGGAGGCGAGCGTGGGATCCCAACCGGTGGCCCATGGCCGCATAAGATCCTGCTCATGAGCCGAGGACTAGCAGGCTAGGCTTGTGGCGACGACCCATCACGCGCGTGGGAGCGGGCCCGTGACCCCTGCATAGGTCACACGTCGCGCGACCCGGTCAGTGGCGGCCCCAAGGTGATGTTGCGGAACCCCAGGCAACCCCTGCATAGGTCACACGGGGAGCGGGCCCGACTGCGATTCGGGCCGGCTGCCCGGACAAGTCCAACGACAACTGTGGCAAAGAAAAGTTGCCGGCCCCCCTCAGGCCCGAGGCCTCTGGACCCCGACGGCTTCGGGGGCTACTAACGAGGATATGGCCCCTAGGTATACCAGAGCAAAGGAAACCCAGCTCCTAGACATTTGAGGGCAGGTTACCCCCCCCTTGAGGCCGGTTGGCGGCTGGCGACCTGACCGGACACGGCACTGTTGGTCGGCTGGCCACAGCAGGCTCGGCCAGCCGGCTGCGGTGCCAGTCGGCTGGTCAGCGGTCGTCCCATCCACCCGTACCTACATACGACGACAAGACAAGACCCTCGAGCGGGACGCGCATGGCTATAGGACGCGTTGACATGCCATGCGTGGCTACAAGGACCGCTAACAATGGCGGAGCATGGCTACAGGGGACGTTGATGCCCCGGGACTTGACCGGGCGAGGCGGCACAGGGGTCGGTGTGCGCCTAACTGCCCCCTAACGGCCGAGCGTGCAAGCCATAGTGGCGTGCGGCCGGCGGGCCCCGTGCCCCGACCATACTCAACAGCCGCGGGTCCCATGGACAGCCAGAGAGGTTGACGACTGGGGCCCGCGCCTCTTTTCCGCTTCATTGTAGTCATCCGGATGCACTACAAAGCCAGCCCCCGGCCCTCCTGAGAAGGGGGTCAGGCGAGAGATAGATAATACACACTCACATTCACACAAAATAGAGGAAGAGAGGTCGGTAGCGAGAGCCCCTCCCTCTCCCTCACGAATAGCTCAAGGAGCACCCTGTATTGTGATCACCTATAGTCACTCCGGCGGGACTAGGGGTTTTACCTCTACTAGGGGGCCCTGAACTTTGGTAGCTTTGGCGGCATATGTCTCGTACCACCACCCGCCTCCGGACGCCAGTGCCCATCGACCACAAACCACGATCTAAGCCACCCCTGGCATTTGTCGCAGAAATACCACGACACTAGGTACATGACCCCATCGCATGCAGTGTATTCATCATGTCTAATGATGAGATACTCGTTCTTGGGTACTATCCATACTGATGGCCATGCTGGGATGTGGTGAAGGAAGTAGGAGGCTACTCTGTGTTCATCGGAAGAACAACATGATGGTGGTGCTGGCTAAAGCCATCTCGGGAGTAAGACCCAACTGCTTCTACCGGATAGATTGTGGGGAATGTACGTTGTGGGTGGTTGACATGAGCACCATTACCTCTTAGTGGTGTGTCCTTCCTCCTAGTGAAGGAACAATGATGTGTTGGTACTTCGACAGTGAATAAGACTACAACAACGCAAGGGAAACACCGGGCAACTAGACATGAATCTACAAGAGTTCAAATAAGTTACTCTCATATGTTTTTTGCATCTCAAAACTATTATTGATTGGAGTCTTACAAGATTTTAGCTAATTTACAACCCTCTACATTAAATATGGTGTTCAACATTTGTCTAATACGCGTTCAACATTTTTTAGTAAGTGCTCGACATTTTAATACTTATTCATCATTTTTCAAATACGTGTTCAACATTTTAATTCCTTATTTAATATTTCAAATAGTTGTTCAACATTTTTCACATACATAGTCAACATTTTTGGTTGAAATGCTTGATTCACGTTTTTATATGCTGGATAAAAAGTATTTCTTCAACATTTTTCAAGTACATATTCAAAAGTTTTTCGAATACTTTCTCAAAAAATTTCAAATAATTGTTCAATATTTTGTAAAATTATTCAATATGTTTTCTCATAATATACACATTCATAATATATTAAAGTATAGCAAAGTAAATAAAATCAAAGAACAAAACAGAAAATATGAAAAACGAAAAAAGGCTGTTGCCTTCCGTGCTAGTGGCCTGGCCCATGTAGGTGCTGCCCTCAGCGAGGGGGGTTCCTCCCCTCTCTCGCTAGGCACCCCGGGAACTCCGGAAAATCCTATGTAACGCACAATGCGTTAAAATGTCGGGTCTTCGCACAGGACCAAGAGGCAGCGATGCTATCTGGGCCGCCACATTACCGGTCGCGGGCATCTAGTTTTAGGAAACTTCTAGCCTTTCCCAGCCAGTTTTCCAAACTTTCTAGAAGGTTTCCTGAACCGGTTTTTCCTTTTTTTTCTTTTTCTTTTTTCTTTTTCATTTTCTGTTTCTTTTTTTTTCTGTTTTGTTTCAAAAAATGTTCTGGATTTTGAAGAAATGTTCTGGATTTGTAAAAAACTGTTCTGGATTTTCGAAAACTGTTGAAGCTTTTAAATTTTTTTCTTCAAATTCTAAAAATGTTTTTTTTAGAAAAATGTTCTGGATTTTCAAAAAAGGTTCTAAAATTTCAATTTATTTTCGGGATTTTAGAAAACTGTTCTGGATTTTGAAAAATGTTGTGGATTTTTAAAAAATGTTTTGGATTTTTAAAAAATGTTGTGAATTTTAGAATAATGTTCTAGCTTTTCAAAAAAACTCAATCTAAATTTTTTTTTGCTTTTTAAAAAATGTTCTAAGCTTTCAAAAAATGTTCTGGAATTTCAAAAAATATTCAGAATTTTCAAAAATGTTCTGGAATTTCAAAAAAATGAACTGGGGTTTCGAAAATGTTCTATAATTTCAAATTTGTTCGACAATGAAAAAAATGTTTGTGGTGAATTTCAGTAATTACTTTTGTATAAAACATTCACGTTTTCACTTTTGTTCTTATTTTTCCAAAAGAATATACACAAAAGAAATTTCAAAAATAATTTAATCTGTCTATATGTGTTATTCTAATGTATTTGCTTGCCATTTCACTCGAGCATGAAGTGGTTGCAGTAGCTAGGTACCTTGCTCGCGAACAGTGTGGTCGCGAGCTCGATTCCATTTGAAGCTGTGCGTTTTTTCTGATTTTTAAAGCTGCAGATTTTTGCCAACACACGCAACCTGCGTGGGCCGGTCCAGTCGGAGCTGCCCTACTGTGCGTTTTTTCTGATTTTTGAAGCTGCAGATTTTTGCCAACACACGCAACCTGCGTGGACCGGCCCAGTCGGAGCTGCCCTGTGCGAAGCCTCGGCATTCTGCCGCTGAATGCGGCACATAGGGTCTCCCACGAACTCGCTCGCTTAGGCAGGCAGTAGCTCGCACGCATAGGCAGGACGCCCGACTGGGCCGGCCCAGCTTTTTTTTAAACCAAAAAAATCTGATAACTTTATTTTTTTTTACATACTTTTCTGTTTATTTTTTTATTTTTCTGCTTATCTCGTTTATTTATTTTTGGCTAGTTTTTTATTCCCTTTTTCCTTTCTTATGAAAACGAACAAATGTTGCATTTACCAATCAGTTTTTTGAAAACATGAACAATTTTTAAAACAAAGAAAGAATTTGAAAGCGTGAACAATTTTTTAAGGCACGAACAATTGTTTGAATTTTAAAAATAAATTCTGGAACTGAGAACAATTTTGAAAATCATGGATAAATTTGGAAGCACAAAAATTTTTTAAAGCACAAACATTTTTTGAATCTTGAGAACAAATTTTGAAACCGGGAATATTTTTGCGAAATCCTTAATAAATTTGGAAGCACGAAAAATTCTTTAAAGAACAAATATTTTGTGAATCTTTAGAACAAAATTTTGAAACATGGAACAATTTTGAAAACCCACAAACAATTTTGGAAGTGCAGACAAATCTTTAAAGCAGGAACAGCTTTTTGAATCTTGAGAACAGATTTTGAAAATTAGAACAATTTTGAAAAATTCTAAACCAAAAAAAATAAATGCGAACAATTTCCGAAAACACAACATTTTTTGAATCTTGGGAACAAATTTGGAAAGCATGCATATTCTTCTAAAAACAACATTTTTTTGAAAACCAAGAACATTTATTGAAAATACAGAATCTTTTTGGAATTTATGAACATTGTTTGGAAAACAAGTTTTTGTGAATTCGGTACATTTTCTTAGAAATAATTCGAAGATGAACTTAGTCTAAAATTTGAATAAAATTATGAATTTTGGACATTTTGTGAAACTACAGAACAATTTATGAAAATACCAAACATTTCTTAAATTAACAAACATTTTTCTAAAATACCGAACATTTTTTGAAAATACCAAACATTTTTTAAAGTTATGAATGTTTATGAAAAACAGCAACTATTTGAAATTTAGAACAATTATATAAAAAACAAAAACATTTTTCAAATTTGAAGAACAATTTTCGAACAGGAACTTCCTTTAATAAACATAAAAAAACATAAACCAAAAAATATAAGGAAAAAAGAAAAAAAACAGAAACATAAAAACGAAAAACGAAAAAAAACGAAAAAAACGGTCCAAGGAAAGGTTCCCCAAACCGGTGGCGAAGCGAATTGGGCCGGCTCAAATAAGTTCGGGCAGTGTGCGGAGGCCCCGCTATTTGCCGCAAAATAGCATTTTCCGGGCACCCCGCTTAAAGCAAGAAATAGTCGCCGCGAAAAACCAGCAGAACATCCTGCAACCTGCGTAGGAAACCAATCTAACAAAATAAAATTGGAACCAAGCCAGTTAGTTTTTGTAGAGGTAAACCATCCTTTATTCATTGGGTAATCAGTTTACAGAAATTACAAAGGGGTCATGGCGTAACCCCAACCACATGTGGCGCCCCTCATCTAAGCTTGAAGCAAACTTAACTAAATTATGAGCATCAACATTCCGCTTGCGACGTTCGAAGATGAACTCGCACTTGGTGAAATTATTAGCGGCTAAAATGATCTCTTTCACGATTGCGTTGTGACTTCCCTCGGTGCCGTCATGGATATCTTTGACAACCCCTTCGCAGACACATGCAATCACGATTTGATCTAAACATAGATCTTGAGCTAGAGCTAAAGCTTCTCGACAAGAGATAGTCTTGACTGTAGGTGGATCCGTAACTCCTGGAATAATGATCGCTGAAGAGCCCAAGAACTTGCTTGTGTGGTCACGGCAAATAGCTGTCGCAGCTCCCATTCCATCGTTCTTGGGTAATCCACCATCAGCCTGGATTTTGGCCGCTCCCAGGGGAGGGGCGACCCACTACAAGAAATATGTCAACTTGCGACCCTCCGTATTGGTCACTAAAAGGTCGTTGTTTTCCATTTTGACCTTTTTTTGACCAAAACCAGTTGGTCAAAAGCTGGCCGTCGTTAATGAACTATAACGACCTTTTATATGATATGGTCGTCGAAGGTAACGACCAAAACAAAAGGTCATTGATCCTATGACCAATTGTTTTGGTCACTGACAGACTGCCCAGACCACGACGGATCTGACGTGGCAAGCTGACGTGGAAAAATTGTGACCAAATGAAAAGGTCATTGATTAGAATCAGCTCGGTCCAATTTGGTGTTTTACATGGGCCTAGCCCAGTATTTCAGCTTATTTATATTGTTTTATTTCTGCCAATTTTGGTCAGCTACATGGGCCAAGCCCATCATTGCAGCCTTCTTATTATTGGGTCAGCTACATGGGCCAAGCCCATCATTGCAGCCTTTTTATTATTGGGTCTAGCCTTTTCGTCTCAATGGTTTTAGCTTTTTATTAAAAAATCAAAAGGGTCCACTAGTCATACGAGTCCTAGTTGTCACATTCTGGTAAGTGGGTCCAACTGTCAGGGCCATATTCTTCTTACTTCAATTCAACAGTAGATAGATAACCAGTATTTAAATTGGCTCAGAGATAGAACACATATAATACTTTAGATAATATCAAACATATTCAGTATGGAGCTCCTGCTCTACAATTAACTTGTAATACAAGCTCTACAAGTATCGCAATCATAGTTACAAGCTCTACGAGTGTAATAACCAAATATTTCACAAGCTCTACAAGTGTTTTCTTCAGCATGGAGCTCCTTCGATAGCGATCAGATGCCGGACTCACTGGACGACGATAGTCAGGACTGGGCTAACAGAACGGCAACATGCCTTCCATGGTCGCCTTGTTACATGAAAGCTGACAAGAATCAGAAAAACTGGAGCCAATATATTATGAACATTCCATTCAAACGACAGTTCTTAATAGACTGATAACACAAATTCAGCTAGTACCATGCTTTTTGTTGTCGAGCTCGTTAAAATGAGATATTCATATAAGAAACAGAGACATAATATGAATATGCATGACATAGGTGCGGGTCATGCAAAAAACTACACTACAACACATTGCGCCTAAAAGAAAATACCATTCTACTACCACGACCATACATTCAACTGGCAAGATCTAACAATACTAGTCAGCACACGCATACTAACATCACAAAGGTAGGAGAGAATAAAGGGAACCAAGGGAGATACCTGTGGATGATAGCATCGACGATCATCTGGATTGAGTTAGCATTGGTGAGGAAGTGGATGCATTCGTTAGCTTGATGATCAATGGTGTGCTTTAGATGCACACAGCCATGAGCTTCTTGGCGTTGTTGCATCCGTTCACTCGATGATGGGTACTAATGCATCCAAGTAGAACAAAACCACCATCATTAACCCACAACTTCAAGTACAAGCAAGTAGTGAAAACAACTTGAGGAAAACACTGTAAATATCTATTTCATGTCATGTAGAGTTCAAACCGAATAAACCTATGCGTACGAAGGTGAAATATTACAAAGAAAGCACTCATCAGGTAGCAGTGCATACAAAATCTCTGTGTTAGCAGTAGTAAATACTCTCTGTGTTGGTAGTAGTAAAAACTCATGCAGTACCAAATTCAAAGATTTTATGTTGTAGCTCACAAAGTATGAAACAATAGTTAACAAGTCTTAGTCAGAGAAGCTAGAAGTGTCCCTTCAGAGAGACCAATACTTAGAACTGAGGCATGGATCATATTCTAAACACTACAGTATCAATAGCATGGCAGTAACAAATTAACAGTAGCAGGACATCAATGGGGCACAACTTATTTAGCTACTAATGTTCACCAAATCAAAGATTGTATGCTCTAGCTAACAAAAATATAATACCATGCTTAGGAACTCAGAGCGAGAAAAGTATGTGCTGCTTAAGAGATACCAAAATCGATACTGGTCAAGGATAAAAACAGGTAGATATCATATAATTCTCATCACAATCATACATTGAATTCATTAAAGGCTGCTGATTCATTTCTTAGACATAGAATTGGAAAATCACAAGAACAACAGATTAACAATGTGTACAAATAACACAAGGAGATCACCATCACATAGCAAAGGAAGAGAGTGGGACAGACCAAGGACTTACGGTGTGGACAGATCAAAGGTGCCTCCTCTTCCTCGATGGACAGATCAAAGAACTAACAACTATAGACATACACAAGGATCAGTGTTAGCAGAATTAAGATATATTTGTACAAGGCAATAAGAGGTACCAATCCATTGCAAGATAATAGAGAAAATATGTCAAAGTTATTCAGATTGACTAATGTATTTTTCATACTACCAAAATTCAAGATAAAAGATGTGTATTGATTCAACACTGCAAACTGATTTCTGAAAGCTTTACTCTGTAGATAAGTGAACGGAGCTATGTTTTTTGTTAACTCTAGTACCTATAAAGTTGACACAATGGCACAAGAGAAGATGATAAACTACTGCACCTATATATATCCACCTAAGAAAGGACTGATGGAAGTCAGGATCCCACTTATTCAAATTAGAGAAGTTCGTTTAACTTGCACAATCCAGAGAGAAATATGTCCAGTCTCAGAACAAAAGGAAAAAGACCAATATAAGCAAGAAATTACAACAAAGTAGACATAAATTATAACATAGCATCTCTAGCTATGTTGTTGTTTGTGTATTAAAACCAGTAGTGTCCATAGACGCAAATACAGAAGTACAATGCTTGAGATAAAATAAAAACATAATCTACAAAGCTTGGAGCATATGATATAGTAATTGGCATGCTGAATTTTTGCAGATAAGAATCAAATTGGCAAAGATAGTAACAATACAATATTGGGTGAACTTCCTCAAACAATTATCTTCAAACAAAACGAGTATACAATTCTACTCTTCCAAGGTACATTGTGTTGTTGTTTCTTTGCAAGTAGATTTCTCTTTAGGTTCATTATTGCTAGAACTTGGTTGCTAACTTTATAGTACAATTCAAATTCAAATTTATGCCAATAGTGTGTAAAACTATGATGGCATGCCACTATTGTTAAGAAGTTATGCATCTCCTGCAAAAGGGAAAACAAAGTTAGAGAGATGTTAGATCCATCCAAGATTTGTATGTTGCATAGACATGATCCAGTTATCATGATAGAATGACCATCCTGTAAAATGAAAGGCATGTGCTTCTCATTACAATTATTTTAATCTGAGTGTTTCTTTCTTCTCTTTGATTTATGCAAGCGGAGATGTAGCAGGCAGGGAGGCAGGGAGCCATCACATATGCATGTATGTATGAAGCAGAACATGAAAAGAGAAACATCTAATTAACTTGATTGCCTTGCACATGACACACAAGATGAAGAGCACTTGGACAGAAGCTACTATACTTGAACAACAATAATATTCTTACTAACACACAACAGATATTGCAATGGCATTCATAACATTTGAACGGTTGTAGTGTGGTTGCAGTGAGGCTACCTTCAAATTCTTGTAGATGAGGTCCTTGTCCTAGAGCTGGCCCAAGACCCACCAGACGCTCTCCATGAAGTTGATGTCCTGATTAATATAACCAAAAAGGTTACTCCATATATCCAACACTAAACACAATACAGACTGCAGAGCATGGAGAACACATACAGAACAGAAAATAGTGGATGATGATTATTTAAACTACTTCCGAATCTTTACTTCCCACAAGGACTGAACATACATTATTGTGTTAGATAATAAAATCATTTGAGAGGTAGGTTCACGGACATCCCCAATTCCACCACAACACCAGTGGAACAACTACCATGTCAATGGGCATAACTAAGCAGCTAACCTGCACCATAAGATTCAGATAATCGCAAAAGGCTAACATTGACAGCTTGCTGCTAGTGCATACTAGTATGATTCATAGAAGAGCAACCATCCAATTCGATGAGCACATAAAAGTAATTACGGTGGGCAAAGATGCCCCCCTCCCCCACCCCAAATATACACTAGTGCATAATATCACTGTTGGAAAGGAAGCACATCCAGTACACAATCATGAAAGGAGCAAATAGACAATTACTCTACTATAGGGATGAATACTTCCCTGCTGCACAAGGACAGGAGAAATGTGAATCAACTACACATACCTAGATGAACAGAATCAACATCACTTGCATCTCAAAACTAGGCTACTTCCTTAGAAACATCAAACAACCCATTTGGCCGAGTGGGAGAAGGGGTTACCTTGAGGACGTCAGCCATGGTGTGCCTCGGAGGGCCGGGCCTCCCAGTAGGGTCGCGGGAAGGTCAGGCGAACGGCGACCACGGCGGAAGGTCAGGGGGTTGGCAACGTAGTAGAAGCCCGTGGCGCAGTCGCGGAGGCAGGCGAGGCCACGCGACAAGGCACGGATCTAGCTCGACGACGGCATGGATCCAGAAGGCCCGCTGTGGTCGTGGCGGATCTGGCCACAGACTGACCTCGTCGGCTCAATCTGGTGACATGGGAGAAATGGAGAGGTACGACTCGACCTTGTAGGTGGTCGGAGAGTGGCGGGGAGAACACGGAGGCGAGGTCGTAGGCGACGGTGGCGACGAGGTGGTCGCGGAGTGGCTGATCGGCGGGGAAGGCGAGGAGTGAGGCAATGAGGAGCGGGAGGTGGCGCGCGGTTGCGGGCGGCGGGTGCAGGTGGTCATCGACGAAGGAAAGGAGGCGGGATTGGCCGCCGTAGGTGGGCGGCAGCGGTCCAATTGGGGGAGAGGTGAGAGGGGTCCGACGGGAGAGTTAGGGTTTGGGTTGCGGGTCGTGGGGAGAGGAGTGGTGTGCGGGGGAGAGGGGGAGAGGAGCTCGCGGTGGGTGAGTGGTGTGTTGGGGAGAGGGTGGCATTCGTCCATTGACAGGTGGGCTTGCGAGGAATTAGGCCCACATGTCAGTGCCCTCAACGACATGTGGTGTACGTGGGTGGGAGCTGCTTTCGGGTGGGTGTGGGTGGGGGAGAGGGTGAGAGGGTGTAGGCCGTTGGATCTGGGAGTATCCGACGGTCTCTAATGCTTGATCTGCGTAACATGCTCATAGACCAATCAGAATGAAGTATAGGCTTTGATGACGTTATGACCATCTAAATTGGTGATAATCGATTAACAATAGGCGGCTGCTACGAGTCAGTTGGATGATTTTGTCTAGAAATCATCCGCCGAGCTAGCCGCCTGATCTGCGCATTGGTGGTCGTTCGATCACATCAATATGTCATGACAGCACCGAGCGTGAAAAAACTTCAGCGCAGCACCAACGACATCCCCATGAAGCTTCATTGCAGCTCTCAACGGCGCGCCAAGAGCTCTAACACAGCACCACGGTGCCCGGCGAAGCTCCATTGCAGCATCGAGGAGCTCCAACGCAGCACCACGATGCCCGGCAGTGAGTTCCCTTCTCTTTTTATGACAATGTTTAAGTATTGTTCCCTCAAATAACTAGAGGTAGTTTCATACTAGGTGGGATTTTCGTTGATTCACTCGAAAGCGGGTCAAATTTTAACTACAACTGGCTCATAGTTTGTTCAAATGATTCCATATTTCGCACAAGTTTGCATCTTGGAATTACAAACAATGTTGCCAAAGGGAGTTTTCATTTTGTTTCCACGAAAAATTCATTTTCCATTTTTCGAGTGCCCCAAATGAGTATTTTTGTGAAGGACCTACCTAATATTCGTTGCAAAATTGGGCCAAATCATTTTTCTAAAATTTTAAGTCATATTTAATGTACAATTTACCAAATGGTTTGGTGTTAAAAGCTTTTGATCCACCTCTCATGAAAAAAGACAAAACTCTGCCGATTCAGCTCGAAGCGGGTCAAATTTGAACTAGAGGTGCCTCGTAGTTTGCTCTTTATTTTTTACAAAAATCATTTCTAGGTAAATAAGTATCTCTTTAATCATAGATCCAACAAAATTATGGCAAGATTAGCTATGAACGGTCATGCCCGCCGTTTCGACCGCATTTTTAAACGGGCATAAATAATTCAAAAAAAGTCAAAAAATGCAAAACCTTCGCGTTGTGTCGTCATATGTTACCTAGTTACCAGGAAAAATAATAAACTTGTAATACATAAATTATTTTAAAAAGTGTTTTCAGAAATGAGCTATCATGTGTGAAGATTCATGGCTTTCAAGCCAAATGATCAATCTTATGCACACATTCATGGCATATTTTGTTCAAATGATCTTATATTGTGCACGAGGGTGCATGTTGAAATGGCAAACAATGTTGCCAAAGGGAGTTTTCATTTTCTTTGCACAAAAAAATCATTTTCCTTTTTTTGAGTGCCCAAAATGAGTTTTTTTGTGAAGGACCTACCAAATATTCGTTGCAAAATTGGAAAAAAAATATTTTTATAAAATATTATTCCATATTTAATGCGCAATTGATAAATGTTTTGGTGTCAAAAGCTTTTGATCCACCTCTCGTGAAAAAGACAAAACTCTGTCGATTCAATTGAAAGCGGGTCAAATTTGAACTAGAGGTCCCTCATAGTTTGCTCTTTATTTTTTACAAAAAATATTTCTAGGTAAATAAGTATCTCTTTAATCATAGATCCAACAAAAGTATGGCAAGATTCAACCCTATCTATGAACGGTCATGCCTGCCGTTTTGACCGCATTTTGAAACGGGCATAAATAATTCATAAAAAATCAAAAAATGCAAAACCTTCGCGGTATGTCATCATATGTGACCAAGTTACCAGGAAAAATAATAAACTTGTAATGTTGTAATTATTTTAAAAAAGTGTTTCTTAGAAATGAGCTATCATGTGTGAAGATTCATGGTTTTCAAGCCAAATGATCAATCTTATGGCCACATTCATGGCATAGTTTGTTCAAATGATCTCATATTGTGCACAAGGGTGCATGTTGAAATGGAAAACAATGTTGCCGAAGGGAGTTTTCATTTTCTTTGCATAAAAAATTCATTTTCCTTTTTTCGAGTACCCAAAATGAGTCTTTTTGTGAAGGACCTACCAAATATTTGTTGCAAAATTGGACAAAATCATTTTTATAAAATATTAGGCCATATTTAATGCGCAATTGGCAAAATATTTGGGTTCCAAAAGCTTTTGATCCAACTCTAGTGAAAAACACAAAACTCTGTCGATTCAGTTGGAAGCGGGTCAAATTTGAACTGCAGCTGCCTTATAGTTTGCTCTTTATTTTTTTCCAAAAATCATTTCTAGTTACATAAGTATCTATTTAATCATAAATACATGGTTTGGTGGCGATACGTCAAGGTTTGGATAGTGGCCGAGTGCCCCAACTCCAGAGCGCGTAAACTCGCATGCCCGCCGCGTGGTCACCGTGTGACCGTGGTGTTGCCATGCATTCTGGGTGGCCTAGGCATGTCTAGTGGGTTGGGCACATCCCCAAGTCGGTGCTAGGAAGAAAATGACAACAGAATATTCTCACGAGGAGACCGAATTATGCTCAAACATGAATTATCAGCCAAGTGTTTGATAAGTTGTACGAGAAATGCACATGGATAATGAGGCGTGACTTTTGGCTGAGGATGATCATCTACTAAGAAGACTGTCTTCACAAATTTAAAGCTCAAATGGAGGAGCCTAGGTGGTACTTGCTTTACAAAGTACCACACTGGACAGAAATATGAATGTTGAAGCTAGCTCAAAATAATGAATGGATTGAGCTGAAATTTGGTGGAGGATGGTTATTTGAGCATAGGAAAGCGCTGTAGAAAACTGATATCATTTGGACATGCCGAAGTGGTACTTCCTTCACAATGCTCTTCTCTGGACAGAAACTTGGGAAAATTAGTGAGAGAAACTGGATTAATGAAATGAGCTCAAATTTGGTGTACGTAAGTTACATAGGTATGGTCATGCCCTGGTAAATTTTTACAAATAATGAAGTAATATATAATATAGTTGCTTCACAAAGTTTCTCTCTGGATAGAAACTTTGGAAATTTTTTAAGGAAGATTTACTAGGAAAATTGAGCTGAATATTATCATGTGGCAATTATTTGGGTATGTAAGAGTGACCAAAAAGTTTAAGGGTAATAGGAGGGGTCTAGATAGCACTTGCTTTGCAATGTGCCAATCTGGCCATAAAATAGAAACTGAACCTGGGCTCACATAGTTGATTTGATTGAGCTGTAATTTGTAGGAGGGTGATAATGTGGGTATATAAAGTCTCTGTATAAATTTCATGCCATTTGGATATATAAAAATGGTACTTCCTTCACAATGCTCTCTAGTGGACAGAAAACTGGGAAAAATATTGAGGGAAAGTGGTTAAATTAAATGAGCTAAAATTTGGTGGAGGGAGGTTTTATGGGCAGGGTCATGTCCTGGTAAATTTGCAACAATTATAAAGCAATATAAAATATAGTTGCTTCACAAACTGAAAATATTACTAGAAACAAAGATTGGATGGTGAGCTCTCATGGATTGTTAGATGGGGCTAATGTTTTTTGGAGAGCTATGATATGGACACATAGAAGATGTGGAAAAAATTCAACTCATTAGGATATGCACAGCTAGTACTCCTTCGCAAAGCTTCTAGGTGAACAAAAACTTTGGAAATTTGCCGAGGAAGATTTACTGGGAAAATGGAGCTGAATTTTGTCATGAGGCAATGATTTGGATAGGAAAGTGTGCCCAAAATTTTTGAGGGCAATCAAGAATATATAAATGTCACTTCTTTCCCAAAGTGTTGTTCTGAACAAAATAGGAAAATGAATATTGTTGAATTATTTTTGAACTAGGCAAGGAAGGTTTTTGACATATTTGACAAATATATAATCCAAAGAATTTATGAGAATTGTTTGGGAATATTTTGAATAACAGAAATATAGGTTGCTTCACAACCTAGGGCAAAAATTGACACATGGACATGACACATAGGCAAAACTGATGAGGTGACGCCTTGTCATCGCAACCCACCACAATTTACAAGGTTATGACCATCTGTATTGGTCGTGATCATCTAGAAATAAGGAAGTGGACCAGTGTTGTATGGTTTACGACCATTTCGTGTAAGGAAATTATGACCTTTCTGACCAAAATGGTCGTTATAGTTGAGGGTTTGGAGACCTCCGAACAGCTTACGACCAATTGGTCTCAAATGGTCGTAGATTTACGACCATTTCTTCCAGGGTCACTGACAGAAGGTCACAAGTTGACATATTTCTTGTAGTGACCCAACATGCCTGCCACATTCTTTGGTTGCCTCCGGGCGAGTGATTTGTTGCTGGATCCTTCTCCCTTATGCTATCAAGTTCAAAAATGTAGTTAGTAATATAACAAAGGAGTTTGTTGCATGTAGGCTTTGCAGGATACCTTCGTGTATCGCCTTACGACGCATGGACCATATAGCCCAAAGTGTAACCAGCAATCTCACTAGCCTCGAATGAAACAAGTCTTCAGAAGCTGCAAACAGCCACTGTTTGGCCCTTTGTTCTCTTGCCGATTGAATGTAGTCAACGATCTCTCCATCCTCCAGAGCCCATACACACCGAGCTATGGAGCATTCGAATAACGATGTCGCCATGAGTCCTGCCTCCCGCACAACTGACACTTATCATCGTCAGCCATGTGTCTATATTGTCGGACATCTTCCGTTGGGATCGAGTGTCTCGCAAGCCTCCACACAAAATTATGGATTTTACCAGGTATTTGACTGACCATAGTGTTGTCCATGATTTGGTCTCTCCCAAGGCGGAAGCCCCTGCATTTCCTTCTAGCCAGTCCTCTCGTTTCTTTCTCGTGTCCACCAACATGTGGTATGCCGATTTAACTGAGAAAAGTCCATTCTTCTCATAGTTCCATGCCCAATGGTCATCTACCTGTCTAGTGCAGATAGGAATGCTTAGGATAGCTACCACGTCTGCAGCCACAAAGTTCTGATTCAGAACTTACCTATTCCACGCTGCGTTGTGGCCGTTGATGAGTTCACTAACCATCCTTGGCGGGTTGGCAGACAAACAAGCTATCGGCCTGAAGGATGCTGGTTTAGGAATCCCATTTTCTGTCCATATATGTGTCGAGGTTCCATATCCAATACTCCTTATCAGGCCCTGGTTCAGCACTTCTTTCCCTTCCACACTGGCCTGCCAGATCTATGACGGCTTGCTACCCAGTTCAGTTGTAAGTATAGAGTCGTTCGGGTAATAAATTTCCTTCAATAGACGCGCACAGAGAGCGTCTGGTTGATGTAGCAATTGTCAAGACTATTTGTCCAGCTGAGCTAGGTTAAAGAGCTCAAAATCTCGGAACCCTAGGCCACCCATATGTTTCGCTTGTGTCATATCTTTCCATGAAACCCAAGCTGGCTTCCGCTTACCTTCTTTACTCCCCCACCATAATTGTCTAATCAATTTGTTAAGATGCTCACATAAACCCCTTGGCAATTTAAAGAAAGACATCAAAAACACCAGGACTGCTTGTGCCATCGACTTCACCAAGACCTCTTTACCTTGCTCCATAATCTGGCCTTCAAGAACTTAAATGCACCATTTTTCGATTTCCAATATCCGAGGGCATCCCTAGATATTTTTCGTTAAGGGTTTCATTGGGCACATTAAGAATGTTCTTTATCCCCTCTTTGGTTTCAGAAGGGCATCCCTTGCTAAAGAATATCGAAAATTTCAACGTGTTGATGCGCTGACCTGATGCTTGGCAATAACTTTCCAACAGGTTTGACACCTCATTCGCCCCTTCACCATTGGCTTTGAAGAATAGCAGGCTATCATCTGCAAATAGTAAATGGTTAACAGATGGTGCCATAGGCGCCACCTTGATTCCACCCAACTGAGATGACTGACTTAAATTTTTTAAGAGGCCCGAAAGGCCCTCCGCTGCCAACAAAAACAAGTAAGGGGAAATTGGGTCTCCTTGACGGATTCCTCTACTAGGCTTGAATTCCTGTAATTTACTCCCATTGAATAGAACAGAATAAGAAACCGAGCTAACTAGGCTCATAACAATATCAACCCATCTCTGAGGGAAGCCCAGCTTAAGCATGATTTCTTTTAAGTACTCCCACTCCAATCTGTCATATGCTTTCATCATATCCAATTTCAATGCACAATGAGGATGCTTCACAGCTTTGTTGCGTTTCATGAAATGCAAACACTCATATGCCACTATAATATTATCAGTGATCATCCTTCCTGGCACAAAGGCTGATTGTTCAGCTAAAATGATCTCAGGAAGCACCAACTTTAGCCGGTTTGCAATCACCTTTGAGGCTAGTTTGTACAGAACATTACACAAGGCGATAGGCTGAAACTGCGATAGCTGAGATGGCTTTTTAACCTTTGGGATAAGGACCAGGTAAGTTTGGTTGATACCTTCAGCGCTCTCCCTACCTTCGACATTTTCAGCACAGCCGAAGTCACCTCCTCGCCACAAACATCCCAATGTTTCTGGAAGAAATGCGTAGGGAAGCCATCCGGTCCCGGCGCTTTAGTAGGCAACATCTGGTATAGAGCTGTTTTGACCTCCTTCTTGGTGTACTTCGCATCCAGAAGGGCGCGCATGTCATCAGTTACCTCCTGAGGGACCGATTCGAGAACTTCTTGCATATTAGAACACCCCTCCATCGTGTACAGGTTCTTATAGAATTTCATGATCATATCTTCGAGTTCTGCATGGTCCTCGGTAATTTGGCCATCTGGTCTAGCCAGGGTCGTGATCTTGTTCTTCCTTCTTCTCATCAAAGCCCTCTGCTGAAAGTACTTGCTGTTTTTATCCCCGTGAGTGAGCCAGTCCACATGGGATCGTTGACATTGCAAGATCTCCTCTCTATGGTATGGCTCCACTAGCCGATTAGTGGCCATGATTTCTAGCCGGCTAGGGCCAGTCCTCCCTGGTATATGTTGGGGAATGTTGCATGGGAAACAAAAAGTTTCCTACACACACTCAAGATCTATCCATGATGATGAGCATCTACGAGGAGGAGAGTGGATCTACATACCCTTGTAGATCGCTAAGCGGGGAAGCGTTCAAAAATGCGGTTGATGTAGTCGAACGTCTTCGCGATCCAAATCACCGAGCATCCCGCGATCCAATCACGATCCATCCCGATCTAGCGCCAAACGGACGGCACCTCCGCGTTCAGCACACGTATAGCTCGATGACGATCTCCGTCTTCTTGATCCAACAAGAGGGAGCGGAGAGGTAGATGAGTTCTCTGGCAGCGCGACGGCGTGGCAGCAATGGTGGTGGAACTATTCCAGCAGGGCTTCGCCTAAGCACCGTTGAAACAATCTAGAGGAGAAACTACGATCTAGAGGAGAGGGTAGCATGTGGCTGATTTCTACTATCAAAAACCCTCAATACCTCTAGTATATATAGGAGGAGGGAGGGAGGATACTTGTCCCCCAAGGGGCCAACCCTTGGTTTGGCCGAAGTGGGAGGAGGAGGAGTCCTCCTCCAATCCTAGTAGGATTAGGACTCCTTCTCTCCCACTTGGAAACCTTCTTTCCACCTTGGGTTTCTCCTCCCAGCCACATGGGCCTCTTATGGGACTTCGGCCAGCCAACTAAGGGCTGGTATACCTTCTCCCACAGCCCATGTAGCCTCTTGGGTCGAAACACCCCTCCCAATGGTCCCCCGGTACCCTCCCGGCACTCCTGGTACACTATCGATGAGCCCGAAACTTTTTCGGCCACCAAAATAGGACTTTCTATTATCAATATTTACCTCCGGACCATTCCAGAGCTCCTCGTGACTTCCAGGATCTCATCCTGGACTCCGAACAACATTCGGTCGCCACCATACATAACTCTATACTACCAAAACATCACCGAACCTTAAGTGTGCAGACCCTGCGGGTTCAAGAACTATGCAGACATGATTGAGAGACCTCTACGGTAAATAACCAATAGCGGGACTTGGATGCCCATATTGGTTCCTACATATTCTACGAAGATTTTATCAGTTGAATCTCTATGTCAAGGATTCAGTTAATCTCGTACGTTGTTCACTTTGTTCTTCGGTATGTTACCTGCCCGAGATTCGATCGTCGATATCTCTATACCTAGTTCAATCTCGTTACCGACAAGTCTCTTTACTCTTTCTGTAATACAAGATCCCGTGGCCAACACTTTAGTCACATTGCTTTCAAGGCTTGTTGTGATGTTGTATTACCGAGTGGGCCTTGAGATACCTCTCCGTCACATGGAGTAACAAATGCCAGTCTTGATCCATACCCACTCAACAGACACTCTCAAAGGTACCTGTAGAGCACCTTTATAGTCATCCAGTTACGTTGCAACATTTGATACACATAAGGCACTCCTCTAGTGTCAGTGAGTTGCATGATCTCATGGTCATAGGAACAGATACTTGACATGCAGAAAAACTATAGCAATAAACTAACACGGTCATATGCTATGTTTATAGGTTGGCTCTTGTCCATCACATCATTCTCCCAATGATGTGATCCCGTCATCAAATGACATCTCATGTCAATGGCTAGGAAACCTTGACCATCTTTGATCAACGAGCTAGTCTACTAGAGACATACTAGGGACAAAGTGTTGTCCATGTATCCACACATGCAATGTGTTTCCAGTCAATACACTTATAGCATGGATAATAAACAATTATCATGACCAAGGAAATATAATAATAACCATTTTATTATTGCCTCTAGGGCATATTTCCAACAGTATATTCTTCAGAACCTCTAGTTCTCTCTTGAGTTGTTTGATCTCCTTCTTCACGCTCCTGAAGGTGTGACGGTCCCAGCTGAATAAATTCTCACTCAGGTTATGCAATTTCTCCTTCACATCAGCTGTGGTTGTTCCTTTTTGTTTGCTATTCCACTTCTCTTTCATGAAATCGCGTAGATTGGCATGTGTCTCCCACGCGACCTCATACCTGAATGTCCTCGGCCTCCTATCTGCCTCCCCTTCCTCTTGCAGAAACAAAACTATCGGGCTATGGTCAGAGCATGCTGAAATCTTGTTGCTAACGTGGGCGTTGGGAAAAACAGAGTTCCATTCAGCATTCGCCACTACCCTGGCCAGTCTGACCCTTGTGTACGTTCCTCCTGAGACCATCTTCTCAGAAGTCCACATCCTTCCTTTATAACCCAGATCAGCAAGTTCACAAATATCTAGTGCATCCCGAAAACTATCCATCTGCCCTTGTCCTCTTGAGTTCACCCCGTCATGTTCAGACTACAAGAGAACCTCATTGAAATCACCAAGTGCTGCCCAAGGAGGTTGGACGCACCTGCGATAGATGTCAACGTATCCTAAGCCTTGTACCTCTCCATGACCTGGGCCTCTCCATACACACACGTTAGCCTCCAAGGTGAAGGCCCTAGTTCCATAATATTAGTGTCAATATGATGTTGGGGAACATTGCATGGGGAAAAAAATTCCTACGCACACGCAAGATCTATCCATGGTGATGAGCATCTACGAGAGGGAGAGTGGTGTTGGAAATATGCCCTAGAGGCAATAATAAATTAGTTATTATCATATTTCCTTGTTCATGATAATTGTTTATTATCCATGCTATAAATTGTATTGATCGGAGACTTAGATGCATGTGTGGATACATAGACAAAACCATGTCCCGAGTATGCCTCTAATGGACTAGCTCATTTATCAAAGATGGTTAAGGTTTCCTAGCCATGGACATGAGATGTCATTTGATAACTGGACCACATCATTAGGAGAATGATGTGATGGACAAGACCCAAACTACAAACGTAGCATATGATCGTGTTAGTTTATTGCTACTGTTTTCTGCATGTCAAGTATATGTTCCTATGACCATGAGATCATGCAACTCACGGACATCGGAGGAGTGCCTTGTGTGTATCAAACGTCGCAACGTAACTGGGTGACTATAAAGGTGCTCTACAGGTATCTCCGAGGGTGTCTGTTGAGTTGGCATGGATCAAGACTGGGATTTGTTACTCCGTGTGACGGAGAGGTATTTCAGGGCCCACTCGGTAATACAACATCACAATGAGCCTTGCAAGCAATGTGACTAATTGTTAGTTGCGGGATCTTGTATTATGGAACGAGTAAAGAGACTTGCCGGTAACGAGGTTGAACTAGGTATGGAGATACCGACGATCGAATCTCGGGCAAGTAACATACCGAAGAACAAAGGGAACAACATACGAGATTAACTGAATCCTTGACATAGAGGTTCGACCGATAAAGATCTTCGTAGAATATGTAGGAACAATGTAGACATCCAGGTCCCGCTATTGGTTATTGACCGTAGAGGTGTCTCAGTCATGTCTACATAGTTCTCGAACCCGCAGGGTCTGCACACTTAAGGTTTGGTGACATTTCGGTAGTATAGAGTTATGTATGGTGGTGACCGAAGTTTGTTCGGAGTCCCGGATGAGATCTTGGATGTCACGAGGAGCTCCGGAATGGTCCGGAGGTAAAGATTCATATATAGGAAGTCCTGTTTTGGTCGCCGGAAAAGTTCTGGGCTTATCGGTAGTGTACCGGGAGTGCCGATAGTGTACCGGGAGACCTCCGGGAGGGGTATTTCGACCCAAGAGGCTTCATGGGCTGTGGGAAAGTATTAACCAGCCCTTAGTGGTCTGGTGGAATAGCCACAACAGGCCCATGCGGTTTGGAAGAAGAAACCCAAAGAGAAAAGAGTGGAAAAAGGCAAAAAGGAAGAGTCCTACTCCTACTAGGAGTGGAGGAGGAGTAGGACTCCTCCCCCTTGGCTTCGGCCGACTCCAAGAGGGGCTCAGCCCTGCGCCAAGGCCTCCTCTCCCTCCCTCCTATATATACTAGTGGAATAGAGGGTTTTTGCACAGAATATACGGCCACGTGCTACCCGTTCCACCGGTGCATAGTTTCTCCTCTAAATCTGATTTCTGCAGTGCTTAGGCAAAGCCCTGCCAGAATTGCTCCACCACCATCGCTGGAGTGTCGTCATGCTGCCAGTGAATTCATCTTCCTCTCCACCTTCTCTTGCTGGATCAATACGGTGGAGATCGTCATCAAGATGCACGTGTGTTGAACGCGGAGGTGTCGTCCGTTCGGTACTAGATCAGAAGGATCGTGATCAAGGCCACGGGACATTCGTGATTGGATCGCGGGACGGATCGTGACGAGATCGAGGGATTGTTCGTGATTAGATCGCGGGACGCTCGGCGATTTGGATCGCGAAGACGTTCGACTACACCAACCGCGTTTCTTAACGCTTCCCGCTTAGCGATCTACAAGGGTATGTAGATCCACACTCCCTCTCGTAGATGCTCATCACCATGGATAGATCTTTGTGTGCATAGAAAAAAATTTGTTTCCCATGCAACGTTCCCCAACAGGGGTATCAGAGCTAGGTCTATGTGTTGATGAGATCTCGAGTAGAACACAAAAGGTTTGGGGGCGTTGATGCTTAGATTGCTTCCTCCCTTGGTCGGATTTTGGTTCAGCGGTATTGTGAGATGAAGCGGCCCAGACCAACATTACTCGTACGCTTACGAGAGACCGGTTCCCTCGACCACAACTTGTTGCATAGATGGCTTGCGGGTGCCAGTTTCTCTCACTTTAGTTGAATCGGATTCGACAAAGGCGGTCCTTGAGAAGGTTGAAAAGCAACTAGTGTATCACCGTTGTGGTTTTTGCGTAGATGAGAATTGTTCTTGCTAGATACCCGTAGAAGCCACGTAAAACATGCAACAACAATTAGAGGATGTCTAACTTGTTTTTGCAGGGTATGTTGTGATATGATATGGCCAATTACATGATGTGATATATGTGATGTATGAGATGATCATGTGATGTATAGATTATCACGACTTGCATGTCGATGAGTACGGCAACCGGCAGGAGCCATAGGGTTGTCTTTAATTATTGTATGACCTGCGTGTCAATCATTAAGTGCTATGTAATGCTTTACTTTATCGCTAAACGGTAGCAATAGTAGTAGAAGCATGATGGGCGTGACAACCCCGATGGCGACACGTTGATGGAGATCAAGATGATGGAGATCATGGTGTCATGCCAGTGACGATGGAGATCATGCCGATGCTTTCAAGATGGAGATCTAAAGCACAAGTTCATGGCCATATCATGTCACTTAAGAATTGCATGTGATGTTAATACTTTTATGCACCTTGTTTTGCTTAGTACGACGGTAGCATTATAAGGTGATCCCTCACTTAAATTTCAAGATAAATTGTGTTCTCCCCGAGTGTGCACTGTTGCGAAAGTTCGTCGTGTTGAGACACCACGTGATGATCGGGTGTGATAGACTCTACGTTCACATACAACGGGTGCAAGCCAGTGTTGCACGCGCAGAACACTTGGGTTAAACTTGACGAGCCTAGCATGTACAGACATGGCCTCGGAACACAAGAGACCAAAAGGTCGAACATGAGTCATATAGTAGATATGATCAACATGATGATGTTCACCATTGTAACCACCTCAACTCACGTGATGATCGGACTTGAGTTGGTGAATTTGGATCATGTATCACTCGAATGACTGGAGGGATGTCAATTTGAGTAGGAGTTCTTAAGTAATATGATTAATTGAACTCATTATCATGAACATAGTCAGTAGTGTCTTTGCAAATTATGTTGTAGACTAATTGCTCGCGTTGTAGCTCCCTTGAATTTTTATATGTTCCTAGAGAAATAGAGTTGAAAGATGATGGTAGCAATATTGCGGATTGGCTCCATGATCTGAGGATTGTCCTCGTTGCTACACAGAAGGCTTACGTCCTTAATGCACCACTTGGTGCGCCAACCCCTCTAGCATCGTCTGTAGATGTTGTGAACATCTGACAGGTATGTGCTGATGACTACTTGATAGTTTACTGCATCATGCATTACGGCTTAGAATTGAGGCTTCTAAAAGTTTTGAACGTCACGGAACATATGAGATGTTCTAAGAGCTGAAATTAGGATCTCAGGCTCGTGCCCGTGTTACGAGATATGAGATCTCCAACAAGATTCTTTGTCTGCAAGATGAACAAGAATAGCTCAATCGTTGAGCATGTGCTTAGATTGTCTGGGTGCTACAATCGCTTGAATCGAGTGGGAGTTCATCTTCCAGATAAGATAGTGATTGATATAGTTCTCCAAGTCACTTTCACTAAGCTACTAGAACTTGGTGATGAACTATAAAATGCCAGGGATAGCATTAATGATCCCTGAGATGTTCGCGATGTTTGACACCGCGAAGGTAGAAATCAAGAAGGAGCATTAAGTGTTGATGGTTAGTATAACCACTAGTTTCGAGAAGGGCAAGGGCAAGGTGGGAAACTTCATGGATGGCAAGTCAGTTGCTGCTCCAGTGAAGCAACCCAAAGTTGAACCCAAACCCGAGACTAAGTGCTTCAATTATGAGGAGAGAGGTCACTGAAGCGGAACAACCCTAGATACTTGGTAGATAAGAAGGCTAGCAACGTCGACAGAAGTATATTTGATATACGTGTTATTAATGTGTACCTTGCTTGTACTCCTAGTAGCACCTGGCTATTAGATACCGGTTCGGTTGCTAAATGTTAGTAACTCGAAGTAAAAGCTACGGAATAAACGGATACTAGCTAAGTGTGAGGTGTCAATGTGTGTTGGAAATGTTTCCAAGGTTGATGTGATCAACATCACACGCTCTCTCTACCTTCGAGATTAGTGACGAACCTAAATAAATGTTATTTGGTGTTTTTGCGTTGAGCATGAACGTGATTAGATCATGTTCATTGCAACACGGTTATTCATTTAAGTTAGAGAATAATGGTTATTCTATTTACATGAATAATACCTTCAATGGTCATGCACCTAGTAAAAATGGTTTGTTGAAACTTGATCGTAGTAATACACATGTTCATAACATTGATGCCAAAAAGATACAAAGTTAATAATAATAGTACCACATGCTTGTGGCACTGCCGCTAAATGTCATATTGGTATAAAGCGCATGAAGAAACTCCATGCTGATGGATCTTTGGACTCATTCGATTTCGAATTGGTTGAGACATGCGAACCATGCCTCTTGGTCAAGATGACCAAGGACCCCGTTTTCTGTTTTGATGAAGCGGGCAAGTGATTTATTGGAAATGATACATGTTGATGTATACAATCCAATGAGTCTTGTGGCGTGCGGTGAATATCGTTATTTTCTTACCTTCACTGATGATTTGAGTAGATATAGTGTATATTTACTTAATGAAACACAAGTCTGAATCGTTTGAAAGGTTCAAGCAAATTCAGAGTGAAGTTTTAAGATCATCGTGACAAGAAGATAAAAATGTTTGCGCTATGATCGTGGAGGTGAGTATCTGAGTTACGAGTTTGGCATACAACCTTAGACAATGTGAGAATTGTTTTCACAACTCACGCCACCTGGAACACCATAGTGTGATGGTGTGTCCGAACGTCGTAGTCATGCTCTATTGGATATGGTGCATGCTATGATGTCTCTTATCATTTTGCTACTATAATTTTGGGGTTGTGCATTAGAGACAACTACATTCACTTTAAATAGGGCACCATCTAAATCCGTTGAGATGACACCGTGTGAACTATGGTTTGATAGAAACCTAAGCTGTCATTTCTTAATGTTTGGGGCTGTGACGCTTGTGTGGAAAATGTTTTCACCTAATGAGCTCGAACCCAAAGCAAACAAATGCATCTTCATAGAATACCCTAAGAACAGTTGGGTGAACCTTCTATCTCAGATCCAAGCATAAAATGTTTGTTGCTAAAACTGGGTCCTTTCTCGATAAAGGGTTTCTCTTGAAAGAATTGAGTGGGAGGAGGATAGAACTTGATGAGGTTATTGAACCTCTACTTCAACCAGAAAGTGGCGCAGCGCAAAAAGATGTTTCTATGAAGCCTACGTCAGTTGAAGAGGAAGTTAATGATGATGATCATGAAAGCTTCGGATCAAGTTACTATCGACCTACAAGGAAAATAGAACTTGATGAGGTTATTGAACCTTTACTTCAACCAGAAAGTGGCGCAGCGCAGAAAGATGTTTCTGTGAAGCCTACGTTAGTTGAAGAGGAAGTTAATGATGATGATCATGAAGCTTTGGATCAAGTTACTATCAAACCTCGTAGGGCAACAAGGATGTATACTGCTCCTGAGCGGTACGACAACCCTGTCTTGGAGGTCATGTTGTTGGACAATGATGAACCTACGAACTATGGAGAAGCGATGATGGGCCCGGAAACCAACAAATGGTTAGAGGCTGTGAAATCCGAGAAAGGATCCATGTATGAAAACCAAGTATAGACTTTGGTGGACTTGCTCGTTGGATGGCAGGTCGTTAAGTACAAATGGATCTTTAAAATGAAGACAGACGCTGACGGTAAATGTTACCATTTGTAAAGCTCAACTTGATCCAAAGTAGTTTACGACAAGTTCAAGGAGTTGACTGCGATGAGACTTTCTCACTCGTAGCGATGCTAAAGTCTGTTGGAATTATGTTAGAAGTTGCTGCATTTTTCAATTATGAAATCTAGCAGATGGATGCCAAAACATCGTTTCCTTCCTTAAGGAAAGGTTGTATGAGATACAACCAGAAGGTTTTGTCAGTCCTAAGGATGCTAATAGGTGTGCGAGCTTCAGTGATTCTTCTATGAACTGAAGCAAGCATCTCGGAGTTGGAATATACACTTTGATGAAGTGATCAAAGTTTTTGAGTCTATACAAAGTTTACGAGAAACTTGTATTTGCAATAAAGTGAGTGGGAGCATTATAGAGTTTCTGATAAGTATATGTGGATGACATATTGCTATTCGGAAATGATGTAGAATTTCTGGAGAGCATAAACGGTTGTTTGAAAAGAGTTTTTCAAAGGAAGACCTGGATAAGCTACCTAATTGTTGAGCATCAAGATCTATAGAGATAGATCAAGATACTTGATGAGATTTTCAATGAGTACATACCTTGACAAGATTTTGAAAGAGTTCAAAATGGATCAGTCAGAGAAAGAGTTCTCGCCTGATTTGTAAGGTATAAAGTTGAGTAAGACTCAATGCCCAGTGACTGCAGAAGATGGAGAAAAGATGAGTGTCATCCCCTATGCTTCAGCCATAGGCTCTATCATGTATGCAATGTTGTGCACAAGACCCAATGTCAGCCTTGCCACAAGTATGGCCAGAAGGTTACAAAGTGATCCTAGAATGGAGCACTGGACAACGGTCAAGATTATGGAGGTGATAAAGAGTTCGTCGTAAAGAGTTATGTCGATGCAAGCTTTAACACCAATCCGGATGACTCGAAGTAGCAATCTGGATACGTATAGTGGAGCAGCCATTTGGAATAGTACCAAGTGGAGTGTGGTAGCAGTGTTTACGGTTTGACACAAAAATTTGCAAAGTATACACGGATCTGAATGTCACAGACCCATTGACTATAAAGACCTCTCTCACATGCAAAGCATGATCGAGCCCCAGAACTCATTGGGTGTTAGATTCATAACAATGCGAATCACATGGTGATGTGAACTAGACTATTGACTCTAGTGCAAGTGGGAGATTGTTGGAAATATGCCCTAGAGGCAATAATAAATTAGTTATTATCATATTTCCTTGTTCATGATAATCGTTTATTATCCATGCTATAAATTGTATTGATCGGAGACTTAGATTCATGTGTGGATACATAGACAAAACCATGTCCCTAGTATGCCTCTAATGGACTAGCTCGTTGATCAAAGATGGTTAAGGTTTCCTAGCCATGGACATGAGATGTCATTCGATAACGGGATCACATCATTAGGAGAATGATGTGATGGACAAGACCCAAACTACAAACGTAGCATATGATCGTGTCAGTTTATTGCTACTATTTTCTGCATGTCAAGTATATGTTCCTATGACCATGAGATCATGCAACTCGCGGACATCAGAGGAGTGCCTTGTGTGTATCAAACGTCGCAACGTAACTGGGTAACTATAAAGGTGCTCTACAGGTATCTCCGAGGGTGTCTGTTGAGTTGGCATGGATCAAGACTGGGATTTGTTACTCCGTGTGACGGAGAGGTATCTCAGGGCCCACTCGGTAATACAACATCACAATGAGCCTTGCAAGCAATGTGACTAATTGTTAGTTGCGGGATCTTGTATTACGGAACGAGTAAAGAGACTTGCAGGTAACGAGGTTGAACTAGGTATGGAGATACCGACGATCGAATCTCGGGCAAGTAACATACCGAAGAACAAAGGGAACATCATACGGGATTAACTAAATCCTTGACATAGAGGTTCGACCGATAAAGAGCTTCGTAGAATATGTAGGAACCAATTTGTACATCCAGGTCCCGCCATTGGTTATTGACCGTAGAGGTGTCTCGGTCATGTCTACATAGTTCTCGAACCCGCAGGGTCTGCACACTTAAGGTTTGGTGACGTTTCGGTAGTATAGAGTTATGTATGGTGGTGACCGAAGTTTGTTTGGAGTCCCGGATGAGATCCTGGATGTCACGAGGAGCTCCGGAATGGTCCGGAGGTAAAGATTCATATATAGGAAGTCCTGTTTTGGTCGCCGGAAAAGTTCCGGGCTTATCGGTAGTGTATCGGGAGTGCCGGTAGTGTACCGGGAGACCCCCGGGAGAGGTATTTCGACCCAAGAGGCTTCATGGGCTGTGGGAAAGTATTAACCAGCCCTTAGTGGGCTGGTTTAATAGCCACAACAAGCCCATGCGGTTTGGAAGAAGAAACCCAAAGAGAAAAGAGTGGAAAAAGGCAAAAAGGAAGAGTCCTACTCCTACTAGGAGTGGAGGAGGAGTAGGACTCCTCCCCCTTGGCCTCGGCCGACTCCAAGAGGGGCTCAGCCCTGCGCCAAGGCCTCCTCTCCCTCCCTCCTATATATACTAGTGGAATAGAGGGTTTTGCACAGAATTTACGGCCACGTGCTACCCGTTCCACCGGTGCATAGTTTCTCCTCTAAATCTGATTTCTGCAGTGCTTAGGCGAAGCCCTGCCGGAATTGCTCCACCACCATCGCCGGAGCGCCGTCAGGCTACCGGTGAAATCATCTTCCTCTCCACCTTCTCTTGCTGGATCAAGACGGTGGAGATCGTCGTCAAGCTGCACGTGTGCTGAACGTGGAGGTGCCGTCCGTTCGGTACTAGATCGGAAGGATCGTGATCAAGGCCACGGGACGTTCGTGATTGGATCGAGGGACGGATCATGACGAGATCGAGGGATTGTTCGTGATTATATCGTGGGACGCTCGGCGATTTGGATCGCAAAGACGTTCGACTACACCAACCGCGTTTCTTAACGCTTCCCGCTTAGCGATCTACAAGGGTATGTAGATCCACTCTCCCTCTCGTAGATGCTCATCACCATGGATATATCTTCGTGTGCGTAGGAAAAATTTTGTTTTCCATGCAACGTTCCCCAATAAGTGGATCTACGTACCCTTGTAGATCGCGGTTGGTGTAGTCGAACGTCTTCGTGATCCAAATCGCCGAGCGTCCCGCGATCTCATCATGATCCGTCCCACGATCCAATCACGATCCGTCCCGTGAAATCTTCATGATCCGTCCCGCGATCTCATCACAATTCGTCTCGCAATCTTGATCACGGTCCTTCCGATCTAGCGCCGAACGGACGGCACCTCCGCATTCAGCACACGTACAACTCGATGACGATCTCCGCCTTCTTGATCCAACAAGAGGGAGCGGAGAAGTAGACGAGTTCTCCGGCAGCGTGATGTCTCCGCGGTGATGGTGATGGAGCAATTCCGGCAGGGCTTCACCTAAGCACTGCAGAAAACCGATCTAGAGGAGAAACTATGCACTAGAGGAGAGGGTAGCACGTGGCTGAAAATCTAGTGCAAAACCCCTAAAACCTCTAGTATATATAAGAGGAAGAGAGGAGGAGGCTTGGCACAAGGGCCAAGCCCTCTAGGCTTCGTCCGAAGTAAGAGGAGAGGAGGAATCCTCCTCCAATCCTAGTAGGACTAGGTCTCCTCCTTATTTTGGTCTTTTTGCCTTTTTTTCCACCTTTTTCTCTTTGGGCTTTTCTTCCCAGACGCATGGGCCTTATGTGGGACTTCCACCAGCCCACTAAGGGCTGGTATTCACTCTCCCACAGCCCATGTAGCCTCTTGGGTCGAAATACCCCTCCCGATGGTCTCCCGGTACACTACTGATGAGCCCGAAACTTTTTCGGCGACCAAAATAGGACTTCCTATATATCAATATTTACCTCCAGACCATTCTGAAGCTCCTCGTGACGTCCGGGGTCTCATCCGGGACTCCGAACAACCTTCGGTCACCACCATGCATAACTCTATACTACCGAAACGTCACCAAACCTTAAGTATACAGACCCTGCGAGTTCGAGAACTATGTAGACATGACCAAGACACCTCTACGGTCAATAACCAATAGCGGGACCTGGATGCCCATATTGGTTCCTACATATTCTACGAAGATCTTTATCGGTCGAACCTCTATGTCAAGGATTCAGTTAATCCCGTATGATGTTCCCTTTGTTCTCCGGTATATTACTTGCCCGAGATTCGATTGTCAGTATCTCCATACCTAGTTCAACCTCGTTACCAGCAAGTCTCTTTACTCGTTCTGTAATACAAGATCTCGTGGCTAACACTTAGTCATATTGCTTGCAAGGCTTATTGTGATGTTGTATTACCGAGTGGGCCTTGAGATACCTCTCTGTCACACGGAGTAACAAATCCCAGTCTTGATCCATGCCAACCCGACAGACACCCTCGGAGATATCTATAAAGCACATTTATAGTCGCCCAGTTACGTTGCGACGTTTGATACACACAAGGTACTCCTCCGGTGTCAGTGAGTTGCATGATCTCATGGTCATAGGAACAAATACTTGACATGCAGAAAACAGTAGCATAAACTGACGCGATCATATGCTACGTTTGTAGTTTGGATCTTGTCCATCACATCATTCTCCTAATGATGTGATCCCGTTATCAAATGACATCTCATGTCCATGACTAGGAAACCATAGCCATCTTTGATCAACGAGCTAGTCTATTAGAGGCATACTAGGGACATGGTGTTGTCTATGTATCCACACATGTATCTGAGTTTCCGATTAATACAATTATAGCATGGATAATAAACGATTATCATGAACAAGGAAATATGATAATAACCAATTTATTATTGCTTCTAGGGCATATTTCCAACATATGATATCTCGAGTAGCCCATAACTTCTAGCTTTATTGCATCATTCCAAAAATATTACAATTCCACCACTTCTACGAGAGCTACTTACCGCAAAAGACCTATCATAACCAAAGGTTTGCGCAAGGATCTTGGCCCGTGCACTTTGTATTTGTGTTTCCACTAGGCATAACACGGCCGGGGCAAATTTCTCCATGAGATCACGGACTTCACGAACTGTCGCGGGGTTGCCCAAACCACGGCAGCTCCAACATAATGTATTCATTTCGCGCGGTAGCACTCCTCTAAGGAGCCCGCCGATGATGCATTTAACATGTCTAGATCCTCTGTATCACTGTTCTTAGCCATGCGGACTGCAGGAGAGCCCGTCAAATCCCCTGTCCTGAACTTCTTATGCCTCTTGTTCTCTTTCCTTGGTGACACATAAACGGGAGGCAAAGGGGGAACCGAGACTTGCTCCTCCCTAACAACAACTGGTAGCTAGTTTTCCTCTTCGGTCCCCATCAAAGGTGGGGCGGCTGACGTGTTCTCCACAGAAGTTCTCTTATTCGACGAAAGGTTAGGGTCCAAAAACCCTACTGTCGTTGTTTCCTCCACCGCCGCTGGTTCCCTTTCAGAGTTCTGCACTTCTGTTCTATCCTCTTCTCCCTCTGTTCTCCTCGGATGTGTCTGTTGATTTGCATTAAAACGCCAGCTCTGATTAGAACCAAACCAGTTAGTGATCCGGCTCAATATGAGTGTCGAAGCAATCCATCTAATCCTCTATCGCTAGATGGGCCAGCCCAATACGTGCTCCTAGGGAGCGGTTTGTAGGAGCTTCTAAAACCCTCTTTTTTTTACTTTGTGTATTTCTTTGTCCATTTTTTGATTGTTTTTCTTTTGATTTTTGGTTTTCTGTATTTCCTTTACTGGTTTTCTTAAGTTTAATTTTATTGACCTTTTATTTTTTATGTTAGTTTCAATACATTTTTTTACATCGTGTAACCATTTTTGTAAATGCACAAACATTTTTCTTTGAAATTTGGGATTTGAAAATTTTAATGAAGATCTTTTTAAATGCTAACAACAATTTTTGAAATTTACTAGAATATTTTTTTTAAGTTACAGGAACATTATATCTTACACTGCATGAGCAGTTTTCGAACGTGCAATGAACATTTTTTGAATTTATATATAATAATTTGCATTCAGAAATATGAATAGAAGTAATTGAAAAACAACGCTCCTCTGTGCTGGGTTGGCTTATTAAGGAAGCGCTTTTTTTTTGGAAGAGGTATTTGTATGACTTCATATTCCTTTGGTAACACCTCGGCAGATCACAGCACGCTATTGAGTAGAGTGACCAAAGTATTGTTGTGTAGAACTCAAAAGAAAAGGTATTTTTGTGTGGATGCAAGCGAATTGATTTCGTGAATTTGTCAGAAGAAATGTAAATGTTTGCCGAAATACTGTGATCTTTGCACTAGCATACAAAAAGTAGGCAAAGATAAATGGCCAGTTCAGCATGACAGTACGTACATTCATAAATATACATTGTTTTTTTTACATATTACCAGATGGTCTTTTTTTTTTAAATGCCAAATGGTAGGACCCAGAAGCACAGAGACCACAGCTACAAGATTACATCCCCATTTTTTATTTTATTTTGAAAGAAACAAGATTACAACCCCATAGTAGTGAGTGGACGCCTGAATAATTTGCCCGGCCATATCAACATTGACATCAATCAGGTTCAGTAACCATGGGCTCACACAACACAGCACAAAAACAAAGCACACAACTGCTGAACTACACTGAAACTTAATCATTTACGACCTCACATGCCAACAGCCTCGCACATTCTGCAGCTCTGAACGCAGCTACTAGTCAGTGACTCACCAAGAACAGTGATATCATCTTTTTTCCTTCAGATAATAATTTAGTACAACACTACGCCGGCATCACGAGACACACGCGGCCAGAATTTAGATCAGAGAACTTATAGAACAGGACAACCTTATTTTCATTACTTTCAATTAATCGAAGAAGGTCGGGCCAAATGAATTTCAGAGTTTCAGAGTTGATTGACAGGGTACATGAACGAATGGAAGGAAAGGGGGGCTTATTCTGCTGGCGGATCAACAAGAAATTTCTAACGACGGTCACTGATTGATGGCTACTGCTACATGTACACAATTTGAATGGATATTTACACGGCAATATTGAATCGGAGGAGAAAAGAATGGTGTGGGCCGGATAAAACAATCACAGCCTTTTTCTTATCATTGTTCGGTAAATTTTCCATGTCCACACAAAAAGGAACGTCGTGAGAAGCACGGCCACCGTCGTCCAGAATACGATCAGCCAAGATGGCATCGACTTCGGGAACAGACCTGTTCAGAAGCCAGCAATGCGGTCAGCATGACAGGAGGCACATGATACTTCCAGCGAGCGCCACGAAACTGGAGCGGCACTCACCGTGTCCAAACTTGATGCAGATCAGAAGCTCTATGATGCATATAGCCAGCGAAAGCCAACAGAAAGAACCCACCTTCTTCACAGGTTTCCTGAAATCATTTATCACATATACAAGACAGATTAGTTTCAGCAAGATTGCCTCCATGTTTATGTGAAATACGTAAGATGCAGAGGTAAATCATCCTAATCATGTGCTATGAAGTATGCAAAGTTTGAAGCTGGTGGGTCAAAAATTATACCTGTCCTGCAAGTATGTGTTGTACTCGCGGATGGTTGGTATCGCAATCAACCACCAAAGGACCAGTCGGTAGACAATCAAGGGATTCTGGGGAGGAATCCAGAGGCAGAATTTAAGGAAGAATGTGTTAAGTTCGATGGTCATGAAAATTACACACAGGCTTAGCACTTGGATGAACCTCCAAGGCCCAAGCAGAGGGTACCACTCATCCTTGTCCCACTGTGCTGGTGTGAACTGACCAAGTGTCCTTTTCACCTAAACAGAGTCAAAAGATAAAACAAATGAACTCATGAGCAAGGCTCACGACATCGAGTATAGAATAGATAACTGATACAGCTCAAGAACATACAACTTCAAATAGAAAATTCAGATAGGTATAGCACAGCAATCCACAATCTAAACCTACACAGGCTGTTTGTATCTATATATGCAAATGAAAACATTCATAAAAGGATTTGCAGGACATGAAGAAAGAGTTTTTAAAGGTTAATCGTTACAAGTTGTACTTTGGGCTAGTAACGCAACTAATATATCAGTTATTCAATGGCAGGTATGAATATGTGCAAGTATTACTGTGCTGGCAATAAAATGCATGTCCCTTAAACTGGAAGTAACCATCTTAAGTAGAGTCTATGCAAAAAACTGACACTAAGAGCTGTTGCGTAGGTCAGTGTGGAAAACAGTTACAGATTATTTGGTGTGGTTGCAGATAACTCATTATAAACCATACGAGATGTTAACTCTTGCACTGAAAAGTTTGAGCTTGTACATAAACTAGTCCAGACCAGCCAAGGAATCATATTAATTGACAGACTATTGAAGGAATTGCTCTGGTTTCTCTGTAATTCTTGCCTTCACTAGATTTCATCGTACTATCATGACATTGAGTAGGATAAAAGATCAGCTACAGCTCGGCATAATATTAAATAAAAAATTGATGCCACTGATTGCTTTGCTGGGAAACTCATTTTCCTATACACAGATTAGTAGTAGCATACCTTACTCATAATATTGGGCTGGCGACTCAAGCCAACCCATTCATATGTCCTCCCATCAAAATATCTCACAGTCTTCATGCCAGCCCAGATACCTGGATCACAGACAAGATGTTCCCAATCAAGAAGAGGTAAAACCTAGGAGGTAAATCTAACTATCTAAATGGCTAAATCTATAGAAAGATGCGGCCGAGAAGAAGAAACCAATATGAGAAAATACCAAGCATTACCAATCGTGAGAAAATATTGCAAGTTCTAAATTTTAATGGGATGTATAACTTAGCATTTAGAAATGCAAATGGTGAACAAAGCCAATCGATAGAATATTCATGCCAACATGTACCAAATGCAGGTATTTAGTTCAGACTTCATACAAATGAGGTTTCGTATTGATAAAATAATGAAAACAGCTAAAAAATCTTACCAAACCAATTGCAGATCAATATGTCTAGAACAATGCTATCCCACCAGCATTCGTTAAAATTTGGCAACATATGGCGAAAAGTTAGCTGCACTTCATACAAGATTACATAAGGAATCTTGATTCAAGACACGTAGGCAAAAAAACTGACTACATATAAGACGTATATGTGCATACCTCCATTAACTCGAAGCCAATTGATAACACCCATAGAAGTGGTTGGTTTCGTATCATTATAGCCTTTCCCCACCATCCAAGGATATGGGCAATAACAAACTCGTCAAAAAGGATGTCCTAGAAAAACCTATATTCAGATCAGTAACTTGAAGCATCTCCAAGATCATAATCAATCAGAGAAATACGACAAATCAAATTGAACAAGGAAAGGTAGCAGGTTTGTGAATGAAGTCATCATACATAAACATTGTTAAACCTGCTTTTTGGATGATCAGGTACATAGATACGGCAGTCGGTTCCGTAGGACCTTTCCGGTAATTCTGTCACACAATGGTTCGAAAATAATTAAGGATTTACGCAACAACGTGAAGCTCCACTATTAGATCACATATGGAAATATAACTGCCTTACCAACACCAAGGTCAGGGTGAAGATACTTCATGAACTGCCTAGCATCATCACGAGTCTGTACAATAGAATAAAACGAAATATGACTACTAATTAAATTATAATTTCTAAACATTGTTTTATCTGATTAGGATGGCCTGTTTGACCAATAAAACTCAAAACTACATATATGGAACAGATCATACTGAAGCAATGGTACAGTTGTTTAAACACGGTTGAAGTACTACATTCCCCAACTAAATTTAGAAAATAACTAAGAGGACTAGCATATTTCTATTGGCATTTTGGCTACCCATGGATAATACCTGAACATTGCACTTGCCTATTGCTGTCAGGGAATTTTCTATTGCATAAACAAGCTACCATGATGACATAGAAAAGGCATGCCCTGGCCCTTTTCTCTATTGATTCTTACTCTCTTAAGCATCCTATGTCCATATTAAACTGTATTCATTTCAAGTTGTAATAATACAGTTGGGTACTTGGCATTAGCACTTTTATGTTATCAATACGTTCTTGCAAGATATTCAAAGTGCCAAGAAATGTAGCCATTTTTTTAAATCAGAACAATGGCATATATATTTTTTCATGTGGAGGATGAGGCAAAGTACTAGTAAAATGCAATTCCCCATGCTAAGCAAAAAAAAAAAAGAGAGAGAGGGAGACTTTTCCACCATTAATTAGCAATGTTTTCAACAGGTTCATGAATCAGAGGAATCAAATAGCATAAACATTTTCAAACAAGATTTTTAAAACTGTACTTACCTGGAAAAGCAAAAATGTGAGGGCCACAAGGTAAACAACTGCCATCCCATGGACCAGGCGCCAAATTGCAGGATGTGGTCTGATGAGCACACTGAATCATAATGAAAGTAGATGTCAGTAAATGTCTGCACAAACCCTAGTGGCTTCTCGAACAAAATTTATGGAGAAGGCTGCAATGATTAATGTTTGTTTTTTATACAGGGAGCAGAAATGAAGTAATGTTTTCCTGTCCGGACCAAAATTTTCTTGTGAGTATGTACTCTTTCAGTGCTACTACATACAAACTGATATATCAGGAGGACGAGAAATGTCTCCAGATCATACTAACAAGCTTAAATATTAAGAAGTTCAAACGAAATATAAAGACACTGCGCACACAAATACATTCCCCTTCTTCTCAATAGCAGTGTGCAATATACTTAATTCATATCTACATGCCATCCATAGGAAATAAGATTCAGAAATTTGGGTGCATAGTTTCTGCAACTCACGTTGAAGGTGCCTGAAGAAAAGAATAAGCCAAGAAAACAGCAATCATCGCAAAGACACCCCTGTTGACAAAGAGAAAAATTATATGAGCACTCAGATTTGCCTAACTCAAATGGGAATGAGCAGATAAAAGGCGAGAAAAATAACGGTGAAGGACTAGTATCCCAGTTGAAGATATGTTCTATCAGAGGTTCATTTGGTGATTAAGAAATGATTATTAACATAAATAAATAAATAAAAATACCTTTTTACAGATGAGACACGATCAGCAGAGAAGCTTCCTTCCGGATTAAGAGCGCCACTTGCCCAACTGATAAAGAATCATAAAACAGATGCCCATTAAACACACAGCTGTTTCACAATTCTTTAACTGTGATCTTAACAATGGTAAAATGTCAACCATCGGCGATGTATTAGTAACATCATTGTGGTAAGAATCTCTCGAGGAAACTAAAAACAACTCCACAGGTAAAAGAAAAGAGATCCAGCAGCCGTAGCTCACATTAAAAAGCAGGTTCCCATCAGTAGCAAGGAGATGGTCCGCGGCCTGTACGCCCACGCGGTCCAGGGATCAACTTCGCCGAAGTTATTGGGCGGTTTTACACCGTTGCAGTCTCTGGAAATATACTCCCTTGTAGGCTTGTGACGACCGTTGACCTCCATGGCAACCACAACAACCTGCAAAATATCCATGGCACGCAGCACACAAGATCAATCAGTGCATGGTCTTGCTGGCCTTCAAGAGCAAGCAAAGATATGCCACCCTCCCTAAAAATGAGTGTTAGGTTCCTAAATGATGCACAGCATCCAGTGAGGCAAATAACTGAATAAGAAGAGAAACACTTGAACAAGAAAAGATTGAGCAGAGCACGTCTGGAAATGATAAACGCTTGAAACAAGAAAAGAAAAACTAAATTTAGGATGAACACGTCCTCTGGATGGAGCAGAGCAGAGCAATGTGTGGCTCTGGTTGTTCCAGGATAACAGAGAGGGTGTGGCGTGCTCTGTCTCTGCTGCTGCTGCTGCCTGCAGCCGGAGCCAGAGAGAGAGAGGGAGAGGCTTGAATGCGGAAACAGAGGAGGAGGAGGAAGAAGAAAGGCGTTGGAACTTGAGAGGGACGCGATTGGCTGGCCGAGGCAACAAATTCAGAGGAAAGAACTCTATCTCTATGCTAGCAGTATGATTCGCTAGGCTAGCTAGCTACAGTGGAGCCGTACGGCCGCCTCCTCCCCTCCAAATTAAGAAAACGCAAAAGCTAAAAGGCAGCAGCTTTTCGCAATGCCGTCCGTCCCACACAGAGAGAGAGAGAGAGAGAGAGAGATCTAGACGGCGGGCGTGCCGGGCGGTGACACCCAGCGGGATTAGCAATCGCATACCTGGAGCTCGGGGCTCAATGGCCGGGCGCCGTGGACGGGGTGGAGAGGGGGCAGCGGCGGGAGCACGGCGCCCCGGAGAGGGAGGAAGGACGGCCACAGCGATGGCGGCGGCGGCGGCGGCGGCGGCAGGCGCGCGCGGGAGAGGCGGCGACGGCGGTGGGGGGATTTAGGGCGCGTTGGGGGGAGATTGATCCTGCTTCTTGCGGTATAAATAGGTGATTAGTGGGGGGAGGAGAGCGGCGCTGGCAAACTTCGGCGACTGGAGATGCTTGGAGGTGGAGGGGGGAGGACCAGACCAGACCACCTCTCGCTATCGGCCGTGTGGGCTGTCAAGGCCTAATCAACGAACGTTCGCTGAGAGGGATGGTAATTTTTCATGTCAACTTTAGTTGTCGCGAGGATGGCAAAGGATGGTGATTTTGGTTCGCGGGCATGGCGATTTTCCGGTGAGACACATAACTACAGCGAAGTTGCCGTGCTTCTTAACTAAAATTGCCATGCTCGCTCGGTCGGCACAAACCGCTGTCAAAATCGTTCGCGAATGCATCTCTCCGAGCGGATGTCCGTTGGCTATTGAGGTTTAGAATCCATGCTTCACTCGCTTCACATAATCAAGGAACCCATTCAGAATAAAAAACATAGGGTCAAACCGTCAGATCAAATCCCCCCCTGAGCAACACTAAAGAGTTTGGTCACGGCTTTGGCGAGAATCAACGAACGTTCGCTTAGAGAGAGATGGTAATTTTGTATGGCAACTTTAGTTATCGCGAGAATGATAAAAGATGGTAATTTTAGTTTGAAGGCATGGCAATTTTACGGTGAGAAATTGAACAACAGCGAAGTTGCCATGCTCCTTAACTAAAATTACCATGCTCCTTCAGCCAACACAAACCGTTGTCAAAAACGTTTGTGAAGGCATCCCTCCGAGCGAATGTCCGCTGGCTATTGAGGTTTAGAATGCATGCTTCGCTCGCTCCACATGTAGCTCATCAAGGAGCCCTTTCAGAAAAAGTAAGACCCCCCCTCCCCCTTTGGCTGGTGAGGGGTGCTTCAGTGGCGCAACACTAAAGAGTTCGGTCACGGCTTTGGTGAGAATCTTGAAGCCAAAGGTATTGGCCATAATTTATCCTTTGACTAGGGTCTTTCCTATGATTACGGGTTTAGTCACCATGGTTATTTGGTTGTATCTACTATTCCTCGTTATCTAATATAATGTAAGATGTATTTATTTGAGAAAGCAATGAGTATTCTGCTCTTTTTGTCGAAATGGGCATGGCCGGGTTTAGGCATGTGAAATAAGATACTACGAAAAATTTAAAACACCCTTTTATACATACTTTTCCCTATTCTAGAACTACGAAAATTTAAAACGCCCTTTTATACATACTTTTCCCTCTTCTACAACTACGAAAATTTAAAACGTCCTTTTAGACATACTTTCCCCTCTGAAAATTTAAAACGCCCTTTTATACATACTTTTCCCTCTTCTACAACTACGAAAATTTAAAACGCCCTTTTATACATATTTTCCCCTCTTATAGAACTACGAAAATTTAAAACGCCCTTTTATACATACTTTCCCCTCTTATAGAACTACGAAAATTTAAAACGCCCTTTTATACATACTTTCCCCTCTTATAGAACTACGAAAATTTAAAACGCCCTTTTATACATACTTTCCCCTCTTATAGAACTATGAAAATTTAAAACGCCCTTTTATACATACTTTCCCCTCTTCTAGAACTACCAAAATTTAAAACGCCCTTTATACATACTTTCCCCTTTTCTAGAACTACGAAAATTTAAAACGCCCTTTTATACATACTTTCCCCTCTTCTAGAACTACGAAAATTTAAAATGCCCATTTATACATACTTTGCCCTCTTCTAGAGCTACAAAATTTAAAATATCTTTGTACACAAAGTTAAGTTTTTTTATTTTCGAGTATGTACACAAGTTAGGTTTATAGTAATAAAAAAGCATTGCTGAATAAAACCCATTGTGACATGACTAGTTGAACTTTAGTTACACATGATGAATCCATCTATTTTGGTATTTGAGGACATATTACTCTTACAAAACCATTATACATAGCGGTGTAGCACTTTCCTATTTTTATGCGACAACACTTCGTTCTTTTGTTGCTTTTAAATTTATAGTTATCGTCCAATAAAAAGGAAACAAATACACCACTATTAGTAGGCTTAGTACATCAAGTGGAACAACGTTACAATTTTGTTTGTTCTAAATAACTACTATTACAAATAAATATAATTAGTAAAAAATAAAAATAAAACAAATTTCCAAAAAACTAACTGGAAATATTTAGATAAAACTTAAATTTAGAGTGTGATATTATTTGGTTTGGTGAAGTAAATACGTAAATTGAATTTATAGACATGCACACATGAAAACATAAGTCAAGACTCGTAAATGAACCATAAATTCCACAATGTCAAATCAGGATACATTAATAGAAAACAGGCCATTAGTTCCGGTTGGGAAGGGTCTTTAGTCCCGGTTACTAAAGTACAGAGACTAAAGGGTCCAAGCCTTTAGTCCCAGTTGACTATGAACCGGGAATAAACCCTGGCCACGTGGCGCATTGCATATTTTCTAATCTTTCTAATCTTCAAGCGCGTTGCATCCATCTTGATCTTGTGATCATCGACGACATCGGCAACGTACAACTCCAATTTCATCTTCTCTTCTTCTACTCTTTTTAATTTTTCTTTCAAATCCTCGTTTTCTTTTTCAACTAAATTTAACTTCTCGACAATAGGATTGGTTGGCATTTCCGGTTCAACTACCTCCTAGATAAAAATATCTATGTCAACTTGATGGGCATAATTGTCATTAACACGAAATGCGACAAGAGAATATACCACATCTGAATCATAAACCGGACGAGGGCCGACGGGCATGGATATCATAATTAAGCATGGCACTATATATATCAACAATCATACAAGTAAGAAAACTATGCAAGTAACTATCTAAATCATACAAATACAATTTTATTTATAAAAATGATAAGAACACAAGAAGAGGCTCACCAAGGTGGTACCGGCGACGGGATGGTGCGATCGATCGACGGTGGTTAGGACGGGGATGGGAAGGCACACTAAGTAAACCACACCTACACATATGCAAACTAAGGAGTTAATTTGAGCTCAAATTGCATATAAATCAAAAAAACTATCACATAATTACATCAAAACTAAAACCCGCAAATCACTATACTTATAAAGCATTGCACGAGTTGATCTAGCAATAAGAGATGAAAGTACAAAGTTGCTAACCTTTGTGAACACTTGGATGGATTTGGGTGCCTCAAATCTTGACAAATCTTGACAAAATGAAGGGATGAGCTCGAGCTAGGGGAAGAAACGGAGAGGAAAGTTCGAATGGAGAAAACAGAGAAATGGAGTCGGGCTAGACGAAGGGTTTATATAGGGAAAGCTTTAGTCCCGGGACTATAGATGGTTTAACCAACCGGGACTATAGATGGACCTTTAGTCCCGGTTTGTATCACAAGCCGGGAGTAAAAGGGCTCGTTGGGGCCCTAGGCTGACACCAGCCTGCCACCATCCCTTTAGTTCCGGTTTTTAATACAAACCGGGACTTTAGGTTCCAGATGAACCGGGATTAATGGCCTGGCCGCTACTAGCCGTAGGAACCGGGACTAATGGCAACATTAGTCCCGGTTCAAAGTCAAACCGGGACTAAAGGTACAAACGGAAGGCATGTGTTTCTACTAGTGATATGATAGTGCTCTACAAACATATGTTCAAGTGTCTCTTGAATGGATATCAATAGATGTGACATATGTTCAAGTGTCTCCTAAATGGATATCACACTAGTAGAATGTCTGTCTGTAGTCCCGGTCGGGATGGGCCTTTAGTACCGGTTCCCCGACCGGTACTAAAGGGTCGGGACTAAAGGTCCAGACCTTTAGTACCATTTGGCCCACGGACCGGTACTAAAGGCCCACCACGTGGCTGCCTGCGTGGGCTGGTGGTGGAGGACCTTTAGTACCGGTTGGTGATACCAACCGGTACTAAGTGTTCTGTTTTTTTTTGTTTTAGCTTTTAATTAGATTTTAATTTTCCTCACTATTTTTTATGTTTTCCATTCATTTCAAATTTATTTTACGGTGCTACATACTGTAAACAGTACACAAGTTGATGCATATATATATATATATATATATATATATATGTAATATAATATACAATATCTCATACATAGTATATATACAAATGGAATTACGCATCCATATATATTTTGGACTTATAAATTAAGACCCAAAACCCGACCGGGACTAGCTAACTAGTACTCCGGATGAAATCTCAGTTTTCTACTACTGATTTGCTGGCATTATTGAGGCGGCGGTAAGAAATAGTGCTCTCCGTTTACATCAATGACATGTCGAAGAAGAAATCCCGCAAATTCCTCTTGAAGTGCTACAAAGCGTTTCTCGGGTGAGAGCTGTTGGAAATATGCCCTAGAGGCAATAATAAATTAGTTATTATCATATTTCCTTGTTCATGATAATCGTTTATTATCCATGCTATAATTGTATTGATCGGAGACTTAAATGCATGTGTTGATACATAGACAAAACCATGTCCCTAGTATGCCTCTAATGGACTAGCTCGTTGATCAAAGGATGGTTAAGGTTTCCTAGCCATGGACATGAGATGTCATTTGATAACGGGATCACATCATTAGGAGAATGATGTGATGGATAAGACCCAAACTACAAACATAGCATATGATCGTGTCAATTTATTGCTACTGTTTTCTGCATGTCAAGTATATGTTCCTATGACCATGAGATCATGCAACTCACGGATATCGGAGGAGTGCCTTGTGTGTATCAAACGTCGCAACGTAACTGGGTGACTATAAAGGTGCTCTACAGGTATCTCCGATGGTGTTTGTTGAGTTGGCATGGATCGATACTGGGAATTGTTACTCCGTGTGACGGAGAGGTATCTCAGGGCCCACTCGGTAATACATCACAACAAGCCTTGCTAGCAATGTGGCTAAGTGTTAGTCATGGGATCTTGTATTACGGAACGAGTAAAGAGACTTGCTAGTAACGAGGTTGAATTAGGTATGGAGATACTGACGATCGAATCTCGGGCAAGTGACATACCGAAGAACAAAGGGAACGTTATACGGGATTAACTGAATCCTTGACATAGAGGTTCGACCGATAAAGATCTTCGTAGAATATGTAGGAACCAATGTGGACGTCCAGGTCCCGCCATTGGTTATTGACCGTAGAGGTGTCTCGGTCATGTCTACATAGTTCTCGAACCCGCAGGGTCTGCACACTTAAGGTTCGGTGACGTTTCGGTAGTGTAGAGTTATGTATGGTGATGACCGAAGGTTGTTTGGAGTCCCGGATGAGATCCCGGACGTCACGAGGAGCTCCGGAATGGTCCGCAGGTAAAGATTCATATATAGGAAGTCCCATTTTGGTCGCCGGAAAAGTTCCGGGCTCATCGGTAGTGTACCGGGAGTGTCGGTAGTGTACCGGGAGACCACCGGGAGGGGTATTTCGACCTAAGAGGCTTTATGGGATGTAATAGGATGAATACCAGCCCTTAGTGGGCTTGTGGAAGTCCTACACAAAGCCCATGAGGCTGGGAAGAAAATACCAAAAGGAAAAAGGTGGAAAAAGGCAAAAAAGGGCCAAATAAGGAAGGAGTCCTAATCCTACTAGGAGTGGAGGAGGAGGACTCCTCCCTCCTTGGTTTGGCCGACCCAAGGGCTGCCTTTTTGGCAGCCAAGCCTCCTCCTCCTCTCCTCCTATATATACTAGAGGATTTTAGGGTTTTTGCACAAGATTTTCAGCCACGTGCCACCCGTTCCTCTAGTGCATAGCTTCTCCTCTAGATCGGTTTTCTGCAGTGCTTAGGCGAAGCCCTGTCGGAATCACTCCACCACCATCACCGGAGCGCCGTCACGCTGCCGGTGAACTCTCTCTCCTCTCCACCTCCTCTCGCTGGATCGAGACGGTGGAGATCATCATCAAGCTGCATGTGTGCTGAACGCGGAGGTGCCGTCCGTTCGGCGCTAGATCGGAAGGACCGTGATCGAGATCGCGAGACGGTTCGTGATGAGATCGCGGAACGGATCGTGATGAGTTCGCGGGACAGATCGTGATCAAGATCGTGAGACGGATCGTGATGAGATCACGGGATGGATCATAATGAGTTCGCGGGACGGATCGTGATGAGATCGCGGGACGCTCGGCGATTTGGATCGCGAAGATATTCGACTACACCAACCGCATTTCTTAACGCTTCCCGCTTAGCGATCTACAAGGGTATGTAGATCCACTCTCCCTCTCGTAGATGCTCATCACCATGGATAGGTTTGCGTGTGCGTAGGAAAATTTTTGTTTCCCATGCGGCGTTCCCCGACAGTGGCATCATGAGCTAGGTTGATGGTTCGATGAGATCTCGAGTAGAACACAAAAGTTTTGTGGGCGTTGATGCTTAGATTGCTTCCTCCCTTGGTCGTGTTTTGGTTCAGCGGTATTGTGGGATGACGCGGCCCGGACCAACCTTACTCGTACGCTTACGAGAGACCGGTTCCCTCAACTGCACTTGTTGCAAAAGATGGCTAGCAGGTGTCAGTTTCTCCTACTTTAGTTGGATCGGATTCGACAAAGGCGGTCCTTGAGAAGGTTGAAAAGCAAACTAGTGTATCACCGTTGTGGTTTATGCGTAGGTGAGAATCATTCTTGCTAGATACCCGTAGCAGCCACGTAAAACATGCAACAACAATTAGAGGACGTCTAACTTGTTTTTGCAGGGTATGTTGTGATGTGATATGGCCAATTACATGATGTGATATATGTGATGTATGAGATGATCATGTGATGTATAGAATTTCACGACTTGCATGTCGATGAGTACGCAACCGGCAGGAGCCATAGGGTTGTCTTTAATTATTGTATGACCTCCGTGTCAATCATTAAGTGCTATGTAATGCTTTACTTTATCGCTAAGCGGTAGCAATAGAAGTAGAAGCAGGGCTGACACCACAACCCCAATGGCAACACATTGATGGAGATCAAGATGATGGAGATCATGGTGTTGTGCCGGTGACGATGGAGATCATGCCGGTGTTTTGAAGATGGAGATCTTAAACACAAGTTCATGGCCATGTCATGTCACTTATGATTTGCATGTGATGTTAATCCTTTTTATGCACCTTGTTTTGCTTAGGACGACGGTAGCATTATAAGGTGATCCCTCACTTAATTTCAAGATAAATTGTGTTCTCCCCGAGTGTGCACCGTTGCGAAAGTTCGTCGTGTTGAGACACCACGTGATGATCGGGTGTGATAGACTCTACGTTCACATACAACGGGTGCAAGCCAGATTTGCACGTGCAGAACACTCGGGTTAAACTTGACGAGCCTAGCATGTACAGACATGGCCTCGGAACACAAGAGACCGAAAGGTTGAACATGAGTCATATAGTAGATATGATCAACATGATGATGTTCACCATTGCAGCCACCTCAACTCACGTGATGATCGGACTTGAGTTGGTGAATTTGGATCATGTATCACTCGAATGATCGGAGGGATGTCAACTTGAGTGGGAGTTCTGAAGTAATATGATTAATTGAACTCATTATCATGAACATAGTCAAAGTGTCTTTGCAAATTATGTTGTAGATTACTAGCTCGCGCTGTAGCTCCCTTAAATTTATATATGTTCCTAGAGAAATAGAGTTGAAAGATGTTGGTAGCAATATTGCGGACTGGGTCCGTGATCTAAGGATTGTCCTCATTGCTGCACAGAAGGCTTATGTCCTTAATGCACCGCTCGGTGCGCCACCCCCTCTAGCGTCGTCTATAGATGTTGCGAACATCTGACAGGCACGTTTCGATGACTACTTGATAGTTTAGTGCGTCATGCATTACGGCTTAGAATTGAGGCTCGGAAACGTTTTGAACGTCACGGAACATATGAGATGTTCTAGGAGCAGAGATTGTGATCTCAGGCTCGTGCCTGTGTTGCGAGATATGAGATCTCCAACAAGATTCTTTGCCTGTAAGATGAAGGAGAATAGCTCAATCGTTGAGCATGTACTCAGATTGTCTGGGTACTACAATCGCTTGAATCAAGTGGGAGTTGATCTTCCAGATAAGATAGTGATTGATGTAGTTCTCCAAGTCACTATCACTGAGCTACTAGAACTTGGTGATGAACTATAAAATGCCAGGGAAAGAAATGTTGATCACTGAGCTGTTCGCGATGTTTGACACCGCGAAGGTAGAAATCAAGAAGGAGCGTCAAGTGTTGATGGTTAATCAAACCACTAGTTCCGAGAAGGGCAAGAGCAAGGAGGGAAACTTCATGGATAGCAAGTCAGTTGCTGCTCCAGTGAAGCAACCCAAAGTTGAACTCAAACCCGAGACTAAGTGCTTCTGTTATGAGGTGAGCGGTCGCTAAAGCGGAACAACCCTAGATACTTGGTAGATAAGAAGGCTGGCAACATCGACACAAGTATATTTGATATACGAGTTATTGATGTGTACCTTGCTAGTACTCTTAGTAGCACCTGGGTATTGGATACCCGTTCGGTTGCTAAATGTTAGTAACTCGAAATAAAAGCTACGGAATAAACAGAGAACTAGCTAAGGGTGAGGTGACGATATGTGTTGGAAGTGTTTCCAAGGTTGATGTGATCAACATCGCACGCTCTCTCTACCTTCAGGATTAGTGACGAACCTAAATAAATGTTATTTGGTGTTTTGCATTGAGCATGAACATGATTAGATCATGTTTATTGCAATACGGTTATTCATTTAAGTTAGAGAATAATGGTTATTCTGTTTACATGAATAATACCTTCAATGGTCATGCACCCAGTGAGAATGGTTTGTTGAAATCTTGATCGTAGTATTACACATGTTCATAACATTGATGTCAAAAGACACAAAGTTAATAATGATAGTACCACATACTTGTGGCACTGCCGCTAAATGTCATATTGGTATAAAGCACATGTAGAAACTCCATGCTGATGGATATTTGGACTCATTCGATTTCGAATCGGTTGAGACATGCGAACCATGCCTCTTGGGCAAGATGACTAAAGGACCCCGTTGGATGGAGCGGGCAAGTGATTCATTGAAAATGATACATGTTGATGTATGCAATCTAGTGAGTCTTGTAGCGTGCAGTGGATATCGTTATTTTCTTATCTTCACTGATGATTTGAGTAGATATAGTGTATATTTACTTAATGAAACACAAGTCTGAATCGTTTGAAAGGTTCAAGCAAATTCAGAGTGAAGTTTAAGATCATCGTGACAAGAAGATAAAAATAACTGCGATATGATCGTGGAGGTGAATATCTGAGTTACGAGTTTGGCATACAACTTAAGACAATGTGAAATTTGTTTCACAACTAACGCCACCTGGAACACCATAGTGTGATGGTGTGTCCGAACATCATAGTCATGCTCTATTGATATGGTGCATACTGTGATGTCTCTTATCGTTTTACTACTATAATTTTTGGGGTTATGCATTAGAGACAACTACATTCACTTTAAATAGGGCATCATCTAAATCCGTTGAGATGACACCGTGTGAAATATGGTTTGATAGAAACCTAAGCTGTCATTTCTTAATATTTGGGCTGTGACACTTGTGTGGAAAATGTTTTCACCTAATGAGGTCGAACCCAAGGCGGACAAATGCATCTTCATAGAATACCCTAAGATCAGTTGGGTAAACCTTCAATCTCAGATCCTAGTGCAAAGTGTTTGTTGTTTAAACGGATCCTTTCTTGAGGAAATGTTTCTCGCGAAAGAATTGAGTGGGAGGAAGATAGAACTTGATGAGGTTGTTAAACCTTTGTTCAACCAGAGAGTAGCGCAGCGCAGAAAGATGTTTGTGTGAAGCCTACGTTAGTTGAAGAGGAAGTTAATGATGATGATCATGAAGCTTCAGGATCAAGTTACTATCGAACTTCGTAGGTCAACAAGGATGTGTACTGCTCGTAAGTGGTACGACAACTCTGTCTTGGAGATCATGTTGTTGGACAACGATGAACCTACGAGCTATGGAGAAGCGATGATGGGCCCGGATTCCGACAAATGGTTGGAGGCCATGAAATCCGAGATAGGGTCCATGTATGAAAACCAAGTGTAGACTTTGGTAGACTTGCTCGTTGGACGGCAGGTCGTTGAGTACAAATGAATCTTTAAAATGAAGACAGACATTGATGGTGAATGTCACTATTTGTAAAGCTCGACTTGTTGCAAAGATGTTTGTGACAAGTTCAAGGAGTTGACTACGATGAGACTTTCTCACTCGTAGTGGTGCTAAAGTCTGTTGGAATTATGTTAGCAGTTGCTGTGTTTTCAATTATGAAATCTGGCAGATGGATGTCAAAACATCGTTTCCTTAACGGTTTACTTGAGGAAAGGTTGTATGTGATACAACCAGAAGGTTTTGTCAGGCCTAAGGATGCTAAAAGGTGTGCAAGCTTCGGTGATCCTTCCATGGACTGAAGCAAGCATCTCGGAGTTGGAATATATGCTTTGATGAGGTGATCAAAGTTTTGATGTTTATACAAAGTTTACGAGAAACTTGTATTTGCAATAAAGTGAGTGGGAGCACTATAGAATTTCTGATAAGTATATGTGGATGACATATTGTTGTTCAAAAATAATGTAGAGTTTCTGGAAAGCATAAAACGGTTATTTGGAAAGTGATTTTCAAAGGAAGACCTGGATAAAGCTACCAAATTATTGAGCATCAAGATCTATAGAGATAGATCAAGATGACTTGATGAGACTTTCAATGAGTACATACCTTGACAAAGATTTTGAAAGAGTTCAAAATGGATCGGTCAGAGAAAGAGTTCTCGCCTGATTTGTAAGGTGTGAAGTTGAGTGAGACTCAAAGCTCGACCACGACAGAAGGAAGAGAAAGGACGAACGTCGTCCCCTATGCCTTAGCCATAGGCTTTGTATAGTATGCCATGCTATGTACCGCACCTGTGTGTGCCTTGCCATGAGTCTGTCAAGGGGTACAAGTGGTCCAGGAGTGGATCACTGGACAGCGGTCGGAATTATCCTTAGTAACCAGAGGACTAAGGAAATGTTTCTTGATTATGGAGGTGACAAAGAGTTCGTCGTAAAGAGTTACGTCGATGCAAGCTTTAACACCTATCCGGATGACTAGTAGTAGCAATCTGGATACGTATAGTGGAGCAGCCATAAGGGCTGGTATTCACTTTCCCACATCCCATGTTGCCTCTTGGGTCGAAATACCCCTCCCGATGGTCTCCCGTTACACTACCGGCACTCCCGATACACTACCGATGAGCCCGAAACTTTTCCGACGACGAAAATAGGAATTCCTATATATCAATTTTTACCTCCAGACCATTTCGGAGCTCCTCATGATGTCTGGGATCTCATCCGGGACTCCGAACAACCTTCGGTCACCACCATACATAACTCTATACTATCGAAACGTCACCAAACCTTAAGTGTGCAGACCCTGTGGGTTCGAGAACTATGTAGACATGATCGAGACACCTCTACGGTCAATAACCAATAGCGGGACCTAGATGTCCATATTGGTTCCTACGTATTCTACGAAGATCTTTATCGGTCGAACCTCTATGTCAAGGATTCAGTTAATCTCGTATGATGTTCCCTTTGTTCTTCGCTATGTTACTTGCCCGAGATTCGATCGTCGGTATCTCCATACCGAGTTCAACCTCGTTACTGGCAAGTCTCTTTACTCGTTCCGTAATACAAGATCCCGCAACTAACACTTAGTCACATTGCTTGCAAGGCTTATTGTGATGTTGTATTACCAAGTGGGCCCTAAGATACCTCTCCATCACATGGAGTAACAAATCCCAGTCTTGATCCATGCCGACTCAACAGACACCCTTGGAGATACCTGTAGAGCACCTTTATAGTCACCCAGTTACGTTGCGACGTTTGATACACACAAGGCACTCCTCCGATGTTCGTGAGTTGCATGATCTCATGGTCATAGGAACACATACTTGACATGCAGAAAACAATAGCAATAAACTGACACGATCATATTCTACGTTTGTAGTTTGGGTCTTGTCCATCACATCATTCTCCTAATGATGTGATCCCGTTATCAAATGACATCTCATGTCAATGGCTAGGAAACCTTGACCATCTTTGATCAACGAGCTAGTTCACTTGAGGCATACTAGGGACAATTTGTCTATTTACCCACACATGTAATGTGTTTCCAATCAATAAAATTATAGCATGGATAATAAACGATTATCATGAACAAGAAAATATAATAATAAACACTTTATTCATTGCCTCTAGGGCATATTTCCAACAGTATCCCACTTGCACTAGAGTCAATAATCTAGTTCACATCACTATGTGATTTACATGGTAATGAATCGAACACCCATGCAGTTCTGGTGTTGATCATGTTTAGCCCTTGGAAGAGGTTTAGTCAACGGGTCTGCAACATTCAGATCCGTGTGCACTTTGCAAATATTTATGTCCTGCTCCTCGATGTAATCACGGATGGAGTTGAAGCGTCGCTTTATGTGTCTGGTCCTCTTGTGAAACCTTGGTTCCTTGGTCAGAGCAATGGCACCAGTGTTGTCACAGAACAGGTTCATTGGATTTAGTGCACTGGGCACTACTCCAAGATCTGTCATGAACTGCTTAATCCAGACATCTTCCTTCTCCGCCTCCGAGGTTGCGATGTAATCCGCTTCACATGTAGAATCGGCTACCACGCTTTGCTTGGAACTGCACCAGCTTACCGCTCCCCCGTTGAGAATAAATACGTATCCAGTTTGCGACTTAGAGTCATCCGGATCAGTGTCAAAGCTTGCACCGACATAACCCTTTACGACGAGCTCTTCATCACCTCCATAAACGAGAAACATTTCCTTAGTCCTTTTCAGGTACTTAAGGATATTCTTGACCGCTGCCCAGTGCTCCATTCCAGGATCACTTTGAAACCTTCCGGCCATACTTATGGCAAGGCTGACATCGGGTCTTGCGCACAGCATTGCATACATGATAAAGCCTATGGCTGAAGCATAGGGGATGACACTCATCTTTTCTCTATGTTCTACAGTCACTGGGCATTGAGTCTTACTCAACTTCACACCTTGTAACACAGGCAAGAACCCCTTCTTGGACTGATCCATTTTGAACTTCTTCAAAACTTTATCAAGGTATGTGATCTGTGAAAGTGCTATTAAGCGTCTCGATCTATCTCTATAGATCTTAATGCCTAATATGAAAGCAGCTTCTCCTAGGTCCTTCATTGAAAAACTGTTGTTCAAATATTCCTTCACGCTTTCCAGCATTTCTATATTGTTTCCAATCAGCAATATGTCATCCACATATAATATTAGAAACGCTATAGAGCTCCCACTCACTTTCTTGTAAATACAAGCTTCTCCATAAACTTGTATAAAACCAAACGCTTTGATCACCTCATCAAAGCGCTTATTCCAACTCCGAGATGCTTGCACCAGCCCATAAATGGATCGCTGGAGTTTGCAAACTTTGTCAGCATTCTCTGGATCGACAAAACCTTCCGGTTGCATCATATACAACTCTTCCTCAAGGAAACCGTTGAGGAACGCTGTTTTGACATCCATCTGCCAAATTTCATAGTCGAAATATACAACTATTGCTAACATGATTCTGGCGGACTTAAGCATCGCTACGGGTGAGAAGGTCTCATCGTAGTCAACTCCTTGAACTTGTGAAAAACCCTTTGCCACAAGTCGAGCTTTATAGACGGTGACATTACCGTCCGCGTCTGTCTTCTTCTTAAAGATCCATTTGTTCTGAATGGCCTTTCGCTCTTCAGGTAATACTTCCAAAGTCCATACTTTGTTTTCATACATGGATCCCATCTCGGATTTCATGGCCTCTAACCATTTTTCAGAATCCGGGCACATCACTGCTCCTCCATAGCTCGTAGGTTCATTGTTGTCCAACAACATGACCTCCAAGACAGGGTTGTCGTACCACTCACGAGTAGTACGTGGCCTTGTCGACCTACGAGGTTCAATAGTAGCTTGATCCGAAGCTTCATGATCATCATCATTAACTTCCTCTTCTACCATCGTAGGTTCCATAGAAACATCTTTCTGCGCTGCACTACTTTCTGGTTGAAGTAAAGGTTCAATAACCTCATCGAGCTCTATTTTCGTCCCACTCAATTCTTTCGAGAGAAACCCTTTCTCAAGAAATGTTCCGTTCTTAGCGACAAACACTTTGCCTTCGGATCTGAGATAGAAGGTATACCCAACTGTTTCTTTCGGGTATCGTATGAAGATGCATTTCTCCGCTTTGGGTTCCAGCTTTTCAGGCTGAAGCTTTTTGACATAAGCATCACATCCCCAAAGTTTAACAAATGACAACTTTGGCCTCTTGCCAAACCACAGTTCATATGGCGTCGTCTCAACGGATTTTGATGGTGCCCTATTTAAAGTGAATGCAGCTGTCTCTAATGCATAACCACAAAACGATAGTGGCAAATCAGCAAGAGACATCATAGAACGCACAATATCTAATAAGGTTCGATTACGACGTTCGGACATACCATTACGCTGTGGTGTTCCGGGCGGTGTCAACTATGAAACACTTCCACACTGTCTTAAGTGAGTGCCAAACTCATAACTCAAATATTCACCTCCTCAATCAGAACGCAGGAACTTAATCTTCTTGTTACGATGATTCTTAACTTCACTCTGAAATTGCTTGAACTTTTCAAACGTTTCAAACTTGTGTTTCATTAAGTAAATATATCCATATCTACTTAAGTCATCAGTGAAGGTGAGAAATTAACGATATCCACCACGCGCTGTAAAATTCATTGGACCACACACATTAGTATGTATGATTTCCAATAAGTCACTTGCCCGTTCCATTGTTCCAGAGAACGGCGTTTTGGTCATCTTGCCCATGAGGCATGGTTCACATGTGTCAAGTGATTCAAAATCAAGTGACTCCAAAAGTCCATCAGCATGGAGCTTCCTCATGCGTTTTACACCAATATGACCTAAACGGCAGTGCCACAAGAAAGTGTTACTATCATTATCAACTCTACATCTTTTGGCATCAATGTTATGAACATGTGTATCATCACTATCAAGATTCAATATGAATAAACCCCTAACATTGGGTGCATGACCATAAAAGATATTACTCATATAAATAGAACAACCTTTATTCTCTGATTTAAATGAGTAACCATCTCGCAATAAACAGGATCCAGATATAATGTTCATGCTTAACGCAGGCACTAAATAACAATTATTCAGGTTCATCACTAATCCCGATGGTAATCGAAGAGAGAGCGTGCCGACAGCAATCACATCAACCCTGGAACCATTTCCCACGCGCATCGTCACTTCGTCCTTCGCCAGCCTTCGTTTATTCCGTAGTTCCTGCTTTGAGTTGCAAATGTGAGCAACCGAACCGGTATCAAATACCCAGGCACTACTAGGAGAGCTAGTAAGGTACACATCAATAACATGTATATCATATATACCTTGTTTGTCGTTGGCCGCCTTCTTATCAGGCAGGTACTTGGGGCAGTTCCGCTTCCAGTGACCAGTTCCCTTGCAATGAAAGCACTCAGTTTCTGGCTTGGGTCCATGCTTGGGCTTCTTTACAGGAGTGGCAACTGCTTTGCCATACTTCTTGGTTTTACCCTTCTTGCCCTTGCCCTTGACCTTGCCATTTTTCTTGAAACTAGTGGTTTTATTGACCATCAACACTTGATGTTCTTTCTGGATTTCAGACTCAGCGACTTTTAGCATCGCAAACAGCTCGTCGACTGACTTGTTCATCCCGTGCATGTTATAGTTCATCACAAAGCTCTTGTAACTAGGTGGCAGTGATTGAAGAACTCTGTCAGTGATCGCCTCTGGCGGAAGGGCAATTCCCAACTCCACTAGACGAGTTGAATACCCAGACATTCTGAGTATATGTTCACTGATAGACCCGTTCTCCTCCATCTTGCAAGCATAGAACTTATCAGAGGTTTCATACCTCTCGATCCGGGCATTCTTCTCAAAGATAAACTTCAACTCCTGGAACATCTCATATGCTCCATGACGTTCAAAACGTCTTTGAAGTCCCAGTTCTAAGCCATACAATATTGCACACTGAACTATTGAGTAATCTCCAGTACGTGCCTCCCAAGCGTTCTTAACGTCTTCGGAGGTCATGTCTTCTGGTTGGTCACCAAGCGGTGCATCAAGGACTTATGATTTTTGGGAAGCCGTGAGGATAATCCTCAGATTACGGGCCTAGTCAACAAAGTTACTTCCATCATCTTTCAACTTAGCTTTCTCTAGGAACGCATTAAAATTCAGGTGTGCTACTGTGCGAGCCATTGATCTACAACATAAATATGCAAAGTTTACTTAGACTATTGTTCAAGATAATGAGTTTAGTTAATCAAATTACTAAAGCTCCCACTCAAATTGACATCCCTCAGGTCATCTGAGTGTCACATGATCCAAATCCACCAACTCAAGTCCGATCATCACGTGAGTTGAGATGACTTCAATGGTGAACATCATTATGTTGATCATATCTACTATATGACTCATGTTCGACCTTTTGGTCTCTTGTGTTCCGAGGCCATGTATTTATATGCTAGGCTCGTCAAGTTTAACCCGAGTGTTCTGCACGTGCAACACTGGCTTGCACCCGTTGTATGTGAACGTAGAGTCTATCACACCCGATCATCACGTGGTGCCTCAACACGACGAACTTTCGCAACGGTGCACACTCAGGGAGAACACAATTTATCTTGAAATTAAGTGAGGGATCACCTTATAATGCTACCATCGTCCTAAGAAAAACAAGGTGCATAAAAGGATTAACATCACATGCAAATCATAAGTGATATGATATGGCCATAAACTTGTGCTTTTGATCTCCATCTAGAAAGCACCGACATGATCTCCATCGTCGGCAAGACACCATGATCTCCATCATCTTGATCTCCATCAACCTGTCGCCATCCGGGTTGTCGCGCCCAACATGATTCTACTACTATTGCTACTATTTAGCGATAAAGTAAAGCATTACATAGCGCTTAATGATTGACACGCAGGTCATACAATAATTAAAGACAACCCTATGGCTCCTGCCGGTTGCCGTACTCATCGACATGCAAGTCGTGATAATCTATACATCACATGATCATCTCATACATCACATATATCACATCATGTAATTGGCCATATCACATCACAACATACCCTGCAAAAACAAGTTAGACGTCCTCTAATTGTTGTTGCATGTTTTGTTGGAAATATGCCCTAGAGGCAATAATAAAATGGTTATTATTGTGTTTCCTTGTTCATGATAATTGTCTATTGTTCATGCTATAATTGTGTTAACCGGAAACCGTAATACATGTGTGAATACATAGACCACAACATGTCCCTAGTGAGCCTCTAGTTGACTAGCTCGTTGATCAATAGATGGTCACGGTTTCATGACCATGGAAATTGGATGTCGTTGATAACGGGATCACATCATTAGGAGAATGATGTGATGGACAAGACCCAATCCTAAGCATAGCATAAGATCGTATAGTTTGTTTGTTGAAGCTTTTCAATGTCAAGTATCGTTTCCTTAGACCATGAGATTGTGCAACTCCCGGATACCGTAGGAATGCTTTGGGTGTGCCAAGCGTCACAACGTAACTGGGTGGCTATAAAGGTGCACTACGGGTATCTCCGAAAGTGTCTGTTGGGTTGGCACGAATCGATACTGGGATTTGTCACTCCGTTTGACAGAGAGGTATCTCTGGGCCCACTCGGTAAGACATCATCATAATGAGATCAATGTGACTAAGGAGTTAGCCACGGGATGATGTATTACGGAACGAGTAAACCGAACCCGTAGAAGTGTCTCGGTAAGACATCTCCGAAAGTGTCTGTTGGTTATTGGCCGGAGAAGTGTCTCGGTCATGTCCACGTGTCTCCCGAACCCGTAGGGTCTACACACTTAAGGTTCGATGACGCTAGGGTTATAGGGAAATGATATACGTGATTACCGAAAGTTGTTCGGAGTCCCGGATGAGATCCCGGACATCACGAGGAGCTCCGAAATGGTCCGGAGGTAAAGATTGATATATAGGAAGTCCATTTTTGGTCACCGGAAAGTTTTCGGGCTCATCGGTAGTGTACCGGGAGTGCCGGGAGGGTGCCGGAGGACCCCCGGGAGGGGTGTGACGACCATAGGACTTTGTGGACCCTTAGAGAGGTGTACCAGCCCTTGTTGGGCTGGCCAAGACCTTCTAGAAAGGCCCATGCGGCTGGAGGAGTAGAGATAAGGGCAAAGGAGTTTGAAAACGAAGAGATCCACCTCCCTTGTGGGAGGTGGACTCTCCCTTTGATTCGGCCGAAGCTATCCTCCTTGGAGGAGAGTCCAAGCTAGCCCTCCCTCTCCCTCCTCCTATATATACTTGAGGTTTGGCCTTTTGAGAACAGATCTGAACTCTCTCTCTCTCTCTCACGGCAAAGCCCTACCTCTCTTCTTCCTCCTCCGTAGCGCTTAGGCGAAGCCCTGTCGGAATACCTTGCTACTCCACCACCACCACGCCGTCGTGCTGCTGTTGGAGCCCTTCCCTAACCTCTCCTTCCTCCTTGCTGGATCAAGGCGTAGGAGACGTCACCGGGCTGCACGTGTGTTGAACACGAAGGCGCCGTTGTTCGGCGCTTAGATCGGAATCCACCGCGATCTGAATCGCTGCGAGTACGACTCCATCAACCGCATTCTTGTAACGCTTCCGCTTAGCGATCTTCAAAGGTATGAAGATGAAATCTCTCCCCACTCGTTGTTGGTTTCTCCATAGATAGATCTTGATGACACGTAGGAAAATTTTGATTTACTACTACGTCTCCCAACAGTGGTATCAGAGCTAGGTCTATGCGTAGAATCTATGCACGAGTAGAACACAAAGCAGTTGTGGGTGTCAATTTGTTAATTTGCTTACCACTACTAGTCTTATCTTGATTCGGCGATATTGTGGGATGAAGCGGCCCAAACCGACTTTACACGTACGCTTACGTGAGACTGGTTCCACCGCCTGACATGCACTTGTTGCATAAGGTGGCTAATGCGTGTCTGTCTTTCCCACCTTAGTCGGATTGGATTCGATGAAAAGGGTCCTTATGAAGGGTAAATGGCAATTGGCATATCATGTTGTGGTTTTGACGTAGGTAAGAAACGTTCTTGCTAGTAACCTATAGCAGCCACGTAAAAACTTGCAACTACAAATTAGAGGACGTCTAACTTGTTTTGCAGCATATGCCTTGTGATGTGATATGGCCAAAGGATGTGATGTGATGCATTGTGATGTATGAGATTGATCATGTTCTTGTAATAGGATTCACGACTTGCATGTCGATGAGTATGACGGTAGTAAATAAGATGATCTCACTAAAATTTCAAGAAAAGTGTTCACCCTAACTGTGCACCGTTGCTAAGGATCGTTGTTCCGAAGCACCATGTGATTATCGGGTGTGATAGGTTCTAACGTTCGCATACAATGGGTGTAAGCCAGATTTACACACGCGAAACACTTAGGTTGACTTGACGAGCCTAGCATGTACATACATGGCCTCGGAACACGGAAGAACGAAAGGTCGAACATGAGTCGTATGGAAGATACGATCAACATGGAGATGTTCGCCATGGATGACTAGTCCGTCTCACGTGATGATCGGACACAGGCTAGTTGACATGGATCATGTGTCACTTGGATGACTAGAGAGATGTCTATCTAAGTGGGAGTTCATTAAATAATTTGATTATGTGAACTTAATTATCATGAACTTAGTCTAAAATTATCTTTACAATCTATATTGTAGATCCAATGGCCAATGTGAATGTCACCCTCAATTTCAACGCGTTCCTAGAGAAAACCAAGCTGAAAGATGATGGAAGCAACTATGCGGACTGGGTCCGTGGCTTGAGGATCATCCTCATAGCTTCCAAGAAATTGTATGTCCTTGATGCACCATTGTGTGACCCACCCCTTCTCCCAGCAGAGCAAGACGTTGCGAACGCTTGGCATTCTTGCTGTGATGATTAATCCATTGTTCAGTGCGGCATGCTTTACAGTTTAGAACCGGGGCTCCAAAAGCGTTTTGAGCAACACGGAGCATATGAGATGTTCCAAGAGCTGAAACTGGTTTTCCAAGCTCATGCCCGGGTCGAGAGATATGACGTCTCCGACAAGTTCTTCAGCTATAAGATGGAGGAGAATAGTTATGTCAGTGAGCACATCCTCAAGATGTCTGGGCTACACAACCGCTTGACTCAGCTGGGAGTTAATCTCCCGGATGACTCGGTCATTGACAAAATCCTCCAGTTGCTTCCACCTAGCTACAAGAGCTTTGTGATGAACTACAACATGCAAGGGATGGAGAAGTCCATTCCTAAGTTGTACTCGGTGCTGAAATCAGCAGAGGTCGAGATCAGAAAGGGGCATCAAGTGTTGATGGTAAATAAGACCACTAGTTTCAAGAAAGGCAAGGGTAAGAAGAACTTCAAGAAGGACGGCAAAGTTGTTGCCGCGCCCGGTAAGCAAGTTGCCGGGAAGAAGAAGAACAAGAATGGACCCAAGCCTGAGACTGAGTGTTTGTATTGCAAGGGTACCGGTCACTGGAAGCGGAACTGCCCCAAGTACTTAGCGGATAAGAAGGACGGCAACATTAAAGGTATATGTGATATACTTGTTATTGATGTTTACCTAACCAGCGCTCGTAGTAGCTCCTGGGTATTTGATACCGGTGCAGTTGCTCACATTTGTAACTCCAAGCGGGAGCTGCGGAATAAGCGGAGGCTGGCAAAGGACGAGGTGACGATGCGCGTCGGGAATGGTTCCAAGGTCGATGTGATCGCCGTCGGCGCGCTACCTCTACATCTACTTTCGGGATTAGTGTTAAACCTTAATAATTGTTATTTAGTACCAGCTTTGAGCATGAACATTGTATCTGGATCTCGCTTGATGCGAGATGGCTACTCATTTAAATCTAAGAATAATGGTTGTTCTATTTATATGAGAGAAATGTTTTATGGTCATTCCCCGCTGGTCAATGGTTTATTTTTGATGAATCTCGAACGTGATGTTACACATGTCCATAGTGTGAGTACCAAAAAGTGTAAGGTTGATAACGATAGTCCCACTTACATGTGGCACTGCCGCCTTGGTCATATTGGTGTCAAACGCATGAAGAAGCTCCATACTGATGGACTTTTGGAGTCTCTTGATTTCGAATCATTTGACACGTGCGAACCATGCCTCATGGGAAAGATGACCAAGACTCCGTTCTCCGGAACAATGGAGCGAGCAACCGACTTGTTGGAAATAATACATACCGATGTATGCGGTCCAATGAGTGTCGAGGCTCGTGGTGGCTACCTTTATGTTCTCACCCTCACTGATGACTTGAGTAGATATGGATATGTCTACTTAATGAAACATAAATCTGAAACTTTTGAAAGGTTCAAGGAATTTCAGAGTGAGGTAGAGAATCAACGTGACAGGAAAATAAAGTGCCTACGATCTGATCGTGGCGGAGAATATTTAAGTCACGAGTTTGGCACGCACCTAAGGAAATGTGGAATTGTTTCACAACTCACGCCGCCTGGCACACCTCAGCGAAATGGTGTGTCTGAACGTCGTAATCGCACTCTATTAGATATGGTACGATCTATGATGTCTCTTACCGACTTACCGCTATCATTTTGGGGATATGCATTAGAGACTGCCGCATTCACTTTAAATAGGGCACCGTCAAAATCTGTTGAGACGACATCGTATGAATTATGGTTTGGAAAGAAACCTAAGCTGTCGTTTCTAAAAGTTTGGGGAGGTGATGCTTATGTGAAGAAACTTCAACCTGAGAAGCTTGAACCCAAAGCGGAAAAGTGCATCTTCATAGGATATCCCAAAGAGACTATTGGGTATACCTTCTACCTACGATCCGAGGGCAAAGTCTTTGTTGCCAAGAATGGATCCTTTCTCGAGAAAGAGTTTCTATCGAAAGAAGTAAGTGGGAGGAAAATAGAACTTGATGAGGTAATTGTACCTCCACTCGAACCGGAGAGTAGCACAGCACAGGAAGTTGTTTCTGTGAAGCCTACACCGGCTGGAGAGGAAGTTAATGATGATGATCGAGAAACTTCAGATCAAGTTACTATTGAACGTCGAAGGTCCACAAGGACATGTTCCGCACCAGAGTGGTACGGCAACCCTTTCCTAGAGATCATGTTGGTAGACAACGGTGAACCTTCGAACTATGAAGAAGCGATGGCGGGCCCGGATTCCAACAAATGGCTTGAAGCCATGAAATCCGAGATAGGATCCATGTATGAGAACAAAGTATGGACTTTGGTGGACTTTCCTGATGATAAGCGAGCCATTGAAAATAAATGGATCTTTAAGAAGAAGACTGACGCGGATGGTAATGTGACCGTCTATAAGGCTCGACTTGTCGCTAAGGGTTATCGACAAGTTCAAGGAGTTGACTATGATGAGACTTTCTCACCCGTAGCGATGCTGAAGTCTGTCCGAATCATGTTAGCAATTGCCGCATTTTATGATTATGAGATCTGGCAAATGGACGTCAAAACGGCATTCCTTAATGGCTTCCTCAAGGAAGAACTGTATATGATGCAGCCGGAAGGTTTTGTCGATCCTAAAGATGCTAACAAGGTATGCAAGCTCCAGCGCTCCATCTATGGGCTGGTGCAAGCATCTCGGAGTTGGAACATTCGCTTTAATGAAGTGATTAAAGCGTTTGGGTTTGTACAGGTTTATGGAGAACCCTGTATTTACAAGAAAGTGAGTGAGAGCTCTGTAGCGTTTCTCGTATTATATGTGGATGACATACTGATAATGGGAAATGATATAGAACTCTTGGAAAGTGTAAAGGCCTACTTGAATAAGTGTTTTTCAATGAAGGACCTTGGAGAAGCTGCTTACATATTAGGTATTAAGATCTATAGAGATAGATCGAGACGCCTCATAGGTCTTTCACAAAGCACATACCTTGATAAGATATTGAAGAAGTTCAATATGGATCAGTCCAAGAAGGGGTTCTTGCCTGTGTTACAAGGTGTGAGATTGAGTACGACTCAATGCCCGACCACGGCAAAGGGTACAGGAGAGATGAGTGTCATCCCCTATGCTTCAGCCATAGGCTCTATTATGTATGCCATGCTATGTACCAGACCTGATGTGAACCTTGCCATAAGTTTGGTAGGGAGGTACCAAAGTGATCCCGGAGCGGAACACTGGACATCGGTCAAGAATATCCTAAAGTACCTGAAAAGTACAAAGGACATGTTTCTCGTATATGGAGGTGCCGAAGAGCTCATCGTAAAGGGTTACGTCGATGCTAGCTTCGACATAGATCCGGACGACTCCAAGTCGCAAACCGGATACGTGTATATTTTGAATGGAGGGGCAGTCAGCTGGTGCAGCAGCAAGCAAAGCGTCGTGGCGGCATCTACATGTGAAGCGGAGTACATAGTTGCTTCGGAAGCAGCAAAGGAAGGAGTCTGGATGAAGGAGTTCATCACCGACCTAGGAGTAATTCCAAGTGCGTCGGGCCCAATGACTCTATTCTGTGACAACAATGGAGCTATTGCCCTTGCGAAGGAGCCCAGGTTTCACAAGAAGACAAGACACATCAAGCGCCGCTTCAACTCCATCTGTGATTACATTCAGGAGGGAGATATAGATATTTGTAAAGTGCATACAGATCTGAATGTCGCAGATCTGATGACTAAACCTCTCTCACGAGCAAAACATGATCAACACCAGAATGCTATGGGTGTACGATTCATCACAATGTGACTAGATTATTGACTCTAGTGCAAGTGGGAGACTGTTGGAAATATGCCCTAGAGGCAATAATAAAATGGTTATTATTGAATTTCCTTGTTCATGATAATTGTCTATTGTTCATGCTATAATTGTGTTAACCGGAAAACGTAATACATGTGTGAATACATAGACCACAACATGTCCCTAGTGAGCCTCTAGTTGACTAGCTCGTTGATCAATAGATGGTCACGGTTTCATGACCATGGACATTGGATGTCATTGGTAACGGGATCACATCATTAGGAAAATGATGTGATGGACAAGACCCAATCCTAAGCATAGCACAAGATCGTATAGTTCGTTTGCTGAAGCTTTTCAATGTCATGTATCATTTCCTTAGACCATGAGATTGTGCAAATCCCGGATACCGTAGGAATGCTTTGGGTGTGCCAAACGTCACAACTTAACTGGGTGGCTATAAAGGTGCACTACGGGTATCTCCGAAAGTGTCTGTTGGGTTGGCACGAATCGAGACTGGGATTTGTCACTCCGTGTGACGGAGAGGTATCTCTGGGCCCACTCGGTAAGACATCATCATAATGAGCTCAATGTGACTAAGGAGTTAGCCACGGGATGATGTATTACGGAACGAGTAAAGAGACTTGCCGGTAACGAGATTGAACAAGGTATAGAGATACCGACGATCGAATCTCGGGCAAGTATCATACCGATAGAGAAAGGGAATTGTATACGGGATTGATTGAATCCCCAACATAGTGGTTCATCCAATGAGATCATCGTGGAGCATGTGGGAGCCAACATTGGTATCCAGATCCCACTGTTGGTTATTGGCCGGAGAAGTGTCTCGGTCATGTCCACGTGTCTCTCGAACCCGTAGGGTCTACACACTTAAGGTTCGATGACACTAGGGTTATAGGGAAATGGTATACGTGATTACCAAAAGTTGTTCGGAGTCCCAGATGAGATCCCGAACGTCACGAGGAGCTCCGGAATGGTCCGGGGGTAAAGATTGATATATAGGAAGTCTAGTTTTGGTCACCGGAAAATTTTCGGGCTCATCGGTAGTGTACCGGGAGTGCCGGGAGGGTGCCGGAGGACCCCCGGGAGGGGTGTGACGACCATAGGACTTTGTGGGCCCTTATAGAGGTGTGCTAGCCCTTATTAGGCTGGACAAGACCTTCTAGAAAGGCCCATGCGGCTGGAGGAGTAGAGATAAGGGCAAAGGAGTTTGAAAAGGAAGAGATCCACCTCCCTTGTGGGAGGTGGACTCTCCCTTTGATTCGGCCGAAGCTCTCCTCCTTGGAGGAGAGTCCAATCTAGCCCTCCCTCTCCCTCCTCCTATATATACTTGAGGTTTTGGCCTTTTGAGAACAGATCTGAACTCTCTCTCTCACGGCAAAGCCCTACCTCTCTTCTTCCTCCTCCGCAGCGCTTAGGCGAAGCCCTGCAGGAATACCTTGCTGCTCCACCACCACCACGCCGTCGTGCTGCTGTTGAAGCCCTTCCCTAACCTCTCCTTCCTCCTTGCTGGATCAAGGCGTAGGAGACGTCACCGGGCTGCACGTGTGTTGAACGCGGAGGCGCCGTTGTTTGGCGCTTAGATCGGAATCCACCGCGATCTGAATCGCTGTGAGTACGACTCCATCAACCACGTTCTTGTAACGCTTCCGCATAGCGATCTTCAAAGGTATCAAGATGCAATATCTCCCCACTCGTTGCTGGTTTCTCTATAGATAGATCTTGGTGACACGTAGGAAAATTTTGATTTACTACTACGTCTCCCAACATGTTTTACGTGGCTGCTACGGGTATCTAGCAAGAACAATTCTCATCTACGCAAAAACCACAACGGTGATACACTAATTGCTTTTCAACCTTCTCAAGGACAACCTTTGTCGAATCCGATCCAACCAAAGTGAGAGAAACTGGCACCCGCAAGCCATCTATGCAACAAGTTGCGGTCGAGGGAATCGGTCTCTCGTAAGCGTACAAGTAATGTTGGTCCGGGCCGCTTCATCTCACAATACCGCTGAACCAAAATCCGACCAAGGGAGGAAGCAATCTAAGCATCAACGCCCACAAACCTTTTGTGTTCTACTCGAGATCTCATCTACACATAGACCTAGCTCATGATGCCACTGTTGGGGAACGTTGCATGGGAAACAAAAAAATTCCTATGCACACGCAGATCTATACATGGTGATGAGCATCTACGAGAGGGAGAGTGGATCTACATACCCTTGTAGATCGCTAAGCGGGAAGCGTTAAGAAACGCGGTTGGTGTAGTCGAACGTCTTCACAATCCAAATTGCCGTGCGTCCCGCGTTCTAATCATGATCCATCCCGCGATCCAATCACGATCCGTCCCGCGAACTTGATCACGATCCGTCCCACGAACTTGATCACGATCCTTTCGATCTAGCGCCGAACGGACGACACCTCCGCGTTCAGCACACGTACAGCTTGATGACAATCTCCGCCATCTTGATCCAGCAAGAAGGAGCGGAGAGGAAGAAGAGTTCTCCGGCAGCATGACGGCACTCCGGCGATGGTGGTGGATCTATTCCGGCAGGGCTACGCCTAAGCGCTGCAGAAAACCGATCTAGAGGAGAAACTATGCACTGGAGGAACGGGCAGCACGTGGCTGAAAATTCTATGCAAAAACCCTAAAACCTCCACTATATATAAGAGTAATAGAGGAGGAGGCTTGGCCCAAGCCTCTAGGATTCGGCCAAACCAAGTGGGAGAGACGGAATCCACCTCCAATCATAGTAGGACTAGGATTCACCCTATTTTTGCCTTTTTCCACTTTTTCTCTTTGGGTTTTTTCTCCCTAGCCGCATGGGCTTTGTGTGGGACTTCCACCAGCCCACTAAGGGCTGGTATTCACTCTCCCACAGCCCATGTTGCCTCTTGGGTCGAAATACCCTTCTCGATGGTCTCCCGATACACTACCGGCACTCCCGGTACACAACCGATGAGCCCGAAACTTTTTCGGCGACCAAAATAGGAATTCCTATATATCAATTTTTACCTCCGGAGCTCCTCATGACGTCTGAGATCTCATCCGGGACTCTGAACAACCTTCGGTCACCATCATACATAACTCTATACTACCGAAACATCACCAAACCTTAAGTGTGCAGACCCCGCGGGTTCGAGAACTATGTAGACATGACCGAGACACCTCTATGGTCAATAACCAATAGCGGGACTTGGATGCCCATATTGGTTCCTACATATTCTACGAAGATCTTTATCGGTCGAACCTCTATGTCAAGGATTCAGTTAATCCCGTATGATGTTCCCTTTGTTCTTCGGTATGTTACTTGCCCGAGATTCGATCGTCGGTATCTCCATACCTAGTTCAACCTCGTTACTAGCAAGTCTCTTTAATCGTTCCATAATACAAGATCCCGCAACTAACACTTAGTCACATTGCTTGCAAGGCTTATTGTGATGTTGTATTACCGAGTGGGCCCTGAGATACCTCTCCGTCACACGGAGTAACAAATCCCAGTCTTGATCCATGCCAACTCAACAGACACCCTCGGAGATACCTATAGAGCACCTTTATAGTCACCTAGTTACGTTGCGACGTTTGATACACACAAGGCACTCCTCCGATGTTCGTTAGTTGCATGATCTCATGGTCATAGGAACACATACTTGACATGAAGAAAACAGTAGCAATAAACTGACACGATCATATGCTATGTTTGTAGTTTGGGTCTTGTCCATCACATCATTCTCGTAATGATGTGATCCCATTATCAAATGACATCTCATGTCAATGGCTAGGAAACCTTGACCATCTTTGATCAACGAGCTAGTTCACTAGAGGCATACTAGGGACAGTGTGTTGTCTATTTACCCACACATGTAATGTGTTTCCAACCAATACAATTATAGCATGGATAATAAACGATTATCATGAACAAGGAAATATAATAATAAACACTTTATTCATTGGCTCTAGGGCATATTTCCAACATATTTGGTAAAGCATAGCCCGTCACGACCCGCATGGGTATGTTCTTCATTTTCTGGATTAGCTCACAAGATGTCTTCTCGGTGATATCATCCACGGGGGTGTGACCCAGCGGTGCCCCCGTGGAACCCACGCTGCTTTTAGGCAATGTAGATGGGACGGGTTTCTATGCCTCCTGCCGCGGAGTTGCCCTTTGCTGGGTCAGTACCTGTATCTGCAGCTGTTGATGCTCGTACTTCTGTTCCAACTTTGAAAGTCGGTCTGCTTCCACCTTCTTTTTTCTCGAACAGCTTTTATAACTGTCCTTCCAACCCGCAAACCCCTCATACCACGAAACAACGCCCACGCCTCGTGTTCGTCCTCCGTGTTTGGGATTCCCGATGGCGTGTGTAAGCTCGTCATTCTCTCTATCGGGGTGAAACCATCCTTCTTGGGAAGCTTTTATTGCTTCAATCAACTCATCTGATGCATGCTTCAGACTGGCCAGTGCAATAAGCTTTCCTGTTGCTGGGTCCAACTTTCCCCCATGCGCAAAAAACCAATTCCTGCACCACTGGGGCCAGTGGAAGGTTACTGGAGTGATCGCTTCAGCATGCATCATATTCTCTAATGCATACCACTTAGGAATGGCTGGCTTGTATCCACCTGTCCCTAGTTTATGGTGATACTTTTTTCTCCGCATTTATCTTATTCTTTGCCTACTTCTTCATAGGAGCTTCCGATGTCTTGTACTCGATAAATGTGTCCCAGTGATTCCTTACCTTCTCGTATATTCCTCTGAATTCGGGCGCCTTCTTGCCTCTAGTGTTGTACTTGGTCCATAATCTTTTCTTCCAAGTCTGGAATGCGTCGGCCATCTTATGGAGAGCAAACTCCTTGACTTTGTCCCTTTGTCACTCCGAGAGAGAATCTGGTAGGATGAAATGCTCCAAGAGATCTCGCCAAAGGACATCCTTAATTCTTTTATCGACATAATTCACTCTTGGTTTTGGTTTGTTTGGAAGAATCCATTCTTGCATTGTGATCGGGACTCCATCCCTAACAACTACTCCGCATTAACGCACAAATGTCTTGGCATTGGCTTCAGGGTGAGTCGGTGCGCCATCATGTTTGAAAGCAACAAGATTGAGCTTTATGTTGCCGTCCAATATTTTGGCACCACCTCGTACCTTTCTACTAGATTGGCTCAATCCGGAGGGCTGATAAGTAAAAGAATAAATATTTGTTAATATATATATACACAAATCAATTAATACACATGTAATGATCACCAAAGGCTAATATGTATATACCTCGCCGGGCATTGTTAGTTGTTCCAAATTTTGGAACATAAGTTGTTCTTCCTCGGCCTCACATCCATCACCGTAATCGTTCAGATATTGTGAGCCGTCATCATCATGTGATTCACCCAGAAGGCCCGCTGGGTTTTCGGAGGAGCGTATCATGTCGAAGATGTCCTCTTCATGAGCTCTACCGGTATTGTCCATAGCTTAATAACTAATCCATAATAATATAGATAAAACAAATTAGTATTCAAATTAGCATGCATTCAAGAAGCAAAATAATTGATAGTTAATTAATAATGCATCATCGAATACATATATAGTAGTTCTTAGAAAAGATCTCATCATAATCTCAGATAATAGTTAATACATCGGCTAATCTATCGATCTAGCTAATACATCATAATAATACATATATAGTAGCTAATATATCGATCTAGCTAGAACCCTAGCGCCCGACGGATATCGGGGCGGGCGGTGGACACCCAAAGAGAAGGAACCATCACAGGAGCATAGCTCCAGTGAGATCCCCGAAGAATCTGTCGGGTATTGTCGGCCTAGCCTCCAAGGCTGCCATGTAGCGACGGACGTGCTCATTCTCCTTGCTGACGTGGTATTGTACCACCTCCGCGGGGGACTCAAGCCTTCGAATCGTCCGTGGCCCATGCGGCCGCCACCATAGAACCTCCGGGTCGATGACGGGCTGGCTCCTCACCAAGCTGCGCCGCCTGGAAGGTAGCACCTCCCAGTACCAGCCCGGTGGAGCCCAGTCCCGGACAGGGCCCCTCGGCTCAAGCAACAGACCTCCTTCGCCGACTCGACGACGAGGATGCGGGATCGACATCGTCGACGTCGAGAAGAAACACTTAATTATGAAAACAAATTAAATAACACTTAGCAAAATTAACACTTAGCATCTAATGAATTAAATAACACTTAGCACCTAACTAACTAACTAACTAAACTAAACTAACTAACTAAACTAACCTGATAACCTAACTAACTAACTAACTAACTAAACTAAACTAACTAACTAAAATAACCTAAGAACCTAACTAACTAACTAACTAATTAACTAACTAACTAAACTACCCTAATAACGTAAGAAACTAACTAAATTAACAGAAAAAACAGGAAAAAAGGTGGGGGCGGCCTGGCACTCACCGGAGCCGGAGTTGGGTGGGGGCTGCCGGGGTGGCGTCGGGGCGGCGGGGTGTCGGGCGGCGTCGGGGCGGTGGTCGCCGGGGCGGCGCGCGACGTCGGGGCGGCGGCGGCGGGGCGGCGGGCTCGGGGCGGCGCGCGACAGCGATGGCGGATTTCGGCAGCCTGGCGGCGCAACTCTTGCTTCTCCCGGTGCGTGGCTCGTCCTGAGACGAGGCCTCCAGTATTTATACCTAGAGGACCTTTAGTACCGGTGTGTGGCTCGCATTGTTACTAAAGACCCTTTAGTACCGGTGCCAGCCACGCACCGGTACTAAAGGTCCTCCCCAAAAAATGCGTGGGGCGGTGGTCCTCCCCAAAAAATGTGATATATGTGATGTATGAGATGATCATGTGATGTATAGATTATCACGACTTGCATGTTGATGAATACGGCAACCGGCAGGAGCCATAGGGTTGTCTTTAATTATTGTATGACCTGCGTGTCAATCATTAAGCGCTATGTAATGCTTTACTTTATCGCTAAACGGTAGCAATAGTAGTAGAAGCATGCAGGGCGCGACAACCCCGATGGCGACACGTTGATGGAGATCAAGATGATGGAGATCATGGTGTCATGCCGGTGACGATGGAGATCATGCCGGTTCTTTCTAGATGGAGATCAAAAGCACAAGTTCATGGCCATATCATGTCACTTATGATTTGCATGTGATGTTAATCCTTTTTATGCACCTTGTTTTGCTTAGGACGACGGTAGCATTATAAGGTGATCCCTCACTTAATTTCAAGATAAATTGTGTTCTCCCAGAGTGTGCACCGTTGCGAAAGTTCGTCGTGTTGAGACACCACATGATGATCGGGTGTGATAGACTCTACGTTCACATACAACGGGTGCAAGCCAGTGTTGCACATGCAGAACACTCGGGTTAAACTTGACGAGCCTAGCATGTACAGACATGGCCTCGGAACACAAGAGACCGAAAGGTTGAACATGAGTCATATAGTAGATATGATCAACATGATGATGTTCACCATTGCAGCCACCTCAACTCACGTGATGATCGGACTTGAGTTGGTGAATTTGGATCATGTATCACTCGAATGATCGGAGGGATGTCAATTTGAGTGGGAGTTCTTAAGTAATATGATTAATTGAACTCATTATCATGAATATAGTCAAAGTGTCTTTGCAAATTATGTTGTAGATTACTAGCTCGCGTTGTAGCTCCCTTGTATTTTTATATGTTCCTAGAGAAATAGAATTGAAAGATGTTGGTAGCAAAATTGCGGACTGGGTCCGTGATCTGAGGATTGTCCTCACTGCTGCACAGAAGGCTTATGTCCTTAATGCACCGCTCGATGCGCCACCCCATCTAGCGTCGTCTGTAGATGTTGTGAACATCTGACAGGCACGTTTCGATGACTACTTGATAGTTTAGTGCGTCATGCATTACGGCTTAGAATTGAGGCTCCGAAACGTTTTGAACGTCACGGAACATATGAGATGTTCTAAGAGCTGAGATTGTGATCTCAGGCTCGTACCCGAGTTGCGAGATATAGGATCTCCAACGAGATTCTTTGCCTGCAAGATGAAGGAGAATAGCTCAATCGTTGAGCATGTGCTCAGACTGTCTGGGTACTACAATCGCTTGAATCGAGTGGGAGTTGATCTTCCAGATAAGATAGTGATTGATGTAGTTCTCCAAGTCACTGTCACTGAGCTACTAGAACTTGGTGATGAACTATAAAATGCCAGGGAAAGAAATGTTGATCCCTGAGCTGTTCGCGATGTTTGACACCGCGAAGGTAGAAATCAAGGAGGAGCGTCAAGTGTTGATGGTTAATCAAACCACTAGTTTCGAGAAGGGCAAGAGCAAGGAGGGAAACTTCATGGATAGCAAGTCAGTTGCTGCTCCAGTGAAGCAACCCAAAGTTGAACTCAAACCCGAGACTAAGTGCTTCTGTTATGAGGTGAGCGGTCGCTGAAGCGGAACAACCCTAGATACTTGGTAGATAAGAAGGCTGGCAACATTGACAGAAGTATATTTGATATACGAGTTGTTAATGTGTACCTTGCTAGTACTCTTAGTAGCACCTTGGTATTGGATACCGGTTCGGTTGCTAAATGTTAGTAACTCAAAATAAAAGCTACGGAATAAACGGAGAACTAGCTAAGGGTGAGGTGACGATATGTGTTGGAAGTGTTTCCAAGGTTGATCTGATCAACATCGCACGCTCTCTCTACCTTCACGATTAGTGACGAACCTAAATAAATGTTATTTGGTGTTTTGCGTTGAGCATGAACATGATTAGATCATGTTTATTGCAATACGGTTATTCATTTAAGTTAGAGAATAATGGTTATTCTGTTTACATGAATAATACCTTCAATGGTCATGCACCCAGTGAGAATGGTTTGTTTAAATCTTGATCGTAGTAGTACACATGTTCACTACATGCTGATGGATATTTGGACTCATTCGATTTCGAATCGGTTGAGACATGCGTACCATGCCTCTTGGGCAAGATGACTAAAGGACCCCGTTGGATGGAGCGGGCAAGTGATTCATTGGAAATGATACATGTTGATGTATGCAATCTAGTGAGTCTTGTAGCGTGCAGTGGATATCGTTATTTTCTTACCTTCACTGATGATTTGAGTAGATATAGTGTATATTTACTTAATGAAACACAAGTCTGAATCGTTTGAAAGGTTCAAGCAAATTCAGAGTGAAGTTTAAAGATCATCGTGACAAGAAGATAAAAATGACCGCGATATGATCGTGGAGGTGAATATCTGAGTTACGAGTTTGGCATACAACTAAAGACAACGTGAAATTGTTTTCACAACTAACGCCACCTGGAACACCATGGTGTGATGGTGTGTCCGAACATCATAGTCATGCTCTATTGATATAGTGCATATTGTGATGTCTCTTATCGTTTTACTACTATAATTTTTGGGGTTATGCATTAGAGACTACTACATTCACTTTAAATAGGACATCATCTAAATCCGTTGAGATGACACCGTGTGAATCATGGTTTGATAGAAACCTAAGCTGTCATTCTTAATATTTGGGGCTGTGACACTTGTGTGGAAAATGTTTTCACCTAATGAGGTCGAACCCAAGGCGGACAAATGCATCTTCATAGAATACCCTAAGGTCAGTTGGGTGAACCTTCAATCTCAGATCCTAGTGCAAAGTGTTTGTTGCTTAAACGGATCCTTTCTCGAGGAAATGTTTCTCTCGAAAGAATTGAGTGGGAGGAAGATAGAACTTGATGAGGTTGTTAAACCTTTGTTCAACCAGAGAGTAGCGCAGCGCAGAAAGATGTTTCTGTGAAGCCTACGTTAGTTGAAGAGGAAGTTAATGATGATGACCATGAAACTTCAGGATCAAGTTACTATCGAACTTCGTAGGTCAACAAGGATGTGTACTGCTCCTAAGTGGTACGACAACTCTGTCTTGGAGATCATGTTGTTGGACAACGATGAACCTACGAGCTATGGAGAAGCGATGATGGGCCCGGATTCCGACAAATGGTTAGAGGCCATGAAATCCGAGATAGGATCCATGTATGAAAACCAAGTATAGACTTTGGTAGACTTGCTCGTTAGACGGCAGGTTGTTGAGTACAAATGAACCTTTAGAATGAAGACAGACACTGATGGTGAATGTCACCATTTGTAAAGCTCGACTTGTTGCAAAGTTGTTTGTGACAAGTTCAAGGAGTTGACTGCGATGAGGCTTTCTCACTCGTAGCGATGCTAAAAGCCTATTGGAATTATGTTAGCAGTTGCTGCATTTTCAATTATGAAATCTGGCAGATGGATGTCAAAACATCGTTTCCTTAACGGTTTACTTAAGGAAAGGTTGTATGTGATACAACCAGAAGGTTTTGTCAGTCCTAAGGATGCTAAAAGATGAGCAAGCTTCAGTGATCCTTCTATGGACTGAAGCAAGCATCTCGGAGTTGGAATATACACTTTGATGAGGTGATCAAAGTTTTTGTAGTTTATACAAAGTTTACGAGAAACTTGTATTTGCAATAAAGTGAGTGGGAGCACTATAGAGTTTCTGATAAGTATATGTGGTTGACATATTGTTGATCGGAAATAATGTAGAATTTCTGGAAGGCATAAATGGTTGTTTGAAAAGTGTTTTTCAAAGGAAGACTTGGATAAATCTACCTAATTGTTAAGCATCAAGATCTATAGAGATATATCAAGATGCTTGATGAGACTTTCAATGAGTGCATACCTTGACAAGATTTTGAAAGAGTTCAAAATGGATCAGCCAGAGAAATAGTTCTCGTCTGATTTGTAAGGTGTGAAGTTGAGTGAGACTCAAAGCTCGACAACGGCAGAAGAAAGAGAAAGGATGAACGCCGTCCCCTATGCCTTAGCCATAGGCTCTATATTATGCCATGCTGTGTACCGCACCTGTGTGTGCCTTGCCATGAGTCTGTCAAGGGGTACAAGAGTGGTCCAGGAGTGGATCACTGGACAGCGGTCGGAATTATCCTTAGTAACCAGAGGACTAAGGAAATGTTTCTTGATTATGGAGGTGATAAAGAGTTCGTCGTACAGAGTTACGTCGATGCAAGCTTTAACACCTATCCGGATGACTAGTAGTAGCAATCTGGATACGTATAGTGGAGCAACCATTTCGAAATAGTACCAAGTGGAGTGTGGTAGCAGTGTTTACGGTTTGACATAGAGATTTGCAAAGTACACACGGATCTGAATAACGCAAACCCGTTGACTATAAGACCTCTCTCACATGCAAAGCATGATCGAGCCCCAGAACTCATTGGGTGTTAGATTCATAACAATGTGAATCACATGGTGATGTGGACTAGATTATTGACTCTAGTGCAAGTGGGAGACTGTTGGAAATATGCCCTAGAGGCAATAATAAATTAGTTATTATCATATTTCCTTGTTCATGATAATCGTTTATTATCCATGCTATAATTGTATTGATCGGAGACTTAAATGCATGTGTGGATACATAGACAAAACCATGTCCCTAGTATGCCTCTAATGGACTAGCTCGTTGATCAAAGGATGGTTAAGGTTTCCTAGCCATGGACATGAGATGTCATTTGATAACGGGATCACATCATTAGGAGAATGATGTGATGGATAAGACCCAAACTACAAACATAGCATATGATCGTGTCAGTTTATTGCTACTGTTTTCTGCATGTCAAGTATATGTTCCTACGACCATGAGATCATGCAACTCACGGATATCGGAGGAGTGCCTTATGTGTATCAAACGTCACAACGTAACTGGGTGACTATAAAGGTGCTCTACAGGTATCTCCGATGGTGTCTGTTGAGTTGGCATGGATCGAGACTGGGATTTGTTACTCCGTGTGACGGAGAGGTATCTCAGGGCCCACTCGGTAATACAACATCACAACAAGCCTTGCAAGCAATGTGGCTAAGTGTTAGTCATGGGATCTTGTATTACGGAACGAGTAAAGAGACTTGCCAGTAACGAGGTTGAACTAGGTATGGAGATACCGACGATCGAATCTCGGGCAAGTAACATACCGAAGAACAAAGGGAACATTATACGGGATTAACTGAATCCTTGACATAGAGGTTCGACCGATAAAGATCTTCGTAGAATATGTAGGAACCAATGTGGACATCCAGGTCCTGCCATTGGTTATTGACCGTAGAGGTGTCTCGGTCATGTCTACATAGTTCTCGAACCCGCAGGGTGTGCACACTTAAGGTTTGGTGACGTTTCGGTAGTGTAGAGTTATGTATGGTGGTGACCGAAGGTTGTTCGGAGTCCAGGATGAGATCCCGGATATCACGAGGAGCTCCGGAATGGTCCGGAGGTAAAGATTCATATATAGGAAGTCCCAGTTTGGTCGCCGGAAAAGTTTCGGGCTCATCGGTAGTGTACCGGGAGTGCCGGTACTGTACCGGGGGACCTCCGGGAGGGGTATTTCGACCCCAAGAGGTCCATGGGCTGTGGGAGAATAATAACCAGCCCTTAGTGGGCTGGAAAAACAGCCGCACCAAGGCCCATGGCGCAGGAGGCAAAAATCCTAAAGGAAAAGGTGGAAAAAGGCTAAAAAGGAAGAGTCCTACTCCTACTAGGAGTGGAGGAGTAGGACTCCTCCCCCTATAGTTTGGCCGACTCCTATTGGAGTTTTTCCTTGCGCCAGCCCTCCTCTCTCTTCCTCCTTTATATACTGGTGGATTGGGTGCTGTTTGGATACAGTTTACGGCCACGTGCTACCCGTTTCACCGGTGCTCCTCTAGATCGGTTTTCTGCAGCGCTTAGGCGAAGCCCTGCCGGAATTGCTCCACCACCATCACCGGAGCGCCGTCACGTTGCCGGTGAACTCTCTCTCCTCTCCACCTCCTCTTGCTGGATCAAGATGGTGGATATCGTCATCAAGCTACACGTGTGCTGAACGCGGAGGTGTCGTCCGTTCGGCGCTAGATCGGAAGGACCATGATTGAGATCGCGAGACGGTTCGTGATGTGATCACGGAACGGATCGTGATGAGTTCGCGGGACAGATCGTGATCAAGATCGTGAGACGGATCGTGATGAGTTCGCGGGACGGATCATGATGTGTTCGCGGGACGTATCGTGATTGGATCACGAGACGGATCGTGATGAGATCGCGGGACGCTCGGCGATTTGGATCGCGAAGATGTTCGACTACACCAACCGCGTTTCTTAACGCTTCCCGCTTAGCGATCTACAAGGGTACGTAGATCCACTCTCCCTCTCGTAGATGCTCATCACCATGGATAGGTTTGCGTGTGCGTAGGAAAATTTTTGTTTCCCATGCGACGTTCCCCAACACATACACCTATCTAAAACATGTAAATGCAACAACAAATGCGATCATAATCGCAACTATGGTAAAAATTGAGCCAACGGCATAATGATACCAAGCCTCTTTATCAATGGCATATTTTCTAATCTTTCTAAGCTTCAAGCGCATTCCAGCCATCTTGTTCTTGCGATCATCGACGATATCGGCAACATGCAACTCTAATCCCATCTTCTCATCTTTAGTTCTTTTCAATTTTTGTTTCAAATGATCAATTTCTTTTTTAGCTTGTGTTAACTTCTCGAGCAGAATTGCATAATCGGTTGGAATTTCTGGTTCAACTACTTTCTATAGATAAAAACATCTACGTCAATTTGATGGCATAATTAATTGTCATAGGCATTAGATGATGTGTGAAATAGTTATAAAAGATAACGACATACCACATCTGAATCGTAGACTGGACGAGGGCTGACGTGGGCGGATACCATAACCATGACACTATAGAATAACTAACAATAATACAAGTAAATCATACACGCAGCTATCTAAATCATACGAGTAGTTTTTTTAACAAAAAGGTTTTAAGAAGAACAAGAGGCTCACCAAGGTGGCCGGTGCCGTGACGAGACGGTGCGGACGATCGACGGTGGTTAGGACGGGGATGGGAAGGCACCAAATAAACCACACCTACACACATGCAACCTAACAAGTTAATTTGAGGTCAAATTGCATATAAATCAAATAAACTCCCACATAATGATCACTCCCCCAAAACCTAGCTAAAACCCACAAATCACATATCTTTGAGCATACCACAAGCTAATCTAGCAATGAGAGATGAAGGGGCAAAGTTGCTAACCTTTGTGAACACTTGATAGATGGGGTGCCTTCAAATCTGGACAAATTCTTGGCAAAATGGAGGATGAGCTTCGAGCAAGAAGAAGAACAGGGGAGAAAACAAAGAAATGAGAGCCCCTTCGATCGGCTACGGACGAAGCATATATATAGGAAGTCTTTAGTACCGGTTGGTGTCACCAACCGGTACTAAAGGGCAACCTTTAGTACCGGCTCGTGCCACCAACCGGTACTAAAGAGGCACGCGGGGCCCAAGTCTGACCAAAAGCCTAACACGCCCCCTTTAGTACCGGTTCGTGACATGAACCGGTACTAAAGGTCCCTTACGAGCCGGTACTGAAGGTCGCCCTGCTCCTAGCCGTTGGAGTCGGCACGAACCGGGACTAATAGCCTCTTTAGTACCGGCTCGTAACCAGACCGGGACTAATGCGTCAGACGAAAGGTCTGTTTTCTACTAGTGTCAAGAGATGTGAAGGAATGCATAGGGGATAACGTATATTCAAATCAGGGTAGTGTATGTTTGTTGTGAGGCTAGAAAAGGTAGAGGATAGTTGGGCCTTTTGTGGAGCAATGCAATTGAAAAAAAACACTCTTTGTTGATTCATCTTGTCCACACCAGGGCATACTCCTCCGACAATGCATCATTACTTGTCGACAAGTAACCCGCTAGCATATAAATAAGGTTGCAATTTTCAGTAAGAGTTTGATCGTACAAATTACTTATATATTTGATCTTCTGCACGTCTTTTCGATTGTCCTATGATGATTAGAAACATCGAGCCGACTAGGACCGTTCCCTTCGGTTACACATGACATACTCGAAGACACTCTAACCCAATGAGTCGATTTATGCACGAGCTCCTATGATCGATCATTGCTTTGAGAAATTGGATAGGTGTAGCTCAGGGCCTATAACCACGGTGTGGGAGGGGTATCCTATATCAATATGGTTCACTATGGTTCAATATGAGTCCCCTTTGTATTTCACTAATGTGTCTCATATTTGACAAGAAAGGGGCCATAAAAAATTGACGCGGTGGTGATTGTAAATATTTACATATTGCAACACCCTATTGATGATAAAATCACCTACTTGAAGCAAAAAGCCTAGATATTGCCACCTACAGTCTAATTAACCAAGTGTAGTAGTTATCGTAAAAACTATAGGGGTCACTTTGATTCACAAGATTCTAAAAATACTTGGATAGGGAAAAAAACACATGATCATGTAATATCATGTGCGTTTGGATAGGGGTAATTAGCTACATACTCTTCAGGCTTTAGGGTCAGTATCTTCTAAACTTATGTTTGTACGATCTTAAAACCACGATGTCAATCTACAAAAAGACCTACGCAACATGCTAATGCTCTTTCAAAAATAGACAAAGCTCCCGCTGGTTGCTTGAACAAAAAAAACAAAAAAAACAGATCGAGCTCTGATCTCGTCGACGCATCATTTCAGAGAATTTGCCCTCAGTCAATTTTTAAAAAAAAAATCAACGTCGTTTAGCATGCAGAAATTCATGGGACCAATGGTTGGGCATGAGTGGCGCCAAGCCTTCAAAAATCAAAGGGTCAAGCAAGGGACCAGAGGAGAGACTGAAGTGAGGGGCATACATTGCGTTGTCAGTGAGCGACTCACTCACTCACTCAGGGGTGGGCCAGCGCCACTGACCACTGAGCACTCCTCCTTCACGCATGGTATTGGTACGTACACTGCTGGTAGTCGTACTGCTGTGGTACTTTGTACTGCCAGTTAATGTGTGTGCCCTGCCAACGACAACGTATAAACAAACAAAGCAAAAATATGAGCGAGCAACGAACGCTTCTGCTGCGCTTCTCCTAAATAAATGTGGTGTACTGTCACCCAAATAATATGCTCTCGTTTCTCCCTTGATGATAATAATTACTCACACCCTGTGGTACGTCTAGTCCAGCACTTGGAGAATATTCCTCCTCTTCCTCCTCCTCAATTATCTATCATCAATTGTTTGGTACATGTCGGGTTTTCGGTGCCAACAGAAAATATTTTCCGCGGCAGAAATGATGATTTATGTCTGCATTTTTACGTGAATCAATATTCTCTTGAAGGAAGAGTTTGGTGATGAACACATTGGTTCTAATCTCAGTTATCTATCTAGTCAAGTGTACTCACCTCAACATCAACTCAACCTCACTTCACAAGGTTCTCAAAAGAGAGGAAAACTTCACAGCAAGAAAAACAAACAACGGTTGGAGTACTCTAATCCAATAGAAATAATTTGCGTGAACCGAGCGTAAATCAAATGGTTAGGTTTCGTATGGTGGAACCAACCCATCGGAGTTTAAGTTCAAGACTTGTCACTGATGATCGTATTTTTCTTGTGCTGACTCAATATCTCGAAAGTGTTCATAGAGTTGAGTGTATGTGTGTATCTAAGCATCTGAGTTTGTACTATGTTTAAAAAAAATAGAAATTCGACTCGTTCTAAGCAGAAATAATAACTTGTGACTACATTTACCTGAATAAATATTCGACTCGTTCTAATCTCAGTTATCTAGCCAAGCGTACTCACCTTAACATCAACTCAACTTCAACTCATAAGGTTCTAAAAAAGAGGAAAACTACATTGCACGAAAATATACAACAGTTGGAGTAATATAAGTCTTATGTTGTGTCCTTTAATCTATGTCTATTGATCTATATGTACTTTGTGTGTTGTTTTTGCATTGCATGAGATTGTATGGATTTGGGAGTTTTGATATGAGAGGGACGGATGTGGAGGTGGACAAATGAGCGATGACCGGACACTGTCCGCAGACGTTTAGATGGTCAAATTAGACAAGTCCGATTGTAGATGCTCTAACAATTCGTTATACTAAGGAAAGATACCTTGAGCCAATACAATTTGAGTCTAAGTTAACGTTTGATTAACTTTCCGCGTGGTTATCGATCGTGTGGCAATGTCCACAAAACCATTGCATGGGCAATTATCTTTGTATGCATTTGACATGGATTGGGTTTGAGGTTAGCAAGTGGATGCGACATTACAGGGTAATGGGAGTTTGGTGATGCTTCTCAAGTACTCAGGTTAAAATCTCTGAGTCTGGCATTAGTTGGTTGTAGCTGGCAATGATAATGTACACGATGTTCCCTCCTTGAAGGTATTTCTTGAAGTTTGCTTGGACTTGATCTTCAAGGTGAAAAACCATCATATGTCCTTTCATTGATCAAATCCCGTTATCTTTCCGGAGACATCATTGTCGACAAAACTCGCTTGCACTTCATGTGTTGCCAAGGCCGATCGTTGGTATTGTTGTCTGTTGTTATGTGTGGTCGATCGCTTCGGCATGAATTTTTGCACAGTCAATCTTTCTTGGTTTGTGTTTTGCTTTTGTGCATTCTTGATGTCTTGACTAGCTCTTGATATTGTATGGGTGCAGAGACATGAGTAATTGATATTTTCTTTACTAGTACTCCTTCCGTAAAAGAAATATAAGAGAGAGTACTCTTATTTATTTTTATGGAGGGGGTACTAATCGTAAGATGAACTCAAGTTAAGTCCACAAGGTTCTGTAAAAGGAGAACTTAAATACACGAAAACAAACAACAGTTGGAGTATGATAACCCTCCATTATACTAAGGGGAGATACCCTGAACCAGTACAATCTGGGTCTAAGTTAACGTTTGATTAACTTTCTGTGTTCTTGAATACAAAGTTTCTTCAGAAGGAGACAAAAAATTATTCGGTCAAACAACTGAGTAGAAGACACCAACTTGCTAGCGGATCCACGGTAGGATTGACATGAAAATCTTAAATCTGAAGAAACAAGATAGTCAAGTGGTAACTCTGAACAATTCCCATTCTTAATTATCATGTTCCGACAAGAAAAAATATTTACTGCCAAGTGAAATGAACACTGACCAAGTCTTTGAGTGGCGACAAAGGGCCTTATTTTAATCTGGGGATCCAGTTGTTCAAGCACAGACAAGAGGCCATTTCTCACGCCGACAAGTGGAGCCCACCCATTACCAATGCCATTTTTCGTATATTTTATTTTGGTTGGCTCTTGCTGGATCTGACGGGACAAAAACGAGATTGATCGGATTGTTGGCCTCTTGGGGCGTCATTGGATCAGGCACTGGGTATCATGTCTGCTAATGCCGCTACTAATTGAGCAGTTTCTCCCTGTGCTTATGCCACAATAACACGGCGTGCATGCATGTGCCCGTCTGGTCTGCTGGTGACTGGCAAAACCATAATACGAGTATAATACCACGTACTACCCCAACAACAACAACAACAACAAACAGCTTCAGAAGATTAGCCCAGGATTAGCTCATGATTGCATGCAAAGTGTCTCCTCTCTCACTCAATTCTGAGCACAAAATAAAGCAAAATCTGCATATGATATGCTGTGCATGAGTAAGCTAATTAAGCTTGCGGGTTGCAGGAGGATGAGAAAATTGGACGGTGGCTGCTGCATCAATAATTTCAGGCAGTGCAAGCTGGGCATGCAGAGCAGTACATTCAAGCACTCTCATGCAAGCACTTGAGCTGCTCCATACTAGTATATCTTCTCTCTCAGCCCAATCTCTGCGCGTGCGTACGGCCACTGAGTAGTCCAAGCACAAGGCAGCCAAAAACCATTCAAGTCCATTCCACTGCGAGTCTGCCCTGGAGACATGCATGCAAGGCCTTTCAGGTCACCATTACTACTCCCGTAGTCCCATGGCAGGCAGCCAAGGAGATAGCTGGCTGGACTCGCCAGCACTCGCTCTTCAATTCAGTACGACCAAGAATGTATCGGTTAATGGCTCTGCCTGCCTTTCCTCCAGGCATTTTTGTAGTACCTCACTCTCAATCTCACTTGCCTTCTTCTGCATGCTTAAGTTATTTTTTAAGTACTAACTATAATCTCACAAGCAGTACTAGTAAAAATTTCTGTTCGACTTTGGTTACTTCTATGGAAAATACAGTGCAATTATGCATCTACACTGATGATGGGGATGACGGGAGAAATCCGAATTATGCATGCATGCATGCATGCATGCGTGCATGCCTGGCACCTCATATCTTCAAGCTAACATAGTGCCCTCCCTATGTCACGCCCTCCCTATGTCACGGATCATGGGATGGCACTGTCATAACATTATTATCTTTTTGCATCTGGGAGCAATCCCGTATGGAGCATGGATCAGATGCAAGTAACGAAGAAAAAGATCTCTCGCCATTAAAGGAAGAAGATGTATCCGTATGCATCGATTGATGCAGAGACTAAGGATCTTAACCCCATTTCCAAAACAAACAAAAAAGGAGAAGATCAGTAGATCATCGCAAAACTTGTTTATTCTTCTGGGCGATGGAGGATAACAAGGTTGCATCAATCAAATCTTACATGAAGAACCGATTGACAACATCGATTAAAAACCATGAGATGATCGAGAAGAAGATTAGAGACAAGGCCACACCGTGCCACGCTCTCATGCAGCTAGCTAGCTAGCTAGCTAGCATGCATCCCGTGCCTACGCATAATAGTTAATCATGCACAAGAGTTGGAGACCGCCCTTTCTTTTCTCCAGGAGCCATCGATCTTACTATCTTAGCAATGAACTCTACTAATCCTACTATATATAATAATAGCATTCTAGTCTCTTCCATGTTCCTCCATTAGATTGCAAGTTGCCAGCTTTGGAGGATGGGAAGCTTCTATCTGGAGCCGCACAAAGATAACCTTGGTATGAGGAGATTTGGCACTATAATTAGTAGCGTGATTTGGTACGATTGGGATCAAGGTTTGAGCGCGATGTTTTCGTGCATTTGGCTTTGCGCATCTGGCTGGTAGTAACTTGCTAATTAAGCTACGTGATGGACGACCCTGCTGCGATCAATGTATCCGTGGCTGCTAATTTAAGCAATGCGTGGCTACTGTGGTACCAGTAGGATGGTAAGATGTCTAGAGAAATTAAATACTACTACTCCAGAAGAAGAAGCGGGAAAGTCCATGCATAGGATTCGTACCAAATATAATATTACTGTTAGGAGTAGTGGTCGACACTTGGTGGGCCGTGCAGAGACTGTCAAACAGATGTTTGACAAGTTCACGTGCCAAAGGGATGTGAAATGTCCAGTTTTCAACTTTATGTATTCTTGCTTTTAGGCACTCCCTGACGGTTAAGGTTAAGGCAAATAGTAATAAGTAATATGCATAATAATCAGACTGGCGGTCACAAGTCCTAGTATATGTATATGAAGGGATCGACGCGACCCTACGCTACACGCAACAGGCGACCGACTCCGCGCCCATCTCAAAGATTGCACCTACTTACCAAGTAATCAAACGCGTACGCACGGCACGACTGATTATTCGCGAGATCCAAAACCGTTTGAGGCCTCCGAGCAAATGCGCGCACGTACACCTACACGTACGTACGCACGCACGGCATGACCGATGGATGGATGGATCCATGCCATGACAGCCTAGGCGGCTCTACGCTGACCTCAAAGACCGCATCGCATCGCATGGATCGCCGGACCAAAACGAGCCCCCCATGATCCATGACAGCCTAGGAGTACGTAGTACATATGTATGAGCTAGCTAGCCGCCGCTAGCGGTCCACGTGCACGCATCGATCGGGCTACTTTGATTTCTTCTGCCATTCTAGGACTAGCAGCATGCACATTCGCACATGTAGCTAGGTGGATTCTCGATCGTCTCATGGCTTCTCAAGCTGTGAGGCAAAGTCCACGTACTTACCCTATGGACCACGTACTTAACCTAGCTGCTACTTGGCGACAGAGATCTGAAGAACGCAAATGGGGAAAAAAAACGTTGCGGTGGCGGTGGTTCTCTGCTCTACGGGCCGGCCATGAGTTGCTGCCGATCACAGTGCAAACACCGGGAGCCAATAATGCAGAGCAACACCATAATATTGTTACAACTGCATGAAGCTAGCGTGCGCACGCATGGGGTGATTTCATCGTGTAGTTTATCGTGGAGTACGTACGTACGTCGAGCAGTGGCGAGCACAGTGGAGAGAGATTGATTGTGCGAGCAGAGCAGGGCCGACGAGATGTGCGAGGCTGGTGTGTTTACAGGCCACGCTAGGCTAGGCCAGGGTAGGGTAGAAGAGAAGAGAAGAGGCTAGTTGAGTGGAGACAGGCGGGTCGGCCGGTAGCTAGGGGACATGCATGTGTGCACGTCGTCACGGATCGGTCGATCGACGCCGTACGTAGCACTGGATTTGATTGGATTGGCATGTTTAAATAATGAGCCACACAGCGAACGGTAGTAATTATTAGATCAAACCCATGCGTGTCTGCTAGCTCGTGAAACGCCGGTGAGAGACGAGACGGAGACGAGGCCGGCCGTGTCGTGTCGTGTGCAACCCATGGCTTCTGGTCACGTACGTCGACGAACGACGAGTCGACATGCACAGGCTGGAGAGGGGCAGGGGCTGGAGGAGGCTGCTGCGCAACCGCACGGCACAACAGCGCACGCACGCACGCACCGCCCGTGGACATTATTATTAGGTGGTATTGCTGGCCGCCGCTTCTCCTGTTGTAACAGTGCGCAACTGCTGCTGCACGCACGCGTATAGTGCAGCAAGCAGTTCGGTTGAGTTACCCGCACGCACGCGTAGGCCGCATATAAGTACACCGCAGAGCAGAGCTTTAGTTTTCCGGTCAAAAATGTTATTATATTATGAAACTAAGGAAACGGAGGCCTTATTGCTGACGATTGACCATAACACGACATGCTTACCAAGTTACCATATATAAACAAACGGGCTTGTTAAAAATAAGTCGACATTATAATTCATTAATCGTGTAAATATTTTTTTTCAGGTTTTTTTTCTTTTTACATACTATACTTCTTGACTAAGATTTCACGTCAACTGAGACCTAAACACTCCCACAAACAAACACGTAATGCATGCCCTAATGCAGAATCGCCCACCGACAGGCCGGCCGCCCCTGATCTATAATACTACATTCATCCCTATGTAATCCCTGGTGAGCTTGGCCCCGGTGAGCTGGACGGCCGAACAGCATGCATCCGGGCCGCGAGCCTCTCTGTCCGGCAATGGAGACGCGTACGTAGCACCAGTGATGCTCTTTCAATCAAACACACTTTGAATAAATCCATAGCGTATCACATCAAGTTTGAGCAACTTCAACCGGAAAAACCCAAACAGACGCACGGTTTATCTATTTTTTATCCGTTTGGATCGGTATGTCCGCCCCTTTTCTAAATGAATGGCTCAGTCGCCCAACGGGCTGATTCATTTTTCATCCGTAATTTCCAGTTTTCAAATTAAAAAAGGCCCGCGGCCATCGATCATGCCATCCAAAGTATAGTTCGCGCCGACGACATGTCAGCGATCGGCAAACGTATAGAATAAGACAAATAAAAACACAGTTCTAATAAATAATTGCAAAACCATAGAAATATGGCATAGTTATTACAAACCAAATGAACATTAAATTGTTTCAAATTGCATTTCAAAGAATAAAAGTCCGATACTTCTATTGATAGTCAACATGAGCCCACGTGTGCTCCACCAAATCATCTTTGCAGTTGTCTGTGAGTCTGCCAATCACGCATCTAATGATGAAACTCCATGAACTATGCAAATATTGTTGGGTCGGCATGCTGAAGCTCAACATTGATACCCTAAAACTAAAACCCCTGGTCACAGAGGCGCTCCGGGCGCTCATCCTCTACGATCATGTTGTGCATGATCACGCAAGCAGTCATCATCTCCCAAAAGCTTCTGTGTGCTCCAAGCTCTTGCAGGGTGTCGGACAATGCCCCATCGAGATTGCAGAACACCGAAGGAACGCCCCTGAACATAGGCCTGTGCCTACCGAGGTGGTCATGGATGACCAAGGTAGCTGCCACGATCTCCTCATCGTTAGATGAAGAATCATCCGAGTCCATAAGAATATTGTAGAAAAACGGAGTCCATTTATACCTTGGGGCAAACTGTCGAACAACTTGCAGGCGTCGTGGAAGGAGTCGGCCGATGACGAGCCCCGCGCGACATCGATACAAGGCAGAAGCTCTGCCGCCTATCGGCGAGCGCGCCGGTGTCCGGGAGAGAGGATGACGTGCTCGAGTGTCGGCGAAGGGGATGGTGGCGGCGTCGACGTGGGAGGCTATCGGGGTCAGCGGAATGGGGCGGTGGCGTGGGGAGGAGGGGCGGCCATCAGGATGACCTATCTATGAACGGATGGCCGGCGGTGTCGGTGAAAAATGGGCGGCGGCATGGGGAGGAGGGGCGGCCATCGGGATGACCTATCTATGGACGGATGGCCGGCGGTGTCGGCGAAAAATGGGCGGCGGCGGCGGGAGGCGGAGGCGGCCGAGTGGTGGGGGAGAGGACAGAGGAAATGGCCCTTGTGCTGTCGACATGCAGGCCAGGGGAGGAGAAGGGCGGGCGACGCGCGCACCCGTCTCGTATCCGTGCCGACGCAAATGCGGCCCAAATTTAGGTCGCGAATGGGTCGTGGGCGGACAAAAAAAACGGACGCGCGTCCGTTTAGATCGACTTGTTGGATCATCTTTTCTGTCCACGGCGACCTAGACGAACGCGGACGGACGAAATTGATCGACGCGTTGGAGTTGCTCTTACATGTTATTTTCATGTCATCTATAACACATTACTACGACCTCCAAACAATTAAACATCGTTAATTTAGTATAAAATTTATACTAATTTAATAGTATTAAGTTTGCGACACTTATTTTGAGACGACGGTAATACTTCTTTTTTCCTTTTTTCTTTCACCGTATTTGTCCTTGTTTCTATGCTTGTTCATTTTGGGGACATGCATACCAAGAAAGTAAGAGAGAAAGACCGGACGCGGCGTTTCGGCTCATCTGCACCGCGCTCACGAAAAAAATAAAAACAAATTTTAGAAAAATTCAAAAAAATCTGATTTTTTTTGTGTGGTACATATTTTGATGCGTGAGGTTCCCTCTAAATTTCAACTTATTTTGACATTTGAGGAGCTCTCAGCAAAAAAGACAAATCGGGGTCTGAAAAAAAGTTTACTGTTCACCAATTTTTTTGACCCGATTTGTCTTTTTTGTTGAGAGTTGTTCGGATGTCCAAATAAGTTGAAATTTGAAACGAACCTCACGCATCAAGATATATACCACACAAAAAAATTGGAATTTTTTAAAATTTTCTAGTATTTTTTTATTTTTTCCGTTGGCAGGTGCGGATAAATCTAGACTCAGAAACGAATTTCCAGAAAGACCTTGTTTTTTACCAAAGTAGAAAGGCGCGGCACTCCCTTGGAAGTAGGGGTCCGGACTTGAGGAGAGCCTGGCCTCGTGGCAGACGGACCAGCAAGATACCGCACTTATTAGTACCACAACGGGCGCCGGCCATTGGTCGGACGGCCAGCCAGTCAACGTGCAACCTCTCGTGCATACATGCATGCGGTGTCCGATGCGGCCAGCCCGCGCAGCAGCTGGGTTGCCCGTACTGTGGTACGGCTGCACTGCACGTCTGCGCCGGCCGACAGCCATGTTTTGAACAAGGTTGATGCGTGCATGCATGCTATGCATGACGACGACGTTACTCAGTGATAACCCACGCCGCTTGATAACCTCTAGCATTTGGTTTAGCCATGGATGCATGCATGAATCATGCATGGTACCCGTCCAGGTGGTCCAAGAGCATTTACAGCACGCCTCGAATGACACACGTCCGGTCAGTGACTTATGACTTGATAAAAAAGAAAAGGAAAAAAATAATCTAACCGGACTCCTCATATCATTTTTATACATACGGTCTGTCTGCGAAACCTCATATTCATCTCATATATGGGGAGTATATAAGGGCTCACGGACGCGTCCGGACGCGCCTGGTCAGTCCGTCACGTAGAAAGCTGCCCCACCCGGACAACCTTTTTCTTTTCTTTATTCATTTTCTCTCTCTTTTCCTCTCCACCAATCATATGCAAACGACCGGACATATAAAAAAAAATGTGGCTGCGCGAACGAACAAATATGGACCGAATGCGTTCATGGACATTTAAAAGGTCATATTTGCAATGTCCCGCTATAGATTCTCTAACCGGCCAACTCGTTCGCTCATTACACTGGAAAACTTCACATTACGGTCATGTGAGAATAGTGGCAGAACATGCACGCGCTGGACTGGAGGTAATTAACTACGCCGGCGATGGAGGGAAAGATGCCATCAAGATATGCAAGAATATATAACGCGCGCATTTGACCAGCAGGCTAGCTTAACGGCCGGGCATGTTCAATGAACGGGAGACCGGCCTTGGCAAGACGATATACGGAGTAGTAGTTAGCTAGACCTCTAACTAATGCATGATGCATCAACGTGCATGGATGCTTGTTCAGTGAATGGCGGCATATGATCCAAACTCGACGCGACGGGCACTAGTAGTTAACAAGTGCAGTAACTAACGTGCACGGTAAGTACATTTGACCTAGGAGTAGTACCCATGGAGGCATATGCGCCATGCATGCAACGCAAGCAAACAAGATTCCAATACGTTGCATGTTAAACACATGCACTACGCTCTTAGCCGGCCGACCGGAGGTACCCATGATGGCTTAGTATAGACCATATCTCCGACTCCGGCCATATATATGATCGATCGATCGATCGATCAGTGGAGCAAAGTAAACCACGCGGCGCGGCAAGGCTAGGCTAGGCTAGATCCGGTCAACTTCTGACTTGCTCCCGCGAAATCCGGAGGAGATCACTCTAGAACATGGACGCATGCTGCATGCCGATTAGCCAACCAAAGCGCATCTTGAGGATTGTTGCTGGGTCTTGAGCCAACGTGAGGCGGGAGTGACAGCGCTACTAAGAACATCTACACTGGACTTTTCAAATGATCCTTCATACTTCGCGAACACGTTCCGTCAGTGACTAAACAGAAAAAACAATGAAAAAAGTGACCTATTCGGACCCTCGTAGGACGCGATCCCATCCCGCACCTTTTTCTTTTTATATTCATTATTTTTTTCTTTCTCTTTCTTTCCACCGATTACGTGCGAGTGATCGAACATATGAGAAAAAAAATGAAAAATATGGCTGGACGGACAGACAAATAAAGGACACGCCCAATCACTGATCGGGAGCGTTCGCGAACGTTTAGAAGGCCATATTTGATATGTTCGGTTGTAGATGCTCTAAGGCACATGTTTAGTCACCCACTACCAAGCAGGGGAGGCAATTCCCGTTCAACGCATGGCATAGGTCGACCTTTGTCCGCCGGGGCTATATATCGCCTAGGGCGATGCTACCTTCCTTCTCGTCTAACGAATCTACCATTTTTCATGTTTTTAACCAGTATTCTTTAAAAAGGAAAATTTGTTTTGGATCAAATGATTCACACAAATTTTATTTTTTCCATAAACAGTGGGATCATTTTTTATACATGTTTAACCTTTTCTAAAACACTATTAATTTCTTTTCCAAATATATGGTTTGATGTCTACTTTTTTCGTACACATTCTACATTTTTTTCTTACATCTTAAATATTTTGTTATAAAAGTTTAACATTTTAAAAATACTTTATTAGCATTTTTAAGATACATTTAAACATTTTTTCTTCAATGATAAGAAACACTTTTTTCTAAAGTATGTGAACATTTGTTTATATTTGTATAAATATTTTTTAAATGTCACAAACATTTTTTTTGAAACGTTTGAACATTTTTTAAATGCGACGTTCATTTTTTGAATGGTTCGAAAGATTATTTTTTGAATTACATGACCTTTTATTTACTACATTGTATACTTCTTAAAAAAAATCATGAACATTTTTTGAAATGTCTGACAGCTTTTCATACTTCACGCATATTTTTTTAAATGCTACAAACATTTTTAAAAGTTGTGCTAGCAAATTTTATACACAGCGTTAACATTGCCTGGCGCGTCATGTAATTCAAAAGCGTTAACATTTAAAAAAAACAATTTTATACACAGTTCAAAGTGTGTCCCCTCGAAGTTCAAAGTTTTCCTGTGACGATCAGCGCAGCATTCCACTCCGACAGTAGATGTTCTTCGCCACCGTAACATTGGCGCAGCATTCCATTTCATTTGCTGTGCAGAGCTGCAGATTCTTTGCAACACATGCTTATTGAAGGAGCAACCAGAACCGGGCCTGGAGAGGACTTCTTTTTTTTTTGAATTAAAACAGAACTTTGTTCATTAAAAATAACCACTACATGGTTTGTGAGGAACATTACAATTTCATTCAAAGGCTCCTCAGACCAATCTAAAGTTGAAGAGAAACGTGCTAATCTAGCAAGTTCATGTGCTACTTTATTTGCTCTCTATTACAATGCTACTTTATTTGTCTCTCTATTACAATGTTCGAATGTAATAAAAATAAAATCACATGCATAATAAAAACAATCATCAAAAATTGCTACTGCCACCACACCCGTCCCGTTGACTGTCCCCCATCCTGCATGCACTCAATCACCTCCAAATTATCTGAGTTGATGATTAAGATCGCTCCTCGCCCTCTGCGGGCGCTAATGTTAGTCCAAATTTGAGAGCTGAAGAGGACTTGAACCCTCACAACTTATGAAGTCGAGATGAGATGTAGTCTACAGCTGAAATCATGCATCAGGCAATGTCAACAAATGCAAAGTTTATGGAACTGCCGGGCGACGCAGATGGCACATTTGAACGCTGAGACAGATTCTCAGCATTGGGCAGTCAGTATCAAAGTCACCCTAGTACGTGCTAGATAGTCTCTCACAGCACTGCACAACCAGTATCTAAGTCACCGTAGGAATAGGAACCTGGGGATCTAAGAATGAAGACCAGGACTACCCCATCTTGGGCGATCGTAGCCAGTTTCGACAACTCTGGCATCGTATGAAAAATTGCGGTCTTTCTCAAGCTAATCTACTGTATGTATTCTGTTTATCGCTGTTCGGCTGACTGAGTGGAACGAACAAAACCTTTCTGCGCTATAATCAGCTCCTCCTATGGTGGTGCCGCCTCCTGCGTGGAGCTGGCTTCGTCAGCATGGACATGTGGTCCGCATCCTGCCGGTCTCTCACGTTGGTTGCCATCCGAGGAGCCTCACCGCCCGTCAGCCAGTTGATCGCCTCCCCTGCCGCGTCCTTCTCCGCCAGCTTCTTGTTGGCGCACGGCTGCCCCACAAACTCCATGCCGTTGAACTCCACGGTCGACCTGAAGAGGGTGTTCTTGATCTGCTTCGTCTTGTAGGACGGGTTGTCGTGCCCCGCCCTCGTCAGGAGGGTCTGCAGCTGGTTCTTGGGGTTGTCCCCTCCGTGCCCGCCTCCGCCTCCGCGGTCCATGGAGACCACCGAGGCGGAAGAGATCATCGTCTTTGCTTTCTTTGATCTTGGTTCTTGCCGGCCGTAGACGAACCGGCCGCTGCATGGGTCCTCCGTGACCAGCAGCCGTACGGCCGACAGTAGCTCCTCGCTGGTTTGGATGTCAATCCTTGGGTTTTGAAGCTGTCAAAACAGAGAATTGAGTTGTCAATAGTACTAGTAGCATCGGCACAAACAAGGGGAGAGTAGAACAATAGGTTAAATTAGTTGCTGACAATAACATTCTAGATGCAGGGTATTTGTCTAGAATGATACATTCAAGATCAAAGTATACCTTGCAATGGATTAAATTTTCAAGTTCGCCCTTGAGGTTCAAGTATGTCGATGCAAGATCACGACTCATGAAGAACTCCAGATACCCTCCAAGCATTTTCAAGTGTCCGTCCTGCAACATGGAGTAAAAGTTATTCAATGGTAATTTGCTAGACCGGAAGACAAATAAGAAATCCAAAGGAATTACCAATCCCCCTTGTTGTATGTTTCCTCCAAAGAGCAGCAATATAGAATCAGATATCGCTGTTGAATCCCGGAGAAACACTGAATTCACCTTCACTTTCTCATTGAACACTAGCCATGGTAATGGAATCTTCGCTTCTTTTCCATTGACTGAACTCTGGAAACAACAAAGAACAGCAAGATGAAACTTCAACATGTACAGTCACTGACTGGAATAAAATGGCTACCTGATCACCAACCGTGATGCATAGAATGAATGTACCAACTTACCGAGTAAAGCATGACCTGTCCATCCTCCATTGTCTTGAGAGAAACCGATTTCTCCTTGTTCTGAGTTTACCAAGAAGCATATTATGATCCAGATCAGAGAATTAAAAGTGCTCTGATAGTGTGGCTAAGAAGTTCACATTCGAAACAAATAGTCCAAACATGACCTTTGTCCTAGGCAAAACAAAGCTATACTACGATAACCGGGATACAGGTGAGTTAGATGCATAAAATGGAACAGAAATTTACAAGCAACTCACCACAACAGACGAAACACCTGGGTATAAACCCGCACAAATGATTGCCCGAACTAGATTTTCATCGCGACTCCATTTATTGCACATAGTCATGTTTTCATCAATCAACCCAGTGTCCTTTAAAAGAAAGAGGAACTGCCTCCGGAGAGAATCTAGGGCTTTCAAGGTTTGCGCTGACAGAAAATTTCTCCAACAGTAGTCATAGCCATTGCGATCTCTTTCAGCCTCTCTCCACCCATCATATGCACGAACAATCGCAAGATGGTCACTATAGTCACGGCATGAAAACTGCAACTTAGCAGACTCCGCAAGCTGCATGGACGAAGGCAAAACACTAAAGTTCAATACTGAAGTATACGGCACGACATACATATTTAGATGCATAGGAGAGGAAAAAGCCATGCTTACATCCTTCTTGTCAAATGGTGTCATGAATGGATCTCTTACACTAAGTCCAGCAACGATGGTCAATATGGGATCAAGGCAATTAAATATAGCCCCAAAAATAAGCATCTTGCCTAATTTAGGCTCAACTGGAAGCATAGACAGGTGCTTTCCTGAGAGTGACAAACAGCAAGTATTATAGCACACAAGTTGCAAAAGTTGCAGAGTGATGCAGTAAAGAGGTGGTAATTCACAGATCAATGTAAAGAGTGGATCTGGTACCTAGAACTGTTAACTCTTCATTTTGATCGAATGCTCCAATGACTTTGAGATATTCAATGGCATTTTGTACCTGAAACAAATATGTTGGAATAAACTATCAGATCATCTGAAGGCAAGAAGGGCAAAATTTATGATTGTGTAACAAAGAGTGAAAAGGTACCGATAGAGACTCAGGTGACTGCAAAGCTCTGGATAAAAATTCTGAGATGCTCCCAAGCCGCAAGCTTTTTATTTGCAAGCAGAGGGATTGGAGAGGGGTTCTCAGAAGTTCCGGCAACTGGTAGTCAGCGAACACATTATATACACACTGTGGGTAGAGATGGAAACACTCCCCTGATTGAACTCGGCCAGCTCTTCCTCGTCTCTAAATTACCGGACAGTAAAATAACAAAACAGAAGGACATGATATAAGTGTGATGACCAAAGACGCTTTTGCAGGTAAATCACGAGTTGCTTGCTTAACATATCCACACACACAGAATCTATTATTTAATCAAAAGTGAGTTGCACTAGAAACTAAAATTAGTCATATTCCAATAAGATAGAAAATATTACTTGTCTAGCAGAAGCCTTGGAGATCCAGGTCGGAAGCAGACAGGGGGTATTGTTCAGTGCATCATAAGATGTCTCTTTTGCTTTCCCACAATCAACAACAAAAACTACATCATTGATAGTAATACTAGTTTCAGCCAAATTAGTGGCAAGAACTATTTTCCTTACACCAGGCTCAGGTTTGTCAAATATTAGTTTCTGCACAACAAAGAAAACAATATAAGTATAAAATCATTGATATATCAAAAGACATAAATCTGTACTGTTTGCTATCCATGGCTACAGGCTGTAACTAGCATATATGGTCTATAGCAGAATTATCTGGATGTATACTCAAGTAATCATGTAATAAAACAAGAGGAACGCATCTGATTTTACACAAAACTGTAATAGATGATAGATTCACAATTCAATAAGGTTGTGAAAATTACTACTGTAAGTCTGCAGAACAGACTAAATAAGTAATACTTGCTCCCTTCCGGTTTGTAAGGCCTACATGTATCCCTAAATCATCAATGTGACCAACGTAATACGAGTTATATATCATAAAAATATACACCATTAGAAACTTCTTACGAATACAAATCCAACGGTATTCTTTTTGTGGCCTATAACTCATATTTCATTGGTTAAATTGACAACCTAGGGATAGCCGCAGGATTTACTAACTGGAAGAGAGGGAGTAGGTGACTGGAGAAAGTTCTATGAATCAAAGGAGCATCAAGACACATAAATGGACAGGATCATGTTTGCTTACACATGTCAAATTTAACCAACACATCAGCCTAGAGAAGTTTTCCCTCAAACTGCCCGCACTATCAAAATTGTGTATGGCGTAGCAAGTACAAATTCAAATGACTTAACAAAGTAGTTCCAGTGTTACCAGCACAAGTAAATTGTAGGTAAATGTATTAAACAAAAGAACTAACCATGGATGTGCTAGTAACTACAAAAGAGGAAATGAAAACATCTAAGAGGTAATACCTGCTCTGAGCTAGCCATTGAACCATGACATGCAAGCAGCAAAACTTTACTAGGGTCACCAAGCAATGGGTTGGATTGTAGCTGATCTTTCAGCGTATTAATGTCATCCCACCCAGTCATAAATACAAGCACAGCACCATCTCTTTCCTTTTGACAAATATGGCACAAGACATTTTCTATCAAGTTAAAACCAATTGAATCAGGATTCCAGCAGGATAAAGAGTCGCGAGTTTGCGGACTATAATCCCTTAGATCCGCAGCTTTAACTGCATCCTGTTAAAAAGAGAAGCTTAGAGGCCAAAGCTTTAAGCAGAAAATAAATGGCTTAAAATAAGGGACTCCCATACTTCCACAACAGAAGCAATTTGGCTCTTTCTCTTCCGTAGAGCTTGCTTTTGCATCTTCCAACTTTTCTCTTGGCCATAGTCATCAATCTGATTGTACGGAGTCAATCTGTGGCCAGTAACTTCAAGAATATCTTCTAGGAAACGACTCCGGACAGGGTATGTAAAACCCTACAATGAGATATGCATGCAGCTTATTTAGACCGCAAAGAACACCCAAGCAAGTTGCAGGTTTAGAGAGGAAAATAAGGTCAAAAGATTTCAGGCCAACTCAATATACAAAAAGCACTCAATAATTGCAAGTGATTCAAAAGGTTATTCCTAAGATTGATAAGAGCAACCATGCACAACATGGGTGTAATTTAGCTCATATTATGGATATACATTTGTGCTGATTCAAATGGAAGAATGACTTGATGAGCACACTGATATGATAGCAAATACAAGAGTGAAGAAGCCCTAATAAAATATCTTACAGGTATATGTATCATGGGTGCTCCACCAAAGTATGAAGAGAACATCTCAGCATTGAGGGTTGCACTCATCAATACAAGCCTTAGCTCCGGTCGGCGTGGAAGAAGGTCCTTTAGGACAATAAGGAGAAAATCTAGCACAGAGACCCAACAAAATTAACGCTATTTACCTCCTGGATACCTAGTTCAGAATTATTATGAGTGATGCAAACCTTCATTCATGCCCCGTTCATGAATTTCATCCACAATAACATGGGTGACACCTTTCAAGCTTCTGTCCACCAGCAATCTTCGCAACAGGACCCCAGTAGTGCAGAACAGAAGGCGTGTATCCCTTCCTCTCATTCCTTCCAACCGAACTTTGTAGCCAACCTAAGGTAACAATTCTTTTATCAAAATCAAAAAGAACAGAATTATCTCACCAAGTTTGCACGAACTGTTTAGCATAGTGTAACCCATTTCATCAGATCACCAAACTAAAAGAAGTTAAGAAAAGCTTTGCAACAACCGGATTACTGACCAGTCAGCAACCTATGGATGGATACAAATGGCTATCCTGGACAACATCCTCTGGCTAAAATAACCATGAGTACCCATCGGAACCCACAAAACCGAAATCTAAGCACAGAAATTTTTCTCATTCTATAGATGCAAGTAGCTCACCGATTCCCCAATTTTTTCACCTCTTTCAGCAGCAACTCTTTCAGAAACAGAAATAGCTGATATTCGTCTTGGTTGAGTGCAAATGATACTGCAAGTAGCACCACGAGCAGCTTCTATTTCAGATTCCAAAATGTATTGTGGCAGCTGTGTTGTCTTACCACAGCCAGTTTCACCTGAAACTACAACCACCTGTTCAAGCAAGCAAATCATTATTAATACTTGGACACTTGGTTATCTCAATATAGCTACTCGGAAGTATTAGGCCTTTTAACCCATGTGCTGAGTAGTAAATACTAACAAATATATCAGATAGTTTGCAGAAACACTCATAATTGAAAAAATATTACGAAGCAATTAGTAGTAACTTTCCCAGGCAAATGGATGAATGCATATCTAAGAAATACAGAACTGAAAATCGTAACCATGTGTGCACAATTAAGGGGCAATCCATTTCTTGAATAGTTATTCAAAAACCAGAGATAGAGCACAAGATATCATTTTTCCAATGAAACACACACAGATTAGCTTTAGATCACTTAATTTAATGCTTGTTCTTCTATATGTCATGATAAGATCACTTCATATTTGCAGTCACAAACAAATTAGTCAGGGTATTGCAAAAATAAACCATATTGAGCCCTGCTCTTAAATACTTGCCACACATAGCAACAAAATCAAACATAACCAAACTGTGACCAAAATGCCCTTCAAGGAAAGAACATGACCTGATTCTGAGATATAGCTTCCAGTAGTGATTGCCTTTCTTTCTGGGCAGGAAGACTGCGACGAAACTCCATCATGCTCTGACCATCAGTTGATTCCTGAAACAGAGAAAATGTTAATCAACAGGGCCCAATAATCAGAAATGGTCATTGATCCACTCAAACCTGTATTAAAGGGCAAACGTAAGTAGAAAAAGAAATGTCAAATTAGCAGGGCTAATCAAAGTTGTAAGAATACAACATTGTGTGATTAACAATTCAGAATTCATCAAAGCCCTGCCCATTTTGCAAGTTAAAATTCTGGCATCTTAGGACCAATATGTTAGGCTAGTTATGCAACTACAGTCCCAAATTAGATGGTCAATTCAATAATCAAATATTGAACATTAACACGGCATTACACAAAGTAAAGTATCATTTACCATGCAACAAAACCCCAAAAAAAAACAGACAAAGGAAATTAGTAAGCACATTAAAGGAACACCGTGAAACTGAGTAACATATGCAATCGCAAACTCAATAGCGTGTCTGCATAGGATGAAGTACGTAAACAACTAATAACCCCTTCATTTCATGACATACCAATAGATTGGTCATATGAAGCTAATATGATATATCAGTTATCTAAAGTACTTCCGTAAATACAATTTATTTCATTTACAACATATTAGGTGAGATGATAGTTAGTGAAGTACAATATGAAACTAGGAAAAATTATACAGAAGCATGATTGGCAAGGATATTGTGAAGTTCTGTGTGATACAAGTTTTGAGACTTGATATAAAACATAAATTTCACTTCATGTGTATATATCTTCAGCGTACTATAGAAGTCATTGCATGAAACTCCCAACCCACAGGGAAAAACTAACAAGTGGTCTACTGCATATAATCAAACCTGCCAAGCAGCTTGCTGGTTACGCAACTGTAAGCTTTTCCTTCTGTTGATTCTCTCCATCACAACATTGGTTGATGTCTGATTATCCTGCTGCTCATAGAAGCTTTCATCAGTAGCGAAACTGTCTGTGCTGCTTGACCTTGAAAAGGCAGCATTAGGAAAGTTCCCACTCTCTGTTCTCTTCCTTGCAAGATAGTCTGCAAGCAACGCATCTACTTCTCTTTGCAAGCCAGAAGGTATAGATACCTATAAAGCAAACATTTCAGTCAATAAATGCACAAGTCATACACACTTCAATCTTTAAGCTACTAGGAGAATCAGCAATTCAGCATACCTCTCTTTGAGGTCTTTTGTCATCAAGGTCTGATCTATAATTAGGCAAGGGGACCTTACTAAACACGATGATTCGGGAATACTGACGGCTGCCATAACGTAAATTATCATCAGACAGGGGGCAAAGCATATGCAACACGATGATATTAGAGGGGCCATGAAGTACCTGTGCAAACCCATTCGATCTGCCAGTTGGGCAAGTTGATCAAAATCACGCCTGTCCTTTTTTTCCCTTGACATAATCTCTTGTTCATGGTCATTTCGGAGAAGCATGTGCAGTTTCCATTTCCATTCGTCAACATTCTCTAAAGTAGATGCACCACCCTGGAATTTTTATCGAGTATACAACTGTAAAAAACTTAACATGACACAAAAAAAAAACATGGCCAAAAGATTGGTGTTTCATTGTTATGTTGGAACACGAAATGTTTCCTTATTTTAGTAAAAAACACTTCTAAATAGAATTGACCTGAAAAGCAAAAGGAATCTTAATTCTTTACAGAAAAAAACTACTCCCTCCGATCCATATTACTTGTCGCTCAAATGGATGTATCTAGATGTATTTCAGTGCTAGTACATCCATTTGAGCAACAGGTAATATGGATCAGAGGGAGTATATAGCAAATAGTGTTTACAAGCAAAAACTTGCAGACAAATGCCATCTCAAGATCCTTAACATAAAAGATATTTGCAATTAAAACACTTTGTCAAAGTACTAGTGAACAGCAAACATAGCCTTACTAAGAAGTACCAGCTGTTCCTTTCTTCAGACAAAACTACTTTTCATTTTCAAAATGTTGCCGTTTAAAAGAAAACGCAGTAGTACCTTTTAGAGATATTGAATTTTCTCTTTAATACTGAAAGCGTTGCATTTCTTCAAACTAGGTCTTTGTAAAAAATATATTCCCGAAAAGTCTGACATTCTACTCTCCAAATGGTACCAGAATCATGCTACATAGCCAACGGGATGAATAGAAGCCAAACACACACCATGTCTGAACTGAATATGCAGAGCACGTCCCTCACAATTTTATGATCTTAAAAGAATTTCATAGAGCAACCTAGATCAATGATTGTTTGGAAAACAGAAATTCCGTGTAAATCGTTTCATTTCCTGCAGTATCAGTAAAAAAATCTCATGTTTCAGACGGGGTTTTATTATTTCTCTGTCCATGGATGCACAGAACATAGATGCAGCAATCCTTGGTTTATCCATACTCAATTACTTATTGTACGAAGTCCTTCGGCACAACAAAAGACACAAATACATGAAAGCTTCCAACTTTGATCATACTAAAATGTAACAAAAGCAGAGCACGTGACACTGTGTCATTCATTAACTAACGCCACAGACTAGCATTGGATATGCATAGTCAGTGCAAATGAGTTGAGGCTTCAAACTATTCCGCTTCATGTTAATACGTAAATCAAACGAATGACTGAAAGGGGCAGAGCAAAGGATATTCACCTTGCTCGACACCGACATGCGGTCCATTTCCCGGTCCGATTCCTCCTCGGAGAAGTCGTCATATGCGTACCGAGAATACCCGGCGCTCTGCTGGCGCAAGGGCTGCGTCTGGGGCGGTGGCGGCCGCGGGCGGGGCGGGAGCTGCGCGGTGCGGCGCTGCTGCGGCTGAGGCGGCGACGGCGGGCTGAGGGAGCGCCCGTCGGCCCGCCACTCGGGCGTCCACGCGGGCTGCACCGCGGGCGGCGGCGCGAGGTTCCCGTTGGTGGACGCGATGACGGAGCGCAGCCGGCGCATCGGCGGCACGTAGACGCCGCTGGTGCTCATGGCCGCGGCCCCGGATGGGGAAGAGAGATTGGGGACGGCGCTGCTGGTGGGGCTGGGGCTAGGGTTTCGGGAGAGGAAGAGAGGGGAGGGCATGATCAGGGGCCGGGGCCGGCGGAGGGGGCGGAGGCGACCCCGCAGCACCGTGGAGGCCAGGAGCATCACCAGTTCACCGCCCGCGCCGCCGCCGCAGCAGGCTCCCGTATCTCATCAAACCCCCCCTTCCGCGTCCGCTGCTCCGCGGGCCCGAGTCTCCAAGCGGGATCGGCGCCTGCGCTCCCGCGAGCGCTTGAAGGGCGACGAGCTCCTGCTCCGGCGAGGGAGCGGCGGCGGCGCTGGCGGTGGAGAGGGGGGGAGCGGGGCGTGGCGGCTGTGCAGGGGTGGGAGGAACAGATGGGCTGGCTAGGGTGGAGTGGGTGCGAATGGCGGTGACAAAAGGAAAGCGCAGCCGAAGCACTGGGAGTGACAGGTGGGGTAGGCTCCTGGGGTTGTGTGACACTGAGCGGTGGGCCCAGTTCGAGGGCGCGCGTGCTCGCGTATCGTATTCGGACGGGGGCGACGTGGATGTAGCTGCGTCGTCGGTGGATGGACGGTTGTTTGGGCCCGCGGGGCCGTGACGTGGTGTGCTCTGGTTGGTTCGGCTGGATGGGACCGGCAACCGTGCGCGAGATTTTTTAGCGCTTTTATTTGCGGGCTCGTTGGGCCAGGTGTGAGGAGTGGGCCACAGCATTTTGGTAAGTGACAGCCCAAGCTGTTCTTCTTTTTGGAGATCAGCCCAAGCAGTTCTTGGCATACACTCCCTCCATTCATAAACATAGACCTTTTATTACTGTGAACTATATACGAAGCAAAATAAATGAATGTCCATTTTAAAATAAATCTAGATGCATCCATATGTAATACATATTAAAAAATAAAAAGTCTTATATTTAAGAATGGAGGGAGTATATACCAAGCTGCCCATAAGGTGGTAGCTAAAAAACCATACCCATTACACGACAGCTAAAAAAGCATGCCCACAAGAAAATCCATCTATCGCTTATCCACAAAGAGACACACGTAAGAGCTATGTCTTTGGCGCGGCACTACTAAGTAGGCCCGGTACTGTAGTAGCCACACAAGTTTTTTCTCTATTTAAGGAATTTATTGGAATTTTTTTGTGTTCCTTGGTTTTCTCTGGTTATCTTCAGTTTTTTTTACTTGAAGGGGATGGGCAAACCCACACGCTCTTTGGGCAGGTCCATGTGCGGGCGTGTGGTGCACTTTTTGTTATTTACTTTTCTTTTGCTTTTAAATTAAAAAAGTGCCCATAAATTGTTTTTTTTCTGATTTACATAATGTTTTGGATTTTAAAAATCTTCAAGATTTTTGAAACGTCCCAACACTGATAATATGTTTCTTTTTTTGTGTTTAATTAGCTAAAATGTTCATAGATATGAAAAACTACAGGAAATGTCATACATTTTTAAAATGTTCCAAATTTCGTGAATTTGAAATCCGGTATTTATTTCTAAAATTTTCAGAAATGTCATACATTTTTAAAATGTTCCAAATTTCTAAAAATATATGAAACTACAGGAAATGTTGATGAAAAATGAAATAAGAAAATAGGGAATAATAAGGCATGGAAAATACCAAATGAAACTGAAAGAAATGAAACACACGAAAATGAAAATTGGCTCAGAAAAGGCTCTATAAAATTTCCAAAACCGATGGGTATGAAAACAAAAAAGGGTTTGCATGGCGCGTTTGGGTGGTGGTGGGTGGGGGGGAGGGTGTAGGATCTACCTCATTTAACATTTTTTTCCAGCCCTGCGTCTGGGCATGTCTTTGTCTCACGTATAGCGAAACTGATGAACGCCTTGCCTTAGGGAAAATACATATATACTTTAGAAAATAATTTAGTTTGCTAGGTTTGCTCTTTTTTACTTTTATTTATATTTTGAGACATTCTAAATACATATATACTTCATAAAATAATTTAGTTATTTTACTTTAAAATGGTAACACAGTGTAAAAATGTTACTTCCTTCGTCCCATATTAATTGATGCTCAAACAAATGTATCTAGCACTGAAATATGTCGATATACATTTGTTTGATCGTCAATTATGAGACAGATGGAGTAGCTTAGCTTTTTTTTAAACAAATATAGCATTAAAAATCATGACATTTAGAAAAAACACATGTTTCCAAAGAATGCACATGTCAATTAAAAATAAAATCACATGTTTCTAAAGAATGCACATGTCAATTAAAAATGCATGTATACAATGTCAAAAAACCCTGCAGTTAAAAATGTATTTGTACCATTAAAAATGCACATTTCTTTAAAAAGTGCTTGCGAGTTTCAAAAATATGTTCGTAAATTGCTTTTAAAACATGTTCGCGTAGTTTTAAAAAGTTTTTCTCTTGCCTATTTTGGATTTTTTAATGCGTAATATAGAAATTATCTTGTTGTGATCCTATGAATCACTTCAATTAAAACCTTAGATTCATACTAGAGTCACGATGATTTAGTCTCAAGCTAAACAAAAGGCAAGGGTTCATAGAATAAGAACCGCTTAATAATCATTTATTGAATCAGTGTAATGACTCGACAAAATAGAGAGAGAAAAAGTTGTCTTTTGGGCAAACAAAATTGGAAGGAAGATCATTCAATATATATATATATTCAATGTGTATTTGAAGGATGTTGAACACGTATTCAAAAAAGTATTCATAAAAAACTACTTTGATAAATGTTAGTCATGTATTTCAGGAACGTCAAATGTGTATAAAAATGTACAAAGTTATGATATGTCGATAAACCAACGGTTCAACGGTCTACAGTCTGCCTTGCAAAGGAGTGTATCCTGTATTGAGAATATGTCCCAAGATTGAGAATACGTTTCTTTTTTGTGCTTAATTACAAACATAGACATGAAAAAAACTAATCGTGAATTTGAAATCCTGTATTTATTTTTAAAATTTTCAGAAATTTCATACATTTTTAGAATGTTCCAGAAATTATATAAAACTACAGGAAATGTTGATGAAAAAATGAAATAAGAAATTAGGGAGTAATAGGGCACAGAAAATACCAAATGAAACTGAAAGAAATGAACCACACGAAAATGAAAATTGTCTCAGAAAAGGCTCTATAACATTCCCAAAACCGATGGGTATGAAAACAAAAAAATGGGCCAGCTCATCCAGTAGAACGACTGTAGCCTGTTGTGTGTTTGCATGGATACACCGTGTGTGTGTATACAGCATTTAACATTTTTCCAGTCTTTGTCTCGCTTATAGGGAGACAGATGAACGGTAAGTGCAGCCAGCCCATTAGCATTAGTTCGCTAAGTTTGCTTTTTTTTACTTTTCTTTATATATTCTGAAACATTCTAAATACATACATATGCCAGAAAATAATTTAGTTATTTTACTTTAAAAGTCTAACACAGTGTAAAAATTGTTACTTACATCGTTCCATATAAATTGATGCTCAAACAAATGTATCTAGCACTGAAATATGTCGAGATACATTTGTTTGATCGTCAATCATGAGACGGATGAAGTAGCTTACTTTAAAAAAACCGAATATGGCATTAAAAAATTATGACATTTAGAAAAATCACATGTTTCCAAAGAATGCACATGTCAATTAAAAATACATGTATACAATGTAAAAAGACCTGCAGTTAAAAAAGTTTTCGTGCCATTAAAAAATGCACATTTCTTTAAAAAGTGCTTGCAAGTTTCAAAAATATGTTCGTGAATTATTTTTAAAACATGTCCACATAGTTTTAAAAAGTTTGTACCATTCAAAAATATATTTCTATGTGTATTTGAAGGATGTTGAACATGTGTTTAAAAAAGTACTCACAAAAAACTACTTTGGTAAATGTTAGCAATGTATTTCAAAAACGTTAAATGTGTATAAAAATATACAAAGTTATGATATGTCGATAAACCAACAGTTCAGCAGTATGCAGTATGCCTTGCACAGGAGTATGTCCTGGGAGCGGGGTCATTGGTCGTAGATTCCCACCTATTGGGGGTGGTCGACTCAAGAGACTATTCAATATCTTTGAGCTTAGTTTGACATATTCAGGTCGGTCTTTTGAATTATCATAGTCTTGGAGAAATGCCCGAATGCAAAGGATGAAGTTAGAGATGACAGCTTTGAAGGTATTCGATGTTACTTTGTAGTTTCATTAAATGTCTTTGTTGTGCGTATGTATTTCGAGTGTACATGATCTAAGACTACCCACAATGGGAGTAACATAGATAGTAATATAAATGCCACCTAATCAAAAAATATGACGTGGCAATTAATTAATAAGAAGAGAGAGAAATTGAATAACTTAGTATGTTATTGTAACATAATGCATACCAATGCAAATGAGTCTATAAGCTAATAAATAAAAGACCCAATGTTACTATACATCGTGAAGGTAATAACTTAGTCTAGTAGCATATGCATGTTACTACTCTATGTTATTCCTCATTATGGTAGTCTAATCTGTCATACTTCTTCCTATCCAAAAAAAAGTGTCGCATCTTAAATAAAAATTAATTCAATGATGCCACATTTATTATGGATGGGAGGGGTAGCAAGTTTACTACTACTAAAAACAGATAATTTGGTCAAATGTTAAACTTGCCATGTGATCAGCAGATACGTATTCGTGTGCACTGATTCTCTCTAGATGTTAGACAGCTTGCTCGATGCATCCGTCATCTAGCGTGGAAGATCACATTGTTTAATATTTCTTCTTCCAAAGACAAAGCCACGAGGCCGGCCGGGAAGAAGATTCATCCTGAAGCAAACCATGTCAACTACAAGCAAGCATCAAGGATTTATATATATCAGTCTCAAGCACCGCGCTGTACACCACGAGCACATAGCCTGAGGTCGATGGCCGGAGACGGCGGCGAGGTGACGCTGCTGGGCCACTGGGGGAGCCCGTTCGTGACGCGGGTGCGGCTGGCGCTGCGCCTCAAGGGCGTGCGGTACGAGTACGTGGAGGAGGACCTGCGCAGCAAGAGCGACCTCCTCCTCCGCTGCAACCCCGTCCACCGCGCCGTGCCCGTCCTCATCCACGACGGCCGCCCCGTCTGCGAGTCCAAGATCATCCTCCAGTACATCGACGAGGCCTTCGGCTCGTCCGGCGACGCCCTGCTCCCCGCCGACCCGCACGAGCGCGCCGTGGCGAGGTTCTGGGCGGCATACTTCGACGAGGAGCTGGGCGCGCCGTGGGACAGGGCGCTCAGGGCCGGGACTGAGGAGGAACGGGCGGCCTGGATGGAGAAGGTGGTGGATGCGGCGGACGGGCTGGAGCGCGGGCTGGGGGAGTGCACCGACGGTGGGAGCAAGGGCTGCTTCTTCGGCGGCGAGCGGGTCGGGTACGTCGACGTCGTGGTGGGCGGCGCGGCCTCGTACGTGCACGCCGTCGCGAGGGTCTCCGGCGAGAAGCTGTTCCAGAATGAAGGCAGGACGCCGTTGCTGGCGGCGTGGCTGCGGCGCTTCGGCGAGCTCGACGCCGCCATGGAGCTGCTCCAGGACGTCGACCGGGTCCTGGAGTACGTCAGGTTCATACACGGCAAGAACGCTGCCAAGGCTCCTGCGAATTAACCACGGCTCGATCGTATCAGCAGTTCAGCACGCGTCGCCCGCTGCCATGCCGCCACCGGACTGTGGTGATGAGCCGACTCAAGAGAAAAAAGAGAAGACAACGTGGGAGAGAGATGGCGACATGAGGAACTGAATGTTGTGTGCACTTGCAGCAGACAAAGTTGATTGGCTTGGAGCTCTATGTGTATTGCGACTTGTAACAAGCACTTGTTCCTTTGGATTGGAGCTTCACCTTTGGTTCTTCCGATCTCCTCGGTCGCCCGGCAACCCGCGGATAATCCTTGGGTCCATGACGTGTGGGACGCGGGCATGTTCGGGGCCACCTCTTTTGTGGTGTTCTTCATTGTCCATACGTGCGCGTTATTTGTATTTGGTGAAAGCGCCCGCAGGGATCAAAAAACGCGGGCCGACTACGAGGGCCATCCAGCCAGGGGGCGCGACGGCAAGCCAACAGACTAAGGGTCGTGAAAGGCCATGTAGTGAAAGCCCCTTCACATTCGAGTGAGGTCCGCATGAGATGTTGATGTGGTATTCAGCATCCGAGACATGCCAGACATAGCCTGACTCCAAGGTTACCTCTGGTCGGGGAGGGCGCCCGGTTTGCGCTGATCGGAGCCCCCCCCCCCCTCCTATCGGCCATTTCACGACGTTTGTCGGACCCAGTTTGCCAAAGGTTCCTTGATTGGGAAGTTGTGCGACTTGTGCAAAGTGCGAGTCGGGGTGTTTCATGGACGGTTTGTTTGACAGTGTCGCACCACACGAGTGTGTTGCTTGAGTAGTGGGGGTGCATCGTGTGCTGGCTCGGTTGCATTGCACGACTAGTTGGAGTGTTCGACTCGTGCGAGCCGGGGTGTAATGACCGCTCTGGTGCCCTATATCCATGTTGTTGAGTTATTACAGTGATGCCCCAAATCTTGAGCGGGCGTCTCCGGCCGATGTGTGTGTGGCCATGGCGCCGGTCACGCAACGATGTGACCTCCTGTACCTTTGGCTGTCTTCATCGTCGGTCCAAAGGGATCTTGTCGGTGGGTGTTGCCTCACGATGGCTTCCCGGCGGCGGATCAAGTGGATGAAGAGATGGTGGCCTAGCTATTGAAGCGGGTGAGGATGCCACCATCATCGGCGACGCTCGTGGGTGTCGTTTTCCTCGTTGGAGGCGATGGTGGGGGCGTCCATCGCTCCATTGTTTCCGGGGCAAACCTTAGATCTGGAGGAGGCTTCCATTGATGACGGTGCCCGTGGGCGTCGTAGCACTCGTTGGAGGCGTTGAGGAGCCTCCGGGATCGGACGATGGCGATGTCTTCGTCTTCACCCTCGTGGAGGCATCATCTTTGGAGAAATTCATCGGCTGGACGAACATGTGGACGGCTTGGTGGTTGGGTGTCGGTAGGTGGTGGAGCGGTGCTTCATCCTACACATCGATGACGGCAGCGGATCTCGACAGCGTGGCATAGTGGAGACCCAGTGTTCGATGGGTGGCGATGGACTCATGCAGGAGGACGACGTTGTCTGGCATCGTGGTGGCCTCGATGGCAGAGAGGCCTGACAAGGTCGATGCGTCAGTATCTGATCTGAGGATGGATCAATGGATGAAGGAGGTAATGGCCCTTGAGCGTGCGCATGTGGTGTCCACTGATAGTGCGTCGGACCGCTGTGTAACCCACTCTAGGTATTGTGGCTTGGATGGGGCATCCGACATTAGATGTTAGGCGTTGATGTGATGTTTGTTTGGTATTAGGCTCGGACATTCGGCACCCATTTACCACGAGGATAGAAGTAGCAATCGATGTTGCCAAGATGATGGTTTCAGGCTTACTAATGTATATTACCTTGTAAGGGCTCTATGAATAATTAATGAAAGGGATGCACACATCGATCAGATGCAGAGGCTGGGGATACATCCTTCTTTTTAAAAGAAAAATCTAATAGCAAATAAGCTCTTTCAGTTTGATGAAGGAAAACAAGTTTGGTTAGCAATCTTATACCTTTTGCTCAAAACAATTTGATGAAGGAAAGATTGGGCATGCACGATGACTGATGAGGCTGCGCTCCGCAGACATTAACCAATTGCATAATGCTGAGTCAATGGCCGCCTGGGCATATGCGGTGAATTAGGAACCAATAAAATAGTGAATAATTTCCATACCTATTTTGGCCTTTCTATGGTTGGAAAAGTCCGTGCTTTGACCGAAAGTACTAGACGTCTAAGTATGCATGGATGGACCTGGACCCTCAGATGATAAACAATGGCAATCCATATTTGTTTCATGTATGTATTGTATTTAGACTTGTTCGATCTGTACCAATCACGCATACCAACCTTTCTTGACCGGCAAACTAACCTGTAGTGAACGATTAGAAAGACCGTGATATCCTTAGTTCATCATGGTCAAATCCTGGTGCTCGCAAAGAAATGCTGATTTCGCACGGCATTCGATCCTTTCACTATCTGAGGAATCCCGTTTGACTAAGAAAACATCCATGTCCGCTTCAAGAAATTCTGGAGAGCAGAGACTTCCCGGAAGAGATGCGTGCGCTTCTAGTCTAGCTTAGTAAGACAACGCCTGAATGGACACTATGTAACCTTCTCGATGCCTACCCGTGATGGGAAGAACTTGTCATGACATGCACCCGTTGAGAGCGACGCACGGCCAAACTTGGAACATATGAGTATATAACAAATGGCATCCTTCAGGCCTCAGCCAGCCATGGAGGCATGGAGGCGAGACATGCGCACGTAGAGGCACCCAGCCAGTCAACCATATAGAGCGCACGCCATAATAATTGTAAGGATGATGATTTTGACTTAATATGACACCCTATCAGGATTGTTAGACGTCTTGTGATTGTCATCATTTATAGATCTCGCTTCACAAATGAGCTCGCATCGATCCTTCATCTTGACGCTTGCTTCATACCCAACCGCCAGCACACTAGAGAAGTTTCAGGTTCTTCCTCCTCGTGCCATGGCCAAGTTTGAAGCAACACACTATCCATACACGCACCTCCACATTCTGGTTAATCACACTACTACAGATCGACGACACTTCATTGTTGATTGAATCATATCACGTAAGAGCTTTCCTACCCAGCCCACAACGCACAAAACGACCTAACCAACCACGTCCCCTGCCCTCTTCCTCATGCGGCAAGCCAAATCTGCGTGAGGGTGAGCCGGAGGTAGGAAGGGGAAAGTGCGGCGTCAGGGGAGACAAGTGAGGGCATGCAAAGATGGTTGCGCATGTGCTGATACCGTTTAATGATTGTGCTTGTGCATATGCAAACAACCTCCAAGTTCATATAAAACAAGCTTCATGTGCATGTGCGACGACTACCGATATGACGACTTTACTAAAGTTATTCTAAGGGAGAAAGGATAGAAAGTAACGGTATCATGAGGATACTATACTACTTTTCTGCGGCAAAAGCTTGCAATTTATTCATCAATTGAGAAGGTAGATAAAGAATACTAAAAATAAAAAATACTTCTAGGTCCATAGATCACATAGTGACGATTTCAAGCACTTGAACGAACTGAAGGCGCGTCGCCATCATCGCCTCTTTCTTCTTGAAGTCGAACAAACCTTGTTGTAGTACATAGTCAGGAAATCCCCATGCTAAGGTCCCAAAAGACTAACACACCAGAACAACAACCGTCACTGATGTAGAGAAGCGTAGATCGAAAGGATCCAACCTATAGACACATGAATACAAACAAACCAAGACCGGATCTACGTTTTTTTGGAGAAGGAGGAACGATGCCCCCGACCTCTACATCTAGAATGATGCCTACAGCCATAAAAATCCGCCAAACCAAAACCGGATCTACGTGAATTCCCGAAAGACAAACACCGACCGTATTCCACGAAATCCGCCAAACAAAATCTCCTCGCATCCTTCGACGATGCTGGAAGCACCACTAGAACGGAGGATAGGTGAGAAGAACTTTATTTCAACTTCAGAAAAGCCGCCTTCGCCTCGTCTCTCTGGACAAGGAGGAAATCCTAAGAAAACTTAAAAAATATTAAAAATGAAGCCCTTCCACACATAAGGGACGCGATCAATCGTGCCTCCATGTCTCTAAGATCAGAGAAGACGAGGCATACCGACGACATCATCGGCCGTGTCGCCCGGAGGCACGAGAAACCCTCGCAGCTGGGCGCCCTTGCTAGGAGCCAAGGGTAAGAGCGATTTTTGTTTGCGAGATAAGGGTAAGAGCGAGTTAACCACAATGCATTGTTTTCTCTTGCTTTGACCGTGCTACGGAGAACGTGGATACTCTACTACTTGAGTGAGTCTACTCTTAGTCTCTCACAAGGTGGCAACATTACAATTTACAATTTCTCTTTCAGCTAGCATACGCCCTAGAGATCACAGGACAAAATAGTATTTGAGTGATTCTACTCTTAGCCTTCCACGAGGTCACAACATTACAATTAACAATTTATCTTTCGGCTAGCGTATGCTAGCCTGTCGATATCCGTGGACTTGGACTATTCAAGTCTCAGGCGGCTAAGAAATACTCCCACAAACATTTTATTTTATTTTCAAGGATACCACAAAACATTTTATATTATGGGATAGAGAGGGTAACAATTTAAAGTCACCGCTAAGAACAGTCCAATGTTACTTTTCCAGGAAATACTTTGGATGTGTTCATCAATGGTCAAGATACAAAGAACACTAGAAGTAATAGAAGGGAAGGGATGAGATAATTTTGATCAGATGACTAACAATACCGATTGAGAAATAATTATTTCAAGATTGACCGAGCTATAGTCACTCTCCACAAACTATTATCCCACAAGAAAAACTATACATCACAATAAAAAACTAATATCCTTTGGCTAAGATATTTGATGTATATGATATTTCCTTTGGTCACAGAGTATCAATCAATCTGGACCACTGCATCTAATGGATGGATGGCATATATTCATGGAGTTTCTACGCCCAGGAGCAAATGCTCCTAGTGTGATAGTAAAATAAAAAAACATTCAAAAAAATTCAAACTTTTTGTGGCATATTTTTACAAATATTTGTTGTGCATGCAAAAAAAGTTCAGAATTTTTTAAATGTTTTTTGAATCTTTTTGATTTTACTGTTCACACCAGGAGCATTTGCTCCTGGGGTAGAAAGGCACTTTCGATATATTCACTCATACTTAATACTTATACGGTAAAAAGCCTCGTATATTTATACCACCTGGAACCAATCACGTTCTCCTTGCACTGCACACTATCTGTAGTACGACATTCCCAACCAGCGCCACGGTGCTCTGGTCCAAAACCCAGAGTTCACGGCGATTTCTCCTCTCCTCTCGCCGGTGGCGCCGATGCCCCGCATGGCTCACTACTTCCCGCTGTTGCCGGCTCTAGCGCTGGCGATCACCTCCGCGTTGGTTCCGTTCACCGTCGCAGACCCGCAGGCCGTGATGCTCAACAAAGGGTGCAGCCTGTACAACGCCACGCCCACGGCCACCTTCCTCTCCGCCCTCAACTCCACCTTCGCCGAGCTCCGCGCTAACCTCTCCGCCGGCGGCCCAGGCGGAGGCTTCGCCACCGTGGTTCAGCCGCGCATCGTCGCGCCGACGTTCGCGGTGGCGCAGTGCCGCCCATACGTCGCCGGGAGGGACTGCGTCGCCTGCTTCGACGTGGGCGCGGCGCGCGTCCGCGCCTTCTGCGGCGCCGCCAGCGGCGGGCGCGCCATCCTCGACGGCTGCGTCGTGCGGTACGAGAGCCTGACTTTCTTCGACCAGGCCACGCTCCCTGGCAGCACGGAGCTCTGCAACGGCTCCACCGTGGCCGGCGGCGTTTTCAACGGCGCGGTGCGAGCGTTGGTCAGCGATCTCGCGATCGCCGTGCCTCGATTCCCGCGGCTCGTTGCGATGGCCGCGCGCGCCGGCGTGTACGCCATGGCGCAGTGTGTGGAGACGGTCGGGGTGGGTGGCTGCGCGCAGTGCCTGGACCTAGCTTCGAGAAACATTGGCCGGTGCCCGCCCAATTCCGACGGCCGCGCAGTGGACGCGGGGTGCTACATGAGGTACTCTGATAAGCCCTTCTTCCCAGCTAACGAGACAGCAGACCTGGTGCCCTACTTGCCCTCTGGTGAGTTCCTCGTCTTTCACGAGCGATTTATTAGCATAATACTACTAGCAAACGTATCTATGTGTTGCAATAAAAGAGTAGTTTTTTATGTAAGCCGTTATCATTTCGGTTTGATTTTGATTCCGACTTGTATATAAATTAAGGAGGCCGCGTATACACTAAGGAGGCCGCGTATATAAATTAAGTTTATTCAAGAAAACCTATATATATCTCCATCACATGCAACGGATGGAACACAAAATAAAATTGCACTTATCGGTTTCACTATTAACGTACATGACTATCACACGAATAGTTCGGATATTTTCAAAATAAATCTTCATGTACTTCTGATGTTCATGAATTTTATAAGTGTATGTACATCCTATAAAATTTATTTGTGTATTTATTTAAAATAATATGTACTTTGTTGGTAAATACGCGCGTAAATTTCGCCAAAAAAAGTTACGTACGTAAGCCCGTAGATCATGAAACATGTACAAAAGGAGAACTTTGCGCAAGTATGACATGTCCAAGGATTATAAACTTTCCTAAATATTATCGTTCAATTTTACATGTTGCAATACGGATTCATGCCTGTACGAAATAAAGACGGATCGTGCGCCATTAATTAACATTGCATCCTAAATAACATTTAAAAAATATTTAACATGTAAAAATGACATCATATTCAAATTCTAACATTTTTCCTACATACCTCATCAAAGACAGTCTTGGTCATTTATCAAGTGTCCTTAGCCTATATAAATTCACCCGTGAACATGTAACAATTAATTCTCACTTTAATAAACTCAAGGGCTCAAGGGGATAGACACCCCCTCTAAGGATAGTAGCAAGGCTTAAGGTTAGCTATCATGGTTCGAGGGGACATGGGAAGGCGCACTTAAAGGTGCCTTCATGTTAAGTAACCCAAGCCACTTTCGAGGGAGGTTCAAGGTGGCCTTACTTTTACTTGATCCACTAATAGAACACTTCACTCATTAACTCTCTTAACATAGTAGTTTGTCATAGTCCATGAGTCAGGCAAACCTATTTAAAAAATTGAAAATTGAATGTATGATGACCTTCACATAAGGCCCCCTTACACACGCTACTACTATTGCCTCACAACCATGGCCCCTCCTAATCCCTTGTTACCTCGATGATGGAAGCAGATTTATTAGAAAGTTCCCAAAGTTTGACTGTTGTAGTATATGCTTATTTAACCTTTTTCCTTTTATTTTTTGAATTAATAGTTGGACATCGAAGATTAGCATGATTTTTGGCTAGAAGATAAATTCTCCCCAAAAATTATAGTGATTTTGTTGTAGGGGTATTTCAACCAAGTGAAAAAAAAATATTTTAGATATTTGATGTATCAATTGGATGGATTAGGTGTAGAAGTTTTAATAGAGCGGGTGTGCAGAAGGAGCATAATTTGGACTTCATGGAGAATTAGTTATGTAGTACTTGAGGGAACAATTTTAAAACTTAAGTTTAGTACTTTGGATCATATTTTTTGTACATTTGGAACACAATGCTTGAGGTGAGTTTGAATTTTAACGTTCACTATTCTGTCACGAAGTTAAGCATGTTTTTTGCTCCAGGGAACGTGTTGTTTGAACTTTGATGCCAATTAGATTGTTATAATAAGTACTATGAAAATCCAAGTCAATGAATTTTTTATGTTTCTAACTCCATGTTGATCGATTTGTTACAGGAAAATCAAGAGTGAAGGGAGCCATTGTAGGAGGAATTTTGGGAGGCCTAGCCTTCCTCTTGCTTCTAGGGTTATTAGCATTGTTATGGATTTGGCGGTCTAAGAAGCTAAAGAAACCTCACAGAGGTAAATGTTACGAAGTACACCCACTTTCTAGAAGCTAAAGCTCTTCACTTCGTGTGTATTTTTTCAATGTGCTCTTATGAACGTGGTCCAAGTTGATGTCATTAACTAGCAAAACTAGATATTTTAATTAATTGAGCAAGTAATTTTTTCCTCCAATTCAAAAAACTTGCTTCCATTTAGTCATCTTGTTGGTAATGAAGTGATTCTATAAGTTCCATCTAATGGCAGGCCTCAATAGAACATCTGCTATGCCATGTCACTATTGTCATGTGTTGCCATGATGACGATGGCATAAAGTTCTATCATTTTATTACTCAATAGAGGCTCCTCATCCATCATTTGGATATGACTCCCAAATAATTAAAGAAGAGAAAGATATGTTGTATTTTTACAGATGTAACTATATTATCACATTGTGAATTTTAGCTTTATTTCTAATGACCATCAGCCATTTATTGATGCTATCATGAATCACACAATATACATTGTTACATGGTCACTATCCTAATTCTCCATAGTAGTCAAACTGCCATTGATTATTAAGTTAAATATGTCAACAATCTATGTTTGTATTTGGTAACTCATAATTTTATAGATGTCCCTAAACAATGTTAATTTAGGAAGTTGACATCACATTTTACAAATTTTCATGACTCATGGACACCATACAATTTCCACCCTGAAGTAATATAATGTCAAGAGAAGCAAAATGGCTCCAACGATCATCTGCTCCCTCAAAACAACAGAATTGAAAATTATGTTCTCAAATGTATCAGAAACATGTAAATGTTTAAATTTTTCATGAAAAGTGACTATTTTGCCACAAAGACATTGTGAATTCAGAGATATAAAATGGGAATTTATACCGTACATGTGTGTGTGTGTGTACGCGTGTGGGCACACCTTTGAATTATCTTAAATTTGTAGTTATGATGCAGACCTTTGATAATTTTTATACTTATGTGTTTTATTCTCCTTTTCTCTTAACTTTTTAGGGATGCTCCTTTTGTATTCATTGTGTCTTGATTTTTCTATTAGTTTTGTATCACTATGTAAAAGATATCAAGTGTTGGTAGCTAGGGAAAGGTTGTGTTTGTGTAGTTGTTCACAACAACTAGGTTACTTTGAAATTCCACGATTGGCCTATTTACACAAGGGCATAATATACCAATTGTATTAGAATTTTGCATTTGTTTTGTATTTGTGAGTGTAATTAGTTCCATTTATAAGAACTTCCCTATTTATCGATATGAAATTGTTTTAGGAAGTTAGATGGAAAAGAAAAATAAATTAAGTCCAATATGATTGCTTGATTCCTCAACTGATTGTATGCCCTTTTAGGTGATATTCTTGGAGCAACGGAACTACAAGGTCCAACAAGTTTTTACTATCGCGATCTTAAGGCTGCAACCAATAATTTCAGTGAGAAAAGTAAAATTGGAGAAGGAGGTTTTGGAGATGTCTTTAAGGTCTGGTGATCTTCAAATATTTAATCCACTATGATAATTTGTAGACAAAAGGCAATTGAACATAACAAAAAATTAGAATTAGAACATCATTTAACAAGTTCCTTTCTCATTGTACTTTATTACATTATTACAGAAGTGTTTTTTAATGTCCTTCTCTAACAGGGTTTGCTGAAAAATGGGAAAATTGTTGCAGTAAAAAGGCTGTCAGTAATGCAAACTAGTAGGGCCAAAGAAGATTTTGAAAGTGAGGTGAAGCTGATTAGCAATGTTCAACATCGAAATCTTGTCCGACTTCTTGGTTGTTCTAGCAAGGGTTCTGAATGCCTCCTTGTTTACGAATATATGGCAAATAGTAGTCTTGATAGGTTACTATTCGGTATGCTCTCTTGACCCTTGCTCTGTCATGTACTTGTTGTATTTGTCCACTCACTGGAAACATGGGCGGACCTAGGGACGTGTGGGCAATGGCCCACCATAAGATTTCCTAAGAATTCTTTATATATGAGCAACAAATGTTAGGAAAAACCCAGCATGACCCAAATTAATATGAAAATAATTATTGGTCCACCTCTAGAGCAAAATTGTACCTACGCCAGGTTGAACATGTGTGAATACATCTTATATGGATTGGGCACAGTATTCCACATTTGATTTCTCTAGAAGGTCTCATTAATTTAAACTGAATCTTACACCCACACCTCTATTGCTAGACCAAAATTTGTCACATGGTAGTTTTGTTTTTACTAGGCAATTACATCTATAATCTTGCAAACCGAGTTGATTATCTTATGATAGTGCTGACCTGGACCTCTAAGTGATGGTCTAACATGCACACTTTCTGGCATAATAGGTGAGAAACGCGGAACACTTAACTGGAAGCAGCGATTTAACATCATGGTTGGCATGGCTCGTGGCCTTGCATATCTTCATCAAGAGTTCCATGTGTGTATCATACATCGTGACATTAAATCTAGCAATGTTCTTCTTGATGATGACTTCCAGCCTAAGATTGCTGATTTTGGTTTAGCAAGGCTCCTACCTAATGATCATAGTCATGTCAGCACTAGATTTGCAGGAACATTGTAAGTTTGCACATGCAAATAATGCATTGGGCACACTGCTTATTTCTAATTACGTTTTACTATTGAACAGGGGCTATACTGCTCCCGAGTATGCAATCCAAGGCCAGCTATCGGAGAAGGTTGACACATATAGCTTTGGTATAGTTATTTTGGAAATAATAAGTGGTCGGAAAATCAATGATACAAGGCTTGAGCCTGAGGCACAATACCTACTTGAATCGGTATACATCTTTCTTCTGAAAAGCCTCCCTTGGTTCCATATATTGCCACATACGGCTTGCATATTTTACATAACAAATTCGCACATATTTGATTCATTTTGATGAGTATATTTGTTTATACTTGCACTTCCTAATTTGGTGATATGAGTTCCCTAGATGGTGTTCAATATATGATTGGAGATTTAACAAGTAATTGACATAATTTTTGCTAAGTAAGCATCAACCTATGTTTATGTTTCTCTGGAATTGTTCTGCATCAAGATTAACTTCAATAGTTCGTTTTTTACGAACATGCTTTTAGTAGCATTTTTGTTAAATGACGTGTTAGTGACTCATAATATCACATCAAGTGTTAGAAGCACAACAAGCTTATATTCGGCTTCTGCATGACTATGATGCACCCACACACATAATTATACATTTGCAAAGATAAAGTATATTAAGACAAAATAGGTTGCCTAAGGAGCAGTTTGCATGGGACCACTCTGGAGACTATGCTGCCATCCATGTTGAGTAAACAAAACCTCGATTAGCCGCTCCAGACACTTACACACCATCAAATATTTTAGTTGGTGTTCATGTCGTTGAAGAGTACACCACATACAGAGCCACCGTGTACACTCTCGTTGATAACTCGCAGAGGAGAGGAGTCTTACCAATTAAACCATTTCATTTCTACGTAGTCAAACAACCACTCCCCCCTTATGCATCACTAAGCTTGCGATCTATGACATATAGTGCTTTCAACACTATGTCGTGGATACATGTTAGACACAACTTGGATGACTAATCATGTAGCACACACAAACTTGCATTGGAAGAAGATGTGATTTTTATTGGCTTGCCTTTATGACTACAACAACACTGATTACCAGGCGAGTTGTGGAGAGCGTGGTTGTTCTGTATGAGGATCAAAACCCCATGCAGGCACCACAAAAGTAATTTATTTCAGTGGTATCTTCGACTTCTGAATCCTATTGTTCTTTACGACTGGCGAGTCTGAGTGAATGAGTCTGTGGTATAGAGAGTCAACCGACAATCTACCATTGTAATGGAGATTTGAGTGGAAAATCTCATCGCCTTGCGACAATTGAACTAATGACAACCTCCCCAAGAGAGCATGCCATGTTGCGAGACACGAACCGACTAGATCTTGAACCACATTGGGCAGGGACGTACTCAATGCTTGTGCAAGATTATTATTTTTTGGCTAATGGTGGCGTTGTCCAACCACTTATTCTAGAGACATAAAATTTTGTTCCGTCCCTAATAGTGAACGATCTGAAGTGAAAGAAGTGTTCCTTCGCAGCCATCAGACAATCCAAAAATGTGAGTCCCTAGATTTCCAATAGGTGAGAGACAGGGCAATCTAGCCAATATACTTACTTCACATGAGTCTTTCATGTCCTCGGTAACAAGTTTAAATAGGCAAACCTTTAATAGTTGATGAAGATGTGATAATTTTGTATTTATTATATTGCGGTTTGTTTATGTACACACATTTCATGTTATTTTAAGACATACATCTTATTATGCATGTTGTCCATATAGGCATGGAAGCTATACGAAAATGAGAACGTGATTAAGTTGGTGGATGAGTCATTAGATCATGAAGAATATATGCTAGAAGAGGTAAAAAGGATAATAGAGATAGCGTTTCTCTGCACTCAATCAGCCGCTGCTTCAAGGCCAACGATGTCAGAGGTAGTTGTGTTGTTGTTATCAAGAAATTCTCCAGAGATACAACCCACAAGACCCACATTTATTGATTCAACAAGTAGAGTGCAAGGTGAAACCTCTGTGTCCAGTTCATCCTCTGCATCCAAGGCTACTGTCTCGATGTCACAATTATCAGCTAGGTAAAATGTTTTGTATTGTATACGACCGAACTTTTCTTGTGTGACAGTGAATGATTTGTAACTATAATTATGTATCCATATTTTATATATCAACGAGTCGATGCTTACTTACCAGTATATAAGCGAGCAATGTAAATTGTTTGAAATTACTTTTTTGTTCATGCGACATAATGACTCCCATGTTACGTGCTTCTAGCATGTTACACGCCCATATGAGACCATTCTTTGTGTCACTTGTTGTATATGATTTCGTTTGCACTTAAGCAATCAAGAATTTACCTTTATGTTAAGGCATTCTAGCTAATATGTTTGTGAATTTGAATTCTGAGTTTTGAGTTGGAATTTCTATAGCAAAACAACCATATAATCCCTAGTAGTGCTAACACCGTGCACTGACGAACATAACACATACTAGACATACATAGAAATAAAGAAGATGGTTACCGTGAAGGAGAGAATACCGAATATATGAATTCCATGTGGATGTGAATGTGTTAGTATAGGGAGGCGATATCATCGAAGGAAAGAGGGATTATGGTATATTTTAAAATAGTTAGAAATTAGGATGGTCCTACATACAAAAGGATGAAAGAATGTGCTCGTTTTGATTTATAGGGAAGCTATGGCGACTCAGTAGAGCCTGTACGACAAATACTAGTGTGCATGTAATGAGCACATAATAATCAGCCCCCAGGTTGGGGTGGGGGTGGGGGGCCTATTTGTTTTGGCGGTTTTTCAGACAGTTTTAGTTGCTTTACTATTGTTTCCTTTGGTTTTTTTCTTCCATTTTATAGGATTTTTCCTTTTCTTCTCCAGTATTTCATTTTGTTCCTTTTGTTTTCTATTATTTATTCAGATTCTCTTCTGCGGTTTTTTGGTTTCACATGATTTACCAGATTTTTTCTTCACCCCCTTTTAATTTTTAAAATTTGGAAAACATTAAAATTCATGAAAATTATATAAATTTTTTACAATATTTTTTATCATGATTATTTTAATTTTTGAAGATGTTTTCCAATTGACGATTCTTCTTATAATTCCTAAAAAAAGCAAAACTTTCTGAGTTTTCAAAGAAAATCCTGAATATTTTCAAACCTTATTTAATTCATCTATTTAATGCAAATAACATAAAAAAATATAACCAATTTTCCTAGTGGCATCTGAATTAAAAACATTATTCAAAGAACCAAATCAAAACTCGGACAAGGGGGCCGTGCCGAATAGGCGTTGCAGTACTGACTACCGTGCGACCGTGACTATGCCTCGTTTATAACGACGAAGAAGGAGATCTCACCAATGGGCAGGCCTAGCACAAGGGTTTGTTTTTCTTTCGTTTTTCCTTTTGTTATATTTGAAAAAATCATATATTTACGAAAAATCTTGATGATGCATTCTAAAAAAGTAAAACACGCACATAAATATTTCTGATGTATACAAAAACAAACATTCTGTATGAAAAATAGATATCAAAGAGTAAATACGAAATAATAATGATGTAAATAAAAAATTGATAAACATGTATGAAAATATATACCTGATGTGTACAAAAACTGTTCAATGTGCATGAAAAATGTAGACATTAAATATAAAATTGAAAATGTTGACAATTTATCTATTTTTTTCTAATATGTATAAGAAATATTTCTGATGTACACGCAAAATGCACCTCTGGTGTGAAAAAATTAGACATCCACACACACGCACGCACGCACGCACGCACGCACGCACGCACACACACACATAGACACACGCACGCACGCACACACACACACACATCGTTGTGTTCAGGTACCATTGGATAGTTTTTCACCCAATTTCGAATATAGTCTCGTTGGTGCATTTAGAACACCACGAAGGCTAAGATGGCCATGGACATCAAAACCGGTTGCCAAGAAATACTCAACGTATAAACGAGGAGGACGCTACCAGACAAGATGGTATTCAAAATTCTGGTCCAGCTGCCGGTGAAAGCTCTCATGCAGTTCAAGTCTGTCAGCAAGGCCTGGCGTGACACTATCTCCGATCCAAGCTTCATCCGCTCACATCTCCAGGAATTCGCCAAGAGCAACCAAGAACAATAGATGTCCTTCCTCGTCACCCGCTTACTCTGAGGACAAGGTGATCAACAGAGAGGCCTGACCGACCAACGTTTCCAACCACATCACCTTCTACTCATCGCAAGAGGGCTAGCGAGGTGGGCTACATGCACTCGACAACCTTCCTTAGCCAGTTCGGCTCGGTTCTATGACATGTATCACTCTGATGGGCTTGTAGTTCTCTCGACTGAAACCAAGGTGTACGTCTTCAACCCGATCATACATCATGTACTCAAGGTGCCTGATGGCCAAGAGGATGTGTCACAAATGCCAACTGTTGGTTTCGACCTTGATCCTCGCATGAAAAGTACAATGTCATTCTCTTCTTTTACCGTTACCTAGATTTTTCCATGCAAACTTACAGGAGGAGCATCACGAAGGATCTCCCAACTATTGGAATGAAGATCTTTACTTTCAGTGATGATGATAGTGATCCTTCCTGGAGGAAATCCGGGGACGATCCATCATTGTCGATTGCGTAAGAGTCTGCTACACAATTCGAGGGTTCTTTGTATTTGTTCGTCCGTGATGATCTTGTTGAAAGGCCCTCACAAGGTGTTCTCCGCTTTAATTTAGAATATGAAACATTTATTTTCATAAGCCATCTTAAAGTTCGTTATCGGAACGTGAGCCACTCTCCTTTGTTGAGCCAGGAGGAGAATTATGCCTACTCCAAGGCCTCGAGGGAAAACATGTAATCTAGACGTTATTATCTGGTGAATGGGTTCAACACTATACCACTATCTTACCAGAGCGAGAGGTATGGACGTTTGAAACTTTATTTGTCACTGCCAATGATGTTATGCTTATGTGTAGTGGTAATTGTCTTTACCTCTATGATAATGTACGTTGAGATGTATAGGAAATGGTTTGTTTGGACCGACTAAGTGATAAGAATCCAAATGTAGGGTCCCTCAATTTTGTTGTTGTTGTTGTTGTTGTTGTTGTTGTTGGTGGTGGTGGTGGTGGTGGGGGGGGGGGGGTCCTTCATGTTTGCTATGGTTTGTTCCTGCCATGTCTTGTACTTCAACATGGTCATATACTCTTATATATACGCCCACGAGGCTCAAACAATACAATCAACTATTCCAGCAATCCCTCTCTCCCTTCTAACATGGTATCAGCCTAGCCGATCCAACCCTAACCGCCACTGCCACTTCTGCTCCGCATCGCCCCCATGGTGGTCGGCCTCCATGGGGCCGCACCACCCGTACCTAGGGCTCGTCTGCCGGTCGTGTTGACCGGCTGCCCTAAAGAGTCTTTTTCCCGATATTTTGATTCGGGTTTTTCTCTCTCTCGCCGGTCGCTTTGATCGGCGTTTTCTCTTTGGTTTTTGATCTAAGATCGGTTTGCGCCGCCCGGTGCCACCGAAGACACCCGCGTGACTCTACTCCGACACCGGTGCGACCACTCCGGCCTCCTCTCCGACCGGCGGCCTCCCGCGCCACGGCTCCTCATGGCCGTTGTTCGCGCGTCTGCCCGCCCGTCGCTTTGTGCCGACCATCGTCGCCCTCATCTGCTCAGGATCCTGAATCACCTCACCTCTACCCTACTCGGTTGCATCTGTCCGCCAGCTGTGGAACCGCACCGCACATGATGTGTGGACCGGTTGCGTTGGGATGTGCACCTTGTGCCCCTCTCAAGCGTGAGCCGCATGTACGCGCTGGCTGTTCGCGTGTGGCCTCGGTGGCTCGACCACCTCATCACCAATCGACGACTCCAACCACGCGAGCGGCCAGATTGATCACTTGGTCGCTGCTCCGCTCCATCCGCGACGCGTGACCGACCTTGCTAGTCGCTTGCACGCCCCTCTACAGGACCTATGAAGATCGCCTCCTAGTCCAGTGTGCTCCTCCACTCATTGAGCATCGGGCTGCCGCTGCGTCCCCCCATGGAGCTGCAGCGCTGCTGCACCGTACTTCTCCCTGTAGCGGCATCGACCCACGCGCTACCGCCGCGTTGCCCCTTTGGGACGTAGCATCGTGGCCAGCGGTCTACTACCGCCCAGAGGCCATCCCTTCAAGGTCGTCCTCCTGGTTGCAGCGATGATCGCGCTGCCACTACATCGCCCCATCGGGCCGTAGCAAGCGTGGCACACAATATCCAGTGCCACTGAGGCCGTCCCCGCGGCTGCACCGACCCGTGCCGCCCCTTAGGGCCATAATGTCGTGCCACGCGGTCCCCACCGCCGCCTTGAGGCCGTCTTCGCGACTGCAATGACCCTTGCATCGCCGTTGTGTCGCCCTTTGGGTTGTAGCGCCACAGGGCGGGAACAATGCCACTGCTATGGGGTCATCTTGTCGTTGCCCTGACCCACCTACTTCCAAAGCGTCGACCCTACGTGCCATTGCATCGCCTCCCACAATCCAACCTTCTGTCCCCACGCATGGACTTCCCGTGGTATGCGCCGGGTCGCCTCCCTCGGCATAGGAATGCCACCATCCGTGTCGGTCTTTGTCACGATGTCGGTTCTGCATCGCCTACTTCGAGCATCTCCATTGCGCTCCTAACTAGTGTTGGAAATATGCCCTAGAGGCAATAATAAATTAGTTATTATCATATTTCCTTGTTCATGATAATCGTTTATTATCCATGCTATAATTGTATTGATCGGAGACTTAAATGCATGTGTGGATACATAGACAAAACCATGTCCCTAGTATGCCTCTAATGGACTAGCTCGTTGATCAAAGGATGGTTAAGGTTTCCTAGCCATGGACATGAGATGTCATTTGATAACGGGATCACATCATTAGGACAATGATGTGATGGATAAGACCCAAATTACAAACATAGCATATGATCGTGTCAGTTTATTGCTACTATTTTCTGCATGTCAAGTATATGTTCCTATGACCATGAGATCATGCAACTCACGGATATCGGAGGAGTGCCTTGTGTGTATCAAACGTCGCAACGTAACTGGGTGACTATAAAGGTGCTCTACAGGTATCTCCGATGGTGTCTGTTGAGTTGGCATGGATCGAGACTAGGATTTGTTACTCCGTGTGACGGAGAGGTATCTCGGGGCCCACTCGGTAATGCAACATCACAATAAGCCTTGCAAGCAATGTGACTAATTGTTAGTTGCGGGATCTTGTATTACGGAACGAGTAAAGAGACTTGCCGGTAACGAGGTTGAACTAGGTATGGAGATACCGACGATCGAATCTCGGGCAAGTAACATACCGAAGAACAAAGGGAACGTTATACGGGATTAACTGAATCCTTGACATAGAGGTTCGACCGATAAAGATCTTCGTAGAATATGTAGGAGACAATGTGGACGTCCAGGTCCCACCATTGGTTATTGACCATAGAGGTGTCTCGGTCATGTCTACATAGTTCTCGAACCCGCAGGGTCTGCACACTTAAGGTTCGGTGACGTTTCGGTAGTGTAGAGTTATGTATGGTGGTGACCGAAGGTTGTTCGGAGTCCCGGATGAGATCCCAGACGTCACGAGGAGCTCCGGAATGGTCCGGAGGTAAAGATTCATATATAGGAAGTCCCAGTTTGGTTTCCGGAAAAGTTTTGGGCTCATCGGTAGTGTACCGGGAGTGCCGGTAGTGTACCGGGAGTGCCGGTAGTGTACCGGGAGGCCTCTGGGAGGGGTATTTCGACCCCAAGAGGTCCATGGGCTGTGGGAGAATAATAACCAGCCCTTTTTGGGCTGGGAAAACAGCCACAAAGGCCCATGGCGCATGAGAGAAAGTCCTAAAGCAAAAAGTGGAAAATCAGCCAATAGGAGGCAATCCTACTCCAACTAGGATTGGAGGTGAAGTAGGATTGCTCCCACCTCCTATTTCGGCCGACCCAAAGGCCTTGGCTGCCTCTCCTCTCCTCTCCTCCTATATATACTAGTGGATTGGGTGGTTTTTGGACAGAATTTCCGGCCACGTGCTACCCGTTTCACCGGTGCACAGTTTCTCCTCTAGATCGGTTTTCCGCAGCGCTTAGGCGAAGCCCTGCCGGAATTGCTCCACCACCATCACCGGAGCGCCGTCACGCTGCCGGTGAACTCTCTCTCCTCTCCACCTCATCTCGCTGGATCGAGACGGTGGAGATCGTCATCAAGCTGCACGTGTGCTGAACGCGGAGGTGCCGTCCGTTCGGCGCTAGATCGGAAGGACCGTGATCGAGATCGCGAGACGGTTTGTGATGAGATCGCGGAACGGATCGTGATGAGTTCGGGGGACAGATCGTGATCAAGATCGTGAGACGGATCGTGATGAGCTCGCGGGACGGATCATGATGTGTTCGCGGGACGGTTCGTGATTGGATCGCGGGACGCTCGGCGATTTGGATCGCGAAGAAGTTCGACTACACCAACCGCATTTCTTAACGCTTCCCGCTTAGTGATCTACAAGGGTATGTAGATCCACTCTCCCTCTCGTAGATGCTCATCACCATGGATTGGTTTGCGTGTGCGTAGGAAATTTTTTGTTTCCCATGCGACGTTCCCCAACAACTAGCCCCCTTCGTTGTTCTTTGGCGCCGCTGCAACTCGCCCACTCGAGCTGCGTCGCCCGTTCACCCCATTCATCTTTGTCTAGCACCAGCTCATCGCCAGCGTTGCCGTCGTCTACCCCAACCACTTCATCCACTCCAACCACCGCAGGCGACATTGTCCCCTCGCCGATTTACGCAACAACCGTCATCGAGTCCTTCTCTGCTAGATCCCTCGACATGGCATACAAGTAGTGCAGGTCCCCGTCTATGCATGCCCGGTGCTGGCAACACCGACGCATGCCTCGTCCTCGATGTGTTACAAGGCTTGTCAAGCCTGTAGAGGCGCATCTTCAGAATTGACTTCCTCCGTCTACACATGCTAGATCTTGGCAACACTAACGTGGCTTGAGACTGCATCGGTATTTCCCCAAAGAGGAAGGGATGATGCAGCACAATGACGGTAAGTATTTCCCTCAATTATGAAACCAAGGTATCAATCCGTAGAGGAAGATCATGCACCCACGTAAACAACACCTGCACAGAAATAATAAATACTTGCAACCCGACGTGAACGAGAGGTTCTCAAGCTCTCTACGGTAATAAGATAGATTAGGTGATGATAGTTTTGGAAAATAGATATCACAAGAACATAAAATAAATAAGTAAACAAAAAGTGCAGCAAGGTATTTTTGGATTAATAGATCTGAAAACAAAAAGACAAAATAGTAGATCGGAAAGCAATATGTTGGAAAAGTAGACCTGTGGGCCGTAGGTTTCACTAGTAGCTTCTCTCATGAGTATAGCACACACTGGGTTAGCAAATTACTATTAGGCAATTGATAGAAGATCAAATAATCATGACGATATCCAGGCAATGATTATTATATAGGCATCATGTCCAAGATAAGTAGACCAAAACAATTCTGCATCTACTTCTATTACTCCACAAATAGACCGCTATCTAGCCTGCATCTAGTGTATTAAGTTCATGGAAAAATGAGGTAATGCAATAAGAACAGTGACATGATGTAGACACGATCTATTCATGTAGGAATAGACCCCATCTTGTTATCTTTAATGGCAATGATACATGTGTGTTTTGCTGCCCCTGTTGTCACTGGGAAAGAAAACCGCAAGATCGAACCCATCACAATGCATCTCTTCCCATGGAAATAAAAATCGATCTAGTTGCCCTAATTAAACCAAAGATTCGAAGAAGAAATAAAAGGCTATAAGTAATCATGCAAATAAGAGATCAAAGAAGACTCAAATCATATTCATGAATACAAACTGATCATGAACTCAAAATTCATCGGATCCCAACAAACACCCCGCAAAATTCATTACATCAAATAGATCTCCAAGAGACCATTGTATTGAGAATCATAGAGAGATACAGAGAGAGAGAGGAAGCCATCTAGCTACTGCCTATGGACCTGTAGGTCTATGGTGGACTACTCACGCATTATCAGAGAGGCACCTATGATGAAGATGATCCCCTTCATGATGGTGTTAGATTGGATATCGAGGTTCTGGAACTTGTCGCGGTTGGAATTGTGTTTCTTCAACTCCTCTAGGGTTTTCCAAATATTTCAGAATTTATAGGGCGAATAGTCGGTTGAGGGCGGTCCCGAGGTGGGCACCCTCCACCAGGCCGCGCCAGGGGCCTTTGGCGCGCCCTATTTGTGGGTGGCCACCCTGGTCCCCCTCTCCTGTTGTTCTTTGTCCCATCCTGGCTCTTCTGGTCCATAAAAAAATCTCAATAGCGTTTGGGCTCAGTTTGGTACTGATTTCCCCTAGCTATAAAATGATTGTAAAACATCCAAGATTGATAATATAACAACACGGAACAAGCAAAAAATATAGATACATTGGAGACATATCAGCATCTCCAAGCTTAATTCCTGCTCGTCCTCGAGTAGGTAAATGGTAAAAATAGAATTGTTGATGTGAAATGCTGCCTAACATGTTCATCATATATTCTTCCTTTTGTAGCATGGACATTTGGAGTTTTAAATGATTCAAAGGAATAGTCTAGTTTTGACATGAAAACCTTAATACTCAAGCATATCAACAAGCAACCACGTCTTTCAAAATATCAACGCTAAAGCAAGTTATCCCTAGCCCATCATGCTCAATCATTGATACATTCACAATACAGACTCAAATATTATCTACACCTAATGCTCAAGTATGATCATAGTGCCTCCTAGTTGGTGCTTTATAAGAGAAGATGGAGACTCAAATTGAAAATAAAAATTGCATAAAGTAAATAGATAGGCCCTTCGTAGAGGGAAGTAGGGATTTGTAGAGGTGCCAGAGCTCAAGTGTTTAAATTGATAGAGAAAAATATTTTGGGTGGCATGCCTTTCCTGTCAACAAAAACGACTGAGAGATTTCAATATCTTTCCACGTTAGGTGCATAATAGGTGGTTCCCAAATAGAAAATAAAGTTTATTCCTTTTTCCATCATACTTTCACTTTCCATGGCTAGTCGAATCCATGGTTGCCTTCCATACCAACACTTTCTAAGGAATTTATTATTTGACAACATAAAGTAAATATTTTCTCTTTTTCATTTTGGGACTGGGCATCCCTATTATCGCCATACTCTCGTGCAATGCAAAGTGAATAAACACTCATCTTGAGAATAACACATCTAGCATGGAAAAATATCAGTCACCCCTACCGTTTCATGAGTGGTACGAGCAGACAAAAAGGAAAATTTATTTTCAAATTTAGAGATGGCACATACAAATTTGTGTGCAATGGCATGGAAATACCGTATATAGGTAGGTATGGTGGACTCATATGGCAAAACTGGTTTAAGGGTTTTGGATGCACAAGTAGTATTTCTACTTAGTACAAGTGAAGGCTAGCAAAAGATTGAGAAGCATCTAACCAAGAAATGAAAAATCACACAAGCAAGCATTAAGCATAACTAACACCAAATAATGCACCATAAGTAGGATGTAATTTCGTAGCAAAACTATTGACTTTCGTGCTTGCATATTGAATCACAAACCTTAACATCAATATTCTTACTAAGCATAATTACTCAGTAACATAACTAACATATTACTATTATCATGTCTCAAAACTATTACAAAGAATCAAGTTCATTTCTTCCAATGATCTCCATGAAAGTTTTTATTATATCCCTCTTGAATATCTATCACTTTGGGACTAGTTGCATATATTGCAATTGCTTTTTATAAACCCACATGGATATAAGTGAAGAACATGAGCATAAAAGTTTCATCTCTCAAAATAATATAAGTGAAGCATGAGAGGATTTATTCAAAATTACTATCTCTCAAATTAATATAAGTGAAGCATGAGAGCATTTCTTCAAACATGTAAAAGCATGCCGTTCTCAAAAAGATATAAGTGAAGCATAAGAGCAATTCCTTTTCTCAATAGATTTAAGTGAAGCATAAAGAGAAATTCTAGCAAATCATAGCATAGTTTTTTGTCTCTCTCAAATAGGTGTGTGTAGCAATTATAAAAGAAAATAAAGCAATGATACAAGACGCTCCAAGCAAAACTCATGATATGTGACGAATAAAAATATAGTTCCAAGTAAAATACGGATGGTTGTTGGAAGAAAGAGGGGATGCCACTCGGAGCATCCCCAAGCTTAGTTGCGTGTTAATCTTTGGATATTTCCTTGTGGTGTTGTAGAATCCCCAAGATTAGGCTCTTCTTACTCCTTATTCCTTCATCCATCACGATCTCATCGAAAACTTGAAAACTTCAATCACACAAAACATGACAAAATTCTCATGAGATCCGTTAGTATAATAACGCAAATTACCACTTTAGGTACTGTTGTAAACCCGCTCATATTTTATTATTGAATTATATATATATATATATATATATATATATATATATTGTATTTTAACTCTAACATGAGTTATACCCCTAATACAAGCCATAGTTTCATCAAAACAAGCACACAATGGAACGAAAACAGAATCTATTTCAGACAGAACAGTCTAAAGTAATACTCTACCCATACTTATGGAACTCTAACAATTCTAAAAAATTAGAAAACCATAAAAAATGTATATAAATACCGTGTTAAAATTTCATCTCAATATCACGTTCCAGTAAAATTGAAAATTCGTGCACTGGGAACAAAGTTTCTGTTTTAGATTCATCATTGTTTCTACTCATCTTATGGATCATCCTAAAGTAACTACTTGGCACAAACACTAAATAAAACATAAAAACACAATCATATCAGAATCATAATTGTGCAAAACACTCAAAAACATAAAGGAAAAGATAAAAATAATTTAATCATTGGGTTGCCTCCCAAGAAGCGCTATCATTTTACGCCCCTAGCTAGGCATAACACACAGATTCAAATATTTTCATCCTTAGTTTTCACTCCATAGAAGGCCATCATGATTGATTAATATGGTGGCTTAATTCTTGTTCTAGGGAAGTGTTCCACACCCTTTCTAAGAGGAAACTGAAACTTAATATTGCCTTCTTTCATATCAATCACGACATCTATAGTGCGTAAAAACGGTCTACCAAGTATGACAGGACAAGACGGATTGCAATCAGTATCAAAATCAATAAAATCAATGGGCACATAGTTCCTATTTGCAAGAATAATAACATCATTAATTCTTCCCAAATGCTTTTTAATAGTAGAATTCGGCAAGTGCAAATTAAGAGAACATTCTTCAATATTGGTAAGACCAAGGACATCACATAGAGATATCAGAATTGTGGAAACACTAGCACCCAAATCACATTCATAATTTTTAATCTTGACTTTAATGGTAGGTTCCCACTCATCATGCAATTTTCCACGAATCGAAATCTCTAATTCCAACTTTTCTTCTAAATATTTCATCATGGCATCAACGATATGTTTAGTAAAAGCTTTATTTTGTTCATAAGCATGGGGTGAATTTATCATGGATTGCAGAAAAGAAATACAATCAACCAAGGAGAAACTTTCATAATTAAAGTCTTTGTAATCAAAGATAGTGGTCACATCACTAGTTAAAGTTTTGACCTCTTCAAACCCACTTTTACCAAAATTTTCATCAAGATTTTCACCCTCCAAATCATTGGGACGCCCTCTAGCTAAAGTTGACTCTTCTTCAGTCCCTTTATAATCAGTTTTAACATTACTAAACAAGGAATCAATAGATAAAACACCTATTGAGGGAGTCCTGGATTAGGGGTCCTCGGATAGATAGATATATTGCTTATGGGCTGAACTATATGTGCCGCAAGGTGGACAATGGATGATGACGGTCACCATCGCCAGGATGGAAGCCTCGAGGAGCCATGTCGTATCCTCCGAGTTGTCGATCGTAGATAGGCATGTTTATCTCTTTGGCATGTAACCGACCATGTGTAAACCCTAGACACCCTCGACGTCTATATAAGCTGGAGGGTTTTAGGGTGTAGATACAGAACAACTCATCTAGGGTTAGCTATTCGATCTCGAGGTTGATTAACTCTCTAACCCCCCATACCATCAATACAACCAAGCAGGACGTAGGGTATTACCTCCATAGAAGGGCCCGAACCTGGGTAAATCTGTGTCCCCTTTGTCTCCTGTTACCATCGATTCTAGTCTCACAGTTCGGGACCCCCTACCCGAGATCCGCCGGTTTTGACATCGACAATGGTGCTTTCATTGAGAGTTCCTCTATGAGCGCCTAAGGAATCGATGGCTCACCTCGTCACGAGCAACGAGATCTGCATCCATGGGATTCTCACCTCCGATCAAAATCACGCAGCCGGTGACATCTTGTCACACGCCAACCCAATCAACCACCATGGCCATATCGGGAGCTTTTCCCCTGATGAGAGGATCAAGTTCGGAACCTTAGAGTTCATCGCAGATTTGCGGGGAATACTTGTTCTAATGGAACCCTCGACCTTTGAGGAGAAGCCCGTAAGTCCGGACGCCTCGATATCGAAGACATCAGGCCCCACTGCTATACGGAACATGGATCCGCTTAGCGCGGCTCCGAAAACGTCACACCTCTCATAGAATCCACTTGCCTCAGCGATAAGCATCCTACCATCGTCTCATTCTTAAACGAGTTGTTCGATCGGATCAAAGCCATGCGTATGTTGGATGACCAGGTTCCGGTCATAGACCGGCTCGGGATCTGGCCCGATGACAGGGAGATTCATGTCCCTCCGGTCACCCACCTTGTCACTACCATCGAGTGCCCGGTCGAGCATTCATGCCAACAGCCGAAACTAAAAATAGTCTACACCCCGGTCTCTGATCATCGAGACTTCATCAGCGAATCAGATGCCGGAAACCACCCTCGAGCCGGATCAGCATCGGCTCAGGACCTACCACACGATTCGGAATCTGTAATTCCGAACACTCAATGTGGCGTGGAATCGATTATTTTCCCACCGACCACCCAAGACGATCATCCCGGTATCGCACCAAAGCCCGCGTCCTCGGACTTTTGGGATATCAAGAAATTATAGGGAGAATCAGTCCATCACTTTTGGGCCAGACTCCTACTCGCTAGAAGCAGAGAAAAATGTCTTAGTGACCAAGAGATAATGGCAATTTTCATTCGCAATTGCCATGATGAAGGGATTCTGAATGCTCTGGCCCGCAGACACATTCGTGACTTTTCGGAGTTATCCAATTTGGTACACATATACTATGCCATGGAAAGAGCTTGGCAATCTGAACGGTTGTTTTCGGAACCAACTTTTCCCAAGCACCCTAGTGGAGATCGGAAAAATAGTGTACCTCCAAAGCGGCCAGCAAGATACGAAGCCACCAAAAAAAGAAACATGCCTCCTTCAGGGGTCAGCACTGTCCTTGACGGGCTACTGGATAAACCTTGCCCTATACATTCCGGGTTGCTAAACACAAGCCCGACTCATAGCCTTAGAGCTTGCTGGTTCGTCAGGCAAGTGGCAAAAAGTGGTGAGGCTATCCTTGAAATACCTCCGTCGAATGGGCACTCCCCATCGTCGCCCGAATATAGTGCCGAAGTCCTAACGGTCCATGAAACGTTCCCCTCAAGGAACATGAGGAAAAATGCTCTTAGAGAGCTCGAACAGGTCTACCATGTGGCAGCAACTAGTGCATGGGCAGACATACCAATTACCTTCGGAGATACTGACCAGCCGGCCATTCTTCCTGGTCACTCACCGGCCGCACTAGTCTTGAACCCCATTATCGATGGATACAGGCTACATAAGGTGCTAATGGACGGCGGCAGTGGTTTAAACCTAATATATGAGGGCACCTTGGAAAAACTACAATTCGACCGATCTCGCATCGAACATAGCAATACAACTTTCCGGGGAATCATTCCAGGGAAAGAGGCGCGCTGTTCCGGACGTATCGTCCTGGATGTAGTGTTCAGCACACCCGAAAACTACCGATCCAAAGTACTTATCTTCCACATTGTACCCTTCCCAAGCAGCTATCATGCCCTATTGGGACATGACGCCTTCACAAAGTTCTAGGCTATACCCCATTACGGGTACATGAAACTTAAAATGCCAGGACCAAATGGAGTGATCACGATCTCTAGTGATCCGAACATAGCCCTTCGGGCCGAATACAAAACGACAACACTCGCCCTCGAGGCATTAGCCGACCCTTTTGCTACAGAAGAACTGACCACACTACGGTCAACAGTTAACAAGGATGATGTGATCCTTAGCAAAAGACCCAAGTCCACGTCCTTCAAACCCGCAGAGGAAATTGTCAAGTTTCAAGTACATCCGACGGACCCCAATAAGACAACGTCCATCGGAGCCCAGCTCGATCCCCTTGTGGATGAGGCACTGCAGAATTTTTCTTCGAGAAAATTGGGACATTTTTGCCTGGCATCCTTCCGATATGCCCGGAATCCCATGATGGCTTGCCGAAGACAGTCTGAACATTATCGCAGGCTTTAAGCCCATTAAACAGGCTCTGCCTCGCTTCTCCGAACCCAAACAACAAGCTATGGGGGAAGAATTAGCTAAACTGCTAGAGGCCGGTTTTATCCGAGAGATCAGGCACCCTGAATCATTGCAAAACTAGTGATGGTACCAAAGAAAGACAAGTCCTGGCGGTTGTGTGTCGTTTTCAAAGACCTCAACAAAGCCTGCCCTAAGGACCCTTTCCCCTTACCACGCATAGACCAGATCATTGACGCCACAGCCGGACATGATTCGCTGTGTTTCCTCGACGCTTACTCCAGATACCATCAGATTAAAATGAAGGAATCCGATCAAGCGGCAACTGCATTCATCACCCCATATAGGCTATTCTGCTTCAACACGATGCCTTTTGGGCTAAAAACGCTGGGGCCACATACTAGCGCATGATCCAGACGTGCCTCGCGACACAGGTCGGTAAGACATTCGAGGCATACGTGGATGACGTGGTAGTCAAAACCAAACACGTCAGACAGCTGATCGACGACCTATGGCAAACCTTTGCCAGTCTACGCGAGTATGACATACGATTCAATCCAGAAAAATGTGTATTCGGAGTTCCTTCTGGTAAGCTGCTTGGATTCATCGTCTCCCATAGAGGAATAGAAGAGAATCCAGCTAAGATCCGCGCCCTATCGGAACTTGCAATTCCTACAGAGCTGAAGCATGTCTAGAGGTTAGCTGGGTGCGTAGCTGTGTTAAGCTTCTTTATCTCCCGCCTCGGAGAGAAAGCTTTACTACTCTATAAGCTACTGAAACGGACCAACAAATTCGAGTGGACTGACAAAGCAGCGACTGCTCTAGAAGAAATTAAAACACTACTGGCCACCAATCCCATACTCACAGCACCAGACGCCGGTGAACCCATGTTGTTATACATATCGGCCACCAATCAAGTGGTCAGCGCGGTGCTCGTCTTGAATGAGATGACGAGGGACACAAATCCAGACTCTGAAACCGGTCTATTATGTGTCAGAAGTGCTAACGCGGTGCAAGTCCAGATATCTGCACTACCAAAAGATAGCCTACACAGTGTTTATGGCATCAAGGAAACTCAGACACTACTTCCAAGAGTGTGCAGTAAGAGTGGCATCCGAGGTCCCCTTGAAGGATATAATCAACAACAGGGATGCCACCGGCCGCATAGCCAAGTAGGCCATTGAGCACCTCCCCTTTGAAATAACCTATAAGCCACGCCGTGCCATAAAATCTCAGGTATTGGTAGATTTCCTGGCTGGATGGACAGAGGCTGAGCTCCCCAAGGAATACGGTGCATACTCCCATTGGACAATGTACTTCGATGGATCCAAAACCTTGGCCGGACTAGGGGGCTGGAGTTATCCTCACATCCCCCATAGGCGACAACGTGCAATACGTGTTGCAAATCATGTATGCCAACTCCAATAATGCAGCAGAATACGAAGCTCTCCTTCATGGTTTTCGAATGGAAGTATCAATGGTCATACGGCGGCTAGAGGTACGGGGAGACTCAAACTTGGCCATCTCCCAAATTAATGGTGAATTCGACGCCAAAAATCCGAAGATGGCGGCATACAGACATGCCGTCCTAAAGATATCTGCTCGGTTCGAAGGGTTGGAATTTCACCACGTCGCTCGCGACAACAACCAAGCCGCCGAGATACTGCCCTGTATGGGAGCCAAGCGCGTCCCTGTCCCGACAAACACCTTCCTGGAATGGCTTTTCAAACCATCCGTAGTGTGGCAGGACGATGACAAAGGTGCCAGTCCAGATACGGCGGACGAGGTTGTTCCCCCTGTAAACGAACAAGACAATCACAAGGCGGCTCCGTAATGGGTGAAACGCCTTCGACTCATGAGGTAATGCTAGTAATTGCGCCATGGACAGAGCCCTTCCTCACCTACCTTCTTCGCAAGGAACTACCAGACAATCAGACAGAGACACGGTGCGTAGTTCGGCGATCCAAGGCCTACAAAGTACATGAGGGCGAGTTATACAAGAAAAGCACAACCGGAATATTACAACGGTGCATATCCGAGGAAGAAGGACAGGAGCTCCTCGCCGACGTCCACGCAGGCATGGGCGACCATCATGCCACGACAAGAGCCTTAGTTAGCAAGGCCTTCCAAGCTGGTTTCTTTTGGCCCACAGCTCGGACGGACGCCTAGTCTCTTGTCAAACATTGTGTGGGTTGTCAACTCTTCGCAAATCAAAGTCACATGCCCCCAACAGCTCTTTGGACTATTCCGATCACTTGGCCTTTCGCGGTCTGGGGGTTGGACATGGTCGGACCCCTTAAAGGGGGGACCAAGAAAAATAAATACCTACTGGTCATGGTTGACAAATTCACCAAATGGATAAAGGCAAAGCCCGTCAAATCGGCCAAGTCCGGACTAGTGATCGACTTCATCTCCGGCATGGTACACCATTACGGTGTCCCACATAGCATAATAACAGATAATGGATCCAACTTCCCGGCCCAAGAGGTCAAGGACTGGTGCGCAAAAATGGGCATAAAACTTGATTACGCGTCAGTCTATCATCTGTAGGCCAACGGAGAAGTCGAACGAGCAAACGACCTCATTATGATTGGCATCAAGCCACGTTTGGTCCGATCTCTTCACGAGTCCGACTGTCATTGGGTGGAGGAACTGGACTTTGTTTTATGGGGCCTGCGCACCACCCAAACAGATCAATTGGTTACACATCGTTCTTCATGGTCTATGGGGCAGAGGCAGTCCTTCCCTATGACATTATTCATGACGCACCAAGAGTGCACATGTACGAGGAAACGGAGGCTGAGTTGGATCAGCATGACGACCTAGACGCCTTAGAGGGAGAGCACGACATAGATCGGGCTTTCTCTTCGTTTTACCAGCAGTAAGCACGACGCTACCAGAGTAGGGAGGTCAGGGCAAAAGCATACAATATAGGCGAACTTGTCCGACGGCTCCTGGAGAAACAGAAGCATAAACTCAACCCCAAATGGGAGGGGCCCTTCATCATCGCCGAAGTACTCACGGGAGGAGCCTGTCGGACAATCGCCTTGAACCAAACCCATGGAACGCAGCTCGTCTTTAGTGCTTCTACGGATAAACCGGTGTTGTCAAAGTCTCCAATATTTTTCTTTTTTCTCTTCTTTCCTTTTTTCCTTTTTCTTGCCTTCCCACTTTGCTGTTTGATAGGATTGATTTATTTTTCTATGATCGGCCAAACCGATCTTGTACTAAGGCTATCGGCAAACACTATAAAATGTTAAATCCGAACACAACACCCAGGGGCTTCTTCTCGAAGCCAACGTTTTTATATTATAAGTATTTACTCACACTTATCGTGTACACACGTTTCCTTTGTCACGCTCAAGCCATCATATGCATCATTTCGAACTAAGACTTTGCCAAGATGGGTTGCCTCGCTCCTTTGTTTACCCTCTACGTTCCCGATTGTTCGGCTAGAGGGTAAAGGGAGCACCTCTATGATTGTTATGACCGGGTCATCCGGATACGTACCTCAGATGGGTGAAGCTGAAAGCTAGCTATCTTACACAGAAAATTGGTCGACCATGACGGAAGCACTTAATATGGCTATGGCCGCATACTAGCAGTATGCAGACCTTTACCTACAATCTCTGTAGGGGACCGAAGAAAGGTATCGATAGAGGTACTATTTTCCTTGGAAGATGTTTCTTACGCTAAACAGTAATATAACACATCTCTCTGTGTGCTTTCTGTGTGTTTGCACCACATGGCCGGATTGCCTAGTTCCCCAAACACAATTAGGTCTTTTGGAATAACAAATTGCAAGGGACACTCCCACACTCTTCGCATGGGAGGGATAAGCCGATGGCCAATTAAGACAAAGTTTACAACACAGATTCTTCATACGAAAGTATACAGAATTACACATTCGGCTACCGATCTAAGTTATCGATTATGGTGTCTAGGGAGCAGTCTTCCTGCGAAAGGCGGGCGGCGGGCATCACTTGGTCATACACCAGGTGGAGGGGCACTTCTTGGCCATCCGATCCCACGGGACCAACCCAAGACATCCGCTCGGGGTCAAGTCCGGTGTAGCGGGTCTTGATCATTGCCCACGCCTCCCGTGCTCCCTCCCGGCAAGCCGATATCTTCCACAGCTCGAACCTGCTTACCGATATCAACTTCATAGCTTCGCTGAACCTGGCTCGGGCAGCACAAATGTGTGCGTCCACCAAGTGAAGGGCGCCGAACTCTTGTTCAGAGAATATTGGGTGTCGCATGGCTTCCCATCTTTGCCGATGATTCATGACACTTTCCTCTTCCGATTTGGTAACGGATACACCATCACCAGAATCGACAAGTACCGGATTGGCCATGGGGGCTCCTGTACCAGGATCGGTATGAGCTGTGGCTCTGGGATTTTGGGGTTCGCCGGACAACGTGGCAACCTCTTCGGCGCGAGAAGACTGGGCATTTCACCTAAGTATTTCAATGAAATAAATTTCCATAAGGCTCTATTTATTATGATAATAAGAGGATAACCGAACAATGTACCTTTGGGTTGAGCGAACAAGCTGATTCGTCCTCGCGGCCGGCTCTTTGGTAGGATCCCTGTTGGCTTCCGATTTGGCCACAGTCTCAGTTGTTGGCGTATGGCACGCGGATCAACAATGCTTGGGAGTCGAAGCCGGCTCTTTCGGGGCGCTGTTGGTGGATTGCCTCTTGCGGGACGAGCTCTTGTTCTTCTTGTCCATGGCAGGGATGGAGAATGACCCGGGGTAATCGACTATGATAGCCACTGGGGGTTGGTCGAGGCTAACCTGATAATAGACTTTGTCTTCAAAATCAATTAGAAGATCCGGGTCCTCATGGAAACCTGGATCATCATCATGTGAATAGCTTTCGGGCTAAGGAGCCGGACAATTGATTGTCTTGATGAAGCTCCTCCATTCCTATTCACGCAAGACTTCGGTCAAATGAAGTGCGGAATGGAAACCTTGAACTATGTTTGTAGAGTGAAAAGGGCTTACCCATTCGACAGGACTATGGGTTGAGTATCCTTCCTTGGTTGCCCACCGAATAACGTCCTCTGGCTCCCCTTTATACAGGTTGGCAAGGGCGGCGACCAACGCCGCCTGGTTGGCGGGCCCTAATCTTCGGGAGCGTGTGGTGTCACTTGTCCTATTATAGCGCCACAAGGGGTGCACCCTCTGTTGGAGGGGTTGCATGCACCAGGAGATGGCATCGGCCATGACATCGATCATGGTCAGTTGATGGTGGGCGAGCATATGCACCTGAGCCGTTAGGTGTTGCACTTCGACGCTTTCCTCCTAGGACGAACTCCTCGGCCGCCAGTTGTATCTTTTCCTCAAGGGGGCGTCGGAGTATTCGGGTAGACATGAACAGGGGGACGTCTTCAATATAAAACTATTTCGAAGTCCACTCTTCGGATTCCTTAGGTGTACCCACCGGATATCCCGTCCTCGCTATACGACACACTTCGGCTCTACCGACCTCCAAAATTGTCTTCTCTCGAGTTTGGGGGACGAGGCAGAAATATTTTCTGCACAATTCGAAATGCGCCTTGCAACCTAAGAACATCTCGTAGAGGGCAACGGATCTTGAGATGTGCAAGATGGATCTCGGAGTAAGGTGGTGAACCTGGATCCCATAGAATTCTAGGAATCCCCTTAGAAATGGGTGGATGGGAAACCCGAAGCTCTGCAGGAGAAAGGGGATGAAGCATACACGTTCCCCCCTGTGAGGATTGGGGAAATGCTCAGCGAAAGCTTCGTTGTTGCAGGAGATTAAACCTATGCGGGTCACCGCCAAATCTGGAGAAGGGAGATACCCTTGGGTCTCTAGATCACGAAGCTGCAGGAGTGCTACGGAGCAGCTAGTCCAGTCCCCTCGACGTAAACCGCAGGGGTGCGCAGAGGAGCTAGGGGCGTCAGCCATGTGTTTCGTGGATCATCCGCTTGGAGCATTTTTCCATGGGGGAGGAAGAGGATGTGGCCTAAACCACGATTTTGTTTGATTAAATGGGTGATGCCTCCGTTGTGAAGGGTTAAGATTGTAAAAATCACTGGCCGCTCGCCTCCCCACGACACGCGAAAACCGAGGAACACGGGCGGTTATTATAATGGACCTACGCTCCCGATGCTTGGGATCTTGCCGAAGATAGGTCGGTTACCGAACAAGGAGGAATGAGGGACTCGCCTCACAAGACAAAGATGATGACACGAGGAGATTGACCGGATATATATCGGCGTTGAAGGCTAGTCCAAGGGCTACTGAGGGAGTCCTGGATTAGGGGGTCCTCGGATAGACGATCTATTGCTTATGGGCCGAACTGTATGGGCCGCAAGGTGGGCAATGGATGATGAGGGTCACCATCACCAGGATGGAAGCCTCGAGGAGCCATGACGTATCCTCCAAGTCATCGATCGTAGATAGGCATGTTTATCTCTTTGGCATGTTACCGACCATGTGTAAACCCTAGACCCCCTAGGCGTCTATATAAGCTGGAGGGTGTAGATACAGAACAACACATCTAGGATTAGCTATTCGATCTCGAGATAGATCAACTCTGTAACCCCCCATACCATCAATACAACCAAGCGGACGTAGGGTATTACCTCCATAGGAGGGCCCGAACTTGGGTAAATTTGTGTCCCCTTCGTCTCCTGTTACCATTGATTCTAGTCTCACAGTTCGGGACCCCCTACCCAAGATCTGCCGGTTTTGACACCGACACCTATCAATTTAAGATCTTCATCATAGTTATGAACGTAATCGGTAGAAAATGTTTTTTCTAAAAATTCTCTTTTAGCTCTAAGCATAACGGTTCTTTTCTTACTTTCATCCATAGAAACATATATAGCCTTAATTGATTCATTAATATTGGGTGGAAAAGCATGCAACTTGAGATTTTCTACATCATTGGAAATATTATCAATGCTTCTAGACATATCATCAATCTTATTCAACTTTTCTTCTATCGTAGTATTGAAAGACTTTTGAGCATTGATAAATTCTTTAAAAATATTCTCAAGATCATAGGTGTTCCTATTATTATTATTATTATTATTATTATTATTATTATTATTATTATTATTATAATTACCATAATTATTAAAGGAATTTCCAGGAAAAGGCCTAGGATTAAAACTACCTCTATAAGCATTATTATTGAAGTTGTTTTGTGAAATGAAATTCACATCTATGGAATCACTATTTTTCTCAATCAAAGTAGACAAAGGCACATCATTAAGATTAATAGGAGCATTTTTATGAGCAACCAACTTCATAAGGGCATCAACTTTTTCACTCAAAGTACTAATTTCTTCCACCGAATTAACCTTTTTACTAGTAGGTGCTCTTTGAGTATGCCATTGTGAATAATTTGCCATAATATTATCTAGAAATTTGGTAGCTTCACCCAAAGTAATTTCCATAAAATTACCACCTGCGGTGGAATCTAAAAGATTTCTTGAGACAAAATTCAATCCCGCGTAAAAAATTTGTATGATCATGCAAAGATTTAAACCATGAGTAGGACAATTTCTTAGCATCAACTTCATTCTTCTGCAAGATTGTGCAACATGTTCATGCTCAACTTGCGTAAAATTCATGATTTGAGTTCTAAGGAAAAAAAAATTTGTGGGCGGAAAATACTTAGTAATAAAAGCGTCCTTGCACTTATCCCACGAATCGATACTATTGCGAGGCAAAGAAGATAACCAATTTTTGTGCGATCCCGCATGGAGAAAGGAAACAATTTCAACTTCAAAATATCATTGTCCACATCTTTTTTATTTTGCATATCGCATAATTCCATGAAGGTGTTTAGATGGGACGCATCATCGTCATTAGGATTACTGGAAAATTGATCTTTCACAACAAGATTCAACAAAGCGACATTAATATCACAAGACTCAACACTAGTGGCGGGAGGAGCAATAGGAGTGCTAATAAAATAATTATTATTGGCATTGAAAAAAATCACACAACTTGGTGTTTTCTTGAGTCACCGTGACTACACAAACAAGATTGCAAGCAAACAAGAGATCTGACGAGAAAAAGGCAAACAAAAAAGAGAGGGCGAATAAAATGGAAAATTTGTGAAGTGGGGGAGAGGAAAATGAGAGGCAAATGGCAAGTAATGAAATTGCAAGGATATGCGATTTGTGATTAGGAACCTAGTAGATGAGATTGCTACCTCCCCGGCAATGGCGCTAGAGATTCCTTTCATGTGGCTTGAGACTGCGTCGGTATTTTCCCAAAGAGGAAGGGATGTTGCAGCACAACATTGGTAAGTATTTCCCTCGGTTATGAAACCAAGTTATCAATCTGTAGAGGAAGATCACACACCCACGTAAACAGCACCTACACACAAATAACAAATACTTGCGACCGTACGCGAAAGAGAGGTTGTCAAGCTCTCTAAGGTAATAAGATAGATTAGGTGATGATAGTTTTGGCAAATAGATCTCACAAGAACACAAAATAAAATAAGTAAACAAAAAGTGCACCAAGGTATTTTTGTTTCTTTGGATTAATAGATCTGAAAACAAAAAGGCAAAATAGTAGATTGGAAAGCAATATGTTGGAAAAGTAGACCCGAGGGCCGTAGGTTTCACTAGTGGCTTCTCTCATGAGTATAGCACACGGTGGGTGAACAAATTACTGAGCAATTGATAGAAGTTCAAATAATCATGATGATATCCTGGCAATGATCATTATATAGGCATCACATCCAAGATAATTAGACCGAAACGATTCTGCATCTACTTCTATTACTCCATATATCGACCGCTATCCAGCATGCATCTAGTGTATTAAGTTCATGGGAAAACGGAGTAATGCAATAAGAACGGTGACATGATGTAGACAAGATCTATTGATGTAGGAATAGACAACATCTTGTTATACTTAATGGCAACGATACATGCGTGCCTTGCTTCCCCTTCTGTCACTAGGAAAGAACACCACAAGATCAAACCCATCACAAAGCACCTCTTCCCATGGCAAGAAAAATCGATCTAGTTGGCCTAACTAAACAAAAGATGCGAAGAAGAAATATGGGGCTATAAATAATCATGCAAATAAGAGAGATCAAAGAATACTCAAATCATATTCATGGACAGAAACTGATCATGAACTCAAAATTCAATGGATCCCAGCAAACACATCGCAAAAGTTATTACATCAAATAGCTCTCCAAGAGACCATTGTATTGAGAATCATAGAGAGAGAGGAAGCCATCTAGCTACTGCCTATGGACCTGTAGGTCTATGGTAGACTACTCACGCATCATCGGAGAGGCACCTATGATGAAGATGAACCCCTCCAGTATGGTGTTAGATTGGATCTCGAGGTTCTGGAACTTGCGGTGGCTGGAATTGTGTTTCGTCGACTCCTCTAGGGTTTTTCCAAATATTTGGGAATTTATAGGGCGAATAGTCGATTGGGGGGGGGGTCCCGAGGTGGGCACCCTCCACTAGGCCACGCAAGGGGCCTCTAGTGCGCCCTGATGGAGGGTGGCTACCCTAGCCCCCCCTCTCCTGTTGTTGTTTGGCCCATCCCGGCTCTTCTGGTCCATAAAAAATATCCAAAAACTCCATTAGCGTTTGGGATCCGTTTGGTACTGATTTTCCATGAAGTAAAAAAAAGGAAAAACAACAACTAGCACTTTAAAACATCCAAGATTGATAATATAACAGCATGGAACAAGCAAAAATTATAGATACGTTGGATACCTATCAAACACCGATGCATGCCTTCATCCATGATGTGTCCCACGACTTGGCAAACTTGGCGCGATGTGTTGTCAACAATGCCTTCTTCCCTACACACCACTGAGGGAGTCCTGGATTAAGGGGTCCTCGGGAGGCCGACCTATTCCTTATGGGCCGGACTGTATGGGCCGTTTGCCGAACATTGGATCAATCGAAGGCCCGGTGTCAAGAAAGGAAGCTTTGGGAATTGTGGATTCCTCCACATTTGATGTAGCGAATAGGCATGTTTCTCCCTTCGGCGTGTAACCGACCATGTGTAAACCCTAGGTACCCTCGGCATCTATATACGTTAGAGGGTTTTAGGTTGTAGACGGAGAACAACTCATCTAGGGTTTTAGCTATTTGATCTCAAGGTAGATCGACTCTGTAACCGATACATCATCAATATAATCAAGCAAGACGTAGGTTATTACATCCATAGGAGGGCCCGAACCTGGGTAAACATCGTCTCCCTTGTCTCCTGTTACCATCGATTCTAGTCTCATAACTCGGGACCCCCTACCCGAGATTCGCTGGTTTTGACACCGACAACCACTACTTTGACACCACTGCACCCATGACTAACTCGGCGCCTCCTTGCACCCGCGGCTCAATGGCGGTTACCGAGCTCCTTCGATGTAGGAGGATCGCTTTAGTGCGTTGATCCAGGGCGAGGCGTCGACCAGCTTCTGCACTAGTCCGAAGTAACTGCCCGACAGTAGCTCGTTGGGCCATAGTCGGATACAGAGATCCTTCATGGCCGGCTCTGCCATCCGGTGCAGCTACATTAGCTGCTTGAGCTGCTCAGTAAGGAGAGGAGAGTGCTCGGGGGCTTCAAACTGTGCCCTGAATAGACTAGCTTCATCTCCTTCTCCCCGCGAAGCGTAGAGCTGATTCGTGTCCGCTCCGCTGTTCTGGAGGTCGGAGCAGGCGCCTGAGGAACGCCACACCTGGGTAAGCAACTCGAATTTGCTATCCCCGAAGACACACTGCAATAAGTATGGGTTACCATCCGTTATAATCTTCGCCTGGCAAACTTGCTCTTTGAAGAACCTCCTATCCACCCGCTCCTTTTGGAGTTCAGTCTTCAGGGTGTATAGTTCGGTGGCCTGCTCCTTGCCTTTCTGCTCGAGGACCTCGCACTTGTGGCCGGCGTCCTTCAGCTCCTGTTGGATCTCCTCCACTCGAGCCTCATGCTTGTCACTGGTGGCTCTTAAGGCCGAAAGAGCGGTAGCCGCTTGTTCGGCCGCCGCCCTCTCGACCGAAGCCTCCTACTTCGCATTTTGTAGCTTGGCCTTGAGATTCTCCATTTCCTTCGTCGAGGTTGTGTAAGCATCAAGAATAAGAATACTGTATCGACAGTAGGATGACCAATTTTTTCTGGATACTATGTAAGGCTTACCTTACGCCTTGTCGAATCTCTAGTTAAGAGCATCAAGCTTGTCTTCAGAGCTTTTGAGCTTTCGATTCAGCTCCTCTAGCTCGGCGGAATTCACAACCACCGCCGATGACGAAGCCTATAAAAAGCAAATCCATATCAGGTTACATGGTTTCAAAATTACCAAAATTACGTCAATCTAATTCTAAGTCCGGTCCTCTTAATGGCTGGTTAGAACGTTCCAAACATACAATTTAGTATATAATTTGGACAATGATCCATGATTGACCCCTAGGTGAGTTTTTTCAAACTCACCTAGGGCTCAGGGGCTGCCATGTACATGATGATAACACAAAGAAATTAATATTTTACAAATAGAGCGTCGCGTGGCTCACCTGAAAGCCCGTCAGGAGACCCTTGAAGGCCTCCTTCAGTTCATTGTCGATGGACTGAATGCTCTGCAATACTGCACCCATAAGGGTGCGGTGCTCCTCGGAGATGGAGGCGCTCGATAGAGCCTCCCTCATGACCGGCCACCCAATGATCAGTTGTGCCGGTGGTGATCGTACAACCCGATCACCGATCGGGGATTGAACAGGTGCCTCCGGAGGCGTGGTGCACTCCGAAGATGTCCTCGGAGGAGACTGAACATCTACTTGTCCGGTCTCCTTGGTATCCGGGTGGGATCCCGCCCCCAGGTCTTCGGTGGCCGAGTCATTAGCCTCGACCATGACGTCGTCTCCCCCACCGCTGGTGCCTGGCTCGTTAGGAGCATGCTGGGACGACACCTCCGCGGTGTCCTTCGCAGCGCCCGGAGGATGCGACGCATTCCCGCTCTTCGCTAGATCGGCGGGCGGGGTCTTCCCGTCCGAAATCTGGTCGGAGGGGAGGACGCGCGGCGGGCTGCATAATCACTAAGTGCTCGCATGTTAGTAACCTTTAAAACCTATCGATGATAGCCGAGGAAGTATTTGGATCCTTACCTTCAAGCTGGGGGCTTAACTATTAGGTTCCTTCGTGAAACCCTCTCAAAGTCATCGAACTCAGTATCCGAGTCTGAACTGTCGTCGGACAGGATTACCTATGTCCGACGCGCTTTCTTCTGGGCAAGAGGAGGTACATCCTCCGTGGCATCCGATGATGCCGCCCTCTTTCTTGTGAGGGGGAATTGCCCTCCCCCTCATCCTCATCCTCATGATCCTCTTGATTCGAGGAGGCATGGGTTTCCTCGGACACAACCTCTAGCTGGTCCCTGATGCGAAGGCCTTCTCAGCCTGGTTTCTTCTGCTTCTCCTTCTTTGTGGGCGCCTCGTAAGGCGCCTCGACGAGCATCTCCGCCAATAGCTTGGACCTGACGTCTTCGGGCTGAGGCATCGGGCAGTCGATGCCCGTGACTTTGCTCAACCATTCCTACAAAAGTGATCGGAAGAATGCTTTAGATTTTCTTAAGGGAAGATAGAGCCGAACAAACAAAGCTACGTTGTACCTGCACTAGTAGAAAACAGACCTTTCGTCCACCTCATTAGTCCTAGTCCGGTTTTGAACCGACACTAATGTGCTCATTAGTCCTGGTTCGTGACGGGCATCATTAGTGCCGGTTCGTTCCGGACCTTTAGTCTCGGTTCGTGTCACGAACCGACACTAAAGGTGTGGTAACAGGCTGGCGTTAGCCTGAGGCCCCACGGAAACCTTTAGGGCCAGTTCTTTTCCAGCTTATTTCAGCTTATTGTCAAAATAAGCTAGAAGCCCAAAGGAACTCGTTTTTGATAAGCTAGCTTAGCTTATTTTCACCGGAGTCCCCTTTGCAATGGAAAAAAGCTGGGGGGGTGAGCAGCTTTGCTCAGAAGCTCACTTAGAATCGAGCCCAACCCCTCGTCCCACCACCGATCGCAACCCCTTGTCCCACCATCGAGCCCAACCCCTCGTCCCACCACCGAGCCCAACTTTTCACTAATCATACCATATATAAGTTGAAAAAAGGCACCAAAAAGAACTGACTAGCTTATTATCTGGAGCTTATTTTCACATGAGCTTATTTGGAGCTTATTTTCACAGGAGCTTATTTCCATAGGAGGGCTCAAAAGAACTGGCCCTTAGTCCCGGTTGGTGGCTCCAACCGCGACTATAGGCTAACCTTTAGTCGCGGTTGGAGCCACCAACCGGGACTAAAGGTCCCCTATATGAAACCCTTCGGTCATCCCGAGCACACTCCTCTCTGTTCTTCCCCTTTCCTCTCCTCTCTGTTCTTCCTCTCTTCCTCTAATGGACTAGCTCGTTGATCAAAGGATGGTTAAGGTTTCCTAGCCATGGACATGAGATGTCATTTGATAACGGGATCACATCATTAGGAGAATGATGTGATGGATAAGACCCAAACTACAAACATAGCATATGATCGTGTCAGTTTATTGCTATTGTTTTCTGCATGTCAAGTATATGTTCCTATGACCATGAGATCATGCAACTCACGGATATCGGAGGAGTGCCTTGTGTGTATCAAACGTCGCAACATAACTGGGTGACTATAAAGGTGCTCTACAGGTATCTCCGATGGTGTCTGTTGAATTGGCATGGATCGAGACTGGGATTTGTTACTCCGTGTAACGGAGAGGTATCTCGGGGCCCACTCGGTAATGAAACATCACAATAAGCCTTTCAAGCAATGTGACTAATTGTTAGTTGCGGGATCTTGTATTACGGAACGAGTAAAGAGACTTTCCGGTAACGAGGTTGAACTAGGTATGGAGATACCGACGATCGAATCTCGGGCAAGTAACATACCAAAGAACAAAGGGAACGTTATACGGGATTAACTGAATCCTTGACATAGAGGTTCGACCGATAAAGATCTTCGTAGAATATGTAGGAACGAATGTGGACGTCCAGGTCCCGCCATTGGTTATTGACCGTAGAGGTGTCTCGGTCATGTCTACATAGTTCTCGAACCCGCAGGGTCTGCACACTTAAGGTTCGATGACGTTTCGGTAGTGTAGAGTTATGTATGGTGGTGACCGAAGGTTGTTCGAAGTCCCGGATGAGATCCCGGATGTCACGAGGAGCTCCGGAATGGTCCGGAGGTAAAGATTCATATATAGGAAGTCCCAGTTTGGTTTCCGGAAAAGTTTCGGGCTCATCGGTAGTGTACCGAGAGTGCCGGTAGTGTACCGGGAGTGCCGGTAGTGTACCGGGAGGCCTCCGGGAGGGGTATTTCGACCCCAAGAGGTCCATGGGCTGTGGGATAATAATAACCAGCCCTTAGTGGGCTGGGAAAACATCCACAAAGGCCCATGGCGCAGGAGAGAAAGTCCTAAAGCAAAAAGTGGAAAATCAGCCAATAGGAGGCAATCCTACTCCAACTAGGATTGGAGGTGAAGTAGGATTGCTCCCACCTCCTATTTCAGCCGACCCAAAGGCCTTGGCTGCCTCTCCTCTCCTCTCCTCCTATATATACTAGTGGATTGGGTGGTTTTTGGACAGAATTTCCGGCCACGTGCTACCCGTTTCACCAGTGCACAGTTTCTCCTCTAGATCGGTTTTCTGCAGCGCTTAGGCGAAGCCCTGCCGGAATTGCTCCACCACCATCACCGGAGCGCCGTCACGCTGCCGGTGAACTCTCTCTCCTCTCCACCTCCTCTCGCTGGATCGAGACGGTGGAGATCGTCATCAAGCTGCACGTGTGCTGAACGCGGAGGTGCCGTACGTTCGGCGCTAGATCGGAAGGACCGTGATTGAGATCGCGAGACAGTTCGTGATGAGATTGAGGAACGGATCGTGATGAGTTCGCGGGACAGATCGTGATCAAGATCGTGAGACGGATCGTGATGAGATCGCGGGACGGATCGTGATGAGTTCACGGGACGGATCGTGATTGGATCGCGGGACGGATCGTGATGAGATCGCGGGACGCTCGGCGATTTGGATCGCGAAGATGTTCGACTACACCAACCGCGTTTCTTAACGCTTCCCGCTTAGCGATCTACAAGGGTACGTAGATCCACTCTCCCTCTCGTAGATGCTCATCACCATGGATAGGTTTGCGTGTGCGCAAGAAAATTTTTGTTTCCCATGCGACGTTCCCCAACAAGCTCATCCTCCGTTTTTGAATTTTTTTGTCAAGATTTGGAGGCATCCCATCCATCCAAGTGTCCACAAAGGTTAGCAACTTTGTCCTTTCATCTCTCATTGCTAGATTAGCTCTTGCAATTCTATATAAGTATAGTAATTTGTGGGTTTTAGTTTGTATTTGGTAGTTTATTTGATTTATGCAATTTGAGCTCAATTAACTTCTTACTTTGCATTTGTAGGTGTGGTTTACTTAGTGCCTTCCCGTCCCCGTCCTAACCACGTCGATCGCCCGCACCTTCCCATCGCTAGCACCACCTTGGTGAGCCTCTTGTTCTTATCCTTTTTATAAAAAAACCATGTTTGTAAGATTTAGTTAGTTACTTGTATAGTTTTCTTACCTATATAGTTGTTTGTTATACATAGTGGCATGGTTTTGATATCCGTCCCCATCGTCCCTCGTCTGGTTTATGATTCGAATGTGGTATATACTCTCTTTTATAACTCTTTGTTGCATTTTGTGTTTATCACAATTATGCCCATCAAGTTGACATAGATATTTTTATCTAGTTGGTATGTGAACCAGAGATTCCAACCGACATAGATATTCTTGTCAAGAAGTTAAATTTATTTGAAAAAGAAAATGAGTATTTGAAAGAAAAATTGAAAAGAGTTGAAGAAGAGAAGATGAAACTGGAGTTGTATGTTGCCGATGTCGTCGATGATCACAAGATCGAGATGGGTGCAATGCGCTTGAAGATTAGAAAATTTAAAAGATATGCCATTGATAGTGAGGCTTGGTATCACTATGATGTTGGATCAATTGTTACCTTAGTTACGATGTTGATCGCATTTGTTGGTGCATTAAAATGCTTTATCTAGAGAGTTTGTCTGTTGTTTTATGAGAACAAGTGTGTATGAACTTTATGTATGAACTTGTATTAATTTGGTATTTTCGGTGTTGTGTAATGAAGATGAGCCGGCAATGGATGTATGACGATCGATGCTCTCCCCAGTTCATTAATGGCATGCATACTTTTCTGGTTGTGGCTGAGGCAAACAAGCGTCCGAATGGTTTTATGTATTGTCCATGTGCTGGCTGTAAGAATGATCGAAATTATTCTAACTCAAGAACCATTCATGTCCACCTGTTTGAGTCCAGTTTCATGTCCGGCTATAACTGTTGGACCAAGCACGGAGAAAGAGGGGTCCTAATGGAAGAGAATGAAGAAGAACAGGATGAAGACAGCTATCCTGGCCATGGGTTCCATGAATACGATGGTACAACAATGGGGGAAGAAGCTGAGCCGACAATGCGGGAAGGAGCTGAAGAAGAGGCATCAGATGAGCCCGCTGATGCTCTTGGTCGGGCCATTGCCGATGCAAAGAGAAACTGCGCAAGTGAAAAGGAGAAGCTGAAGTTGCAGCGCATGTTAGAGGATCACAAAAAAGGGTTGTACCCAAATTGCGAAGATGACAAGAAAAAGCTGGGTACCACACTGGAATTGCTGCAATGGAAGGCAGAGAATGGTGTATCTGACAAGGCATTTTAAAAGTTGCTGATAATGTTAAAGAAGAATCTACCAAAGGATAACGAATTTCTAGAGAGTACGTACGAAGCAAAGAAGGCTGTCTGCCCTCTAGGATTAGAGGTGGAGAAGATACATGCATGCCCTAATGACTGCATCCTCTACTATGGTGAGTACAAGGATTTGAATGCATGCCCGGTATGCTATGCATTGTGCTATAAGATCGGCCCCGATGACCTTGGTGATGTTGAGGATGAGCGCCCCAGGAAGAAGATTCCTACCAAGGTCATGTGGTATGCTCCTATAATACCATGGTTGAAACGTTTGTTCCAAAACAAAGAGCATGCCAAGTTGATGCAATCGCACAACGAAGACCGTAAGAAAGACGGGAAGTTGAGAGTGCCCGTTGATGGATCGTAGTGGAGAAAAATCGTGAGAAAGTGGAAGGACTTTGCAAAGGATGCATGGACCGTATGGTTTGGTTTAAGTGCAGATGGCATTAATTCTTTTGGGGAGCAGAACAACAATCATAGCACATGGCCTGTGACTCTATGTATCTATAACCTTCCTCCTTGGTAGTGCATGAAGCGGAAGTTCATTATGATGCCAGTTCTCATCCAAGGCCCCAAGCAACCTGGCAATGACATTGATGTGTACCTAAGGCCATTGGTTGAAGAACTTTTACAACCGTGGAATGGAAAAGGTTTACGTGCGTGGGATGCGAAAGATCAGGAGGAATTTGACCTGCACGCGTTGCTGTTTGTAACCATCAATGATTGGCCTGCTCTCAGTAACCTTTCAGGACAAACAATAAAGGGATACCATGCATGCATGCAGTGTTTAGATGATACCGACAGTACATATTTGGATAAATGTAAGAAGAATGTGTATGTGGGGCACCGTCGATTTCTTTAGAGCAGGCATCCCGTAAGAAAGAAAGGCAAGCATTTCAAAGGTGAGGCAGATCACCGGAAGAAGCCTCACCACCGTACGGGTGATGACATACTTGATATGGTCAAGGATTTAAAGTAATCTTTGGCAAGGGTCCTAGCGCACAATCTATTCCGAATGACGCTGACAAACGTGCACCCATGTGGAAGAAGAAATCTATATTTTGGGACCTACCCTATTGGAAAGACCTCGAGGTCCGCTCTGCAATCGATGTGATGCACGTGACGAAGAATCTTTGCGTGAACCTGCTAGGCTTCTTGGGCATGTATGGGAAGACAAAAGATACGCCGGAGGCACGGGAGGACCAGCAACGTATGCACGGAGAAGACGACATGGATCCAAAGCAGTTTCAGGGTCATGCCAGCTACGCTCTTACCAAAGAAGAGAAGGAAATCTTCTTCGAATGCCTGCTCAGTATGAAGGTCCCGTCTGGCTTCTCGTTGAATATAAAGGGAATAATAAATATGGCAGCAAAAAAGTTCCAAAACCTAAAGTCTCATGACTGCCACGTGATTATGACGCAACTGCTTCTGGTTGCATTGAGGGGTCTTCTACCGGAAAACGTTCGATTAGCCATTGTGAAGCTATGTGCATTCCTGAATGCAATCTCTCAGAAGGTAATCGATCCACAAATCCTACCAAGGTTATAGAATGATTTGGTGCAATGTCTTGTCAGTTTCGAGTTGGTGTTCCCACCATCCTTCTTCAATATCATGACGCGCGTCCTAGTTCACCTAGTCGAGGAGATTGCCATTCTGAGTCCTGTATTTCTACACAATATGTTCCCCTTTGAGAGGTTCATGGGAGTCTTAAAGAAATATGTTCATAATCGTGCTAGGCCAGAAGGAAGCATCTCCAAGGGCCATGAAACAGAGGAGGTCATTGAGTTTTGTGTTGACTTTATTCCTGACATTAAGTCGATTGGTGTTCCTAAATCGCGGCATGAGGGTAGACAGGGTGGAAAAGACACGCTAGGAAAGAATTCACTAATATGCTGGGACGGGCATTCTTTAGCGCAAGCACACTACACAGTTCTACAAAGTTATGCCTTGGTGGCTCCGTATATCGAGCAACACAAGAATATTCTATGCTCCAAACACCCGGAGAAGTCTAATGACTAGATTACACATGAACAAATGATGACTTTCGCCGGTTGGTTGCAGACACATCTCATGCATAACGACACTGTTAAAGATGACATGTACTTGCTATCCAAGTTACCATCTTCTACTATATTGACTTTCAAAGGGTACAGGATAAATGGGAATACATTTTACATGATCGCTCAAGATAAAAAGAGCGCCAACCAAAACATTGGTGTCCGCTTTGATGCGGCAAAGAGCAATGGGCCAAAGGATACATATTATGGTTACATAGAGGAGATATGGGAACTTGGCTATGGACTTGGTTTGAAGGTCCCTTTGTTTAGGTACAAATGTGTCAATCTAATAGGAGGCGGGGTAAAGAAAGACCCACAAGTACGGAATGACAACAATGGATCTCAACAATCTTGGGTACGCAAACGAACCGTTCGTCCTAGCCAATGATGTGTCGCAGGTTTTCTATGTGAAGGATATGTCTACCAAGCCAAGAAAAAGAAAAGATAAGGAAGCGAATACATCATGCGATGAGCCAAAGCGCCACATAGTTCTTTCAGGGAAAAGAAACATCGTGGGAGTGGAGGACAAGACAGACATGTCAGATGATTATGAAAAGTTTCATGAAATTGCTCCCCTCACAGTGAATGTTAACCCGAGCATCAAGTTAAACGATGAAGATTGTCCATGGTTACGACGCAAAGGGACACACGCGAAGACAAAGTTTTACACCCAAAGATCCCACTCTGGGATGTGACCGGCTTCTCTAGTTAGTTTCCGGACATATATATCTGGAAAGTCCCACTTCGGACAAACCGAAGGGAATCTTTGTAATAGTAGTGTACTTATGTGTTTTGTGTGTTCAGTATGCACCATTCGAAGGCAGACCATCAATTTTCAACCCTTTCCGACTTCATTTGCTATTTTTCATGCATTTACTGATTTTTTGAGCTAAATGACCCTGAAATTGATAAGCACTACAAACGAACTCTGAAAGGTTGAAAGTTGGCATGGTATCATCATTCCACCCACATAGCATGTGCTAAAAAAATTGAGAGGGTTACGAAAAAACTGGACGCACTTCGTGTATAAAATGGGCAATCTCTTTCGAAGTATCAGGGTTTCAGACAAAAACTCCTGTGTTACAAAGGTATTTCATTTTTTTAAACTTATTTCAACTCCAGCCTTGTTGTGCGTTCAGTATGCACCATTCGAAGCAACGTCATCAATTTTCAACCCTTTCTGACTTCATTTGCTATTTTTCATACATTTACTGATTTTTTTTAGCTAAATGCATCTGAAATTGATAAACACTACAAATGAACTCTGAAAAAGGTTGAAACTTGGCATGGTATCATCATTTCACCCACATAGCATGTGCTAAAAAGTTGAGAGGGTTACGACAAAAACTGGATGCTCTTCGTGTACAAAATGGACAATCTCTTTCGAAGTATTAGAGTTTCAGACAAAAGCTCGTCTGTTACAAAGGCATTTCATTATTTTAAATAACCTAAGTATTATCAAATTGAACATAAGGATAAAACACAGTAAAGTTAAACAGAAGAAAAAATAATAACTAAAAAATCTATTTTTAAAGTAAAGTTATTCACAAACTAGTGATTCACATAAATTTCAAATAATTCAAATTTAAACTATTCAAATTTGAAAACTACTGGCACTAACAGAAAGTTTATATTATTTTTGACCTAAATCAAAAGGATTCACAAAGAAACTCTAAATAAATAAAAAACTAACTCAGAAATAAAAAAAGCAGAAAACAAAAAAAATGAAAAATAAATAAATTAAAAAAATCCCGCCTATTGGGCCACAATGGCCTGCATACGACTAGAAACCCAACTCGTAGTTGGGCCAGGACGCAGGCCCGCAAGGCCCAGTAGGCCCATAGGGAATTGCGGTAGAGGTAGACCCAGAAGGCTTGCATTAGAGAGGAGCTCAATGCAGTGCCGGCACGAGGGCCTATAAATTGGTCGAGGCACCCCTCGACTAGCGAGGTGGGACTAAACTTCCACCGTAGTGCGCCGTGCCAGGAACAGGTCTTTAGTCGCGGTTGGTGGCTCCAACCGTGACTAAAGACCCCCCTAGTCGCGGTTGGAGCCACCAACCGCGACTAAAGGGTTTCGCTTCCCGTCGTTTCGGCTGGTGAAATTCACCTTTAGTCACAGTTTGTGGCTCCAACCGCGACTAAAGGGGGGGGGTCTTTAGTCGTGGTTGGAGCCACCAACCGCGACTAAAGGTCCTCCTATATAAGCAGTAGTTGAAATTATTTCATGTTCCCTCTGCTTCTTCGTCTCTTCGACCACTACGAACAGAGGAGATCGCTGCCGCCCCCGACGCACCGCTTGCCCCGACGCCGTCACCGCCCCTGATGAGCCGCCCCTCATCGCGCACCGCCCCCTCCTCGAGCTCACGCACCGTCGCCGCCCCTGATGAGCCGTCCCCGTCGCCGTCGCCGACGACTCGCCTCGCCTCGCCAGCCGTCGCCCCGCTGTGAGCCCCTGACGCCATGGCCACCCTCCCATCGATCGAGCCCGCTCACACACACACACATGCATGAACACACACGCACACACACACACATTTTCTTATTTCTTGTTTTTTTGTTTTTATACTTTTAGTTAGAGAAATGTTAGATGAATTAGATATATAAATTTTAGATGAATATGTTTTTTAGTTTTTTATACTTTTAGTTATAGAAATATTAGATGAATTTTAGATATATAAATGTTAATTAGATGAATTTTGATTTTTTATATAATGTTGTTTTTCTATAATTAGTGTTTAATTAATATATATGTTTAATTAGAATATATGCTTAATTAGATTTTTTTTGCTTAATTGGAAGTATATAATGTCCCTAACCTATTAAAATGTTGCTTAGAAGTATATAATGTTGTATATCATATTACATAAAAAATTTACATACTAAAATGTTGCATAGGAAATTATAATTGAGATTTTTTTCGGAATTTTTTATTGAAAAAGGAATATTATTAGGGTAGTTATAACCGAGGAATTTTTTGTGATGAGAATATTTTCTCGGAGTCAACGATGCCCGGTCCGCATCCTCATTATCGACTCGTTCGCGACGACGTCATGCTTTAGAGGGGCTACGTTCGGGACTGGGCTCCGTCGGGCTGGCACTGGGAGGTGCTACCTTTAGGGGCGCGCAACTTGGTGAGGAACCCAGGTCCCGTCGTCAACCCGGAGCTTCTATGGTGGCGTTCGCGTGGGCCACTTTCAGTGCGGAGGCAGCCAGCCCCGCCGGAGGTGGTACGTCGTCGTGTCAGGGAGGAGGACGAGCACGACCGTCGCTATATGGATGGGTTGGACGTCAGGTTCTCCAATACCTGGTAGGTTCTTCAGGTATCTCATCCAAGCTATGATCCTGTCATAATTCCTTCTCTTTGGGTGTCCACTGTCTGCCGCGCGAGACATCAACTGGATCTGTAGTAGTGATATTATATAATTAATAATATTCGAGATGTATTAGTGATAATATTCGAGATGTATTCGAGATTATATTCGATAATATTCGAGACAATTTATTCGGGATTATATTCGATGATGCATATTATGTACTATGATTCAGTTTTCCTTATTGATTGTATGCATTCTAATTTGAATACAAAATTGTTTTATCTTTCTTCTAGGTTAGTTAAATAAAAGCTATGGACAATACCGGCAGAGAAGGAGAAGAGGCTCTGTTCAACATCATACGCTCCACGAGCCCAGAGCATGAACCTGAAGATGATGACGGCTCGCAATATCTGAACAATTCCGGTGAGGGTTGTATGTTTGATGAAGAAGAAAGAATAGATGAATTCAACAACGATGTTGACGAGAAAATGTTCTTCAAATAACAAAGGCCGACGAGGTATATTTATTATATAAGCCATCCGGTGATCATTACATGTCTTAATTGAGTTGTATATGTATTAACGAATCGATCTTTCTTCTTTTAGGCATCCGGATCGAGCAAATCTTTTACAAGCGACAGGGTAGTTCGAGGCCTGGCCAAAAAGTTGGACCCTGGCGTAAAGTTCAACATCGATTCCATCAATACATCAACTGGCGAACCGCTTGAACCTAAGAAAAATGCGACCAAGTTCAAGAATCAATGCGGAGTTATTGTCAGGGACCAAATCCCGATCTCCACACAAGAATGGAAAAATCCAGCAAAGGGAGATCAAGAAGGAGTTACTTTTGTCAACGAAAGAGCAAAATATGTGCTTTGGACCGAGCTAATGTCACATTTCACACTACCAGATAACTTGACAGATGCAGATGTGAAGAAAGTCTATGCTCTTAAAAAGATGGCAATCACATTCAACACCTTCAAGAAAAATGCATGGGCTGCGTACGTAAAAGCAAACAAGACGACTCCAAAATTCAAGGGAGCACTGGTGAAGGCAAAAGATCACTGGGACGATTTCGTGAAGTTCAAGGAATCAGAACTAGCTAAGGAACAGTCGAGAAAGAACAAGATTAATGCTACGAAAAAAAGCAGTGGCACCATACTCTGGGGCCAAGTGGCTACCAGACGGCCCTGCCTAAGTGGGATCAATCCGAACAAGAGATGATTAGTGCAGGGGCCACTCTAGTTATAGTGACCTGGCCCCCGAGGTGCAAGATATGGTTTTATGCGCATGGGGGGAAGTTGGACCCAAAGACAGGGGCTATTATGGTGAAGGCAAGTCTTAAAAAAGTGGCAGACAAAATTCTGATGAAAATAGAAGAAGCTCGAATGGGGGTGTTCACGCCCAACAGAGAGGACGACGAGCTTACGCGCGCCTTGAAGAATCCTGAACACCCGTGAAGAACACGAGGGAAAGGCGTTGTTCCGTGGTTTGAGGGGTTTGTGGGTTGGAACGATGCCTACAGAAGCCGTGCAAGAAAGAAGATGCAGGAGGAGCGGAAGAAGAAGGAGGAAGCACTCCACCTTGAAGGCCTAGAATCAAAGCACCTAGAGTTGGAATCCAGAGTCAGGCGGTAACAGGACCAGGTCGACTCACTCAGCCAGGAAAGGGTGTCTCAACGGCAACATTAGCAGATCGATCCAGCATTGGATACCACCGTCCCATCTATGCCGAGAAGCAGCATGGGTTCCGCCCGGGCCGATATCGATGACGATGCACTGCTAGCTAGCTACCCTGTGGATGATATCAAAGACAGGACTAACTGTGAATTACACATGAAAGTGAAAAATTATCCATGAAGGTGGAGGACGGCTATGCTTTAGCAAATCCCCCAGAAGCAACCATCCACTGCAATCCCATTCCAGCTGGCTATGCTCGTGTCGGGGTTGATGAAGTGATGTCAGGATATCACGAGCTACAACTTGACATTCTTGGAGGTGACGAGGGGAGAACAGTGGGAGAGGCCATACATCGTATCATTCTATGGAAAAAGGATTGCATCTTCTTTCCAAGGCCACCAACTCCTCCTCCTCCAAGTCCACCGCCGCGTCAGTCGACTCCTCCTCCTCCTCCAAGTCCGGCACCGCGTCAGCTGACTCCTCCTCCAAGTCCGGCATGGCGTCATCCAACTCCTCCTCCTCCAAGTCCGGCACCGCGTCAGCCGACTCCTCCTCCAAGTCCGGCACGGAGACAACAAGCTCCATTGACTCAGCATGCTCTGTCGACTCAGCATGCTCTGTCGCCTAAGCAACAACGGAAGAGAGAAGCCGCAGCTACAACGACTAGCGGTACAACATGCAAGAAATTCAAATATGGTCCAAGCCTCAAGCCTCTTCCAAAGTTGCCTTACCACCTGACTGATGAGGAACTCGAGAGCACAGTGGATGCCAAAGTGAAGGCCCATTTTGGACCGAAACCGCCCTAGCCGCCAAAGGAGAAAGTACCTGAGCATATCTCACAACACTTTATTGATATGGCTCGACCGGCTGTCAATCAAAAGGATAGCGACTATGTGTGGTCTATCAAGAAGTCATATCTTGTAGGACAAAAGGAGTCGAGCTCGAGCTTGAGCCAAGGAGTTGGCAAAAAAAAAGCAGGAAAACTATCCCCTAGCTGGGAGAACAGGCAGTGCAATCGACCCCCCCGCTCATTGTACAAACACCTGTGAGTACCACCGGTCGGCCAGGAGTACCCGAAGATCATATTAGGATGCCTAAAGAAGCCGGTGTTAGTGTTGAACAACTGCTAGGCCTTGAGGAAATCCCCAGGATTAAAGAGGAAGAAGTAAATATCAATATGCCCGCGGCAAACCTCTGGTCAAGCCTGAAGATGTCAAGCTTCTACCAAAGAGATTGTACAATTTGCATACGTGGTACATGCAAATAACAACAAATATCAATCAAGAGTCCCTCATGGTGAGAGTCAAAGGGAGGCATTACTTCCATAAAAAAGATCCGTGGATTCATTATTCAGAGTTATTTCAGTTATTCAATCAAGACGCACTCGACAAATCTTTAGTCAAATGCTATTGTCTGTAAGTGATTTCTTTCTATAATTTAAGTCTCTAGCTAGATGTGCTCTCGTTCATTACCTGTAATTATCCTCACTATATTCATTTCTATGGTATTATGCAGAATAAAGATGTATGAAATAAAACAAGTTGGACGCTATGGCATTGGGTTCATTGAGCCAAATACGATTAATCAAAAGATATGGGAAACTGCATATTCGAGAATAGACACGGAGAAAGCCATGCTAGATTTTTTTAAGCATCTAAACACCCAACCAGAAATACTACTTCCTTACAACTTCAGGTGAGTGTTAGTATATATATCTTGTACTACAAATTCTATTTTTGCTTACTAGATGTTAATAAGTGTTGTTGATGAGTTATGCAGTTACCACTGGATCTTGTTAATCATTAAAGTTGACAAGGGCAAAGTTGAAGTACTCGACTCGCTATTTAAGGATCTATCCGAATACGCAATCGTGAGGGGGCTGCTTGACAGGTAATTTCAATCATTATCGCACTATATCAGCCTCTTTAATTACTTCATTTCCTGATATCAACTAGTTAATAACTCATTTATTCATTTTCTTTGCCGGCGGGCAGGGCTTGGGCCAAGTTCATCAAACAGGTCCGAGGCGACTGGGCACAACAACTGAAATGAGTGCGACCCAAGGTAATTAAGTACTACTAGCTAGCTACGTTAGTGCATCTCTTTAATTCTAGTTTCAATATCATTATCATGCTTGATTAATTATTAACTGATTGAATTTTCTTCTCGTAAAGTGCATGAGGCAGGAGCAGGGGACTAGTTTATGTGCATACTACGTTTGAGAGAACATTCATATGATCACGTCTGAAAGGAGCAGAAACGAAAGAAATTTTTGGGTACGTTTGCCAGAACACTATCCACATTTTTTTTATCATGATCTAGCTAATATATATACACACAACTAATATATTCATCTTGATCTCCATCTTGTAGCTGACGGAGATGCGAGGCCAGCTCATACCAGAGGCTCGAGTACGATCAATTCAAGAGGAATTAGCCGGATTTTAGGTCGACCAGGTCATAGATCCCAAAGCAAAATACCATTACAAGATCAAGAACAAGAAGCAGTAATGCCTCCATATATATGTAATGATCTTCAAATTGTAGGAGAAATTGTATATATATATATGTGTGTGTGTGTGAATGGTCGTCATACGAGCAATTCGATGATATATATATATATGATTAGTTCTATGCGAAATTCTATTTATATATATGCACAACGTGTGTACAGTATGTAGTAGCATAATATATGTTTGAAATGAAAATTAATTAAATGAAAAACATAAAATTAAAAGAAAAATTAAACCATAATTAATTCATAAACCCCTAAAGAATTACAAGGAAAAATAAAACAAAATAAAAAAACTAAATACTTTTAGTCCCGGTTGGTGTTACCAACCGGGACTAAAGGTCCCCCGACCCATGGCGCCGGCGGATGCCACGTGGAGGGCCTTTGGTGTCGGACCGTGTTGAACTAGGACTAAAGGGGGGGGGGTAGGATTTAGTCCCCACCCTTTAGTGCCGGTTCGAGAACTGGCACTAAATGCCCTTACCAACCGCGACAATAGGTCGTTTCTGCACTAGTGCTGGGTAGGAGGCTTATCGGCGTGTAGACCCTGATCCTCCTCCTTAGCTGGCCAATCCTTCTGCGCCTTGAAAAGTGCCTTCCACAGCTTCTCCTGAGTAGTGCGGAAGAGGTGACGAATGATGGGCTCATCGTCGAGCCGGCGAACCCACTAGGGAGTATCCCGGCATTGGCAGGGGAGGATGCACCACCGGAGCATAACATGGACCACATTGGTCAGCGTGATATCGTTCCTGACCATGGAGATGAAGGGGTGGAGCGGGAAGCTCAGTCCCCGGATGTTGTGGGGAATAAAGACCACCCTTTCGCCTGGCTTGGGAGTGGGGATCACCTGGCCCTTCTCTGGCCCGTGGTGGAAGATGTTGGCGGGGAGGTAGCTAGCATCCTTAAGGTCCCGGATGTCCCGGTCAGTGACTGTCGAAGCCTCCCAATTGTCGTTAGAGCCGGAAACCGCCATGGATTAGCTCGGAGGAGGTGTGGAGGAAAACCTAGATCTGCATTGTGGAAGCTCAGAAGATTGGGGAAGCACAGGATGCGAATAGGAAGCAGGGTTAGGCCTTGGGTTTTTCTTTCCCTTTTTATGAGGCTTGTCAATGTTTGGCCTCCCTTCACTGCGCCGTGAATCCCTCCACTTCCCGAGACGTGCATGTCATTGCACATGCATGATTAAACATATCCCACATAAAACAGGACACGATATGTGCATCGATGGATCGTGCTGATAACGGCCTCGAACCACGAATGGAGTTTTTGCAACTGGTTTAGCGGTCGTGGTGGGCCATGACCTTTCATCAGAAAGGCCGTCAGGGGACACTCTTTTACTCCTTGACGTTTGGCCTTAAGGGCTGACCTATTCACGGTGTTCGGACGCGCCTCTAATCGGAAAACTACATGTCATCGAAGGTCGAATTAAACTCGACGGGACGAACTCACCTCACAAGCCGAACACTCTGATTATACGAAGCAGATGAAGCTAAGACCCTTGGCTTTGGAGGCAAGTTCGGGGGCTACTGAGGGAATCCTGGATTAAGGGGTCCTCGGGAGGCCGACCTATTCCTTATGGGATAGAGATAGACTGTATGGGTCATTTGCCGAACATTGGCTCGATCGAAGGCCCAGTCTCCATAAAGTAAGCTTCGGGAACTGTGGCTTGTCCTCCATGTTTAATGTAGCGAATAGGCATGTTTATCTCTTCGGCGTGTAACTGGCCATGTGTAAATCCTAGGTAACCTCAGCGTCTATATAAGCCAGAGGGTTTTAGGTTCTAGACGGAGAACAACTCATCTAGGGTTTTAGCTATTTGATCTCGAGGTAGATCGACTCTGTAACCGATACATCATCAATACAATTAAGCAGGACGTAGGGTATTGCCTCCATAGGAGGGTCCAAACCTGGGTAAACATCATCTCCCTTGTATCCTATTACCATCGATTCTAGTCTCATAGCTCGGGACCTCCTACCCGAGATCTGCCGGTTTGACACCGACAACCAGTACTTTGACACCACTGCACTGATGACTAACTCGGCGCCTCCTTGAACCCACGGCTCCACAACGTTTACCGCGACACCGGCCACCCCGACTCAACATCAACCATGGCTACACCACCCTACACTCTTGGCTGCCTCTACATCAACACAAAGGGCTACCGCCTTGTTGGAGCAACCTCGTCGGTTTTTCACTCCGGCCACGACTTTTGCGATGCACGGACTGTTACGACTGTGTGTGTGTGGGCGGGGGTGACCATTGGCTTACCTTTGGATTCTTCCCCAGTATCACCATCCGTGTTGCTACCGTTGTGACTGTGGGGGAATGTTCAGTCTTATGATTATTAGGAAGTATATGATAGAATAGGATTTGTTCCTGCCTTGTCTTGTACTTCAAGATGGTCATGTACTTCTATACATACGCCCGTGAGGCTCAAGCAATAAAATCAACTATTCCATCAATCCCTATCCCCCTTCAATATATAGCAACTAGCCTCTCCTTCGAGATGGCACATTTGGCCATGCACTAGACTGATCCCTCTTTTCTTGTTTCTTAAGATTGCTGTTACTAGTAGAACGCCCATGCGTTGCTACGAGCTATCCGTCATGTTCTGTTTAACATATTGGATCAACATAAAAACACCACCCATGACGCACCCTTCTCTTTTCGTATCGGGCCCTCCCCCTCCTGCTTGATTTTTCGCCGTAGCGAGACATTTATTGCCGGAGCCTCCTCCTTCAAAACCAGATGATGCCCACCTCATGTTCGCTCTGTGTTTCAGTAAAGTGGGTTCAAATAACACATACTATTGACACAAAACAACAAATAACTATATCGATCATTCTCAAAGCTCCATTCAATTTTGTAAATGCACACTGACGTGAGGCGACAGGAAACTTGAATGTATTCACTAATAAGGATCACCACCACCTCCAGTGCACATACCATTCATTAGTAGAAGGGGTAATTGTCATTCTTCTCTTCCCTGTCCTTTCCTACATCTTCCACTCCTAGCCTCTTTGTCAACATGTTTCGTTCGCGATAACCAACACCATGTTAACATTGGTGCGTTCATCAGTGACGGCTTATCTTCTTCTTCTCTCTGATTTGCATTTCTTTGGGCACATAAGCTACACTTGGCAAACATCCATTTTCATTTTTTATTCAAGTATGGTTGGCCGTTCTACCTCACCAGTTTTAGTTCTCATTCCTACTTATTTTCTAGAATACTCTTTCTTTTTTTCTCTGTTTTTCTCGAAACACTCATTTATTATTCAACATGATAGATCACTTGGTTGCTTTAGTCTTTTCCTTATTCTTGGAACACACTTTCTTTCTAATATAGCATGAATCGTTTGGTCAATGTTGTGTTGTGTCATCCTCAACCACTAATATTTCGGCAACCATCAGCGTGTGGATATCCTACAGAGCATGGTCGTCATCCCTCTTGGTGAACGCTAGGTCACCCATGTTGTGAGCACATGATGGTTATTGTCCTTATTGGCAAGTGGTGCTCGGCCATGTCCCTAAGATCATGTTGATCATCTTTGCCCACGAGCGCTTTTAAAATGATTCAACGAGATTGACTGCTTAATTAATTAATTAATTAATCACACAAATAATTAAGGGCCTATCTAATTCTATGCACACCTAATTTAACTATCAACCAAATCAATTAATTATTTGGCTCATTATGAAAATTTTCTACTTGTAATTATCTCTAGGCACAATTACCTGTCTATATAATTAATTAATTCTATTAATGAATCACTTTCCTAATTGATTTGATGCAAAAAAGAATCTTATTTAAATAGCCTATGCATATGTAATTAACGTCTAGCTAATTAATTATCTTGATGGTTTTATTTCTGAATTGATTCAACGCTCAATTTTCAAAATATTTTTAAATAAATGGTTGCTACGAATGACGGCGACTATTATCGAGTATTTTTGGACAAATTTTCTTAATATAACTTTTGATATTTGAATGGACACACTTGATTTAAGAATGAAGCGTCTCTGGCTCTCTCTATGAATGACAACAATATAATATGACCGCATCCACGAATGCATGCAGGTGACGGTCTGGCGACCCACCTTCCACCACGGCCGTCCTCGGTGTCGTGATCCATGCCCTTGATGATGGTATCCTGGACTAGGGGGTACTCACCACGTCGTCTTCCGAACAGTGGGTCGGTCCAAGGACCCCCACGGCGGTTCACTAGTGGGCCAGTTCGGACAACCCATGATGCATACGAGGAAGATTCCACAAGACTTGGTGACTAGACAAGGACTCCTCTCCACCGACATAGCCGACTAGGACTCTTGTTATCCTAGGACTCTGGTGTGTTATATAAGACGAGGCCAGGCTAGTCATTAGGGACGATCGGATCATCATAGATCATATCATCATACGAGCATAGCTCTTAGGGTTTAGACCACTACATACGATCTCGTGGTAGATCAACTCTCTAGTCGATACATCATCATCAATACAAGCAAAGCAGGATGTAGGGTATTAGCTCCATAGAGAGGGCCCGAACCTAGGTAAACATCGTCTCCCTTGTCTCCTGTTACCCATCGATCCAAGTCCCACAGTTTGGGACCTCCTACCCGAGATCCGCCAGTTTTGACACCGACATTGGTGGTTTCATTGAGAGTTCCTCTATTGGATTGCTAGAAGGATCGATGGCTCGTCTGCACATTGCAGTTTTTTCTAGACAGTAGGATCATGTTTGCCGTCCCCGCCTCCTCGACTGTCGCTTTAACGATTTCTTGGTGGAATTGTGGGGAATTGACTCTAGAACAACCCTGCAAAATTTCTTCGTGTTCCGATGGAGGAATCTCTGGCAGTCTCCAATATACCGGAGCCCCATCGAATCTAGACGGGAATTTGGATGAGTTTGGGATGAGGGGTCCAGTATCCAGCTCGGATATCCTTTGGAAAATCCCACCGCTCATCGGCTGCGGAATTCCTATACCGATCACCCCTCAAACTTTCAGCTTGATCTGACCGTCCAAACTCCGGAAAACGTCCGATGAGTACAACGAATTTTGGATCTATTTTCTGCGCGAAAAGGAATCTGACCCGAGTTCATCTTTTACATGAACGGGTTGTGAGACGTCCTTTTTGAAGGAAATTTTCTCATCATCTTGGTGAGCCGACAAAGAACTCGGCATCGCAAGGGCCGATCTATCATTGGTAGAACCTCGTCATCCGTGGGTTGTACGGGTCGAGCGCTCCCATCAAGCCAGCATTGACCACGTCACAAATTCCAATCTGCGTCGGCATCGCCGCACCATTGCTTTTTAAGGCTGACGTCAACCACGCCGACCTACTTTGACACGTCAGCTGGCATGGGGCTCTAGCATCATCTTATCGACCTGCTCCGTCACCTCGGCTAGACTGGGGGCTTCGTCATCTCCTCATCAACCTGCTCTGGGGACTTCGACGTGTACAGCTGACCAGCTTCGACACCTCGGCTAGCATGAGACTTCGGCGTCACCAGCCGACCTGCTTTGACACCTCGGCTGGCCGGAGACTTTGGCGTCACCAGCTGACCTGCTTCGACACCTTGGCTGGCCAGAGACTTCGGCGTCACCAACCGACCTGTTTCGACACCTCGGCTGGCATGAGACTTTAGCGTCACCCGCCGACTTGATTAGTCACCTCGGCTAGACCGGGGGCTTTGCCATCTCTTCATCAACCTGCACCAGGGACTTCGGCGTCACCAGCCGTCTAGCTTCGCCATGTTAGCTACACCGGGGACTTCTCCTCGCCACATCGACCGTGCAGTGTCGCCACTTCGTCAAGCCGAACTCTTCGCTTAGCCACCTCGACACCTATGCCATATTTCTATAATTATTTACTTCACTTAAATTAATTAAGTGGAAGAATTTATTATTATTATTATTATTATTATTATTATTATTATTATCTTTCTTTGTTATCACTTTTGGCTTGCACTATTTTATGAGTGCAGGCAATCGACTTCGACTGCCGTCACGCGATCACCCTGACGTCACCTTGCCAACCTACTCCACCACCTTGGCTGGACCAGGGGCTTCACCTCGCCACATCGGCCGAGCCGTGAGACTACTTTGGAGTGCCGAACTCCTTGTTCGGTCACCTCGGGGCGGGCTTGGGTCTCGGACCTCGTTCATGCTGAAGACTACGCACCAGATCTATCAAAGTTCGATGCGCGTCCTCGTCCCACCACAAGCTCGGATCGTGTCATCGACACTGAGCACATTAACCAGCCAAGTGGCTTCCATGCACACAAAGTTTCAGTTTTAAATTTTGTTCGGTTAGACCAAGTATTATACTTTTTTGACAAAAAATTGTTTGTGAAAAACTTTCTTTGTCAAAACTTTCTTTGTTACAAACAAATTCAAATAGCTCATTTACTTGAGGACTTCCTTTATGAAGCTTTTCCTCTTGCATATGATTATTAATGTATCACACCTTTCCTTGTTTGTGTTTACACCAATATATGCATCATGTTGAGTTAAGTGTTCCGCGAAGCTGGGTTGCCTTGCTCCTGTGCTTACCCCTACGTTCCCGATTGTTCGACTAGGGTATAAAGGGAGCACCTCTGCGATTGTTACGACCGGGTCACCCGAACTCGTACCTCAGACGGGTGAAGCCGAAAGCTAGCGCTCTTACCGTTTTCAACTATGGTCAGCCACCACGGAAGACAAGCATACATAAATCTATTACACACCCCTCATGGTAATCATGAGAACCCAAAGAAGGGAACCGTTGGAGGGACTATTTTCTTTGAAGATGCTTCTTACGTTAAATAGTAATATAGCATAAGTTCCCTGGGCACGCTTTGTCTGTTATAACCTAATGGCCTAATTGTCTGGTTATTCGAAACACCTCCGATATCCTTGGATTGCGCAGTCGATAACACTTTTCGGCCCTTGGCCGAAGAGGGAGAAGCCGATGGTCGGTTAAGACGCGTTTAAAGTTCGGGCGAACACAGATATGAAATAAGTACTTTGTTACATACAATTATTATACATAAAATTCTTTTACCCAAGTCACTTGGGGGCTCTTAAATTTATACGAGTTGTTTTATAATAAATGTGTTTTCTTCTTGGTCGTTGCAAAGTCTTTTTCTACTACTCCTTTTTTCAACACGAGTGTGTGGTCAATAGCCGGATAGTCTGTTTTCTTTCTAAAGCCACTCGAGTTTAGTTCGCTAAACAGGCCTTTGGGAAACACTCTGCCTTCGGGATACGGAGGTTGAAGCCAAAGGTTGACCCGCTTGGAGTCCGGAGATCGTATGTATCATGTTAAAGCACGACTGAAGAACATATTAAATTTTAGACCAATTTCGGATTGACACTATTTTATTTTATCTAAACATAAATTTTTCTTTTGCATACGTTTTTTGTTTTTCCGAGAGTAACTCTTGCAGTACACTTTTAAAGCATCGGCAATATCGATGGGGGGCTGCGACTAGAGCCGAACCCACCAAAAGCCAAGGCACTCCGAGGAGTCCTCGAAAAAACGTTCTCGTTTATTGCTTTATATGCACCAATTTCGAATTGTGTATTCGGTCAATAGTTGGGTTGCCCGGCTCCTGTGTTTGCCTCCTACGTTCCGCTTTGTTCGGCTAGGAGTGCAAAGGGAGAACCACTGCGATTGTACTTCCGGTTTAACTGGTCAAGTACCTCAGTGGAGAAAGCTGAAAACTGACTGAAACAATAGGCGTAAACTGGTCGGCGATCCGATGACCGTATTAAACAATGGGCCTTTCATTAAATTGGCCAGAGTGTTAACGACTTGACCTCACCTGACGCCGAACACTAACCAGGGGCTAGTAACTGGCCTCCCAAACTTTAAGCTTCCATGACCAAGTGGAAGTTATAAAGCCTAGATATCTGATTGCATCGTTTCCGCTAACACAACCACCCCCGGACACCGAGACGTCGCCTAAAGGTTGTCTTGTTACTGCGGGAACATCCTGCGTATCATCTATAAAGGGGTAGAAGCCGACGATGGGCCACTCTCAAATGATAAACGATCACAAAGGAGTCAAAACATCATACAGCATAAAGGCATTTGTATTCAATATACGAGTGTTGCCTCCGTAATCATCGTTATAAAGCCATAAATATGCATCAATTTGACTTAAGATTTTGGTCAAGCTGGGTTGCATGGCTCCTATGCTCATCCCTACGTTCCCTATTGTTCGGCTAGGGGGTAAAGGGAGCACCTCCGCGATTGTTACTTCCGGGTCATCCGTATTAGTAGCTCACACTGGGTGAAGCCGAAAGCTAGCCATCTTCAGAATAAAATTGGTCGGCAATGACGGAAGTGAAAATTTAGGTTCACTAAGAACCACAGAGTTCGGAAACTTTCCCCAAACTAAACCCTCAATATTTTCCTCCCACATTGATCGTAGTTGAGGTTTCACGATCATGGTCCACATGACAGCCTGGGAAAAAGGAACCTATAAAGGAACTATTTTTTCTAGAAGATGTTTCTTACGTTAAATCATAATATAACATAGCTCTCCACGTACCTTTGTTTATAAAACCGTATGGCCGGATTGCCTTGTTTGCCGTCAATCTTTGCCCTTATAAAGGCTTTATAAAGTAGGAAAAACAATCCTTGGCTACTGGACGAGGAGATTGAAGCCGATGGTCAGTCAACAAAGTCTTGCATAATGCTGATTCAAGCATTAATGATGTAAAGTACATGGATACACAGAATCATTACACACAAATTGTGTCAAACGTAACAAAATTTGTGTCACAAAAATTGATCCTTAATTCGACCACCTATGCCCAAATTAAGGCTCAGGGGCTACTGCATTGCCTATTAGATGCAACAAATTCAAAGTGCAATACGGTTTCTGAGGAGATTCGATCCTTAGGTTGGTCGGCTGCACCCAACCCGAGTCTCGGAAACTACTGCATACCATGTTTACATCCCTAACGAATGTCACCGAGCAAGAACTTGATCCTCAGGCCGATTTTGCAAATCGACCAAAGTCTCAAGGGCTACTGAGATTAGTGGTTTTATTTTGATTATTATTTTTTCCTTCAGGGGCATGTCAGGTTTTAGACCGACACGCACCTTGAGGGCTACATGCTATATATCTTGGCAGAGAATAAATTGCACCAATCAAAAATATCCACAAAAACTCAGCCCGTGGTCGGGGTGGTGCATCACCTCGGAAACAGTCCGACATAAAGCTCGGGCGCAAGTGGCTGGCTCCATAGAGGGCATTTCCGGCATTAAGCTCGGCTGAATTCGTTCAATCTTTTAAAGACCGAGGTAGTTTATGACACCTCGGACGTTGATCATCATTGGAGCTCGGATGCGGTCTGGCGTTGGGGCTCGAAAGCATTCCGGCATAAAGCTCAAGATCGAAGACACTTTGGAAGCAGTCCGACATAAAGCTCGAATGCGAACGATTGGCTCCATAAAAGACTATCCTGATATTTAAGCTCGGATGAACTACTTCAAATATTCAGAGACCGAGGTATCCTATGACACCTCGGATGCCGACCAGCATTAGAGCTCAGGCTCAAAAAGACACCTCGGATATAGTTCGGCAATGGAGCTCGGACACAAGAGGATACAGCCACACGGGAAACACTTTGGACCCGAGTTGTGACGCAGAAATAATGAGGCATTAATGCAGGTCGATAATTTAAAGGGGCTCCTCGGATGTCCGACTTGTGAACTCTTCGGATTCACCTCGGTGATCCTCGAGATCAGCGACGGGAAGATTTATTGAACCAGTTTTCAAGACCGATGTCCGAAGACGAAGAACTATTCGGAATAACCGAGGGGCGTCCCTAACTTGAAGACCGGTTCAGGGGGCTACTGAAGGTGTCCTGGACTAGAGGGTACTCACCACGTCGTCTCCTGACCAGTGGGTCGGGCCGAGGAACCCCAGGGCGGTTCACTAATGGGCCAGTTCAGAAAGCCCATGATGTATGCGAGGAAGATTCCACAAGACTTGGTGATCAAGACAAGGACTCCTCTCCACCGACGTAGCCGACTAGGACTCTTGTTATCCTAGGCCTCTGGTGTGTTATATAAGCCGAGGCCAGGCTAGTCATTAGGGACGATCAGATCATCATAGATCATATCATCATACGAGCATAGCTCTTAGGATTTAGACCACTACATATGATCTCGTGGTAGATCAACTCTATACTCGATACGTCATCATCAATATAAGCAAAGCAGGACGTAGGGTATTACCTCCATAGAGAGGGACCGAACCTAGGTAAACACCGTCTCCCTTGTCTCCTGTTACCCATCGATCCAAGACCCACAGTTCGGGACCCCCTATCCGAGATCCGCCAGTTTTGACACCGACACCTAGCATTCTCGCGCACCACGCTGCCGCTAGTCCTGGCCACAACTTCCTACATGGTGTCTCTCACAACATCCCTCTACAAGGGCGTACATATGCGTATGCTCATAAAAAAGATATGTTATCTTTGATGTATTAGGAAAATTTTGATTGTTAATTAATAGTAAAGATAATGACAATAATAAATGACATAGTGCGTGGGATTAGCGATTTGTTATTGAGGAATATCTGATTTTATTTTCGAAGGTTATCGAGAAAAATCTCATGTCTACCATTTAGGAAGGTGATCTCACATATATCGTATTTTTAAATCATTAATTACCTATGATTTACATGATTAAATTAAAGTAGCACCTGCCAAAGGAAACATGTAACAGGATCTCACCCTTTAATGGGATTCGACTTTTTAATTGGACGGAAAGAATCCAATGTGAAGGGATTATTGAAGGTGAGCAAAAAAAAACCCAGATGAATAAAAGCCAGACAAGAATAAATCGTAAAGAAAAGGCTACCAACTCTTTCTTTAGGAGTAGAGATCTCGGGCTCCCCTCTTGTTCCTCTTGTTTCTTAAGTTTGTAACTACATACCGCAAAATTCCAATACAAGATCAATACATATGACACTTATAAGGATCCAAAATATTTCAACTAGCTTCTAAATCGGGCGAGCTGGGACAAAATGTCTTGGCCAAATGTATTCCCTTTTTTTAGGAACGGTCAGATGTATGCTTGCACGACCGGATACACCGTTGACTAAAAAGCCCACACGTGAGCTGGGCCTTGCGTGTTTGCATGCACTTTTCCTATTAGGAACTGCATATATTTTTCTCAAAAAAAAAAAAAACTGCGCATGTCCAGTTTGAGTCCGAGTGGTACTCGTATAGTCCAGTTCATATCGGACCAGGTTAGCTAGTTATTAGCCGTTTCTCAAAAAAAAAAAGAAGTTATTAGCCTGGTTGTGTGTATATATACACATCCGGGCTGCACCGCCGGACACAGGACGCTGGCTATTCAGCGATTCTATAGCCGGCGGCAAGCTTGATCGAAGCAAGCTCTGGCTGGCTTGATTCTTGCAATCAGCGTGCTACATCATTTTCTCCCTCACTCTCAGAGAACGGAAATTATCTCTTGTCGTCGTTGAGAAATTATCTCCAGGGACATTGAAGATGGCCATGGCCATGAAAACCAGCCCGGAAACACTCAAGGTATACAAAAGGAGAGTGCGCTACTGCCCGGCGCTACCAGACGAGATGGTATTCGAGATTCTTGTGCGGCTGCCAGTGAAAGCTCTCATGCGGTTCAAGTCCGTCAGCAAGGCCTGGCGTGCCACCATCTCCGATCCAGGCTTCGTCCGCTCGCATCTCCAGCAATCCGGCAAGAACAATCAAGAACGACATACTTCGTTCCTCATCACGCCGCTTACCCTGGAGGACAAGGTGATCAACAGCGAGGCCTGGCCGACCAACGTTTCCAACCACATCGCCTTCTACGCATGGCAAGAGGGCCAGGGCGAGGCGTGCCACGTGCACTCGACAACCTCCCATGGCGAGTTCGCCTCGGTTTACGACATATTGCACTGTGATGGGCTTGTAGTTCTCTCGACCAACACCAAGGTGTACGTCTTCAACCCGGCCATACATGATGTACTCACGCTGCCTGACGGCCAAGAGGATGTGTCGCTAATCCCAACAGTTGGTTTCGGCCTTGACCCTTGCACGAACAAGTACAAGGTCGTTCGTTTCTTTTACCGTTACCAGGATTTTTCCTTGCGAACTTATAGCATGGGAATGGAGATCTTTACCATCGGTGAAGATGGCATCGATTCTTCCTGGAGGAGCATCACGGAGGATCCACCATTTCCGATTGGGCCAGTGTCCGTCACGCAATTCAAGGGCTCTTTGTATTTGTTCGTCCAGGATGATCTTGTTGAAAGGCCCTCACAAGGTGTTCTCCGTTTTAACTTAGAAGATGAAGCATTTAGCTTCATAAGCCATCCTGAACTTTCCTCGCAAAAAAAGGAGCTACTCTACTTTATTGAGCTAGGCGGAGAATTATGCCTAGCTCAAGGCTATGAAGGGAAACAAGTAATCTGGATGTTATTACAGTCTGGTGAATGGGCTCAACACTATGTTATTATCTTACCAGAGGCATGCAATTTCGGGGTTTTGTCGGTCATCCGGAAAGATGTTTTGCTTATTCGCAGTGGTAATTTGCTTTACGAGTATGACAATGCACATCAAGATTTAAGGGAACTAGTTAGTTTGGACAGGCTGAGGTATAGGAAACCTAGAGTAGATTCCTTCGATTTTGTTGGTCGGGAGGATATCTTCATGTTCGCTACGCTTTCATACACGGAGAGTCTTCTTCCGGTCACAAAGCCGAGACAACACCTTATCATGTACCCTGACACGTCCGGAGCAAGGATGTGTGACGAAGAACAACCAGATGGGAGGAGCCTGACAACAGTGGTAACTGAAGCAAGTTCAGAAGTGATGCGGAGAAAGTCCAAAAGAAAGAAGCGTGAAGCGCAACATTACTCAGGGGACTGCTGGGTCAAGTGACACACACTCCTGCCCTAAAGTGTAGTCGAGCTTCCATATATACCCGGACAGAGCCTCTTTTCTTGTTTGTTAACAAGTTTGTAACTGAAGACTACCACCAAACTCTAATAATACAGGCGACTTCGTTCATTCTGTTTGGTCACACCGCTTTGAGTATTTTTTACTAGTGCTATCTGTATTGCAGCATGCTTGAGTTCTAGAAATGTAGAGGTAGTTTACCATACATGAAGAAACATGCATCCTGCACTAGAATGAACAAGCTTCCAGCTGGCTGATGCTATATTTTCATCATGCAAACTGTAATTGAGGTGGTTTAAGAATAGGAACTGCGGCTGCATGTGATGACGCAGATGCACACACTGAGTATTAGAAAATTTGAATATTCCAAATACTTGTATTTGAAATATTAGGTTGTTCAAAATTAAATGGTTTTCATTGCCAATTTTTAAGATTGCACATCCTTAAAAAAATGTTTATAGTATTCAAAGAAAATATTTCGTGAACTTAAAAAATGTTCACTCGTTTCAAACAATTGTTCACCCAATTTTAAAAAATATTTATACATTAATATTTAAATTTTATCGAGGTAAATTTTAAAAAATTACGTACCATTCAAACAAATGTTCATGACTTTTGAATTTTTTTTGTTCACGCATTTCAAAAATAGCTTCATGATACTTTAAAAGCTATAAAAGAATGTAAAGAAGTTTGCATAATTTAGAAATGTTCTGTACCAGTTAAAAATTCAATGTGTATTTAAAAATGTTTAACATGTATTATAAATAGTCAAAACATGTATTTGAAAAACAATACTCATAATGTATTTAGTTTAATATCAAGGTTTGAGATTGCTAACCAGACTTATCATCCAGTTACTCATCATGTATATATGTCAAAAATGTTTAATTGTGTATCCCAAAAAATAGTCCACATGTATGCGAAAGATGTACACCATGTATTAAGAAATAGGCATGTATTGAAAATTAGAGAAAAAACAAAAAAAAACTGGCAATGAAACACATAAAAATAGAAAAGTCAGAGAGAACTGAAGAAATAAATAGAAGAAAATAAACATGTATTTGAAAAACTGAAGAAATGATCTGCAGAAACAAACAGAAAACTAAAGATATAGGCGGAGGGTGGGGGGGGGGGTGCATATATCCAGCAATACGCGAGATATAGGCTTCACTTGCAACACTAGCGCTAGCCCTGGCGGATGACCTCTATAAGCAAAGAATCTATGTTGTTTCAGATTGGAAGATTGTCATCTTTCTAGTCGCTTTACTAGTTGCTTTTTTAGTCATGAGTTGGGTTTGGCCGTCATGTGTGATTAGGCATCCCTAATGATCTTATCTTTGTCCCTGTAAATCTTGGTTCGGATTGTTTTCCTAATGTGTACGCCATCTTTGGTTGTTTCATGCGATGTACCCCTTCCCTATGTTCTCATTTCTACTTCTTCTATCAATGAAAAGATACATAAGCTTTATGTATTCGCGAATAAAAAAGCTAGCCTGAAGCCCTGAACCGCACGTACTAGGCTCGAAAATGTTTTACTGAACCATGGTTCAGCCGAGCCTACGCCCCACACCATTGATCTTTGCACACTGTTCATAAGGATTCGTGTATGATTGATTTAAATATGCATGATGAGAGATGTTTGCATGTTAAAAATGCATGTCATGAAGTATTGGATGAAATTGACATGCATAGACCGGATCCACATGCATGAAGATGTTTAATCATACGGCATGAAGAATAGGTTCACCTGAACCATGGTCCTGAATCACGCAGCTTACTTGCCATAAGCATACCAGACTAGAATACTATTTGGTGTTCAATCCCAATATATACACACGCACAACGGTGTCTACGAACGTTAGCGTTCCTTTATATCAGGAGGAGTTGATTAGGACGCCACGATCCAAGGAAAAGATGGCCGTGGACATGAAAATCAGCTGCCAAGAAATACTCAAGGTATACAAGAGGAGAGTCCGGCACTGCCCAGAGCTACCTGACGAGATGGTCTTTGAGATTCTTGTCCGGCTGCCAGTCAAAGCTCTCATACGGTTCAAGTCCGTCAGCAAGGCATGGCGTGCCACCATCTCCGATCCATGTTTCATCCGCTCGCATATCCAGCAATCTGTCAAGAACCAACGAGACAGGCCTTCCTTTCTCATCACCCGCTTAGCTTAGACAAGGTGATCGAAGAAGAGGTCTGGCCGACCACGGTTTCAAACCACATTCCCTTCTACTCATGGGAAGAAGGCCAGGATGATGCGTGCCTCGTGCACTCCACAACCTTCCATGGCTAGTAGTTTGGGTCGGTTTACGGCAAGCTGCACTGCGATGGGCTTGTAGTGATCAAGACCGACACCAAGGTGTATGTATTCAACCCGGCCACACATGATGTACTCCCTCTGTTCACTTTTATAAGTCATTTCAGATAACTGAAAATAGTCTACTTTGCACATTGTCTGAAATATCTTCAACGCCTTATAAAAGTGAACAGAGAGAGTACTAAAGTTGCCTGATGGCCAAGAGGATGTGTGGCGAATCCCAACTGTTGGTTTTGGCCTTGACCCTCGCACTGACAAGTACAAGGTTGCTTGCTTCTTCTACCTTTCCCTGAGCCTTTCCGAGCAGACTTGCAGTGTTGGAATGGAGATCTTCGCCATCGGTGGTGATGATAACAATTCATGTTGGAGGAGCGTTGCCGAGGATCCACAGTTGCCATATGATCCGGGGAATGTCACACACTTCGAGGGCTCATTGTTTTTGTTCGTCAGGGATGAACTCATTGAAAGGACCCCACAATGTGCTATCTGCTTCGACTTAGAAGATGAAACATTTGGTTTCATAGGCTTTCCTAAACTTTTGTCACCAAAAGAGGAACAACTCAACTTTATGGAGCTACGCGGAGAATCATGCCTAGTTCAAGGCTTTGTCAGCAAAAGTAATTTGGATGTTATTAAGGTCAGGTGAATGGGTTCAACACTATGTTATCATCTAACCAGAGCTAGAGCCATGGAAGTTCCAAACTTTACCTGTCATTGCCAAAGATGTTTTGCTTCTTCGTAGTGGTAACTATCTTTACCACTATGACGATGCACTTCGAGATGTAAGGGAAGTGGTTCGTCTAGACTGGCTGAGGTATAAGAATCCTAGACTAGGGTCCTTCGATTTTGTTGGTCGGGATGTCTTCATGTTCATTATGATTTCTTATATGGAGAGTCTACTTCCAGTCACAAAGCCGAGTCAACACCTTGTCATGTGCCCTAATACACCCGGAGCAAGGATGAGTGACAAAGACCAACCAGATGGGGCGAGCCTGACAAAAGCAGTAACCAAAGCATGTTTAGATCCGATGCTGAGAAAGTCTAAGAGAAAGAAGCGTGAATCCCAACGTTACTCAAGTGACGACTAGGTCAAGTGACACACCTATCATGAAGTGTAGTTGTCCTTCCATATGTGTCAACTGACCTTTTCCTCAAGATGGCACATTTTGGTAACGGATGTTAGATGGGACGGACTCGACAAAACCATCTTTTCTTGTTACTTCGATTTATTGTCCGTCTCTTGTTTTTTTCCTTTATTACCAAGTTTGTAACCGATTACCACCAAATTCTAGCGCTCCTGTGAAATAGTTGCACTTAACGAAACCTTACATGAGTTAATTTAACGAAAAATACAAAGGATGCCAAGTGAGAGAAATGTGGTTACCTCAACAGGACTCAAGACTAAGCCCCCCCCCCCCCCCCCCACGTCAACAAAAAAAACTTAGACTCTACTAACACATAACTCTCTGCTATGCATTTATAAACCATATCAAGAAGAATTGACGGCTTAGCAAAGAACCAAAGCCTCACTTGGTACCAAGTAAGGGAAAGGCGCCTAACTCAACAAGACTGAGCCCCATACCTTTTCCCAAAACCCTGCAACGATCTACTACTGTCCAGCAATAAACAAAAATAGTATGTCACACAACCCTCCTGATGCTCCTTCTCTCTCCATGAAATTTCACAAAGAAGACCAAAAAATATCGACCTTGAGAAATGCACCTCTCTCACAAGATCAAGGCACCATAATAAGATCAATCGCGGGTTAACATTACATGCGAAAAAGTAGGTGCCACAATGCTCCGAACGCTCATGCTCTCTCCACGAATCACTTCTCCACACACTTCGAGACCTATAGTTTCTTACCTAACCCCTTTTCTCTCATCGCCACCACCCAATCGCGCCCCCCCCCCCCCACATAAGACAAGAGTTCGGCCTTCCAATTGGAATTTAGCCGTTTCTAAAAGTATATCTTCCATGCATTTCCCCTTAGCAATAGTTAGATGTTACTGGTTAATCCTAATACCCAGATACCATATAGGGAACTGCTCGAGCTCGCAACCAAAAATCTCAGCATACTTAGATGTTGAATCTGCAGCTTCACCAAAGAAAGAAAAGTTCACTCTTATGAAAATGAATTTTAAGACGTGAAAGCTCCTTGGAAGAACATCATAAGAGCTTGTGGTTTTTTGCTTCATCTATACCGTAATGAATAAAACGTATGGTGTCATCCGCGTATTGTACAATGGACAAGCCAACTTCTACTAATTACCTTGATAATCACATCGACCACCTTATCCCTTTCAACAAGAATAGCCAAAAGGTTTGCCACAATGTTGAACAAAATAAGGGACAGAGGCGGGCGAAGACCCCTTTGAGGCTGGAAATAGGAAGCAATGTCATTATTGACTTAGATGGAAACACTACCACCGAAAATGGAACTCTCTACCCATTGAAATCATTTTGACGAGAACGCCTTCATGTGTAGAGTTTGCGGAAGAAAAGGCCACTTGACATTATTGTTAAGATGACTCATCTCAACTTTTTTTCAATGAAGCTCATGTATAGTTTCATGCAACACAACAACTCTATCAAGTATGTTACTACCTTCAATAAACATAGTTTGAGTGGGGCATAACACAAGGCCTTCCACCGGTTAGGTGCGACCTTTGTAAGATTTTAAAGCTGACGTTTAGACGGCGAATCAGTCGATATGGCTCAATATGACTTGCATCCTTAGTCTTTTGCGCACGAATAGTTTCCCCAAAATATAAGTGGTAAATGTCTTAAATGCAGTTGATTATTAAATTATACCAAGTTCACCTTGGAGCGTACCATGTCCACCTTGGAGCCTTGTTATGGTCCATTTGAAAAACGAGAGAACTGCAAATTTCAACCCTCAACTCTGGTCTAATTTACAAGCCCCAATTGCAATACCGTCTACACTACAATCACAAACTCTTAAAACCGGTCAGGATTCAAGCCCCCCCTCCCCCATCTTCGTATTGATTGGTTTTGACCCATTAAACATCCAGTCAATAAGCCTCATCAGCAAAAAATTCAACAAAAAATACATAAAAATGCAAAAAAATGTAAAATCAAAAATATAAGATTGAAAGAAAAAGTTCATAATTTTCTTAAAATCGAAAGAAAATATTTTTTGTATTACTATTTTACATTTTTCAAGATTTTATTTTATTTTATAGATTTTGAATTTTTGTTGACATGGCTTCCTGACTAGAGGGTCAACTGGTCAAAACCAGTTAATGGGGAGGGGAGGGTTGAGTCCTGACTAATTTTAAGAGTTCTGGGTTGTAATATAGACGGTATTGGAGTTGAGGGTTGTAAATATACACCTAACATTTCAACATTATTTTGAAGACATCTTAAAAAAAATCAAATACAATAACATTATTTATGGAAGTCACAAACATTTTCTAAAAATACCACAACCATGTTGGAATGCTCGATTATTTGCCGCAGCGCAAAACAACTAGGAGTGCCCCAAGCGAGGCAAAGCGTGTGAATGCTATGTCTCGATTATAGTTTTTTTTTTCGAAAATCTGCCCCTAGGGATCTCGATTTCATTAAAAAAGAAGAGGGTTGCTCAGTTAATTAACAGAAAATCAGGCTAAAACCGTCTCGATTATAGTGAGACAAGCGTCTGTCTCACCTGAAACTTTTCAGTAATGTGCACACGTATGGACCGACCCAATAGCTGGTTACCTTTTCTCTGGTTGGGCTGTATGCGGTCGTTCGTTTTTTTTGGTATTTCTCTTTTTTCCTTTTCTTTTGTTGCTTGTTTGCTTTTCTTGTATCTTCTCCGGTTTACTTTGATTTGTTTTTTGTCGTTATACTTTTTGGTGTGTGTCTTTTCTCTCGCTTCTCTGTTTTATGTGTTTTCTATTTTTCTTTGTTATTTGTTTATTTCTTGTATTTTGATGATTTTTTTCTTTCTTTTTTCATCGGTTTACACTGTTTTCAATTATTTTATCTTTTTATTTGGTTTTATTATCATTTGTTTACTACTTTTAAATAATCATATGTTTTACTTTGGTTTTTTGGTTTTTAGTGTAAATTTTTCGTATACGCGTAGAACCTTTCTCTAATGCATCTCTACATTTTGTAAATACATTGATAATATTTTTTGAGTACACAGTCAACTTTTCTTATATACACATTTTTAGTATTCTTGAAATGCTTGATTAACATTTTCCAACTGAAGTATTAACATGTTTGACTACATGGTCAACATTTTCCCTATGCACGTTTTAACATTTTCCAAATACAATGTTAAAAATTTATTAATACATTGCAATTGTTTTTCTATACAAGTCTAATTATTTCAAATACTCTATTAACATTTCTTCAATACATCAACTTTCTTTCTATACACATTTAACATTCTTCAAATTCTTGATTAATTTTTGTGAATATTTATTTAATATTTTTTCAAATTCTTATTCATATTCTTTAAATACATGATCATATTATTTCACACATATTGTGTATTTTTCCATATACATGTGATGTATACATGAGGATTTTTTTTCTCTATATACATTTATGCTTGGATATTTTCTTTTTCTTTGTAAAGTGATTTTGTAACATATTTTATTTATAATATTTGGAAGGATTAGTAAAAGAAAAAAAGAAAAAAAAGAAAACAGCAAAGAGAAAAGAGAAAAAATGGAAGATGTGGCCTCCAGCGCACCTGCGCCGGCCAATTTCGTGTTGCCCCTGATGTGAGGCTTCCCTCCCTCTCGCTTATAGCGAGGCATAGAGCGCCGGGCAAAAGCATGTGGATATCTTGGTCCCTTGCTGGCAGGTCCTAAAATGCAGGTATTTTCTTCACTTACTGGGTTACTGCATGTGATACTGTTTCGTTTTCCCTTTCGATCGCTGTTTGTTTCCATTGTTTTCTTTCCATGATTTCTTTTATTTTTAAATATTATCAAATATACATATATCTACTTATAGTGTTTCTATAGTGTTTATGTATTTATGCACTGTTAAAAAATGTGCAACTTTTCGAATTTCTTAACGGCATCCAGAAAATGTACATCAATTAATTTTTACGCTCTTCAAGAAAATGTTTGTAATTTTTAGTAAATTTTTATACAATTAAAAAAATTGCATAATAAAAAAATGTTTCATACCATCAATAAAACATATGTGGCACATTATAAATATTCATGCATTTCAAAAAGAAAATGTTTAACGTGTATAAAACATAGTTTTATATGTAATTACATCGTGTATTGAAAAAATTAGGCACATAGTTGAGAAAATGAAAATAGAAGAAAAACTAAATAAAACCAGTGAAGTAAGCGCAGAAAACGAGGGAAGCCGATGAAAGAAATATAGGAAAAAAATTGATAACTGAAGAAGAAAGTAAAAAATAAATAAAAACCAAAACTATCTTTAAAGAAATCTGAAAAAAAAACGCATCGAAACAAATGAAAACCACCAGAGAAACAAATAGAAAAAACTATGCGAAAAACGAATCAAGAAACTTCTGTGAAACCGTTCCCCAGGGCTCATATTAGCAAGGTCCTTCTGTCTCCCGGTACGGACGAGATATATCCTTAGCGAGACAATGCCGTTGTGAAGAGCTCTCCTTCGGGAGCCTCCCAACAATCATTCCCACGCGGAGCCACTTGGTGCGTTCTCAGCCACCGTCACGTGTTGTGCTTTGATCGTTCCACTGGATTTTTATTTTTCTCCGTCGCGTTTTCTGCTTTTTAGATTGTTTTTCTTTGTTTTTTTTGTGTTCCAGTTTTCACCGGTCTTTCTTAGCTTTTGGACGAAAAAAATCATTTTTTTTCATGAAAAAGGGAGTTTTCTGGGTTTTCCCCCGCGAGAGGCACGGTTTTGCTTTGGCGGGAGTCATGACCGTGCCTCTCGGAAACGAGAAAAAACGTGTTTTTTGTTTTTTTTGCGAGAGGCATGGTTTTGCTTCTGCGAGAGCCATGACCACGTCTCTCGAAAACAGAAGAAACACATTTTTTATTTTTTTCGCGCTTGAAACGAAAAAAACACGTTTTGTTTCCTATCACGAGAGGCACGGTTTTGTTTTCCGGTGTTTTTCGTGAAAAAAATGTTTATCAAAACCTATCAACATGGGATCTAGTTTTTGAAAATCTCGACGCGAGAAACACACGATGAAAACGATTTGAGATTTGAACGCACAATTTAAGTATAAACATATGATTCAAACTACAACTACAAAAGAAAAACAGTGGATTTTGCAGAAATTTTGCAATTTTACAAACCATATGTTTTCAGTTCAACTACATGGATTTATGCCGCAAGGGAAGCCAAGCACAGCCGCAGTAGCTATTGTTCTTTATTTTATATTGAGCTTGCAGTATTATACCACTATTATTATATATCTTCTCCACAGTGATTTGTTGGTGCCGCGTCAATATCAGCCTCTCCTGTACTAGAAAGAATCAGCATCCATCAATCCATTATTACGACAATACTCGTGACAGACTAGAAAAATTCGCATATTTGTATATTAGCAAACAAACAAAACTTTCTTCCGTCCTGGAAACAAGCCGGTGAACAGTGAGAGTGTGAGTCCATTAATGGCTTAAGATGGTAGTAGCAGTTAGATGCTCGGAGCTGCATGTCTGCTAAAATGGAGGAACTTGTTGGCTCCATGTGTGCTGTTTTTTTTCTTTGGAATTCTGCTTCATATTAGTTTTCAGAGCTTTAATTCCTTTCCCTCTTGTGATCTGGATGTTTTGGAGGCATCCGTCGTGCTGTCCTGTTGGTACACGATTGCTTTTGACAGGCTGACGTACGTATGTGCGCATTGTAGTCTAGTGCCGAATAAGGATTTTTTTTTTGAAACTAGCTCCTTTTTTAGAACAAATTCGAAAATTAGTAGGCCTATTGCAAAATTTTCAAAAGTAGAGCCCCGTCGGTCAACCGTTGGCCCAAGACTACCTCTTCGGTCAATGGATGACCAAAAACCTTTGGTACTGGGCCGAAGAGGACCCTTTGATCAACCGTTGGCCGAAGAGTATCTTTGGTCATTGGTTGGCCGAAGAGTATTCTTTGGTCAACCGTTGACCAAAGAGTGTATGCACTGACATATACTCTGAAAACCCAGTGCTCCTTTTTTTAACATACAAAAATGTTCCTAAATTTCAAATTGTTCATGACTTTAAAAAAGTTTACATTTTCCTAAAAATTTAATAGATTTAAAAATATCTTACTTTTTTAAAGAAGTTTCTGAATTTGTATATTATTTGTGAATCTGCAAAAAATGAGAATTTAAAATAAGTTCACAGATTTGCAGATGGTTAATGAATTTAAAAAAAATCATGAACTAGAAATATGTTCATGAGTGTGAAAACTCCACAAATTTAAAAAATATTTATAAATTCTTAAAAGTTTACATAATTGAGAAAAGTTTATAGTGTCACAAGACATCTTACTAAACTCATTAAGGCACGACAAACCAGCTATGCCACATGATGCATGCTGATTGGCCATGTAACTTCACTACTTAGAAGATGAAAGTGAGTTTTTTTCTTTTTCCTTTTGAAAATAGTTTATCTAGGCCTTTTCTTTTTTAAGATGAATATGATGTCCACGTGATGCAAAAACGTTTATTTTTTAGTTTGAGATGAATGGGAAGTTTTTTTATTTAAGATGAAGAAACGCGCACACAACTTTCTTTTAACGGCCCACATGGGCCGCAACCACTAGTATTAAGTCACGGAGGTAATACTATATATATGATATTGTTCCGTGAGAGCAATACCCATATGAGTTATATATATTGCAGTTGCTGCGAAATGTATGCTCCCTTGCACTCACTCTTTGTTTGAAGTTTTTTCCTGCATGCTACAATACTAGACCGGCTCATTCGCGCGCATTCGTTCGCTCGCTTTGGCTCTTGTAGAACCCTTGTTCCCTTTGCTAAATTCAATGGGCTGGTGACACATGTCTCCGTGACCCAACCGGCTTTGGAAAGCTTTCAGTTTGATTTTTGTCGTTCTTGTTTTTAGCCTGGCTTTTGTCCGTTTTTTGTCCTTTCTATTTTTTAATGTATGGATCTTTTTCAGTTTTTATTTTTATTTTTTTTGAAATTTGCACAAATTTGAGATCCTTTTCAAATTTGAAGAATATGTTCATACTTTGTTTTTCTTTTAAATTTCGGGAAAGTTCTAAAATGCACACACTTTTTCAATTTTTATAAACTTTTCTCAATTTTTGTAAACTTTTAAGAATTTATAATCATTTTTAAAATTCGTGGAGTTTTCACACTCATGAACATATTTCTAGTTCATGATTTTTTTTTTAAAATTCATTAACCTTCTTCAAATCTGTGAACTTATTTTAAATTTTCATTTTTTGCAGATTCACAAATAATATACAAATTCAGAAACTTCTTTAAAAAAGTAAGATATTTTTAAATCTATTAAATTTTTAGGAAAATGTAAACTTTTTTAAAATCACGAACAATTTGAAATTTAGGAACATTTTTGTATGTTAAAAGAACGAGCACTGGGTTTCCAGAGTATATGTCAGTGCATGAACTCTTTGGTCAACGGTTGACCAAAAAGTACTCTCCGGCCAACCAAAGACCAAAGAGTCCTCTTCGGCCTAGCACAGCAGGTTTTCGGTCAGGCATTGACCGAAGAGGTAGTCTTCGGCCAACGGTTGACCGAAAAGTCCTCTTCGGTCAACTGTTGACCGACGGGTGCTACTTTTGAAAATTATGCGTTAGGCCTGCTAGTTTTCGAATTTGTTCTAAAAAACATGCTAGTTTCAAAAAAAAAACCGAATAAGGAACTCTAGTTAAGCCTCCTCCGCTGATATAATAGGAATTTTATGCGAATAGGAAAACCGTAGGAAATAAGATGCCATGTAACTCAAATTCTATAGGAAAAGGGGTGTCATTTGGTTTATATAATGTGATTTTTTTTCATTGAGTCTAGCCTAATGTTCATTTTCCCTTCAAATGCAACGGACTCCTATGCTGTACATAAATACGGTTCTATCCCAAGAGACCAGAGAGGTCGAAAGAAAATTTTCTCATTAAATTTCTTTCATGTAGAAATCCAAAAATTCTGTACAGCAAAGGAAGCTTTAGTGTAAAGAGTTCCACGACCATTATCCATCCACAATTAAGCATGAGTGCAGCATGCCCTCCACTCTTGGGTACGAAATTGGAGAATGATGGTCCTCCACAGCACAGATACATCGGTGCGGCGATCCACTGAATTTAGAACATGATGGAGGGAGGAGAGAACATGGGTTATAGATGGGGCAAGTACCTCTCTTGTTAGGCCACTATAGCGAACACCCCTACGTACCCATGTAACCCATTAACTGATGGATGGACACGTTTCATTTTTGCACTTTTTAAGCACCCCTAGCTATCTAGCTAATTGACTTGTGAGCTTTGTTTATCTTCGATGAAACTAATTTATGTACTTGTAAGTTGTAACGGCATGCACATGACCTAAAATGTGGTCCGTTGTGCCCAGCACTGCATCATGGACAGTTGCCTTCGCGAGTGAAAGATCGAAAGAAACTTAGCCCATAGTTGACGACAGTGATCCCCAACCTAATATATCTTAATCACTCCCGATCAGCCAAATCAACCTAACGAAAATGCAAGTGGATAATACGGTTAATGTAGACTTTTACTATGCCTTTCTTAACATGTATTATTTCTCTTGAAAAATTATGCGTTAGTCTACAACCTAGCATATTAGCAACTCTACAAATATAACTGACATAATATAAACATGATACATACATGAATGTAGAGAGTATATAAGTATATAGGAGTACATATAATCTCAACAATAATTATTTAGTATTTTTCTGTGAAAAAAATCGGCACGCGAAACATCACACATTTTAAAATCAATGAATAACACAGGATTGGTAGAAGTACCAATCCTGTTTAGCTTGAGAGTGACTCTTATATTTTATTTATATTAATTAAATAGTACTTTGTGATTTTTGTTGAATAAAAATGAATTGGAATGCATGTAAATTAGATATTGTATTTCTTATATTGTGTAGCACATAATGAATTTGGCCGGTAAACGTTGTTGGAGATCATCAGTTGCAAGATAGGCTGCAGTGCTAGATACATTTTAGTGATACTACAAAATTAGTGATGTCCCAACTTTAACGTGTCGAGAAAAATAAAATATTATCAGCGATAGGCTTGACCATGTATATTTTGATGACAAATAGAGATCAAACTTAAATAGTACATCAGATACGGAATGCTGAAGAAAGATACCCCATTGTCTTTTTTGAAAACCGTTGCTCTTTTTCTGCTTGAAATTTGAAAAATATATGTTTAATAGACGAATAATTAAGGTGTTTTCCATGCATGTGAGCGGTCATTGTTCTGTTTATACGGGCAAGATAAATACGACTATAAAGTGGGATGTTTGTTGAATCCCGTTTGAAGTTGATTGATATTTGCAAGAAGGACGTACGTGGAGGAAGTACCACTTTTTCATTGTCATGCCACATCATAACACACCTTCTAGCCAGCTTAGCTAGCCGATTGGATTCGGTACTAGCCTTTTGGTCACTTTTTAAGCACCCATAGCTAGCTAGCCAGCCAGCTGATTGATTGGTCTGAGTGCTCTGTGTGTCTAGCTAGTTTCTGTACTTGTAACGGCACGAACATAACCTAAAATGTGGTCCGACGGTGCACTAAACCGCATCATGGCTCGATCGGTCGCCTTCGCGAGAGAAAGATTAAAGGAAATCAAGCCCGTGAAATGACGCTGATCGCCGACCTAAATCAATCAATCATCATTTTTCTCTCCTAGCTAGTGCTACGACTTGTCTATCTTCCTCTCACACCGCAGTCCGCAGGGCCACCAATCAATCATAGGGAAGCTTCTCCCACAATGCATATTTAGATCTCGTTGAGCAGTTTCATGTCGGTTTGTTTTTGAGCTCGTAATGCATCATCACCTTGAATGTTTAATTCCATGAGTTCCGGTTCCAGCAGAAGCTACAAAGTAGAGGCCAACCGAACGAGCGAACGAGCTAGTAGCTCCGGAATCACGTGTGGAGCTTTTGGTCTCGGTCGATGCGGCCATGGCAACCACCGAGGGCGCTCGGCGTCGGCCAGTCCGGCTCTGGACACGCCTTGTCATTTTCGGCTGTGGTTGCATGTTGCGAGAGGAGTTCGTCGGTGATGGTTGACGGAGGACTCGAATCATGAGTATATATCAGCACCGGCTTGCCGTGCCAGTCGTTCCTAGCTCCTTGACAGGGCATTGGCACCTGCATTTGCATCATCATCAGCAGCGGCGGCGACAGTGCGGTAGACAGACGCTCTTGTGTCAGTCGACGTGAAAATTCAGGGCAGGCGGTAGACAGGCGCGCCTGTAGGGTACATGATGAAGCAATGTGGTATCAATTAGTCATCCACCCGTGCACGATATCCGGAGACCGAATGTAGCCCAATAAGGACGACCCACCATCCAAAATCCCCATGACCGTAACCGCCAAGCTAAACGGCCACCAGATCAGCCAGACCAACTGGCACTTGACTATGCGCCCGTGTGTTCATCCTAGCTACAAGGTCGTAGAAGCTAGGCTGCCGGCCTTGTCGAACGAGCTTACTTATATACGAGCTTACGTGCGGTGCTTTTGCCCTCGCGCGAGATAGGCGATGCGATGCCGCCATGGCGGCAACCACCGAGGGCGCTACTCTGGTTCTACTTCTGGACACGACTTGTCATTTTCAGTTGCACTTGGCAGGTTGAGAGAAGTGTTCGTCCGTGAGGTATATATCCATCAGCGGCGGCTTGACGTGCAGATTGTTTCTAGATGCTAGTCCCTCCGTCTCATAATATAAATATGTTTTTAATTAATAAAGTATCAAAAACGATGTTATATTATGAAATGAAGAAAGTAGTTAGTATTTGATAACGCATTGGCACCTGCACTTGAATCAGAAGCAGCGGCCACCATCCAAAACCCCATGACCGTAACCGCCAAGCTAACCAGAGTCAGACCAACTGGCCGGCACTTCACTATGCGCGCGATCATCTACCCATGATCTTTCAACTTCGGCTAACTGCTGACATGACCAAAAAGAAGCGAAGATCTCGGCTTGCGCTAGTAGCAGCTGCGCTAGCCGGTCCTACATAATAGTGTTTTGTTACATTATCTCTACTCCTAATTGCATAATCCCTACGTCCTTCGTTTGTTCGTTCGCTAGCCTCTCTCTCGACCGCGTATGCCTCTCCCCTGCCCCTTCCTAGTAGATTTTTTATCCCCCCCCCACACACAAAAAACAAAAACCACGCAGATGCCCTCCTCCCTCGATCCCTAGCGTGCCGCCGCATCCCAATCCCTAACTCTTTCATTCTTTCTCTCACGCGTAGGGTTCATCCTCCCCCTTAGTTAGGGTTTCTCAGTTGAACCACCACCATGGATGCACAACTACCCGTGGATGGCTCCTCAACAATGGCGAGCGAAAGCGGAGGCGACGCGTGACCGATCTGCGGCATCGGGGAGGACCAGTTGTGGGTGAAGGCCGGCCCGTGCTCGTTACACTCCACAAAGGGATCACTCCCATGGAGGCGGCCGTTCGGGTGTGGCCGGCAGTGAGGCGACGGCTGGTAAAATGCTGACGGTATGCCGCCGGCTGGCAAAATGCCGTAGGCGTAGAAAAGCAGTCGGCAAAGTGGGCCCTACATCGACGGGGGCCGGAGGCGTATAAAAGCCGTCGGCATATCTTGCTCTATGCCGACCCAGGTCGTCGGTATATGTGGGCCGTCGGCTTAGAGGTGACGTAGGTGACCCGGGGTGGGATGGTGGTCTGACGCCGTCAGATCTATACCGACGGTTCTGACGGAGGCCGTCGGCATAGCTATGGCGATGGTCAAACCGTTGACATACGTGTCCACGTCATCGATCCGCGGCACGTGGCACGTCGTCGATACGAGGCGAGTGGTGGGCCGTTCCTGGTCGATGCAAGCACATGTATGTCGACGGTTATGCCGTCGGCGTATTTATTTTGTCTGTTTTTATGTGTTTTCTAAATACAAACCATATATTTCCATTATATTTTTAATCTGTTTTTAGGTAAATTTGTCTTATCTAAACATAAACATGTGTAAATTATACATCGATTTGGTGTGACCTCACGTTCTTTCGCATGAAATATTTTAAGTATGTTAGTATATATATATATATATATATATATGACCTCATGTTCTTTCGAACAAATTATATATTATGCCGTCAGGTCTTGCGCTGGGCCCTGTTACACGTCTGGAAGTGTGGTGGCAGGCGCAAGCACCCGACACGCGGTTCCGGGCTGTGGTCCCTCTCATGGACGTCGATGCCGCCATTGCACGGAGGGGGGAAACGCTCGCGATGGGGAGACACAAAGGGAACTTTGTGGTGGGTTGGGCCCAGACCTTGATACGAATTGTACCTATGGCGTGACAATCACAGCCAGGTGAATATGTCCATCGGTCATACACCGTCCGGTGAAAGTCAAAAGGGTAGATCTGTCCAGTCAACAGTGCGAGGGTTAGACGGGACAGGGTGCTTGGGGGGTAGCTATGCTGCCAGGTCTTGCGATGGGCCCTGTTACACGTCTGAAACTATGATGGCAGGTGCAAGCACCTGGCACACGGCTCCGGAATGTGACCCCCTTCACGGACGACGCTGCCACCGGCACGTGGAGGGGGGAAACGCTCGCGTCGGGTCAACACGGAGGGAATCTTGCGGTGGGTTGGGCCAGGACCTTGTTCTAAGATGTTGCTATGGGCTGGCATATCACAACCTGGTGAATATGTCCATCGGTCATACCTCGTCCGGTGAAAGTCAAAGGGGTAGATCCGTCTGGTGAACATGGTCAGGGTTAGACGGGACGGGGTGCTTGGGGGATAGCTATGCTGCCAGGTCTTGCGCTGGGCCCCGTTACACGTCTGGAAGTGTGGTGGCAGGCGCAAGCACCCGACACATGGCTCCGGGGTGTGGCCCCTCTAACGGACGTCGATGCCGCCGTCGCACGGAGGGGGAAAACGCTCGTGTCGGGGAGACACAAAGGGAACCTTGTGGTGGGTTGGGCCCGGACCTTGATCTGAAGTGTACCTATGGCATGACAATCACAGCCAGGTGAAAATGTTCATTGGTCATACCTCGTCCGGTGAAAGTCAAAGGGGTATACCCGTCCGGTCAACGGTGCTATGGTTATACGGGACGGGGGACTTGCGGGGGTAGCGATGCCGCCAGGTCTTGCGTCGGGACCTCTTATACATCTGGAGGTGTGGTGGCAGGTGGAAGCAGTCGGCACGTGGCTCCGTAGTGTGACCCCCCTCACGAACGTCGCTGTCACCGTTGCACGGAGGGTGGAAACGACCACGTCGGGGAGACACCCAGGCAATCTTGCACTGGGTTGGGCCTCGACCATGATCCAGAGTGTATCTATGGGCTGGTCTATCACACCTAGGTGAAACTTTCCATCGGTCATACCTCGTTTGGTGAAAGTCAAAGGGGTAGACCCGTGCGGTCAACAATGCCAGGGTTAGACGGGACGGGGTACTTGGGGTGAGGCAATGTCGTCAGGTCTTGCATTGGGCCTTTTTATACATCTGGGAGTGTGGTGGTAGGTGCAAGCACCCGGCACGCGGCTCCGGGGTGTGGTCCCCCTCCATGGACGACACTGTCCCCGTATAGGGGGCTAGGGTTAGTGCGGTCAATGGGGTTTCCCGGTGTAGCAATGTCACTGACACAGAGCATCGGGCCCTATTGCATGTGTGAAAATGATGTGGCATGTGTAGGAAATTAAAAAAAATTCCTAGGGTCATTTAAAAAAAAAATTAGAATGATTGCAAAAAAATAAATAGAGATATGCCGACGGCTAAGCCGTCGACATAGGTTCTACATGTGGCCCCGCAACCTATGCCGACGGTTAAGCCGTCGGCATCAGTGAACATTATCCACCCCGCGCGTGGATTCTCCTCCACTCACCTCCTCCACTCTCGACCCCGACCCACGCTGCCACTCTCTCCCCTTGCCGCCCGTTGCCGCCGCCCTACCCGCGCCGCCCCGTCCGCGCGGCCCATCGCCGTCGCCCCGGCCCGGCCCAGCCACCGCCTCGCCCCGTCCGCGCGGCCCATCGCCGTCGCCCCAGCCCGGCCCAGCCACCGCCTCGCCCAGGCCTCGCCCCGGCCGCCGCCCCGCCACCTCGCCCCGCCGCCCTGCCGCCGCCTCGCCCCGCTGCCCGGCCACCGCCCCAGCATCTGGCCCCGCCGCCCTGCCGCCGTCTCGCCTCGCCGCCCGACCGCCTCCTCACCCCGCCGCCTCGCCACGCTGCTCGGACGCCGCCCCGCCACCTCGCCCCACCCGTCCCCGACCCTCTCCTGCCTCGCCCCGCCACCTCGCCCCCACCACCTGCCTCGCCCGATCCCTTCCCCATCTCTGGCCGCTGCCCCCGACCCCGACCCCGACCGGCGAAGCCGCTCCCGACATCGCTCGTCCTCCCCACCCCATCTCGTGCGCGAATCCGGCTGGCCAGCCCTACCTCGTCCCCGCCCCGACGTCGGCTGCTGCTCCGGTGGGAGGTGAGCTGCTCTGCTGATGTTTGATGTTAGATAGATTAGTTAGATATATAAATAGTTTGATGTTAGATAGATGATGATTGTTAGATGATGATGATGATTAATATATTGTTAATATTGTTAGTTTTTTCCCCTACATGATGCTAAAGTAAATGAATGCATGTTTAGATGCTTTAAATATGCTCTATGAGTTTTGATATTCTAAATTTTTGTTGCGGTGGAATTTGCAGGGTTTTTTATGTCACTAGATTTTCTTTTCACGTCAAGTCCCATAACCTAGGCGTCTCCCGTCCGAAAGGGTTGCATCGATAAATATGCATTCAATTTCATATTTATCACCGCAACTCTTTTGGATTGTCCAGCATTTTCCATGGATAGCCCGAGGATGTGTAGATTGGGTACGTTCTCCATGCCCTACCCCGTTCCGAGACAAGATTTCGGTGGAGCCTCCCCGTTGTTCTCCGGAGCACATTCTCTCAGCTATTTGCCGAGACGTGTATCTGGAGAACAGCGGGGAGGTGCTGCCAAATTTTTGTCTCGGAACGGGGTAGAGCATGGAGAACATACTCAATCTAGACATCCTCGGGTGGGATAAGGACCCATCTTTACTTATTAGAGATGTTGTTGGATTCACCGCCGAAGAAAATAAAAATTTGATGTGATTAATTCAAATGAATCCTTAATTTTGTTGTGTGGCTCCCAATAAAACAGATGATGGCAGATAATCAGTGGATGTACAGTGGTTTTATCCATCGGAATCGAGTAACATCAGAGTGGATCGCGAAAACCGATGTGTATTTGAAGGATATATTCCGTAGTCCAATGAGAATTATCCCACCATGCCCATGTGTGAGATGTGGCTGACGTCACCGTAAAAATCAGAAGGACATGACTGACAACCTTCGCACGCACGGATATATGGCAAACTTTGACATGCCACCGATAAACTTAGCTGAGCATGAACGTGGAAGAGAGGAGGTGGTGTGACAACGCATCGATGGTTATGAAGACGACGGGGTCAGGGACATGCTAGATGATGTCATTGCTATAGAAACGACAAATGCGACACCTTCAGAGAATGAACTGGAGGAGCTGGAGGCAATCGCAAAGGCCTTCTTGGAGGCCTTGGCCTCGTCGAAGAAACCTCTTTATGAGGGTGCCAAAATATCTCAGCTGGATGCCATCTCGCAACTTATTGCAGTCAAGGCTGAGTACGGCTGTAGCCAGAAATGCTTTGAAGCATTCCTTGGAGTATGGGCTAACATGCTTCCCAAGGGTCATCAACTGCCGAAAAGCATGTATGCTACAAACAAAATCATGAAGGCTCTCTCTATGGATTATAAGAAAATACATGTTTGTTCGAAGAATTGTCTTTTGTTTAGGCATGAGTATGTGGATGACATGTACTGTAGGGAGCGTGGTTCGTCTCGGTACCTTGAGGTGGTCGGTGATGATGGTGTACAAAGACTGCAGCGCCTTTTCATCACGGAGGAGTCTGCCAAAATGATGAAGTGGCACAAGGAAGGTAAAAGGTATCATCCAAATAAAATCGTACATCCATCAGAAGGTGAAGCACGGAAGTCGTTCGATGAAGAATACCCCAAGGAAGCAGCAGAGCCTGGGAATGTCAGAGTTGCAATAACAGGTGATGGGGTCAATCCGTATGATATGTCGACCAATCCATATAGCTGCTGGCCCGTGTTTGTTATTCCGCTCAATCTCCCTCCAGGTGTCCTAATGCAACGCAACACCATGTTCTTGTCGCTGATTATTCCAGGGCCTGAATACCCGGGGAAGAATTTGGCAGTGCTTATGCAGCCGCTGGTGGATGATTTGCACCATTCTTGGTACTTCCCTGTAGGAAATATGCCCTAGAGGCAATAACAAATTTGTTATTATCATATTTCCTTGTTCATGATAATCGTTTATTATGCATGCTATAATTGTGTTGATCGGAAACTCAGATACATGTGTGGATACATAGACAACACCATGTCCCTAGTATGCCTCTAATAGACTAGCTCGTTGATCAAAGATGACTATGGTTTCCTGGTCATGGACATGAGATATCATTTGGTAACGGGATCACATCATTAGGAGAATGATGTGATGGACAAGACCCAAACTACAAATGTAACATATGATCGTGTCAGTTTATTGCTACTATTTTCTGCATGTCAAGTATAAGTTCCTATGACCATGAGATCATGCAACTCACTGACACCGGAGGAGTACCTTGTGTGTATCAAACATCACAATGTAACTGGGTGACTATAAAGGTGCTCTACAGGTATCTTCGAGGGTGTCTGTTGAGTTGGTATGGATCAAGACTGGGATTTGTTACTCAGTGTGATGGAGAGGTATCTCAGGGCCCACTCGGTAATACAACATGACAATAAGCCTTGCAAGCAATGTGACTAAGTGTTAGTCACGGGATCTTGTATTACGGAACGAGTAAAGAGACTTGCTGGTAGCAAGGTTGAACAAGGTATGGAGATACCGATGATCAAATCTCGGGCAAGTAACATACCGAAGAACAAAAAGAACATCATACGGGATTAACTAAATCTTGACATGGAGGTTCGGCCGATAAAGATCTTCGTAGAATATGTAGGAACCAATATGGGCATCCAGGTCCCGCTATTGGTTATTGACCCTAGAGGTGTCTCGATCATGTCTACATAGTTCTCGAGCCCGCAGGGTCTGCACACTTAAGGTTTGATGACATTTCGGTAGTATAGAGTTATGCATGGTGGTGACCAAAGGTTGTTCGGAATCCTGGATGATATGCCGGACGTCACGAGGAGCTCCGGAATGGTCCGGAGGTAAAGATTGATATATAGGAAGTCCTATTTTGGTCGCCCGAAAAGTTTCGGGCTCATCGGTAGTTACTGGGAGACCATCGGGAGGGGTATTTCGACCCAAGAGGCTACATGGGCCGTGGGAGAGTAAATACCAGCCCTTTGTGGGCTGGTGGAAGTCCCACACAAGGCCCATGCGGATGGAAAGAAAAGCCCAAAGGAAGAAAAAGGTGGAAAAGGCCAAAAAGGGAGGAATCCTAGTCCTACTAGGATTGGAGGAGGAGTCCTCCTCTCCTCCCCACTTCGGCCGACCCAAGGAGGCTTGGCCCTTGCGCCAAGTCCTCTCCTCCTATCCTCCTATATATACTAGAGGATTTTAGGGTTTTTGCACAGAATTTTTAGCCACGTGCTGCCCGTTCCTCCAGTGCATAGTTTCTCCTCTAGATTGGATTTCTGTAGTGCTTAGGCGAAGCCCTGCCAGAATTGCTCCACCACCATCACTGTGGCGCCGTCACGCTGCCGGTGAACTCATCTACCTCTCCGCTCCCTCTTGCTGGATCAAGAAGGCGGAGATCGCCATCGAGCTGTAGGTGTGCTGAACGCGGAGGTGACGTCCGTTCGGCGCTAGATCGGAAGGACCGTGATCAAGATCGCGAGACGGATCATGATGAGTTCGCGGGATGGATCGTGATGAGTTCGCGGGACGGATCGTGATTGGATCGCGGGACGGATCATGATGAGTTTGCGGGACGGATCGTGATTGGATCGCGGGACGGATCGTGATGAGATCGCGGGACGCTCGGCGATTTGGATCGCGAAGACGTTCGACTACACCAACCGCGTTTCTTAACGCTTCCCGCTTAGCGATCTACAAGGTTGTGTAGATCCACTCTCCCTCTCGTAGATGCCCATTACCATGGATAGATCTTGCGTGTGCGTAGGAATTTTTTGTTTCCCATGCGACGTTCCCCAACAGTGGTATCAGAGCTAGGTCTATGTGTAGATGAGATCTCGAGTAGAATACAAAGAGTTTGTGGGTTTTGATGCTTAGATTGCTTCCTCCCTTGGTCGTGTTTTGGTTCAACGGTATTATGAGATGAAGTGGCCCGGACCAACATTACTCGTACACTTACGAGAGACTGGTTCCCTCAACTGCAACTTGTTGTATAGATGGCTTGCGGGTGCCACTTTCTCTCACTTTACTTGGATCGGATGCGACAAAGGCGGTCCTTGAGAAGGTTGAAAAGCAACTAGTGTATCACCGTTGTGGTTTTTGCGTAGATGAGAATTTTTCTTGCTAGATACCCGTAGCAGCCACGTAAAACATGCAACAACAATTAGAGGACGTCTAACTTGTTTTTGCAGGGTATGTTGTGATATGATATGGCCAGTTACATGATGTGATATATGTGATGTATGAGATGATCATGTGATGTATAGATTATCACGACTTGCATGTAGATGAGTACGACAACCGGTAGGAGCCATAGGGTTGTCTTTAATTATTGTATGACCTGCGTGTCAATCATTAAGCGCTATGTAATGCTTTACGTTATCGCTAAACGGTAGCAACAGTAGTAGAAGCATGTCGGGAGCGACAACCCCGATGGTGACACGTTGATGGAGATCAAGATGATGGAGATCATGGTGTCTTGCCGGTGACGATGAAGATCATGCCGGTGCTTTCAAGATGGAGATCAAAAGCACAAGTTCATGGCCATATCATGTCACTTATGATTTGCATGTGATGTTAATCCTTTTATGCACCTTGTTTTGCTTAGGACGACGGTAGCATTATAAGGTGATCCCTCACTTAAATTTCAAGATGAATTGTTTTCTCCCCGAGTGTCCACCGTTGCGAAAGTTCGTCGTGTTGAGACACCACGTGATGATCGGGTGTGATAGACTCTACGTTCACATACAACGGGTGCAAGCCAGTGTTGCACATGCAGAACACTCGAGTTAAACTTGACGAGCCTAGCATGTATAGACATGGCCTCGGAATACAAGAGACCGAAAGGTCGAACATGAGTCATATAGTAGATATGATCAACATGATGATGTTCACCATTGAAACCACCTCAACTCACATGATGATCGGACTTGAGTTGATGAATTTGGATCATGTATCACTCGAATGACTGGAGGGATGTCAATTTGAGTGGGAGTTCTTAAGTAATATGATTAATTGAACTCATTATCATGAACATAGTCAGTAGTGTCTTTGCAAACTGTGTTGTAGATTACTAGCTCACGCTGTAGCTCCCTTGAATTTTTATGTTCCTAGAGAAATAGAGTTGAAAGATGATGGTAGCAATATTGCAGACTGGCTTCATGATCTAAGGATTGTCCTCATTGCTGCACAGAAGGCTTATGTCCTTAATGCACCGCTCGGTACGACAACCCCTCTAGCGTTGTTTGTAGATGTTGTGAACATCTGACATACACGTTCTGATAACTACTTGATAGTTTAGTGCGTCATGCATTACGGCTTAGAATTGAGGCTCTGAAATGTTTTGAACATCACAGAACATATGAGATGTTCTAAAGAGCTGAAATTAGGATCTCAGGCTCATGCCCGTGTTGTGAGATATGAGATCTCCAACAAGATTCTTTGCCTGTAATATGAAAGAAAATAGCTCAATCATTGAGCATGTGCACAGATTTTCTGGGTGCTACAATCGCTTGAATCGAGTGGGAGTTGATCTTCCAGATAAGATAGTGATTGATATAGTTCTCCAAGTCACTGTCACCAAGCTACCAGAACTTGGTGATGAACTATAAAATTCCAGGGATAGAAATAATGATCCCTGAGCTGTTCGCGATGTTTGACACCGCGAAGGTAGAAATCAAGAAGGAGCGTCAAGTGTTGATGGTTAGTCAAACCACTAGTTTCGAGAAGGGCAGGAGCTAGGAGGGAAAACTTCATGGATGGCAAGTTAGTTGCTGCTCCAGTGAAGCAACCCAAAGTTGAACCCAAACCCAAGACTAAGTGCTTCGATTATGAGGAGAGCGCTCGCTGAAGCGGAACAACACTAGATACTTGGTAGATAAGAAGGCTGGCAACGTCGGCAGAAGTATATTTAATATACATGTTATTTATGTGTACCTTGCTAGTACTCCTAGTAGCACCTGGGTATTGGATACCGGTTCAGTTGCTAAATGTTAGTAACTCGAAATAAAAGCTGCGGAATAAATGGAGCACTAGCTAAGGGTGAGGTGACGATGTGTGTTGGAAATGTTTCCAAAGTTGATGTGATCAACATCGCACGCTCTCTCTTCCTTCGGGATTAGTGATGAACCTAAATAAATGTTATTTGGTGTTTTGCGTTGAGCATGAACATGATTAGATCGTGTTTATTGCAACACAATTATTCATTTAAGTTAAAGAATAAAGGTTATTCTGTTTACATGAATAATACCTTCAATGGTCATGCACCCAGTGAGAATAGTTTGTTGAATCTTGATTGTAGTAATACGCATGTTCATAACATTGATGCCAAAAGATACAAAGTTAATAATGATAGTACCACATACTTGTGGCACTATCGCTAAATGTCATATTGGTATAAACGCATGAAGAAACTCCATGCTGATGGATCTTTGGACTCATTCGATTTCGAATCGGTTGGGACATGCGAACCATGCCTCTTGGGCAAGATGACTAAGGACCCCGTTTTCTGGTTTGATGGAGTGGGCAAGTGATTTATTGGAAAGGATACATGTCGATGTATACAATCCAATGAGTCTTGTAGCATGTGGTGGATATCGTTATTTTCCTACCTTCATTGATGATTTGAGTAGATAATAGTGTATATTTACTTAATGAAACGCAAGTCTGAATCGTTTGAAATGGTTCAAGGAAATTCAGAGTGAAGTTTAAGATCATCATGACAAGAAGATAAAATGTCCACGATATGATCGTGGAGTTGAATATCTGAGTTATGAGTTTGGTATACAACTTAAGACAATGTGAAAGTTGTTTCACAACTCACACCACCTGGAACACCATAGTGTGATGGTCTGTCCGAACGTCATAGTCGTGCTCTATTGGATATGGTGCGAATTATGATGTCTCTTATCCTTTTACCACTATCGTTTTGGGGTTATGCATTAGAGACAACTACTTTCACTTTAGATAGGGCACCATCTAAATCCGTTGAGATGACACCGTGTGAATTATGGTTTGATAGAAACCTAAGCTGTCATTTCTTAATGTTTGGGGCTGCAACACTTATGTGAAAAAGGGTTTTCACCTAATGAGATCGAACCCAAAGCGGACAAATGCATCTTCATAGAATACCCTAAAGACAGTTGGGTAAACCTTCTATCTCAGATTCAAGCATAAAATGTTTGTTGCTAAAACTGGGTCCTTTCTCGAGAAAGAGTTTCTCTCAAAAGAATTGAGTGGGAGGAAGATATAACTTGATGAGGTTGTTGAACCTTTTTTCAACGAGAGAGTAGCGCAGCGTAGGAAGATGTTTCATTGAAGCCTACGTTAGTTGAAGAGGAAGTTAATGATGATGATCATGAAGCTTCGGATCAAGTTACTATCGAACCTCATAGGTTGACAAGGACGTGTACTGCTCCTGAGTGGTACGACAACCCTGTCTTGGAGGTCATGTTGTTGGACAACGATGAACCTACGAGCTATGGAGAAGCGATGATGGGCCCGGATTCCGACAAATGGTTAGAGGCCATGAAATCCGAGAAAGGATCCATATATGAAAACCAAGTATAGACTTTGGTAGACTTGCTCGTTAGACGGCAGGTCGTTGAGTACAAATGGATCTTTAAAATGAAGACAAATGCTGATGGTGAATGTCACCATTTATAAAGCTCGACTTGTCGCAAAGAAGTTTCCGTCAAGTTCAAGGAGTTGACTATGATGAGACTTTCTCACTCATAGCGATGTTAAAGTCTGTTGGAATTATGTTAGCAGTTGTTGCATTTTTCAATTATGAAATCTGGCAGATGGATGCCAAAACATCGTTTCCTTCCTTAAGGAAAGGTTGTATGAGATACAACCAGAAGGTTTTGTCAGTCCTAAGGATGCTAAAAGGCGAGCAAGCTTCAGTGATACTTCTATGGACTGAAGCAAGCATCTTGGAGTTGGAATATGCACTTTGAGAAGGTGATCAGAGTTTTTAAATCTATACAAAGTTTATGAGAAACTTGTATTTGCAATAAAGTGAGTGGGAGCACTATAGAGTTTCTGATAAGTATATGTGGATGACATATTGCTATTCGGAAATGATGTAGAATTTCTGGAACGCATAAACGGTTGTTTGAAAAGAGTTTTTCAAAGGAAGACCTGGATAAAGCTACCTAATTGTTGAACATCAAGATCTATAGAGATAGATCAAGATGCTAGATGAGACTTTCAATGAGTACATACCTTGACAAGATTTTGAAAGAGTTCAAAATGGACCAGTCAGAGAAAGAGTTCTCGCCTGATTTGTAAGGTGTGAAGTTGAGTGAGACTCAAAGCTCGACAACAGCAGAAGAAAGAGAAAGGATGAACGTCGTCCCCTATGCCTTAGCCATAGGCTCTATATTATGCCATGCTGTGTACGCACCTGGTGTGTGCCTTGCCATGAGTCAGTCAAGGGGTACAAAAGTGATCCAGGAGTGGATCACTGGACAACGGTCAAGATTATCCTTAGTGACTAAAAGACTAAGGAGATGTTTCTCGATTATGGAGGTGATAAACAGTTCGTCGTAAATAGTTACGTCGATGCAAGCTTTAACACCAATCCGGATGACTCGTAGTAGCAATCTGGATACGTAAAGTGGAGCATCCATTTGGAATAGTACCAAGTGGAGTGTGGTAGCAGTGTTTACGATTTGACATAGAGATTTGCAAAGTACACTCGGATCTAAATGTCGCAGACCCGTTAACTATAAGACCTATCTCACATGCAAAGCATGATCGAGCCCCAGAACTCATTGGGTGTTAGATTCATAACAATGCGTATCACATGGTGATGTGAACTAGATTATTGACTCTAGTGCAAGTGGGAGACTGTTGGAAATATGCCCTAGAGGCAATAATAAATTAGTTATTATCATATTTCCTTGTTCATGATAATCATTTATTATCCATGCTATAATTGTGTTGATCGGAAACTCAAATACCCGTGTGGATACATAGACAACACCATGTCCCTAGTATGCCTCTAATAGACTAGCTCGTTGATCAAAGATTGCTATGGTTTCCTAGTCATGGACATGAGATGTCATTTGGTAACGGGATCACATCATTAGGAGAATGATGTGATGGACAAGACCCAAACTACAAACGTAGCATATGATCGTGTCAGTTTATTGCTACTGTTTTCTGCATGTCAAGTATATGTTCCTATGACCATGAGATCATGCAACTCACTGACACCGGAGGAGTACCTTGTGTGTATCAAACGTTACAACATAACTGGGTGACTATAAAGGTGCTCTATAGGTATCTCCGAGGGTGTCTGTTGAGTTGGCATGGATCAAGACTGGGATTTGTTACTCCGTGTGACGGAGAGGTATCTCAGGGCCCACTCGGTAATACAACATCACAATAAGCCTTGCAAGCAATGTGACTAAGTGTTAGTCACGGGATCTTGTATTATAGAACAAGTAAAGAGACTTTCCAGTAACGAGGTTGAAAAAGGTATGGAGATACCGACGATCGAATCTCGGGCAAGTAACATACCGAAGAACAAAGGGAACATCATACGGGACTAACTAAATCCTTGACATAGAGGTTCGGCCAATAAAGATCTTCGTAGAATATGTAGGAACCAATATGGGCATCCAGGTCCCTCTATTGATTATTGACCGTAAAGGTGTCTCATTCATGTCTACATAGTTCTCGAACCCTTAGGGTCTGCACACTTAAGGTTTGGTGACGTTTCGGTAGTATAGAGTTATGCATGGTGTTGACCGAAGGTTGTTTGGAGTCCCGGATGAGATCCCGGAAGTCAAGAGGAGCTCCGGAATGGTCCGGAGGTAAATATTGATATATAGGAAGTCCTATTTTGGTCACCGGAAAAGTTTCGTGCTCATCGGTAGTGTACCGGGAGTGCCGGTAGTGTACCGAGAGACCATCGGGAGGGGTATTTCGACCCAAGAGGCTACATGGGCTATGGGAGAGTAAATACCAGCCCTTTGTGGGCTGGTGGAAGTCCCACACAAGGCCCGTGCGGCTAGGAAGAAAAGCCCAAAGGAAAAAAAGGTGGAAAAGGCCAAAAAGGGAGGAATCCTAGTCCTACTAGGATTGGAGGAGGAGTCCTCCTCTCCTCCCCACTTCGTCCAACCCAAGGAGGCTTGGCCCTTGCAACAAGTCCTCTACTCCTCTCCTCCTATATATACTAGAGGATTTTAGGGTTTTTTCACAGAATTTTTAGCCACGTGCATAGTTTCTCCTCTAGGTCGGATTTCTGCAGTGCTTTGGTGAAGTCCTGCCGGAATTGCTCCACCACCATCACTGTGGCGCCGTCACGCTGCCGGTGAACTCGTCTACCTCTCCGCTCCCTCTTGCTGGATCAAGAAGGCGGAGATCGTCATCGAGCTGTACGTGTGCTGAACGAGGAGGTGTCGTCTGTTCGGTGCTAGATCGGAAGGACCGTGATCAAGATCGCGAGACGGATCGTGATGAGTTCGCGGGACGGATTGTGATGAGTTCGCGAGATGGATCGTGATTGGATCGCGGGACAGATCATGATGAGTTCGCGGGACGGATCGTGATTGGGTCGCGAGACGGATCATGATGAGATCGTGGGACGCTCGGCGATTTAGATCGCGAAGACGTTCGACTACACCAACCGCGTTTCTTAACGCTTCCCGCTTAGCGATCTACAAGGGTATGTAGATCCACTCTCCTTGTCATAGATGCTCATCACCATGGATAGATCTTGCGTGTGCGTAGGAAATTTTTTGTTTCCCATGCGATGTTCCCCAACATCACTCCCATGGAGGCGGTCGTTCGGGTGTGGCCGGCAGTGAGGCGGGCGGGTTGTGTTGAGGAGCGCACTCGGCATGCCACTACCGGAGAAGTTCAGGAGTGGTCAATTGTCCACACGTCCGTGCCGCTGCGCGCTACAAAATGGGTACGCCCTTATGGCCTCCGACATGGAGGAGTCCTGCAACGTAGAGGAGGTTGAGGTGTGCAACGGTGACAGGTACTCCATCGACTCCTCTCTCTGCCACCGCGATGGTGCCCATGTACCGGTACCCCAACGTGCTCGGGCAGCAGAACTACTACTCCAACGATGACTACTCGTAGGGGCAGATCCAGGCAAACATTGGCCCAAGCCGGCTTGAGAGCTACAATGATCTACAATATCAAATAGTACTAAAATTGCTACAGTCAATGAAGGATTCAAACACCATGACCCCCCTAGGCCTGGGTTGTAGCTCTGCCACTGACTACTCGGATCTAAGCACATAAAGGGAGACGACGATGCCAAGGGGTAAGCCACAACATGGGTGGCGGCCACATGCATGCTGTTGCATACATCGAGGAGTAGGAGCACATGGACTCTGCAGGCAGGTCGGCATTCTCAGGCCAGGTGGCTTAGCAGGGCAATGGGTGGGTATCACTGAAAAATAGCGTGATACACCATCGCTAATAGCACGTTATAGAGTATAGAGAATTGTTTTGCTAAATTGATCAGTGTACACTGTCTTATTAATAGCATGTTATAACACGCTAATAGCAGTTATAGCACGCTAATAGCATATTTTTAGCAGTGATGCTATTTTGTATAGCATGCTATTTTTTCTTGATGGGTATGCATCTTACTCACATACTAATCCAGTCCGGAGAACAATGTGATTCCTAAGGCTCATACGGTAGCCAAGCCATCAAACTCGAGAGCTTACCAGACGGAACACTACTCTTCTCATACACCTGCTGGATGCGATGTCAAATCTGCTCCCAAGGTAGTTTCCTGTGCTAATTGATAAATTATTCCCATTTTGTGTACTCCATGTATCAATATCTACCATATTAAATCAGCCAATAGCACTAATTCCACTCCGCATATGAAAGCTCTAGTATTTTTCCTAAGATACACAATCATTAGTTTGTGCTTGTAACATAAAGATCAATATGGTCGGGATAGATAATCTTTGCACTTGGGCTAGACATTGAAATTGTTCAACATATAGATATTGCAACAATTATTTTGCTCATTGAACAAACCTTCTCCATATGATACTGTTAAGGTACATACACTGTTGACATGTTTGTGTGTTTGGTTCACTTGGATAACGATCTAACCAATCTTTATTATTGTAAAAATATTTGGAGAAATCCAATTTGCATACCAATAAGATCTGGATATTTATTTTCTTTTGGTGTTTGTTGTTTTTCCAATCCATGATGCATGTAACGAGGATCCTGATACGTCTCCAACATATATATAATTTTTGAATGTTCCATGCTATTATATTATCATTCTAGGATACTTTTTGAGTAATTATTTACCAATTTATATTATTTTGAGCACTAACCTATTTACCCCTTGCCCAGTGCTAGTTCCTATTTTTTGTGCGTTTTTTGTTTCGCAGAAATTTCATATCAAACGATGTCTAAACATGATAAAAAAATACAGATATTTTTTGGAATATATGTGAATTTTGGGAGTCGAAATCAATGCAAGATGATGCCCGAGGGACCCACCACACAACAGAGAGTGGCCAGGGGGCGCCCTGATGGCTTGTGGCCAGCCCTTGAGTTGGTTGAGGCTCTCCTTCCGCCTCGAGAAAGATATTTTCACGATAAAAATCCCCTCAACATTTCAGCCCAGTCGGAGTTATGCATCTCCGAATATTTAAGAAACGGTGAAGGGGTTACAAAATAGTCGCGAAAACAGAAGAGAAACAGAGAGAGAAAGAGATCCAATATCGGAGGGGCTCCTGCCCTCCGGGAGCCATGATGGCCATGGGCGAGAGGGGAAACCCTCCTCCCACATAGGGAGGAGGCCAAGGAAGAATAAGGAGGGGGCTCTCTCTCCCCCCTCTCCTGGTGGCGCCGGAGCGCCATCGGGGCAACCATTGTGACGACGATCTACACCAACAACTTCGCCGCCGTCACCAGCAACTCTTTGCCCCTCTATCTAGAGATGTAAAACCTCTTCTCCCAGTTGTAATCTATACTTGAACATCGTGTTTAATACTATGTATTATTGTCCAATGGTGTGTGTCTATCCTATGATGTTTGAGTAGATCTCTTTTGTTTTACAGGTTAATTGTGGTATGATGCTATTGATATGAGTTGTATGTTTATATGGTGTTGTACTAAGGTGTCTTCCGTGAGGTGCACACGTGAAGGAATCCGCTGAAGGGTTTGCAATATGTTTATGATTCTCTTATAGTGGGTTGGTGAGTGACTGAAAGACAAACCCGAGTTAGGGGACTGTTTAGTATGGCAGTAAAGGGGACTTGATGTTTAATGCTATGGTTGGGTTTCACCTTAATGAACTTTAGTAGTTGTGGATGCTTGCTAGAGGTCCAATCATAAGTGCACATGATCCAAGTAGAGAAAGTGTGTTAGCGTATGCCTCTCCCTCATTGCATATGATAAGTATCTATCATGTTATATTCAATTGCCTATGGCCAATCTTTCTCTTGTGTTACACAAAAAGCTTTCTACTAAACTATTTACCTTCACTGTTCTTTTATTAAAATAACACCTAACTTTTATTTCCATGTTCTTTATTATCTTGCAAAACTATCTTTACACCTACAAAGTACTTCTATTTTTATTCCTACAAAGTAGTTTCATACTTGTTCTAGGTAAAGTAAGCGCTAGCGTGCGTAGAGTAGTATCGGTGATCGACAGAACTTGACAAAGTATTAATTCTACCTTTAGCTCCTCGTTGGGTTTGACACTCTTACTTATCGAAAAAGGCTATATATGATCCCCTACACTAGTGGGTTAGCAAGACCTTTTTCCGCCGTCGTTGCCGGGAAGCAATAGCGTAGTGGTTGATATTCTCGTGCGTGCTTGTTTGCTTTATCACTTAGTAATTTTTATTTTATTTTATTAGTTTTTTTATTTTCTGTTATTAGTAGTTTTCTATCTTTAGATATGGGTAGGAAATGCAAAATACCAAAAAAATAGGCTCCGACAAAAGTTGCGGAACCACTAGGGTTTCGTACTATCGAAGCTTATTACTTGGATCATCTTCGATCCCTTTGTGCTCATGCAGAAACCCCAACTAGCCTAGTTGAGGGAAAATCATTAAATGAGCATGCTCATTATGTGCGACACCGCTTATCTCAAAAAGGGAAACTCTTGTGGCATCAAACTAATAATTTGTGTTGCTATGCTTGGAATTTATGCGAAATACATGACTTTACTAGTTGTTCTGAAGAAAATAAAAACACCTTCCCTACGAATGTGTGTTTAATGATAATGAAATACTATCTTCTTATGTCCAGGAAGCCTATTGTTATTACGATGTTGAACAAATTGAAGAATTTATTGCTTTTAAGGGTGCTTATGGAGTTGCTACTTTGATTGAAAAGTATGATGCTACTCTTTACAAATCTGAAAATTTTGCCGTACTTAAATGTTGTTATGAAAACTATGCTTCTAATGCTTATTCGAAAGAATTTATTAAGAGAATGTTCGCTACCTTGGAAGAGGTGTTGTTTTAACTTTTTTGTGAATCAGATGCATATATACACCTTTGAATGCGTTTGTTCATTCATTCTAGTTCGTATGTAATCTATATTGAAATATTTAAAATATCTTATATTCGTGAACGGAGGGAGTACCTAGCTTCTGATTTCTATTACCAAGAGGACATTGTTTGTTCTTACAGGAAACATATATAAATAGAAGATTTTCCAAAAAATGACCCCCCCATGCATACTAACTACAGTACTATACTACATATTTGTGCAAGATAACAATCTGGAAAACTACCCCAAAATAACACTTAAAACAGGTAAAAGAACCAAAAATAAGTGATACATTCTAAATTCTAAAATCATGTTTCGAAATGATTAAACTGTTTTCTTTATGCTCTGATGAAACTCGGAGGAATTATCACGACTACTGCAAGGATGTACTTAAACCATCACTTAATGGTACTTACTTGAAGTTTTTACCCTCAACATAACATGATAGCAACACAGGGAATATCTGGTGCAACAAGGAATTTTGTGCTACTAGTGCACCCAAGTCTATAACTACCATGTAATGCATTCAAAAACATTGCAGATATTTTGGACATCCACATTTTCCCCCACCACTAGTAGAAAACAGAGCTTTGGTTGAGGCCAGGATAAGGGCATTAATCCTGGTTCACTTACAAACTGGGACCAAAGGGTGCATCTGTCCCAGTTCATGAGGCCAGGGCGTCCGCCGGGCCTCGCGGGCCATTGGTCCCGGTTCGTCTGACACTTTTGGTCCCGGTTCCTGATACGAACCGGGACCAATAGGCCTCGCTCCTGGCCCAGCACCTTTAGTCCCGGTTGGTGGCTGGAACAGGGACCAAAGGTCAGCCTTCTGTCCTGGTTCTAGCCACCAACCGGGACTAAAGATATTAGCCTATATATACCCCCGCCCCTGCCCGCTCACTCTGTTTTTTGGCCGGCCGGCGTGTGCACATGAGGTGTGCGTTGCTCTAGCTCTCACCTCCTATGCACATGAGGTGTTTGATAAAATGCCCAAGCTACACTTAAGCTTTCTCCTCTCCAAGCTCAACCTCCAAGCTCCATTTTCCTCAAGATTTGTCTAGGTTTGGCGGTCCGTCCTGTCCCGTCCCTTCCTTCACCGTCGTCGATCGCCCGCGCTGATCTCGTCGCTGGCACCACCATGGTGAGCCTCTTGTTCTTATCTTATTTCTAAAAGAAAACAAATTCTTACTTGTATGATTTAGATAGATACTTGTACAATTTTATTAATTTTATTATTGTTTGTTATTATATAGTGCCATGGTTTTGGTATCCGCCCCCGTCGGCCCTCGTCCTATCTATGATTCGGATGTGGTATATTATCTTTTATAACTATTTGTTTCATTTAGCGTTTATGACAATTATGCCGACCAAGGTGACATAGAAGTTTTTATCTAGGAGGTATGTGAACCAGAAATTCCAACTGGCCCTATCGTCGCGAGGTTAAATTTGGTTGAAAAAGAAAACAATTACTTGAAAGAAAAATTAAAAAGAGTTGAAGAGGAAAATATGAAATTGGAGATGCATGTTGCCGATGTTGTCGATGATGACAAGATCAAGATGGATGCAATGCGCTTAAAGATTAGAAAGATTAGAAAATATGCCATTCATACTGAGGCTTGGTATCATTATGCCGTTGGATCAATTGGTACCTTAGTTTCGGTTATGCTCTATAGAGCTATATGTTGTTCACTGAGAACTATGTATAATATTTATGTATTTATTTTTGTCACTACTGTACTTTGGTTTAATGTGATGGTGAACTTCTATTAATTTGGTCACTTCTCTGGCTTTTGATACACTTAATTATATAATGCACACAGATGAACCGACAATAGATGTATGGTGACCGACGCACCTCCGAGTACATTAAGGGCCTGCATAATTTTCTCGAAGTGGCTGAGCCAAACAAGCAGAATGGTTTTATGCATTCTCCATGTACTGCCTGTGGGAATATGAAGGATTATTCCAACTCTAGAACCCCTGCACTTCCACCTGCTTGAGAAGGGTTTCATGCCACACTACAATGTTTGGACCAAGCACGGAGAAAGAGGGGTTATGATGGAAGACAACGAAGAAGAAGAGGATGATGACAACTATCCGCCCCCTGAATACGGTGATGCTGCAATGGGGGAAGCTGAAGATCAAGAGGAACCAGGCGATGTGCCCGATGATGATCTTCGCTGGGTCATTGTTGATGCACAGAGAGAATGCGAAAGTGCAAGGGAGAAGTTGAAGTTCGATCACATGTTAGAGGATCACAAAAAAAGGTTGTACCCAAATTGCGAAGATGACAACACAAAGCTCGGTACCACACTAGAATTGTTGCAATGGAAGGAAGACAATGGTTTATGTGACAAGGGATTTGGTTCGCTACTGAAAATAATGGAGAAGAAGCTTCCAAAGGATAATGAATTACCCGGAAGTATGTACGAAGCAAAGAAGGTTCTATGCCCTCTTGGATTGGAGGTGCAGAAGATACATGCATGCCCTAATGACTGCATCATCTACCGTGGTGCGTACGAGGATTTTAATGCATGCCCGATATGCGGTGCATTGGGTATAAGATCAAACGACATGACCCTGGTGATGTTGAGGGCCAGCGCACTAGGAAGAGGGTTTCTGCCAAGGTGACGTGGTATGCTCCTATAATACCATGGCTGAAATGTTTGTTCAGAAACAAAGAACATGCCGAGTTGATGCGATTTCACAAGGAAGACCGTAAGAAAGACAGGAAGTTGAGAGCACCCGCTGATGGGTTGCTGTGGAGAAAGATCGAGAGAAAGTGGAGGGACTTTACACGTGACCCAAGGAATGTATGGTTTGGTTTAAGTGCAGATGGCGTGAATCCTTTTGTGGAGCAGAGCAGCAAGCATAGCACATGACCTGTGACTCCTATTTGTGCATGAAGCGGAAGTTTATTATGATGTCAGTGCTCATCCAAGGCCCTAAGCAACCCGACAATGACATTGATGTGTACCTAAGTCCATTAGTTGATGAACTTTTACAGCTATGGAATGGAAAAGGTGTATGTGTGTGCGATGAGAACGAACATGAGGAATTTGACCTACATGTGTTGCTGTTTGTAACCATCAATGATTCGCCTGCTCTCCGTAACCTTTGAGGATAGAACAACAAGGGATACCACACATGCACGCACTGTTTAGATGACACCAAAAGTATATATATTTGGACAAATACAGGAAGAATGTGTACTTGGGGCATCGTCGATTTCTTCCGATGAACCATCGATGTCGAAAGAAAGGAAAGCATTTCAAAGGTGAGGCAGGTCACCGGAAGAAGCCCGCCCTCCGTGATGGTGATCACATACTTGATATGGTCAATGATTTACAAGTAATCTTTGGAAAGGGTCGTTGCGGACTATCTATTCCGACTGACGCTGAGGGACGTGCACCCATGTGGAAGAAGAAATCTATATTTTGGGACCTACCCTATTGGAAAGACCTAGAGGTGCGCTCTGCAATCGACATGATGCACGTGATGAAGAATCTTTGCATGAACCTGCTAGGCTTCTTGGGAGTGTATGGGAATACAAAAGATACACCGGAGGCACGAGAACCAACAACATGTGCACGAAAAAGACGGCATGCATCCAAAGCAATATGAAGGTCCTGCCAGCTACGCTCTTACCAAAGAAGAGAAGGAAATCTTCTTTGAAAGCCTGCTCGGTATGAAGGTCCCGTTTGGCTTCTCGTCGAATATAAAGGGAATAATAAATATCGTAGAGAAAAAGTTCCAGAACCTGAAGTGCCATGACTGCCACGTGATTATGATGCAACTTCTTCCGGTTGCATTGAGGGGGCTTCTATCGCAAAATGTTCGATTAGCCATTGTGAAGATATGTGCATTCCTCAATGCAATCTCTAAGAAGGTAATCAATCTAGAAATCCTACCAAGGTTAAAGAGTGATTTGGTGCAATGTCTTGTCAGTTTCGAGCTGGTGTTCCCACCATCCTTCTTCAATATCATGACGCACGTCCTAGTTCATCTAGTCGACGAGATTGGCATTTTGGGCCCCGTATTTCTACACAATACATTCCCCTTTGAGAGGTTCATGGGAGTCTTAAAGAAATATGTGTGTAACTATGGTAGGCCAGAAGGAAGCATCTCCATGGGCCATCAAACATAGGAGGTCATTAGATTTGGTCTCCCTCAATGGTTGACTTCATTCCTGGCCTTAAGCCGTTTGGTCTCCCTCAATCATGGTATGAGGGGAGACTGATTGGGAAACGCATGCTAGGAGCGGACTCAATAATATGTAGGGACAGGCATTCTTGGTCGCAAGCGCACTACACAGTTCTACATAATTCTACCTTGGTGACCCCGTATGTCAATGCACACAAGAATATTCTGCGGTCCAAACACCCGGAGCAGTGTGACAACTCGATTACATGTGAACACATCAGGACTTTTGGTAGTTGGTTGCAAACACATCTCATAGGTAACACCGCTATTGTAGATGAGCTGTACTCGTTGGCAGGGGACCATCTTCGACTGTATTGACTTACAAAGGGTACGAGATAAATGGGAATACATTTTACACGATCGCCCAAGATCAAAAGAGCACCAACCAAAATAGTGGTGTCCTCTTTGATGCAGCAACCAATAGAGAAAATTACACATATTATGGTTACATAGTGGACATATGGGAACTTGACTATAGACATGATTTTAAGGTCCCTTTGTTTCGGTGCAAATGGGTCAATCTGTTGGGAGGCGGGGTACATGTAAACCCGTAGTACGGAATGACAATAGTGGATCTGAACAATCTTGGGTACACAGACGAACCATTCGTCCTAGCCAATGATGTGGCACGGGTTTTCTATGTGAAGGACATATCTACCAAACCGAGAAAAAGAAAAGATAAGGAAGCGAATACATCATACGATGAGCCAAAGAACCACATAGTTCTTTCACTAAAAAGAGACATCATGGGAGTGGAGGGCAAGACACACATGTCTGCAGATTATGAAATGTTTCATGAAATTCCTCCCTTCAAAGTGAAGGCTGACCCAAGCACCCTGTTAAACGATAAAGATTATCCATGGTTACGACGCAATAAGAAAGGGACACACGCGCAAAAAAAGTGAAGACTTTCTCTCCACAACTATTCTGATGATGGTTTTGACCTAGAATATCACTGTAGTTACATGTCAAGAAATGAAATCCCTTTGTAATAGACGTGTTTTCATGTGAAACCCTGATACTTCGAAAGAGATTGTCCATTTTGTACATGAAGTGCATCCAGTTTTTGCCGTAACCCTCTCAACTTTTTAGCACAATCTATGTGGGTGAAATGATGACACCATGCCAACTTTCAACCATTTCAAAGTTCATTTGCATTGCTTCAATTCAAGGTCATTTTAGCTAAAAATAACCATGAAATGCATGAAAAATAGCAAATGAAGTCAGAAAAGGGTTGAAAAGTGATGATGTGGCTTTGAATGGTGCATATTCAATGTAGAAAAAGTCTTGAGTTCAAATAAGTTCAAAAAATGAAATCCCTTTGTAACAGATGAGTTTTCGCCCGAAACCCTGATACTTCGAAAGAGATTGTCCATTTTGTACATGTAGTGCATCCAGTTTTTGCCATAACACTCTCAACTTTTTAGCACATGCTATGTGGGTGAAACAATGATACCATGCCAACTTTCAACCATTTCAGGGTTCATTTGGATTGCTTTTCAATTAAGGGACATTTTAGCTGAAAATAAACCATGAAATGCATGAAAAATAGCAAATGAAGTCAAAAAGGGTTGAAAAGTGATGATGTGCTTTGAATGGTGCATATTCAATGTAGAAAAAGTCTTGAGTTCAAATATGTTTACAAAATTGAAATCCCTTTGTAATAGACGTGTTTTCGTTTGAAACCTTTATACTTTGAAAGAGATTGTCCATTTTGTACACGAAGTGCATCCAGTTTTTGCCATAACCCTCTCAACTTTTTAGCACATGCCATGTGGGTGAAATGATGATACCATGCCAACTTTCAACCATTTTAGAGTTCATTTACATTGCTTTTCAATTCAGGGTCATTTTAGCTAAAAATAAACCATGAAATGCATGAAAATAGCAAACGAAGTTAGAAAAGTGTTGAAAAGTGATGATGTGGCTTTGAATGGTGCATATTCAATGCAAAAAAAGTCTTGAGCTTAAATATATTTAAAAAATTAAAATCCCTTCGTAATAGACGTGTTTTCGTCTAAAACCCTGATACTTCGAAAGAGGTTGTCCATTTTGTACAAGAAGGGCATCCAATTTTTGTCGTAACCCTCTCACCTTTTTAGCACATGCTATGTGGGTGAAATGATGATACCATGCTAACTTTCAACAATTTCAGAGTTCATTTGCATTGTTTTTCAATTCAGGGTTATTTTAGCTCAAAATAAACCATGAAATGCATGAAAAATATCAAATGAAGTCAGAAAACGGTTGAAAAGTGATGATGTGGCTTTGAATGGTGCATATTCAATGCAGAAAAAGTCTAGAGTTCAAATATATTTGAAATATTGAAATCCCTTCGTAATAGACATGTTTTCGTCTGAAAACTTGATACTTCGAAAGAGATTGTCCATTTTATACACAAAGTGCATTCATTTTTGCCGTAACCCTCTCCACTTTTTAGCACATGCTATGTGGGTGAAATGATGATACCATGCCAACTTTCAACCATTACAGAGTTCATTTGCATTGCTTTTCAATTTAGGGTCATTTTAGCTCAAAATTAGTCATGAAATGTATGAAACATTGCAAATGAAGTCAGAAAAGGGTTTAAAAGTGATGATCAAAGATATTAACATAATATGTTTAAAAAATATGTTGAAAAAAGTGACGATCAAAGATATTCAATGCACAAAAAGTCTTGAGTTCAAATATGTTTAAAAAATTGAAATCCCTTCGTAATAGACGTGTTTTTGCCCGATCAAAGTTACTTAACTTAAAATTATGTAAAATTTATCCAACTAAAATTATCAAAGTTATTATTGTTAAAAACTTTAATAGCAAAAAGAATATTCTTAAAGTGAAAATAGATGCACTTATAGGGGAAATTCGACCTAAATTCAAAGTGCTAGTATTATGAATTTAGGACAAATTTCCTGTATAAGAGCATCTATTTTCACTCTGAGAGGAACTTGACATGGCCGAGACGGGCAGGCATATAAACAGGTGTGAGCGCCTCTCACTTGGCGAGGTGGGACTAAACTTATACTGGTGCGAGTGCCTCCCCCTCTGGTCCCGGTTGGTGGCTCGAACCGGGACCAATGCCACCCTTTCGTCTCGGTTCGGGACACCAACCGGGACTAAAGGCCCTTCTTGCACGAATTTGGGTCACCAAAAAGGCCTCTTTAGGCCCGGTTTATATGACCAACCGGGACTAAAGGTCCCCCCTTTAGTCCCGGTTGGTGATACCAACCGGGACTAAAGGTCCATTCTACATAACCCCTTCTCCTTCTTCGTCAATTTCTCCCCCGATGCCACACTTCACTCTACGCCGCCAGACTGCCCAAATTCCGCCCTGACGCCATCGCCGTAACCGCTCCTCGCCGTCTCCCCCGTCGTTCTTTCGCCATTGCCGCTCCTTACTGTCTCCTCCGTCGTCGTCGCTGCTCCTCGCCGTCACCGTCTCCTCCGTCGCTCCGTCGCCATCGCCGGTAAGGCTCCCCCTCCTCTCTGTCCCCGTCGGACCTGCGTGCGCCTCTGCTGCTCGCCCCCGCCCACCACGTGCAGCATCGCCACCGGCCCCGCCTCCGCCCACCGCTGGCTACGCGCGCGTCTTCGGTGACCCTGCAGCGCCGCCCGCGCCCTCGACGTCCGGCGCCCGACGATCTCCCCGCACGCGCGCCTCCGTCGTTCGTGTTGGAAATATGCCCTAGAGGCATTAATAAATTAGTTATTACCATATTTCCTTGTTCATGATAATCGTTTATTATCCATGCTAGAATTGTATTGATCGGAAACTCGGATACATGTGTGGATACATAGACAACACCATGTCCCTTGTATGCCTCTTATGGACTAGCTCATTGATTAAAGATGCCGCCGATCGAACCTCGGGCAAGTAACATACCGAAGAACAAAGGGAACAGCATACGCGATTAACTGAATCCTTGACATAGAGGTTCAACCGATAAAGATCTTCGTAGAATATGCAGGAACCAATATGGGCATCCATGTCCCGCTATTGCTTATTGACCGTAGAGTTGTCTCGGTCATGTCTACATAGTTCTCGAACCCGCAGGGTCTGCACACTTAAGGTTCCGTGACGTTTCGGTAGTATAGAGTTATGTATGGTGGTTACCAAAGGTTGTGAGAGTCCCGGATGAGATCTCGGACGTCACGAGGAGCTCTGGAATGTTCCGAAGGTAAAGATTGATATATAGGAAGTCCTGTTTTGGTCACCGGAAAAGTTTTGGGCTCATCGGTTGGGTACCGGGAGTGCTGGGAGGGTACCGGCGACCATCGGGAGGTGTGTCTCGACCCAAGAGGCTACATGGGCTCTGGGAGGAGGTAAACCAGCCCCTGGTGGTCTGGCCGAAGCCTCCTCTAAGGGCCCATGTGGCTGGAGTGGATTGCAAAGGAAAAAACACAAGGTGGAAAGAGCTTCCAAGTGGGAAGGAGGAGTCCTAATCCTACTAGGATTGGAGGAGGACTCCTCCTCTCCTCCTTGCGCTAAGGGCAAGGGCTGGCACCTTGTGTGCCAAGCCTCCACCCTCTATCCTCCTATATATACTATAGGATTTGTGGGTTTTGGGACACAGAAAACAGCCATGTGCTACCTCTCCTCTAGATCGTAGTTTCTCCTCTAGATCGTTTCAGCGGTGCTTAGGTGAAGCCTTGCTGGAACTGTTCCACCACCATCGCCACCATGCCGTCGTGCTGCCAGAGAACTCACCTACCTCTCCGCTCGTGCTAGATCGGCAGGACCGTGATCAAGACCGCGAGACGATTCGTGATTTGATCACGGGACGGACCGTGATGGGATCACGGGACAGATCATGATCGGATCGCGAGATGGATCGTGATGGGATCGCGGGACGCTCGGCGATTTGGATCGCGAAGACGTTTGACTACATCAACTGCATTTCTTAACGCTTCCTGCTTAGCGATCTACAAGGGTATGTAGAGCCACTCTCCCTCTCGTAGATGCTCATCACCATGGATAGATCTTGTGTGTGTGTAGGAATTTTTTTGTTTCCCATGCACCATAACCCAACAATGGCTTCATGAGCTTGGTCTATGTGTAGATGATATCTCGAGTAGAATGAAAGGAGTTTGTGGGCGTTGATGCTTAGCTTGCTTCCTCCCTTGGTCGTGTTTTGGTTCAGCGGTATTGTGGGATGAAGCGGCCCGGACCAACCTTACTTGTATGCTTATGAGAGACCAGATCCATCGACTGACGTGTAACTTTGTTGCACAAAGATGGTTGTCGGGTGTCAGTTTCTCCTACTTTAGTTGGATTGGATTCGACAAAGGCGGTCCTTGAGAAGGTTGAAAAGCAACTTATGTATCACTGTTGTGGTTTTGCGTAGGTGAGAATTGTTCTTGCTAGATACCTGTAGCAGCAATGTAAAACTTGCAACAACAATTAGAGGACGTCTAACTTGTTTTTGCAGGGTATGTTGTGATGTGATATGGCCAATTACATGATGAGATATATGTGATGTATGAGATGATCATGTATTATATAGAATATCACGACTTGCATGTCGATGAGTACGGCAACCGGCAGGAGCCATAGGGTTGTCTTTAATTATTGTATGACCTGCGTGTCAATCATTAAGCGCTATGTAATGCTTTACTTTATCGCTAAGCGGTAGCAATAGTAGTATAAGCATGGTGGGTGCGACAACCCCGATGGTGACACGTTGATGGAGATCATGGTGTCATGCCGGTGACAATGGAGATCATGTCGGTGTTTTAAGGATAGAGATCAAAAGCACAAGTTCATGGCCATATCATGTCACTTATGATTTGCATGTGATGTTAATCCTTTCATGCACCTTATTTTGCTTAGGACGACGGTAGCATCATAAGGTGATCCCTCACTAAAATTTCGAGATCAATTGTGTTCTCCCCGAGTGTGCTCCGTTGCGAAAGTTCGTCATGTCGAGACACTACGTGATGATAGGTTGTGATAGACTCTATGTTCACATACAACGGGTGCAAGCTAGTGTTGCACGTGCAGAACACTCGGGTTAAACTTGACGAGCCTAGCATGTACAAACATGGCCTCGGAACACAAGAGACCGAAAGGTCGAACATGAGTCATATAGTAGATATGATCAACATGATGATGTTCACCATTGAAACCACCTCAACTCACGTGATGATCGGACTTGAGTTGGTGAATTTGGATCATGTATCACTCGAATGACCAGAGGGATGTCAATTTGAGTGGGAGTTCTTAGGTAATACGATTAATTGAACTCATTATCATGAACATAGTCAGTAGTGTCTTTGCTAATTATGTCATAGATTACTAGCTCATGCTGTAGCTCCCTTGAATTTTTATATGTTCCTACAGAAATAGAGTTGAAAGATGATGGTAGCAATATTGCGGACTAGGTCCGTGATCTAAGGATTTTTCTCATTGCTGCATAGAAGGCTTATGTTCTTAATGCATCGCTCGGTGCGCCACCCCTCTAGCGTCATCTATAGATGTTGTGAACATCTGACAGGCGCGTTCCGATGACTACTTGATAGTTGTGCATCATGCATTACAGCTTAGAATTGAGGCTCCAAAATGTTTTGAACGTCATGGAACATATGAGATGTTCTAAGATCTGAAATTGGGATCTCAGGCTCGTGCCCGTGTTGTGAGATATGAGATCTCCAACAAGATTGTTTGCCTGCAGGATGAAGGAGAATAGCTCAATCGTTGAGCATGTGCTCAGATTGGCTGGGTGCTACAATTGCTTGAATCGAGTGGGAGTTGATCTTCCAGATAAGAAAGTGATTGATATAGTTTTCCAAGTCAGTGTCACTAAGCTACTAGAGCTTCGTGATGAACTGTAAAATGTCGGGGATGGAAACAATGATCCCTGAGCTGTTCACGATGTTTGACACCCTGAAGGTAGAAATCAAGAAGGAGAATCAAGTGTTGATGGTTAATAAAACCACTAGTTTCGAGAAGGGCGACGGCAAGGAGGGAAACTTCATGGATGGCAAGTCAGTTGCTGCTCCAATGAAGCAACCCAAAGTTGAACCCATACCCGAGACTAAGTGCTTCTATTATGAGGAGACCGGTCGCTGAAGCGGAACAACCCTGGATACGTGGTAGTTAAGAAGGCTGCCAACGTCGACAGAAGTATATTTGATATATGTGTTATTGATGTGTACCTTGCTAGTACTCCTAGTAGCACCTGGGTATTGGATACTGGTTCGATTGCTAAATGTTAATAAATCGAAATAAAAGCTACGAAATAAACGGAGACTAGCTAAGGGTGAGGTGACGATGTGTGTTGGAAAAAATTCCAAGGTTGATGTGATCAACATCGCACGCTCTCTCTACCTTTGGGATTAGTGACGAACCTAAATAAATGTTATTTGGTGTTTGTGTTGAGCATGAACGTGATTAGATCTTGTTTATTGCAATATGGTTATTCATTTGAGTGAGAGAATAACGGTTATTCTATTTACATGAATAATACCTTCAATGGTCATGCACCCAATGAGAATGGTTTGTTGAATCTTGATCGTAGTAATACACATGTTCATAACATTGATACCAAAGGATGCAAAGTTAATAATGATAGTACCACTTACCTGTGGCACTACCGCTAAATGTCATATTGGTATATCGCATGAATAAACTCCATGCTGATGGATCTTTGGACTCATTCGGTTTCGAATCGGTTGAGAAATGCGGACCATGCCTCTTGGGCAAGATGACTAAAGACCCCGTTTTCAGTTTGATGGAGCGGGCTAGTAACTTATTGGAAATAATACATGTTGATGTATGCGATCCAATGAGTGTTGTAGCGTGAGGTGGATATCGTTATTTTCTTACCTTCACTGATGATTTGAGTAGATATAGTGTATATTTACTTAATGAAACACAAGTCGAATTGTTTGAAAAGTTCAAGCAAAATCAGACTGAAGTTTGAGGTCATCGTGACAAGAAGATAAAATGTCTACGATATGATGGTGGAGGTGAACATCTGAGTAATGAGTTTGTTATAGAACTTAAGACAATGTGAAAGTTGTTTCACACATCACGCCACCTGGAACACCATAGTGTGATGGTGTGTCCGAACATCATAGTCATGCTCTATTGATAAGGTGCGTACTATGATGTCTCTTATCGTTTTGCCACTATCGTTTTGGGGTTATGCATTAGAGACAACATTCACTTTAAAAATTGCACCATCTAAATCCATTGAGATGACACCATATGATTTGGCAGACAACTAAGTTGTCATTTCTTAGAGTTTGGGAATGCGACACTTATGTCTGATAAGCTCGAACCCAAAGCGGAAAAATGCATCTTCATAGAATACCCTAAGAACAATTGGGTATACCTTCTATCTCAGATCCGAGTACAAAGTGTTTGTTGCTAAAGCGGGTCCTTTCTCAAGAAAGAGTTTCTCTCGAAAGAATTGAGTGGGAGGAAGATAGAACTTGATGAGGTTGTTGAATCTTTGTTTCAGCCATAGAGTAATGCAGCACAGAAAGAAGTTTCTGTGGAGCCTACGTCAGTTGAAGAGGAAGTTAATGATGAGGATCATGAAGCTTCGGATCAAGTTACTATTGTCGGAAATATGCCCTAGAGGCAATAATAAAATAGTTATTATTATATTTCCTTGTTCATGATAATCGTTTATTATTCATGCTATAAATGTATTGAATGGAAACACGTTGCATGTGTGGATACATAAACACAACTATGTCCCTAGTATGCCTCTAGTAGACTAGCTCGTTGATCAAAGATGGTCAAGGTTTCCTAGCCACTGACATGAGATGTCATTTGATAACGGGATCACATCATTAGGAGAATGATGGGATGGACAAGACGCAAACTATAAACGTAGCATATGATCGTGTCAGTTTATTGCTACGGTTTTCTGCATGTCAAGTATATGTTCCTATGACCAAGAGATCATGCAACTCACGGACACCAGAGGAGTGACTTGTGTGTATCAAATGTCGCAACGCAACTGGGTGACTATAAAGGTACTCTACAGGTATCTTCGAGGGTGTCTACTGGATTGGCATGGATCAACACTAGGATTTGTTACTTCGTGTGACGGAGAGGTATCTCAGGGCCCACTCGGTAATACAACATCACAATAAGCCTTGCAAGCAATGTGACTAAGTGTTGGTCATGGGATCTTGTGTTACGGAACGAGTAAAGAGACTTGTCGGTAACGAGGTTGAACTACGTATACAGATACCGACGATCAAATCTCGGCAAGTAACATACCGATAAACAAAGGGAACATTATACGAGATTGACTGAATCCTTGACATAGAGGTTCAACCGATAAAGATATTTGTAGAATATGTAGGAACCAATATGGGCATCCAGGTCCCGCTATCGGTTATTGACTGTAGAGGTGTCTCGGTCATGTCTACATAGTTCTTGAACCCGCAGGGTCTGCACACTTAAGGTTCGGTGACCTTTCGGTAGTATAGAGTTATGTATGGTGGTGACCGAAGGTTGTTAGGAGTCCTGGATGAGATCTCGGACGTCACGAGAAGCTCCGGAATGGTCCAACGTTAAATATTGATATATAGGAAGTCCTATTTTGGTCACCGGAAAGGTTTCGGGCTCATCGGTAGTGTACCGGGGGACCATCGGGAGGGGTGTTTCGTCCCAAGAGGCTACATGGTCTGTGGGAGGATGAATACCAGCCCTTTGTGGGATGGTGGAAGTCATACAAAAGGCCCATGAGGCTGGGAAGAAAATCCCAAAGAGAAAAAGGTGGAAAAATTAAAAAGGCTAAATAAGGAAGGAGTCCTAGTCCTACTAGGATTGGAGGAGGATTCCTCCTCTCCTCCTTGTGCGCCAAGATCAAGGTGCTGGCCCCTTGTGCTCCATCCTCCTCCTCTCTTCCTCTTATATATACTAGAGGTTTTAGGGTTTTTGCACTAGTTTGTTCAGCCACGTGCTACCCTCTCCTCTAGTGCATAGTTTCTCCTCTAGATCGGTTTTCTATAGTGCTTAGGCGAAGCCCTGCCGGAATAGCTCCACCACCATCGCCGCAACGCCGTCGCGCTGCCGGAAAACTCTTCTACCTCTCCGCTACCTCTAGCTGGATCAAGAAGGCGGAGATCGTCATCGAGTTGTACGTGTGCTGAACGCGGAGGTGTCGTTCGTTCGGTGCTAGATCAGAAGGACCGTGATCAAGATCGCGAGACGATTCGTGATTGGATCGTGGGACGGATCGTGATTGGATCATAGGACGGATCGTGATTAGATTGCGGGGCGGATCGTGATTAGATCGCGGGACGCTCGGCGATTAGGATCGCGAAGACGTTCGACTACACCAACCGCGTTTCTTAACGCTTCCCGCTTAGCGATCTACAAGGGTACATAGATCCTCTCTCCCTCTCGTAGATGCTCATCACCATGGATAGATCTTGCGTGTGCATAGGAAATTTTTTGTTTCCCATGCAACGTTCCCCAACAGTGGCATCATGAGCCAGGTCTATGTGTAGATAAGATCTCGAGTAGAACACAAAGAGCTTGTGGGTGTTGATGCTTAGATTGCTTCCTCGCTTGGTCGTGTTTTGGTTCAGTTGTATTGTGGGATGAAGCGGCCCGGAGCAACATTACTCGTACGCTTATGAGAGACCGGTTCCATTGACTGACGTGTGACTTTGTTGCACAAAGATGGCTTGGGGGTGTCTGTCTCTCCTACTTTAGTTGGATCGGATTCGACAAAGGCAGTCCTTGAGAAGGTTGAGAAGCAACTTATGTATCACCGTTGTGGTTTTGCATAGGTGAGAATCGTTCTTGCTAGATACCCGTAGCAGCCACGTAAAACTTGCAACAACAATTAGAGGACGGCTAACTTGTTTTTGCAGGGTATGTTGTGATGTGATATGGCCAATTACATGAGGAAATATATGTGATGTATGAGATGATCATGTGTTGTATAGAATATCACGACTTACATGTCGATGAGTATGGCAACCGTCAGGAGCCATAGGGTTGTCTTTAGTTATTGTATGACATGTGTGTCAATCATTAAGCGCTATGTAATGTTTTACTTTATCGCTAAATGGTAGCTATAGTAGTATGAGCATGACGGGCATGACAACCTCGATGGATACACGTTGATGGAGATCAAGATGATGGAGATCATGGTGTCATGCCGGTGACGATGGAGATCATGCCGGTGCTTTCAAGATGGAGATCAGAAGCACAAGTTCATGGCCATATCATGTCACTTATGATTTGCATGTGATGCTAATCCTTTTATGCTCCTTGTTTTGCTTAGGAAGATGGTAGCATTATAAGGTGATACCTCACTTAAATTTCAAGATAAATTGTGTTCTCCCCGAGTGTGCACCATTGCGAAAGTTCGTCATGTCGAGACACCACGTGATGATCGGGTGTGATAGACTCTACGTTCACATACAACGGATGCAAGCCAGTGTTGCACATGCAGAACACTCGGGTTACACTTGACGAGCCTAGCATGTACAGACATGGCCTCGGAACACAAGAGACCGAAAGGTCGAACATGAGTCATATAGTAGATATGATCAACATGATGATGTTCACCATTGAAACCACCTCAACTCACGTGATGATCGGACTTGAGTTGGTGAATTTGGATCATGTATCACTCAAATGACCAGCGGGATGTTAATTTGAGTGGGAGTTCTTAGGTAATATGATTAATTGAAGTCATTATGATGAACATAGTCAAAGTGTGTGTGCAAATTATGTTGTAGATTACTAGCTCACGCGGTAGCTCCCTTGAATTTTTATATGTTCCTAGAGAAAAAGAGTTGAAAGATGATGGTAGCAATATTGCGGACTCGTTCCGTGTTCTGAGGATTGTCCTCATTGCTGCATAGAAGGCTTATGTCCTTAATGCACCGCTCGGTGCGCCATCCCCTCTAGCATCGTTTGTAGATGTTGTGAACATCTGACAGGCACGTTCCGATGACTACTTGATAGTTTAGTGCGTCATGCATTACGGCTTAGAATTGAGGCTCCAAAAATGTTTGGAACGTCACGGAACATATGAGATGTTCTAAGAGCTGAAATTGTGATCTCAGGCTCGTGCCCGTGTTGTGAGATATAAGATCTCCAACAAGATTCTTTGCCTGCAAGATGAAGGAGCATAGCTCAATCGTTGAGCATGTGCTCAGATTGTCTGAGTACTACAATCGCTTGAATCGAGTGGGAGTTGATCTTCCAGATAAGATAGTGATTGATATAGTTCTCCAAGTCACTCTCACTAGGCTACTAGAGCTTCGTGATGAACTATGAAATTCCAGGGATAGAAATAATGATCCCTGAGCTATTTGCGATGTTCGACACCGCAAAGGTAGAAATCAAGAAGGAGCATCAAGTGTTGATGGTTAGGAAAACCACTAGTTTCGAGAAGGGAAAGGGCAAGGAGGGAAACTTCATGGACGGCAAGTCAGTTGCTGCTCTAGTGAAGCAACCCAAAGTTGAACCCAAACCCGGGACTAAGTGCTTCTATTATGAGGAGAAAGGTCGTTGAAGCGAAACAACCCTAGATACTTGGTAGATAAGAAGGCTAGCAACGTCGACAGAAATATATTTGATATACGTGTTAGCGATGTGTACCTTGCCGGTACACCTAGTAGCACCTGGGTATTGGATACCGGTTTAGTTGCTAAATGTTAGTAACTTGAAAGAAAAGCTACAGAATAAACAGAGACTAACTAAGGTTGAGGTGACGATGTGTGTTGGAAATGTTTCCAAGGTTGATGTGATCAACATCGCACGCTCTCTCTACCTTCAGGATTAGTGACGAACCTAAATAAATGTTATTTGGTGTTTGCGTTGAGCATGAACGTGATTAGATCGTGTTTATTGCAATACGGTTATTCATTTAAGTTAGAGAATAATGGTTATTATGTTTACATGGATAATACCTTCAATGGTCGTGCACCCAATGAATGCTTTGTTGTATCTTGATCGTAGTAGTACACATGTTCATAACATAGAGGCCAAAAGATACAAAGTTAATAATGATAGTACCACATACTTGTGGCACTGCGGCTGAATGTCATATTGGTGTAAAGCGCATGAATAAACTCCATGCCGATGGATTTTTGGGCTCATTCGATTTTGAATCTGTTGAGTTTTGCGTGCCATGCCTCGTGGGCAAGATGACTAAAACCCCTTTTCAATATGATAGAGCGGGGCAAGTAACTTATTGGAAATGATACATGTTGATGTATACGGTTCAATGAGTGTTGTAGCATGCAGTGGATATCGTTGTTATCTTACCTTCACTCATGATTTGAGTAGATATAGTGTATATTTACTTAATGAAACACAAATCTGAGTCATTTGAAAGAGTTCAAACAAATTCAGAGTGAAGTTTAAGATCATCGTGACAAGAAGATAAAAATGTCTATGATATGATCGTGGAGGTGAATATCTGAATTACGAGTTTGGCATACAACTTTAGACAATGTGGAAGTTGTTTCACAACTCATGCCACCTCGAACATCATTATGTATGGTGTGTCCGAACGTCGTAGTCGTGATCTATTGGATATGGTGCGAATTATGATGTCTCTTATCAGTTTTCCACTATCATTTTTGGGTTATGCATCAGAGACAACTACATTCACTTTAAATAGGGCACCATCTAAATCCGTTGAGATGACACCATATGGTTTGATAGAAACCTAAAGCTGTCATTTCTTAATGTTTGGGGCTGTGACGCTTAAGTGAGTAAGGTTTTCACCTAAAGAGCTCGAACCCAAAGCGGACAAATGCATCTTCATAGAATACCCTAAGAATAGTTGGGTATACCTTCTATTTCAGATCCGAGCACAAAATGTTTGTTACTAAAACGGTTCCTTTCTCGAGAAAGAGTTTCTCTTGAAAGAGTTGAGTGGGAGGAAGATAGAACTTGATGAGGTTGTTGAACCTTTGTTCAACTAGAGAGTACCGCAACGCAGAAAATTGTTTCTATGGAGCCTACGTTAGTTGAAGAGGAAGTTAATGATGATGATCATGAAGCTTCGGATCAAGTTACTATTAAACCTCGTAGGTCGACAAGGGCGCGTACTGCTCCTCAGTGCTACGATGACCATGTCTTGGAGGTCATGTTGTTGGACAACGATGAACCTACGAGCTATGAGAAGCGAGGATGGGCCCGGATTCCGACAAATGGTTAGAGGCCTTAAATCCGAGAAAGGATCCATGTATGAAAACCAAGTATACACTTTGGTAGACTTGCTCGTTGGATGATAGGTCGTTGAGTACAAATGGATCTTTAAGATGAAGACAGACGTTGAAGGTGAATATCACCATTAATAAAGCTCGACTTGTCGCAAAGAAGTTTTCACCAAGTTCAAGGAGTTGACTATGATGAGACTTTCTCACTCGTAGCGATGCTAAAGTCTGTTGGAATTATGTTAGCAGTTGTTGCGATTTTCATATTATGAAATCTGGTAGATGGATGTCAAAACATCGATTCCTTCCTTGAGGAAAGGTCGTATGAGATACAACCAGAGGGTTTTGTGAGTCCCAAGGATGCTAAAAGGTGAGCAAGCTTCAGTGATCCTTCTATGGACTGAAGCAAGTATCTCGGAGTTGGAATATACACTTTGATGAGGCGATCAAAGTTTTTGAGTCTATACAAAGTTTATGAGAAACTTGTATTTACAATAAAGTGAGTGGGAGCACTATCGAGTTTCTGATAAGCATATGTGGTTGACATATTGTTGATCAGAAATGATGTAGAATTTCTGGAAAGCATAAAGGGTTGTTTGAAAAGAGTTTTTCAAAGGAAGACCTGGATAAAGCTACATAATGGTTGAGCATCAAGTTCTATAGAGATAGACCAAGATGCTTGATGAGACTTTCAATGAGTACATACCTTGACAAGATTTTGAAAGAGTTCAAAATGGACCAGTCAGAGAGAAGTGTTCTCGCCTGCTTTGTAAGGTGTGAAGTTAAGTGAGACTCAAAGCTCGACCACGGCAGAAGAAAGAGAAAGGACGAACATCGTGCCCTATGCCTTAGCCATAGGCTCTGTATAGTATGCCATGTTGTGTACCGCACCGGTGTGTGCCTTGCCATGAGTCCGTCAAGGGGTACAAGAGTGATCCAGGAGTGGATCACTAGACAGCGGTCAAAATTATCCTTAGTAACTAAAAGATTAAGGAAATGTTTCTCGATTATGGAGATGATAAAGAGTTCTTTGTAAAGAGTTACGTCGATGCAAGCTTTAACACCAATCCAGATGACTCTTAGTAGCAATTCGGATACGTATAGTGGAGCAGCCATTTGGAATAGCTCCAAATGGAGTGTGGTAGCAGTGTCTACAGTAAGACATAGAGATTTGCGAAGTACACACGGATCTGTATGTCACAGCCCCGTTGACTAAAGAGACCTCTCTCACATGCAAAGCATGATCGAGCCCCAGAACTCATTGGGTGTTAGATTCATAACAATGTGAATCACATGGTGATGTGAACTAGATTATTGACTCTAGTGCAAGTGGGAGACTGTTGGAAATATGCCCTAGAGGGAATAATAAAATAGTTATTATTATATTTCCCTGTTCATGATAATTGTTTATTATCCATGCTATATTTGTATTGAATGGAAACACGTTGCATGTGTGGATACATAGACACAACTATGTCCCTAGTATGCCTCTAGTAGACTAGCTCGTTGATCAAAGATGGTCAAGGTTTCCTAGCCATTGACATGAGATGTCATTTGATAACGGGATCACATCGTTAGGAGAATGATGGGATGGACAAGACCCAAACTATAAACGTAGCATATGATCGTGTCATTTTATTGCTACGGTTTTCTGCATGTCAAGTATATGTTCCTATGACCATGAGATCATGCAACTCACGGACACCAGAGGAGCGCCTTGTGTGTATCAAAGGTCGCAACGTAACTGGGTGACTATAAAGGTACTCTACAGGTATCTCCGAGGGTGTCTGCTGGGTTGGCATGGATTGATACTGGGATTTGTTACTTCGTGTGACGGAGAGGTATCTCAGGGCCCACTCGGTAATACAACATCACAATAAGCCTTGCATGCAATGTGACTAAGTGTTGGTCACGGGTTCTTGTGTTACGGAACGAGTAAAGAGACTTGCCGGTAACGAGGTTGAACTAGGTATACAGATACCGACGATCGAATCTCGGGCAAGTAACATACCGATAAACAAAGGGAACATTATACGTGATTGACTGAATCATTGACATAGAGGTTCGACCAATAAAGATCTTCGTAGAATATGTAGGAACCAATATGGGCATCTAGGTCTCTCTATTGGTTATTGACTGTAGAGGTGTCTCGGTCATGTCTACATAGTTCTCGAACCCACAGGGTCAGCACACTTAAGGTTCGGTGACATTTCGGTAGTATAGAGTTATGTATGGTGGTGACCGAAGGTTGTGAGGAGTCTCGGATGAGATCCCGGACATCGCGAAGAGCTCCGGAATGGTCCAGAGGTAAATATTGATATATAGGAAGTCCTATTTTGGTCACCGGAAAGGTTTCGGGCTCATTGGTACTGTATCGGGAGTGCCGGTAGTGTACTGGGGGACCATCGGGAGGGGTGTTTCGACCCAAGAGGCTACATGGGATGTGGGAGGATGAATACTATCCCTTTGTGGTCTGGTGGAAGTCCCACAAAAGGCCCATGAGGCTGGGAAGAAAAGCCCAAAGAGAAAAAGGTGGCATAAGGCAAAAAGGCTAAATAAGGAAGGAGTCCTAGTCCTACTAGGATTGGAGGAGGATTCCTCCTCTCCTCCTTGTGTGCCAAGATCAAGGGTTTGGCCCCTTGTGCGCCAGCCTCCTCCTCTCTTCCCATTATATATACTAGAGGTCTTAGGATTTTTGCACTAGGTTTTTCAGCCACGTGCTACCCTCTCCTCTAGTGCATAGTTTCTCTTCTAGATCGGTTTTCTGCAGTGCTTAGGCGAAGCCCTGCCAGAATAGCTCCACCACCATCGCCGCAACGCCGTCGCGCTGCCAGATAACTCTTCTACCTCTCCGCTCCCTCTTGCTGGATCAAGAAGGCGGAGATCGTCATCGAGTTGTACGTGTGCTGAACGCGGAGGTGCCGTCCGTTCGGTGCTAGATTGGAAGGACCGTGATCAAGATCACGAGACAATTCGTGATTGGATCGCGGGACGGATCGTGATGAGATCGCGGGACGGATCATGATTGGATTGTAGGACGGATCATAATGGGATCGCGGGACGCTCGGCGATTTGGACCGTGAAGACGTTCGACTACATCAACCGCGTTTCTTAACGCTTCCCGCTTAGCGATCTACAAGGGTACGTAGATCAACTCTCCCTCTCGTAGATGCTCATCACTATGGATAGATCTTGCGTGTGCGTAGGAAAGTTTTTGTTTCCCATGCAACGTTCGCCAACAACTATCGAACCTCGTAGGTCGACAAGGACGCGTACTACTCCTGAGTGGTATGGCAACCCTGTCTTAGAGGTCATGTTGTTTGACAACGATAAACCTACGAACTATGGAGAAGCAATGATGGTCCCGGATTCCGACAAATGGTTAGAGGCCATGAAATCCTAGAAAGGATCCATGTTTGAAAACCAAGTATAGACTTTGGTAGACTTTCTTGTTGGACGGCAGGTCGTTGAGTACAAATGGATCTTTAAGATGAAGACAATCGCTGATGGTGAATGTCACTATTTATAAAGCTCGACTTGTCGCAAAGAAGTTTCTGCCAAGTTCAAGGAGTTGACTACGATGAGACTTTCTCACTCGTAGCGATGCTAAAGTCTGTTGGAATTATGTTATCAGTTGTTGCGTTTTTCAATTATGAAATCTGGCAGATGGATGTCAAAACATCGATTCCTTCCTTGAGGAAAGGTTGTATGAGATAGAACCAGAAGATTTTGTCAGTCCTAAGGATGCTAAAAGGTGTGCAAGCTTCAGTGATCCTTCTATGGACTAAAGCAAGCATCTCAGAGTTGGAATATACGCTTTGATGAGGTGATCAAAGTTTTCTAGTCTATGCAAAGTTTATGAGAAACTTGTATTTGCAATAAAGTGAGTGGGAGCACTATAGAGTTTCTGATAAGCATATGTGGATGACATATTGTTGATCAGAAATGATGTAGAATTTCTGGAAAGCATAAAGGGTTGTTTGAAAAGACTTTTCCAAAGGAAGACCTGGATAAAGCTACTTAATTGTTGGGCACCGAGATCTATAGAGATAGATCAAGACGTCTGATAAGACTTTCAATGAGTACATACCTTGAAAAGATTTTGAATGAGTTCAAAATGGATCAGTCAAAGAAAGAGTTCTTGCCTGATTTGTAAGGTGTGAAGTTGAGTGAGACTCAAAGCTCGACCACGGTAGAAGAAAGAGAAAGGACGAACGTCGTCCCCTATGCCTTAGCCATAGGCTCTATATAGTATGCCATGCTGTGTACCGCGCCTGTGTGTGCCTTGCCATAAGTCTGTCAAGGGGTACAAGAGTAATCCAGGAGTGGATTACTGGACAGTGGTCAATATTATCCTTAGTAACCAGATGACTAAGGAGATGTTTCTCGATTATGGAGGTGATAAAGAGTTCGTCGTATAGAGTTACGTTGATGCAAGATTTAACACCAATCCCGATGACTCTTAGTAGCAATCCGGATACGTATAGTGGAGCAGCCATTTGGAATAGCTACAAGTGAAGTGTGGTACCAGTGTCTACAGTAAGACATAGAGATTTGCAAAGTACACACGGATCTGAATGTCGTAGACCCGTTGACTAAAAGGCCTCTCTCACATGCAAAGCATGATCGAGCCCTAGAACTCATTGGGTGTTAGATTCATAACAATGCGAATCACATGGTGATGTGAACTAGATTATTGACTCTAGTGCAAGTGGGAGACTGTTGGAAATATGCCCTAGATGCAATAATAAATTAGTTATTATCATATTTCCTTGTTCATGATAATCGTTTATTATCAATGCTAGAATTGTATTGATCGGAAACTCGGATACATGTGTGGATACATAGACAACACCATGTCCCTTGTATGCCTCTTATGGACTAGCTCGTTGATTAAAGATGGTTAAGGTTTCCTAGGCATGGACATCGGATGTCATTTGATAATGGGATCACATCATTAGGAGAATGATGTGATGGACAAGACCCAAACTATAAACATAGCATATGATCGTGTCAGTTTATTGTTATAGTTTTCTGCATGTCAAGTATCTGTTCCTATGACCATGAGATCATGCAACTCACTAACATCGGAGGAGTACCTTGTCTATATCAAACGTTGCAACGTAACTGGGTGACTATAAAGGTGCTCTGTAGGTATCTCCGAGGGTGTCTATTAGTTGGCATGGATCAAGACTGGGATTTGTTACTCCGTGTGATGGAGAGGTATCTCAAGGCCCACTCGGTAATACAACATCACAACAAGCCTTGCAAGCAATGTGACTAAGTGTTAGCCATGGGATCTTGTATTATAGAATGAGTAAAAGAGACTTGCCAGTAACGAGATTGAACTAGGTATGGAGATGTCAGACGATTGAACCTCGGGCAAGTAACATACCGAAGAACAAAGGGAACATCATATGGGATTAACTGAATCCTTGACATAGAGGTTCAACCGATAAAGATCTTCGTAGAATATGTAGGAACCAATATGGGCATCCAGGTCCCGCTATTGGTTATTGACCGTAGAGATGTCTCGGTCATGTCTACATTGTTCTTGAACCCGCAGGGTCTGCACACTTAAGGTTCGGTGACGTTTCGGTAGTATAGAGTTAGGTATGATGGTGATCGAAGGTTGTTCGGAGTCCCGGATGAGATCTCAGACATCGCGAGGATCTCCAGAATGTTCCGGAGGTAAATATTTATATATAGGAAGTCATGTTTTGGTCACCGGAAAAGTTTCGGGCTCATCGATAGTGTACCGGGAGTGCTAGGAGGGTACCAGGGACCATCGGGAGGTGTGTCTCGACCCAAGAGGCTACATGGGCTCTGGGAGGAGGTAAACCAGCCCCTGGTGGGCTCGCTGAAGCCTCCTCTAAGGGCCCATGCGGCTGGAGTGGATTGGGAAGGGAAAAAACACAAGGTGGAAAGAGTTTCGAAGTGGGAAGGAGGAGTCCTAATCCTACTAGGATTGGAGGAGGACTCCTCCTCTCCTCCTTGCGCCAAGGGCAAGGGCTGGATCCTTGTGCGCTAAGCCTCCTCCCTCCCTCCTCCTATATATACTAAAGGTTTTGAGGGTTTTGGGGCACAGAAAACAGCCATGTGCTACCTCTCCTCTAGATCGTAGTTTCTCCTCTAGATCGTTTCAACGGTGCTTAGGCGAAGCCTTGCTGGAACTGTTCAACCACCATCGCCGCCACGCCATCGCGCTGCCGGAGAACTCACCTACCTCTCCACTCCCTCTTGATGGATCAAGAAGGCGGAGATCGTCATCGAGTTGTACGTGTGCTGAACGTGGAGGTGTCATCCGTTCGGCGCTAGATCAGAAGGACCGTGATTAAGATCGCGAGACGATTCGTGATTTGATCGCGGGACGGATCGTGGGACGTATTGTGATCGGATCGCGAGATGGATCGTGATGGGATTGCAGGATGCTAAGCGATTTGGATCGTGAAGACGTTCAACTACATCAACCGCATTTCTTAACGCTTCCTGCTTAGCGATCCACAAGGGTATGTAGATCCACTCTCCCTCTCGTAGATGCTCATCACCATGGATAGATCTTGCATTTGCGTAGGAATTTTTTTGTTTCCCATGCACCATAACCCAATAGTTCGCCCGCGCCCACCGCACGCTGCACCGCCACCTGCCCCGCCTCCGCCCCACAGCACCACCGCTGGCCCCGCGCGTGTCTCCGGCGACCCAGCAGTGCCGCCTGCACCCTCGATGTCCGGCGCCCGACGATCTCCCTTATAATTATTTTAGTGAATTTAGTTGTTTTAGTTGTTTTAGGATATACAACAGCGATAGTTAATTTAGTTGTTTTTAATTGTTTTTATTGTTTAGATGTTTAGTTATTTTTATCGTCGCTCGTCGGTGACGCGATATCGAGGAGTCCCCGACGATCGTCGGTGAGGGAGAGTACCCCCCGACGATCGTTTGTGAGGGAGAGTCCCCGGCGATATCGAGGAGTCCCCGACGATCGTCGGTGATGCGATATAATGATTAATTAGATGTTTAAATGTTTAGTTGCATAGCATAGCCGTTGAGTCGATGATGCCCAGCCAGCATCCTCGTTGTCGACTCAGTGGCAACCACCTGCTTGAGAGGCACCATGTCCGGGACTGGGCTCCGCCGGGCTGGCACTGGGAGGTGTTGCCTTTCGGGGCGTCCAGCTTGGTGAGGAATCATGGTACCATCGTCGACCCGGAGGTTCTTTGGTGGGGGTCGCGTGGACCAATGTCGATGTAGAGGGAGCCAGCCCCCGTAGAGGTGGTACGTTGTCGTGTCAGGGAGGAGGACGAGCATGTCCGACGCTACATGGCTGCGTTGGACGCCAGGTTCTCCAATACCTGGCAGGTTCTTCGGGGATCTCACCCGAGCTATGATCCTGTCATAGTTCCTCCTCTTTAGGTGTCCACCGCCTATGCTGCTAGACGTCAACTACATCTGTATTCATGATATTGTATAATAATATTCAGGATGTATTAGTGATAATATTCGATGATGTATTAGTGATACTATTCGATGATATATTAGTGATATTATATGATCGTATTGTTGCATTGCCTTGTATTGATTTGCATATCTCATGTTTGTATATTGCCCTGTTGTAATATTTGCAGAAACTATGGATCACAGAGACATAGAACAAGAAGACCTGTTGGGGGATATAATCCGAGCCAGAGGTGATCCCTTGTCGTATCTCAACGCCACCAATGGTCAGGAAGGAGAGGATGACGGCTCCGGTGATCCAACAATGGAGGAGGCAAGAGATCATGACGGCTCCGGTGACCGAATGGCAGAGGAAGGAGATCATGATCACGGCTTCGGTGACCGAATGGTGGAGGAAGGAGATCATGATCACGACTCTGGTGACCGAGCGTAGGAAGGATCCTCAACTGTTGCAAAGTCCGGCATGGTAAGGAGACGAGGCCTGAAGAAAAGGATGCACCAGGATGAAAGGTTTACGATCATAGAAGTGGCCAACGATGGCGAACTGATTGCTCCCAAGCGGACCAAGGACGCATTTGTACATCAGTGTGGAATTGTTGTTAGTTACTATGTCTCAATCAGCACCCAGCAATGGAATAAGAATAATAAGGATCATGATGTTTCTTATGTCCATGATAGTCACAAAGATGATCTTTGGACTAAGTTGATGACAGATTTCAGCCTACCGCTAGAGGAAGATCTGAATAACCCAGATTTAGAGCGAAAGATCAAGGTGTGGGATCTTAAGAAGATGGCAGAACTATTCAGGAACTGGAAGAAAAAGTTGAACACAAAATTTGTCAGGAAAGATGAGACTCTGGAATTCAAAGGTCGATACGAGAAGAGAAGAGATCAATGGCCCGAATTTGTGGCCTACAAGAAATCAGAGAAGAGTAAGAAAATGTCACTAACAAACAAGAAAAATGCTGCAGAGAAGAAGTATCACCATCACACGGGGTCAGATGGCTACTACAAAGCCCGGTCGTTGTGGGACAAAGCTGAGCAAGACATGCTTGCTAAGAGTGTCCACCCAGAGACATTGCACTAGCCAGATCGTTCAAGGACTTGGTTCTTCGGTTTTGGGGGAACTTTGGACCTAGAAATAGGGAAGTGTGTTTGGACGGACGCGCAACTTGCAATACCCTTCTGGAAGCTTCAGGCGACAATCAAGGCAGTGCAGGAAGGGACGTTAATTCCCGACAGTGATAAGGACAGGCTGACACAGGCCCTCGGGAATCCTGAACACCCTGGACGAGCACGAGACACATCAGGATTCGTTCCGTGGAAGCATGGGTTTCTCGACAGGCGGTGGTTATAGAAGCCAAGAGAGAAAGAGGAAACAGGAAGCAAGAGAAATGCAGAAGCTCAGTGCAAGATTAGCAAAACTAGAGAAACTTGAAAGCCAACCACCTGAGCGGCACGAAGATCCTTCCTTCGACGACGCCCTAGAAGCTACCCCACCATCTCAGCGGAGAAGCAGCATGGCTTCCATGGAGCTTGTTCAGCCTGGTTTCACGGCTCCTCGCTACCCCGTGGATAGTATCACGGAGGCTGAACATTGCGAGCTAATGACGAAATGCTAGAACTTGACCTACAAGGCGGCGGTCGGCTCTGTTCTACCTCCTCGAGCTGAGGGAACTTTCCATTGTCGTCCGATTCCACACGGCTATGTTGTTGTGACGGTGGATGAACTAATGGATGGATTTGAGGGGTTGGAGCTTGACAACCCTACAGGTGAAGAGGATATTGTTCTTCTGGAATATGCTTTGAGGAGTACCTGTCTATGGAGAAAGGAGTACATCAAGCTTCCAAACTGGAAGCCTCATCAGACTCAGCCTCCTCCGACGTGTCAAGACACTCCTCCTCCTCCTCTGGCATGTCAGGGCACTCCGCCTCCTCCTTCTCCTCCTTCAGCGCGTCAGGCCACTCCGCCTCCTCCTATGCGTCAGGCCACTCCGCCTCCTCCTATGCGTCAGGCCACTTCGCCTCCTCCTTCGCCTCCTCCGGTGCGTCAGGCCACTCCGCCTCCTCCGGCACATCAGCAACGGCGGAAGAGAGACACCGCCGCTCCGGTGGCTAGCAGTATAATAGGCAGGAAGAAATACAAATTTGGTCCAAGCCTCAAGCCTCTTCCAAAGTTACCATATGAGAGAACTGACAAAGAAAACGATGGCATCAGTAAAGCCGAAGTGAAGGCCCATTTTGCACGGAAACATCCACCTCCAAAGGAAACAGTAGATCCGGTGAAAGCAAAGCGCACTATGGATGCTCTGAAGCAACGACCATCGCCTCCGCTGCCATCCAAGTATGACCGCATTATTGAAAGACATATGATGAAGTGCGGCGGTCGGGAAGTACTGACAGTGCTACAAGAGTCAAAGAACGAAGAAGTGGGAAAAGAATTCCCTAGCTCGGCAAACATGAGAAGCAATCGTGCCCCCCGCTCAAGGTGTCTAGCGATATCGCTAATCATCCGGTGCTACTGCCCAGTACCAATCTTGGTGATTACTTGGGCGATGATGTACATTTTGAAACGGATGAGGTAGTAGTACAAGACTTTAGATACGAGCATGGGAAGACTCTCGTCAAACATGATCCTCCTCCTCTAACAACGATGATGTACAATTTTCATGAGTGGTACATGAAAACCTGTAGGGAGTCTGGGAAAGACAGTTCGATGATCAAAATTAAAAAAAGCACAACTTCATTGGACTCGACCTGATGCCTATTGAATTTGTGGAGTTATTTCAGTTATTCAATCAACGGGCCCTCGACAAAAAACTCATGACTTGCTACTGCCTGTGAGTATTACTTCTATAGTTAAGTCTCTAGCTCAGCTCGTTCATTGCATGTATATATAATTATCCTCACTATATTATGCAGATTGAAGATCGTCGAATGCAAAAAGGAAAAATCTATGACATTTGGTTCATTAGCTGAAATGCCGTAAATGAATGGTCGGTACGAAACAGAGCCAAAGATACAGAGGGGAACTTGCTAGAATCGTTCCTTAGACATCAAAACAAAAGGGAAATGCTCCTTCCTTACAACTTCAAGTGAGTGTTAGCGTCTTCTGCATATTTTTTTTTGCTTACTCGAGGTTAAGTAATATAATTAATGATTTATGCATGCGCAGGTACCACTTTATTCTGCTATCCATTAAGCTTCACGGGGCATTAGTAACTGTCTTAGACTCAAGACGTAAAGATCCCTAGGATTATTCGGACATGACTACAATGCTCCTGAAGTAACTTCAATCAATACAGGGACCATATTGGCAACTTTCGTTCATTTCCTCATATCAAGTAATCATTTTCTTTGCCTGGCAGGGTTTGGAAATAGTTCACGCGAAAGGTTTCCGGTCAAAACAAAGAGTTGCGATTTACACATCCCAAAGTAAGTAGTACTAGCTAGTTCCGTGCATCTCTAATTGATTCTAGTTTCATCAATACCATTATCATGCTTGCTTATCAGTTTGATTAAACTCTATTCTTGTAAAATGCTTGTACCAAGCACCCGGGACTGTTTTATGTGGATAATACGTATGCGAGTTCATTTGTCACTCAACCTCTAAGCGGGGCTTCTCTGGCAAACAATTTGAAGTACGTAAATAATATTCACAATTTTATTTAATATATTACCATCAATTGTGTTGAGTTTCATTCATATATATGTATTGACTCTCTTCTTTAAATTAGATCTGGAAGATATGGGATGAACTCCTACCACATGATCGCATACGAGCAATTCAAGAGGAATTGGTGGGATTCTTTCTTGACCACGTCATATCTGAAGACGGAGAATACCATACGGGATTGCAATTGGATCTTAGGTATATGATGTTAGGGATTGTAAGAGATGTTATATTGTACATATGTAGTAGCGTCAGATAGATATACGAAAACTTGTTGTTCGACCAAGCACGGATAAAGAGATGTCACTTCTCTATATATGTTCATAACGATCTTGTGTAATTAATGGTTTCCTTCATTTGCTTACTAGTTAGCGTCGAGTTCTCTCTATATGTATATATAGTAGCTAACGTCGTCCAAGCACGTAGAAAGAGAGGTCACTTTTCTCTATTAGCTAGCTAACACAATTTGAAACCCCTAAATTAACCCTCCAAAACCCCAAAAACCCCTTCCAAAAAAAAACTCCAGCGCCTGCGAGCTGCTGACGCGTGGCTGACTTTTGGTCCCGGTTGGTGTTACCAACCGGGACTAAAGGACCTCCTCCCTGGGCGCCCCGTAGCGGCTACGTGGAGCCCCTTTGGTCCCGGTTCGTAAGCAAACCGGGACTAAAGATTTTGGGTATTCGTCCCGTTTGTTTTGTTCCGGTTTCTGAACCAGGACTAATGGTCCTCTGGAACCAGGACTAGTACACTGTTTTCTACTAGTGCACATATGGGCTGGATTTAGAGGAGCCCGAATTATCCAAACGGTTTAATTTTGGAGAGCCCTTTGAGCCTATTCGCTGTCCGAACGCGTCCAGACATACGAGGAAGAAATGAGCTTTGACCTTAAAGCGACCTTAATCATTTATCTAATTTCATCTATATGCATCTTAATCATTTATCTGATTTTATCAATATGCATTGTAGCCCTTACCAACGCACATGTGTTCTCCTAGTGTTGGTAATCGACAGGTTATAAATACTCGAATTAAATAGTACTCCCATAACACCTAATATCCAAAAAACATTATTTGACAATCATATCCAAACATATTCAACACCAGGAATCTAGTGTATGTGTGCGCGCATTGTACGGTTTGGTGTTACATTTAGTGTTTCACATACTTGTTGGGAAATGTCACAAAGTAGTATAATACCAATACAAATGATCCATTTTATTGGCACGAATATATGTATAACAAATTTGATACTAAACTCAAGAGAAACAAAACACTATTGTATACTGCTAACTGGATCCATCTGATAGAACTGCTGGGACAAATTGGACACCAAACTCAAAAAAATAAAACCTTCATAATTTAATCTCGTCCTTCAACATATGGCTTTAATGGTGATGAGGCCATCTCGTGCACCACGAGCTTCTCAATGGTAACAGTGGAGTCGGTGCCATTGTTGAAAACATACACCCCACCAGCTGCGTTAATTGCCTCTGTCGGGTACACCCGCGACGTTGCAGTCAACCTCCCTCCCATCACAAAGCTCTCCACTATCGAATGATCAACAATCACCCTAGCGGATAAGGCCTCACCATGGAGCACCGGCACGGTGCTTCCGACAACCCGCTTCATCGGCTCATTGGCCCGAGATGACCGCGACTCGTCGTGGCAGAAGTGGGTCCGGAGGCCCCCATCGAGGCCCCGGGACACGTAGAAGTACACCGCCATTTGTTCATTGCGGCTGTTGGTGGCATGGATTAGGAGGCCAAAGGGTCCAAGCACACCACGGTTTGCAGCACCGCCACTGGTACTGCAGTTGTAGCTAGCATCAGCCTCGTTCAGAGCAGCGACGGCGGAAGCATTAAGGCGGAAGGAGGCCTCAATGTCAAGCTGAGCGACTAGGTGCAGGTGGAGGGGGATGACAGAGCCTGTCCCAATGGTGATGCCATCAAAGTTGGTTGAGTTATAGCGGAGAGTGTCGATCTCCTCCACCGGCCATTGGAGGAGGTTCATCCGGGTCTTTTCATCTAGCGCCACCGTCCTCGGAATCGCCTACATGCGCATCATATACCATTCGTTAGTTAGTTCTTTGAGCAAGTATGTGCTTCAAGTATGAATGCACATTGACGCCAATAATTTGAGAAAAAACTACGAAAATGCTTCTTGTTTATAAGTAACAATGACATGGCATATACTGCAGCAAGTAGAGAGGAAGGAAATGTCCTGATTTGGAGTTGTTAGCAAGGACTAGAAAATTTAACCTCTTGGAAGACGAAAAGGGCACTCAATTCACATGTACTGATTGATCGCATTGATACATGCATGCAGTGATATACTCAATCTTACAGAGATGTGCATGATATATCTATTTGAGCATGCATAACGAACGAATAGAACTAATGATAGATGGTAAGCACAACATAAAACAATCACATCGATGTACAATAATGATACCTGGAGGTTTGCCCATCCCTTTGTGATGTCGGTTCTATTGGAGTCGGTCTCACCGACATACCCCCAGCTCACACGTCGCCGCTTCACCGGATCATAGAACGATGTGGACGCAAATAACTTTCCCCAGTTGTACCTTAGGCCGATCCCCACATCCAATTCCGGGTCCAACGGCGTCCACTTGTTGGCTACCGCATCGAACCTCCCGAGCGCGTAGTAGTCGTGTCGTTCATCATCCATGCTCGCCTTCAACACATACAACCCCTTCTCTGATGAGTTCTTGCTATCACCGACAGGGTATAAGTCGACGCACTCCCACATGCCGGTGCCTTCAACACGATGGACCGGGTGCGGAATGATCTCAAAGTGGATGAAGTCTTTCGTCTTATACATGAGGGCGATGCCGGCATGACCGTGGTCATCCTTGGACCCAATTACGGTGCGCCACGTGTTATCAGACTTATCATACCATGCTTTCATGGGGTCACGGAAGTCTTTTTTATAGGTCCCGGGTGGCGGGAAGAGGACAGGGTTGCCAGGGTACTTGGTCCAGGTGCGGAGGAGGGGATCATTAGGGTCTGCAGGTTCGGCAAGGCACTGGACCTGGGCGAGGGTGTCAGTGTTCCCCGTATAGAGCACGACGACCTTGCCGTTGGGAAGCAAGGTGGCGGAGCCCGTCAAGACGCCATTGCTCTCGTACCAGTGCTCGGGGACCATTGCGAGGGGCAGGCTGCGCCAGCTAACCATGTCACGGGACACGGCGTGGCCCCACGAGATATTGCCCCACGTTTCGCCCATAGGGTTGTACTGGTAGAAAAAGTGGTACCATCCACGATAGTACATCGGAGCTGCATGCTGTATTTGAATTAACTGAGGATTCCACGGCAGACAAACAAATACACAGCGAGAAAGATAGTAGTCGATCGATGAACGTACTTACCGTTGGGATCTGCATGCATGCATGCATGAACGCCGCCGGGGCACCAGCAGACGAACAAATAAACAAGAAGGCAGCCATGTCAGCTTTGTTCTCCATTGATGCATCAAAAGTTGAGAAAAATGAATAAGCTGAAGTAGTGGTTACCCACCGTTCATGTAGTGCTTTTCCGGCTGGAAATGGAATCCGGTGCGCTGCCACTGCAGCATGGCATTGCTCCACGGGAACCGGTCCTTGTTGCCGCCGCCGCCGCCACCTTCCCCCGTGGTGCTCTCCGTCTCTGCCAGGACACGGCCTCGGACGTGCCCGTCGCCGGACACCCTGGCCCCCGTGAGCGTGTGGGCCACTAGGAGCGCCGCCACGGCCGAGACGGCCAGGACGGCGGCGCACGCGCGCCACCTCACCCCGCCGCTAGTCCGGTGAGGCATGGGGTGTGACTCCATCATGGCAGCCCAACGACAGTTCGAAGAAAGAGAATTTGTTCTACTCTTACTTCAGCTCAGCTCAGGCAAAGAATGTGTTTGGCAATTCAACCAAGCGGAGGAGATTTATAGTGAATTTTGGGCTCGGGCAATAATGCCAATAGATTTTACCAACCGAATATATAAGTAATGTGTATTCCACAATGCCCCATGTAGAAAGGTTAACCAAATCAAATCTGGTAGCCATACTCAGATTTCGTAATATCCCTATAAATTCCATCGAAAATGTACGTAGAGTATTTGATAATAACCGTATGTACGGTTTGGAGGAAGATATTTTTAACCTTCGAGATCCAAAAAGATTATCCAAATCGTAAATAATACTCCAATTATGACGAGATATTTGATACTGTAATACTCCTAGCCATACTCAATCTCATAGATCCTTATAGAATCCCGTTCGAAAACCATATTCGATAAAAGTTGAGAGGGAGATTTATAGTGAATTTGAGCGCGGGCAATAGTGCGAATAGGTTTGACCAGCAAAATATTAGTAATGCTTCAACAATGAGATTAACCAAACCAAATCTGGTAGCCATACTCGATCTCGTGTATCCCTGTAAATTCTGCCTAAATGAGTATTTGATAATAATCATATGTATGGTTTGGAGGAAGATCTTTCTATCTTCCGAGGTTCAAAGAGATTGTCCAAATCATAAATAGTACTCCAATTATGACGATATATTTGATACTATAATACTCCTAGTCTTACTCAATTTCATAGATCCCTATAGAACCACGTCGAAAACCGTATTCGGTAAAAGTTGTACACACGGCTGGAAGGGAGATCTTTCGTATATTTTGACATCCTCACCCTAAGAGATTATCCAAATCATATTTTGTATTCCAGTTAAGAGGAGAGATTTAATCAAATGAAAATTAAACTGCAATGTACATACCCCACAACATATGCTACTAGGCCAGAGATTTGTCCAAATCAAAATTATAGTATTTGGAACGAGCAATATAATCCACAATATTGATAGTCGAGAGATTTGATGCAAACAAAATTTAATTGTCCAGTTCAGTAGATGATTCAATAACATCGAGATATCCATAAAATAAATGATGCAGCAGCGTGCAAGGAAAGTAGTCAAGAGATAGTATTGTGTAGAAGTGGAGCGAGAGAAAGAGAAATCACATGTTGGATGCCAGGTGAGGCCAAATCAGACTAGGGTCTCTCGGCTAATCGGTGAGCAACCAATCAGCGAGTACTCCTTCAGAAGCCCCCGCCGGCGTCACTTTGGATGGGTTGGGAGCGCGCTTCAGCCGCCACCACGTGTTGTGCTATAGGCACTCTTTCCGAAATTTGTATTTTTTCGTTTTCCTGTTTGCGTTTTCACCTTGTACATGGTTTTTTTATGGTTTTATTTTTTGACTTTTCGGGTTTCCTTGGTTTCGTTAGGTATTGTTAAAAATATTTGAGAAAAAAATTCTCAAAAAACGCATTTTTCCTCACGAGTAGCACGGATTTACTTCTCATGGAGTCACAGGTTCGCTTCGCGAGGGCATAGTCGTGCCTCCCAGAAAAAGGAAAAATAGCATTTCCTTTTTTCCTACGGTGAGAGGCACGGATTTACTTCTCACCGATGGACGGATTTGCTTCCATGAGAGTACAGTCATGCCTCGCGGCAAAGAAAAAAACGTATTTTTTTCGTGAGAGGGACGAATTTACTTCTCGTGAACGCGTTCTTTTTTTCCTACCGCGGGAGGCACATATTTATTTCTCATGAAGACACGGGTTTGCTTCCGCGAGAGGCATGGACGTGCCTCTCGAAAGTGGAAATGCGGTTTTTTTTCTTCTCTGTGAGGCACATATTTACTTCTTCTTGAGGCACGAATTTGCTTGCGCGAGAGGCATAGTCCTACCTCTTCGGAAAGGGAAAAACGTGCTCCCGATTAGGAGCTTTTCGTCCGAGCCTTTTATGAACAGAGAAAAGTTTGTCGAACACTATCAATTCAAGATCTTGTATTGAAGATCTCGACGCGAATCCAATGTTGAAAATGGTTCGAGGTTTGGAAATAAAACATTTCGAATAAACGAGTCTACGAAAAAAAGGAAAACTAATATGTTGCGACAAGTGACACGCATTGAGTGCACCACTTGTCCCATGTTGAGACAAGTGGCAGGCTTTATGTGCACCACTTTGTAGCAACCTGGGGAGGTGGGAGTGTTCTTTGCAAAGAGTACTTCTTAATTACCGATTTTGTGTGAGCACCTAATCAAGGAGTACTTCTTCGGTAGCCCCCACAAGGGTCATTTTGGGTGGGTTGGGACCGTGCTAGTTGACGCGTTCTCCACCACTGCCACGTGTCACGCTCAAGGCACTCCTTTCGATTTTGTTTTTCATTTATTTTTTCTATACTTGTTTATGGCTTTTAGATGATTTTTTTTGTTTTCTTTTGGCTTTAGTTTTCTCCCGGTTTTTAAAAGATTTTGGACCAAATTTTTATTCGAAAAAATCAAATTCGTGAGAAAACACGTTTTTTTTCCTTCCGCGAGAGGCACGGAATTACTTCCCGTGGAAGCATTGATTTGCTTCCGACAGAGGCACAATCGTTCCTCTTATAAAAGGAAAGAAATGTTTTTCCCTTCTTTGACACGCGTGGATTTACATCTCATGGAGGCATGACTTTGTTTTCGTGAGAGGCACAGATTTACCTCTCGTGGAGCCACGGTTTTGCTTCCGCAAGAAGCATAGTCATTCCTCTCAGAAAAGTAAAAAAAAATGTGCTCCGTGTTCGGCTTATTCGTTTCTGCTTTTTGTGAAAAAAAAGTCTGTCCAAACCTACTAACATGGGATCTAGTTTTAAAGATCTCAATACGATGAATCCAACAGTGAAAACGATTTGAGATTTGGACGCAAAAGATAAAATATTTTGAATAAATGAATCTACAAAAAGAGAAAAACTTCTAGGTTACGACAAGTGACACGCATGTAGCCCTAGGCAGGTTAAAATGATCTTTACGAAGAGTACTCCTTAATTAGTAATTTCGGATTTCATTTGGTAACACCTCCTATATGACGTATATTTTGTAAGTTGTAGTGAACATTTTTTCACGAAGTTTTCTAATTAAACAATAAGAAGTTTCAAAAACCTGAGAACAACTTTCAGAGTATTCGCAAAAATGAGTTTTTCAGAAATTGTGAACATTATTTTAAAATTTTCCAATGAAATTCGAAATTTCTGGAGAAACTTTGGAGATCCAATAATAGTTTTGAAACTACAAACATTTTTTTATTATTTCCAAACAAATTTAAAAATAAAAAAAATGAAAATCCTCATTTATTTTGATTCTTTAAATTTGTTTCATAAATTCCAAATTTTCTTTTGACATGTGTGATTTGGTTTTGCGAATCCCAAACATATTTTGAAACTTTGATTTTTTTTTATTTCCAAACATATTTTGACAATCCCAAACATTTTATAAAATTTTCCAAGCAACATTTGAAATTTCTGAAGACTTAAACAAAGACACAAACATAAAATGGGAAACCCCAGGTAAACCAGACCTCACTCGCAAAAACCTAGAAAAGAATTGGGTGGGCGCATGAGTGTGCTGCCCTGTTTGTTTCGTCGCCTCTGCAAAATGCATCAAATCGGGTTATTCACATTTGGTGCTCTCTCTCACTCACACATACGAATACTTGGATAGGCTTGTTGTGCTTGCAGCGCACATAGAAGAAAAAGGCCACGAGATAAGAACGAGAATAACAGATACCAATGGATAATAAGAGGACCAATTAACTAGCGGGTACACCCTACGTGGCCTTCCAGCAGCAGCACACAGGGCCAGCCTTGTGGTGCACCCAGCCGTTGGCACGTGTAGCACGCTGGGTACAACCGTGGGGTCACTTTTTTATGTTTTGAACGATTTTTTGTTTTTTCAGGTTTGGATTTTGCGTGGATTTCAATGATTTTTTTTTTTTGGTTTTCCCTAGATGAGGCTCAGCATGTAAAAGCAAAAGTTGTGCTTCCCAAAAAGTGACACGCACAATAATGCATCGTGTGAAGCACAATCGTGTTTCAGCATGAAGCATAAACTGTTTTTCTTCGAAAAGTGAAAAGCATGATTGTAAACTTTGTGAAACACGAATTGTGCTTTCCAAAACTTGAAAAGCACGGTGTCAGTTGTCACCGCACAAAGCACAACCGGTGCTTCCCAAAATGTTAAAAGCATAGTTGTGCTTTATGGTGAAACATAGTTGTGCTTTCATGTAAGGCACAAACTATGCTTCCTGAAAAGTGAAAAGGCACATTGTGCACCGCGTGACGCACAATCTCTACTTACTAGAAAGTATAGTTATGCATGCCGTGAAACAGAAACTATGCTTCCCAAAATAAGGGGAAGTATAAAATGTGCTTCCTTGTGAAGTACACACTAGTATAGAAAAGCCTAATGGTGGGGTTGCGACAAGTGCCTTGATGGCATGGGCACCCAACGCCACAACTATGTCATCACTAATAAAAAATGGTGATGGTGTGGACGCCACATGGCACCACTAATACAGATACCGATGGTATGGACTAGACGTGCATGCCACCAGTGATACGGATAAAGGTGGCGTTAGAAATCCCCACACTAAACGATGGAAAGAACATTCATAGAGTTGTCTTTCTCCAGGCGCCATTAATGTAGTTTGATGGCAGCCGAAAAATGTTGGGTTGTGTGGTAGCGTTTTTTCAATCGTGGCAGAGTTATTATTCCGTTGTCGTGGCAGCGTTATTCCGCTGTGTTCAAACTAAGTTAATGAAATATTGTTTCGAATAACATTAATTAACACCCAACTATCTTTGATTTGATTTACTGCCTTGTAATGATTTGACTGGAAGAAAAGGAATAGCATGGACGCGGGGGGGGGGGGGGGGGGGGGGTATGGCTCGCACATTCATCTTTTTGTCTGAATAGCATGGATTTGGTTCCATATGGTTCACATCTTGCCAAAATAAACTGAAATTTATTACTAATAGATATAGGATGGTACATTCACTTATTCCTTCATATGGATTCATGCTCCATGCCAAAGACACGCAGAGCAGCCGCACCTTTTGTTCCTTATTTTGTATTGACACTCAGAACAATACCACTCCAATATTTTATCTTTTACACAAGTCCACAATAACTGGTTGGTGCTGCATCAACATCAGGTCTCCTCTGTAATGTACGTATATCAAAGTCTGAAACTGACGGATGAATCAAAGCGTCGAGCCGTCGACCGATACACCCATTACGAGCCAGCAGCCACATGTTTCACATTGGCTGACGAATTTAGTGCAGGATCTCAGGATGCAGTTCCCCCCAAACGTGCCAAACAAATCGTGTTCCGTTCATTTATTACCGAATCTTTTCTTAGAGCATCTATACAATCAAGATTATCTTTTTTGTGTGTGAAAAATATCAGATCTATTATAAAATTTCACCTAAAGTACAAAAACATTTCAAACATAATAAAAATGACATCCGGATTTTAAAACCACCGCAGGACCACTATTGTCGTCAGAACAAGCCGTCGATGTGTCACTGTCGTCGCCTCCTACTGGAATTGGCTTGATCATGTCGAAGACAACCGGAAAATTTGCGTACATGTACCCCTAAGTATCAATACCCTCAAGCCGCAATCCTCGCCGTTGAACCCTTTTATATATCTGAAGTACCAGACATCAAATCTCGCGACATGACTGAAAACGCTAACCTCACCATCCCAAGAAGGCGACGGGAATCTATGTCGGAGCTCCGTCGACTACATCCAGGCAAACGAACTCGAGGAGGATTGAAGCTCAAAGGACAGACTCAAAGCAAAAAGGACCACCATCCGCACGAGTGCCCCACCTGCGAGAACTAAAAACTCTCACCTAAAACTATTAACGGAGTAAGGACACCGAGATTGTTGTCAGCCGTGGAGCAGCAGGCAATGCTAATCCACGGACTCGGTGGTGAAGTCTAAAGGAGAGAGTTCGTCCTAGCCATTCAGGGTTAGTGGAGGAAAACAAGATGAAGTCTCCATATGGTCACTAGTAGAAAACAGAGCATTGGTTCGGGCCGGACCAGCACATTAGTCTCGGTTCAGTCACAAACCGGGACCAATAGGGGCAACAGTCTCGGTTCGTGAGGCCAGGGGGCCGGGCGGGCCACGTGGGGCATTAGTCCCGGTTCGTCTGGAACCTTTGGTCCCGATTCCAGACACGAACCGAGACCAATGTGCCTCGCTCCTGGCCCACAACCATTGGTCCCGGTTCGTGGTTGGATCCGGGACCAAAGGGGGTCCTTTAGTCCCGGTTTCAGCCACGAACCGGGACCAATGAGATGCCTATATATACCCCCTCGCCAGCGAGGAGAGCACTCCACTTTGCTCTGTTTTTCAGGCCGGCGAGGGGAGAGTTTTGTGATGCTCGAGCTCACCTCCTATGCAGATGAGGTATTTCATGAAATGCCCAAGCCAAACTTAAGCTTTCTCTTCTCTAAGCTCCTTGTCCAAACTCCATTTTCGTCAAGATTTGTCTAGGTTTGGCGGTCCGTCCAGTCCCGTCCCCGTCCTGAAACCGTCGTCGATCTCCCGCGCATGGTGAGCCTCTTGATCTTATCTTCTTGCTAATAGAAAATATACTTACTCGCATGATTTTCTTACTTTTATTATTGTTTGTTATTATATAGTGCCATGGTTATGGTATCCGCCCACGTTGGCCCTCGTCCAGTCTATGATTCAGATGTGGTATATTATCTTTTATATAACTATTTCACATATCTAATGTCTATGACAATTAATTATGCAACCAACTTGACGTAGATATTTTTATCTATAGGAAGTAGTTGAACCAGAAATTCCAACCGACTATGCAATTCTGCTCGAGAAGTTAACAGAAGCTGAAAAAGAAATCAATCATTTGAAAGAAAAATTGAAAAGAACTAAAGATGACAAGATGGGATTGGAGTTGCATGTTGCCGATATCGTCGATGATGACAAGACCAAGATGGATGCAATACGCTTGAAGCTTAGAAATATTAGAAAATATGTCATTCATACTGAGGCTTGATATCATTATGTCGTTGGATCAATTGGTACCTTAGTAGCGGTTATGATTGCATTTGTTGTTGCATTTAAATTTTTTATGTAGTTTCGCTGTATGTCTTAATTAGATGCTTTACAGAGCTATATGTTGTTCAATAATGACAACTATGTATGAACTGTACGTATTTATTTTGGTCACTATTGTACTTTGGTTTTAATGTGATGATGAATTTCTATTAATTTGGTCACTTCTCTATTCATGATATGTTGTAATGGTTTTTAAAACACTTTATTATATAACACACGCAAATGAACCGGCAATGGATGTACAGTGACCGACGCACCTCCAAGTATATTAAGGGCCTGTATAATTATGAACACACAAAAAATCTGGACTTAAAATAAGTTCATGAAAATGAAATGTCTTTTGTAACCGATGAGTTTTCGTCTGGAACCCTAATACTTCGAAAGAGACTGTCCGTTTTGTACACGAAGTGCATTTAGCTTTTGTCATAACCCTCTCAACTTTTTAGCACATGCTATGTGGGTGAAATGATGATACCATGCCAACTTTCAACTTTTTCAGAGTTCATTTGTAGTTTTTTTCAATTTCAGGGTCATTTAGCTCAAAAAAATCAATAACTACATGAAAAATAACAAACGATGTCTGCAATGGTTGAAAATTGATGATGTGGCTTTGAATGGTGCATTTTGAACACACAAAAAGCCTAGAATTCAAATAAGTTTAACAAAATGAAATGTCTTTTGTAACCGATGAGTTTCCGTCCGGAACCCTGATACTTCGAAAAAGACTGTCCGTTTTGTACACGAAGTGTATCCAGCTTTTGTCGTAGCCCTCTCCACTTTTTAACACATGCTATGTGGGTGAAATGATGATACCATGCCAACTTTCAACCTTTTCAGAGTTTATTTGTAGTGCTTTTCAATTTCAAGGTCATTTAGCTCAAAATAATCAATAACTTCATGAAAAATAACAAATGATGTCGGGAAGGGTTCAAAATTGATGATGTGGCTTTGAATGATCCATTTTGAACACACAAAAAGCCTGGAGTTCAAATAAGTTCAAGAAAAAGATAAGCCTTTTGTAACCAATGACTTTCCGTCCAAAACCCTGATACTTCGAAAGAGACTGTCCGTTTTGTACACGAAGTGCATCTAGCTTTTGTCGTAACCCTCTCAACTTTTTTACACATGCTATGTGGGTGAAATGATGATACCATGCCAAGTTTTAACCTTTTCAGAGTTCATTTGTAGTGTTTACCAATTTCAGGGTCATTTAGCTTAAAAAAATCAATAACTGCATGAAAAATAACAAATGATGTCGGGAAGGGTTGAAAATTGATGATGTGGCTTTGGATTGTGCATTTTGAACACACAAAAAGCCTGGAGTTTAAATAAATTCAAGAAAATGAAATGTCTTTTGTAACCGATGAGTTTTCGTCCGGAACCCTGATATTTCGAAAGAGACTGTCCGTTTTGTAGACGAAGTGCATCCAGCTTTTGCCGTAACCCTCTCGACTTTTTAACACATGCTATGTGGGTGAAATGGTGATACCATGCCAACTTTCAACCTTTTGAGAATTCATCTGTAGTGTTTTTTTCAATTTCAGGGTCATTTAGCTCAAAAAATCAATAACTGCATGAAAAATAACAAATGATGTCGGTAAGGGTTGAGAATTGATGATATGGTTTTGAATGGTGCATTTTGAACACACAAAAAGCCTGGAGTTCAATTAAGTTCAAGAAATAAAATGCCTTTTGTAAGCGATGAGTTTCCATCTGGAACTCTGATACTTCGAAAGAGACTGTCTGTTTTGTACATGAAGTGCATCCAGCTTTTGTCGTAACCCTCTCAACTCTTTAGCACGTGCTATGTGGGTGAAATGATGATACCATGCCAAGTTTCAACCTTTCCAGAGTTTATTTGTAGTGCTTTCCAATTTCAGGGTCATTTAGTTCAAAAAAATCAATAACTGCATGAAAAATAATAAATGATTTTGGGAAGGGTTGAAAATTGATGATGTGGCTTTGAATGGTGCATTTTAAACACACAAAAAGCCTGAAGTTTAAATAAGTTCAAGAAAGTGAAATACCTTGATACTTCAAAAGAAACTCTTCGTTTTGTACACGAAGTGCATCCAGCTTTTGCCGTAACCATCTCAACTTGTTAGCACATGCTATGTGGGTGAAATGATGATACCATGTCAAGTTTCAACCTTTTCAGAGTTCATTTGTAGTGCTTTTCAATTTCACGGTCATTTAGCTCAAAAAAATTAATAACTAAAATTATAAACCTCTAGTATTTTTGAAACTAAAATTATATAAAACCTAAAAATTACCAAATTGAATATAATGTTAAAACAAATTAATATTAAATATCAGGAAAAATAGCAAAAAAATAACATAAAAAATAGCAAAAGTGAAAATAGATGCGCTTACACCGAAATTCAACCTAAATTCAAGGTGCTAGTTAGGCACCTAACTAGCATTTTGAATTTAGGTCAAATTTCGTGTATAAGGACATATATTTTCACTATGAGAGGAGCTTGACAGGTCAAGCGCATCGGGGCTTATAAACAGGTGTTGTCTCCCCTCGACTAGCAAGGTGGGACTAAACATTTGCTGCTTCCGTGCAGGCCGACGAAAAGGGACCAGTGGTCCCGGTTGGTGCCACCAACCGGGACCAAAGGTCCTTGTTTCCCGCCCTTTGGGCTGCTGAAAACAGGGCTTTGGTCCCATTGGTGGCACCAACCGGGACTAAAGGTGGGCATTGGTCCCGATTGGTGCCACAAAATGGGACCAATGCTTCTTCTATATAAGAAGCACTTAGGAAATCTCGCAGTTTTCATTGCCCTCCTCATCTTCCCGTCGCCGTCCCTGCCGCCCCCGTCGCCTCCCCGTCGCCGCCCCGCCGTTGTCACCCCCTCCTCGTCGCCGCCCCGTCCCCGTCGCCTCCCCTGTCGCCGCCCTGCCCTCGGCACCGCCCCCGTCGTCCCCGTCACCGCCCCGCTCCAGTCGTCGCCCCTCCCCCGCCGCCCCCGTCGCCGCCCCGCCCCCGTCACCACCCTCGCTGTGAGCCGCCGCCGCCCTGGATCATTGCAATTTTTTAAATATATGTTGATTTTTTATATGATGAAAGTTTATGTTAGATTAGTATGTGTATGTTAGATTACAGATTTTTTTATGATGAATGTTAATGATGATGTTTATGTTAGGTTAGTATGTTTGTGTTAGATTAGTATGTTTATGATGAATATGTTTGTTAGATTAGTATGTTAATGATGAAAAAATGGGTTTTATGAAAAATTAGTGATTAAACGATAAGAAAACATTCTCATAGGAATTTGTGGACGATGCCCGGCCCGCATCCTCGTCGTCGAGTAGTCCGCGAGAGCCTGCTTTATAGGCCCCATGTCCGGGACTGGGCTCCGTCGGGCTAGCACTGGGAGGTGCTACCTTCCCAGGCTCGGAGGTTGATGAGGAATGCAGGTATCGTCGTCGACCCGGACCTTCTGTGGTGGCGGTCACGCGGGCCACTTTCGGTGTGGAGGGAGCGGGCACCCATGGAGGTGGTACATCGCCGTGTCAGGGAGGAGGACGAGCACGTCCGGCGCTACATGGCGGCGTTGGACGCCCGGTTCAACAATACCTGGCAGATCCTTCAGGGATCTCACTTGAGTTATGATCCCGTGATGGTTCCTTATCTTTGGGTGTCCACCGCCGGCGACTCAGAGACCGCTAGTGAACCGAGTTCACCGTCCTCCACTTTGGATTCTAGGATATTCGATCTATATTAGTGATCTTATATGATAATATTCGAGATGTATTAGTTAATATTTGATGATGCATTAACTAGATTATTCGGGATGATGTATTAGTGGTATTATATTTGAGTTCATTATAAATATTAATGTATTTGTGATATTTTATCGGTATAATGCGTGTGTGACTTTCGGTCTGTCGTTGCTCCTTGTGTGACTTTCATGTGTGTTCTTGATGGAGGAATCCCAACTGTTGTCATGGGGGCGCCTCATCTTTCTTCTCTTCTTTGCGATATACTTGTCGATATATTGCGCAAGAAGAGAAGAGGTGAGGCGTCCATCACCGGCGGTCGAACTATTACACTGAGAGAGTGCCCACCAACATATATACACCACCATATCAGTGTGAGAGAGAACGCACCAACACACCATGAGATATGAGAGTTAGTTAAGGAAAGCCTCGACGGACCGAAAGTCACACACGCATTAGGATCCAAAGAGTGCCGTAATTCTTGAACTGGATTATTCGGGATGATGTATTAGTGATATTATATTCGAGTTCATTATAAATGTATTTATGATTTGCATGTCATTCTGATAAAACATAGGGAATTTTTTCTATGTCATTGCTCGATATATGAAACGGGTTGACTATAGGTCTGTTTCGGCTCATTGTGTGTCTTTCAGTGAGGGAGAGTGTCCACCATATATATATGAGAGAGGAAGAATCCCGACTGTTGTCGTGGGGGTCGCTTCTCCTTCGTTCCCGTGTGCTAGACATTTTGGTGTAATGCACTCGGGGACGAATGGAGGAGCCACCATCACCGACGGTCGCAATATCAGAGGGAGTGCCCACCATATACGTGAGATGAGAGTTTAGGAAGGAAAGACTCGACAGAACTAAAGTCAACCCGTTGCATATTGAGTCATAGTGATCTGTGTGTTGATCAGTTTTCTCGTAGTTTCCTTCGATCGATTTTAAATGTTTCAACTATGAACATAGGAAATGTCTGACGACGAAAGTAAATTCGGTATGTGCGAATACTACGAAGACGAGCACGACCTGTGTGATAAGACTTTCCTAGTTGATGATAGGCGCTTCAGCATCATGCTGGATGAGACCTTCGAAGTGGATACAGTAAGTCAGAATGACAAGTCTTTTTTCGTAATTAAGCATGACTTCTACCTCTTTTGCTTCAACTTATAATTAATTTTAATTTTTTACTGTTCTACTAGCGTATCCCCTGCCATGCAAGAATTGCTGTCTTGGATAAGATTGGGTTCAATACTAAAAAAGATATGGAGGTAAACATATTTCACTTGAGGACCGAGCATGGTTTTACTTTTGCGGTAAAATTGTACCATGCAGACACCTATTGCTATTTTGAATGCAAAAATTGGCTAGCACTATTCAAGTCTTATGCATTTCAGCCTAATATGCTTATCACCTTTGATATTCGTCCGAAGATGAAATTGAAGGTAATATCGACATCTGGGTCGATGTGCAGACGCCTCCAGTTTTACCATTATGTGAGTTTCTCAATCATATTTATTAAGTAATTTATATTGTTTATTTAAAAATAGTTGACAACTTATTTTCATTCTTCAAAAAATGTACGGAAGATGGTAGACAGAAACTACTACTGCAGTGATAAAGCAGAATTAACTTATAGGGAGAAAGATCATCTTACCACATTTCTTAGTCATCTTGAGAATTACAATAGTTATTATCAAACTCCTGCACATTATGGTCAATACGTGTCACTAGTGCACGTGGTGAACTACGGTAACATCCATGAAGATTGCATGGTAAGATTTTAATTCTACTATTATGACAGCCATGCATCTTTTGCATAAATTCTTATAAAACTAAACTACATTGCTACCTACAAAGTTATTACTATGTTTTTTCAACAGAAAATCTTGGAGGATTGTGTGCCTCATCTGATGTTTTCCAGAGGTCGTGTTGTTGTTACGAGCTTAGGGCTACCAAGGCCAGGTCAGCCTACGCATCACTCTTGTCCATACTGGATTTCCAAAACCGATGGAGTCATGACAATCAAAGATTGGAAAAAATGTATGTTCAATCGTAGAGAGCTACTTGGAAGCAACATTGTGTGTAGGCCAAAAATGGGAGACAAGATGATCTCCGTTCTCCATAATGGAGAGTCAGTGTCTATCTTGTTTTATGATATTGTACCTAAGAGAGGGTAGAGTAGGTCCTACGAGATAGGAGTACGTAGGTCCTAGGTACAATGTGTTATTATGTGCTACAATGTGTTAGAGTTGATGATGATGATGAGAAGGAGGAGGATTTGTGATTATGACTAGTGACCAACTTGTTATATGATGTCTCATTGATGAAAATGATGATTAAATTGTGTTATATGTTCTATCTATAAGTATAGTACATAGCGTCGTGACCAAGCACGGAGATAAAAGATATCACTTCTCTCTATTAGCTATCTAACAAAATATATGAAACCCCTAAATTAACCCTCCAAAACCCTTAAAAAACCCATCTTTCAAAAAAAACAGTTCCTTAGCTGCTGACGCGTGGACGCTTTTTGGTCCCGGTTGGTAACACCAACCGGGACCAAAGGCCCTGCTGCTTGGGCTCGGCGGAGCGGCCACGTGTAGCCCCATCTGTCCCGGTTCAAACCGGGACTAAAAGTCGTGGGCTTTAGTCCCGACACATTAGTCCCGGTTTCAAAACCGGAATAAATTGGCCTTACGAACCGGAACAAATGGGCCTTTTTTCACTAGTGGGTACACTAAGCGAGAAACCGGTACAATACCAACTTCAATATTATATCTTCTCCACAGTGATTTGTTGGTGGCGTCTCATTATCTGTTTCTCCATTATCACGAAAATAGTCGTGACAAACTAGAAACGATTGGCATGTGTGTACATGAGGGGCGGCCCTTTCATGCAGAATGGAGGATTCGACCGAGTCACTGCTGCAATAAAGAAGCAAAATCTTCTGCCGTCCTGGAAACAAGCCGGTGAACTGTGAGAGTGTGAGTCCATTAATGGCTTAAGATGGTAGTAGCATTTAGATTCTCGCAGCTGTCTGCTACAATGGAGGAACATGTTGGCGCCTTGTGGGCTGTGGCTGCATTGGCCCGGCCCCAGAACGTGAGCCACATGCGGATTTCCTTGTCCGGACATACATTTCATCATCCAGTTTTTTTTCTTGGAATATTCTTGCTAGCAGTATTAGTTTCAGAGCTTGATTTTTGTGATCTAGATGTTTTGGAAGCTTGCGTTGTGCTGTCCTATTGGTACATGGTCAGTACACAGACTGACGTACGAATGTACGCAGTGTAGTCAGTGTAGTGTCTAGTGCTGAAAAGGGAACTATGGTTAGTGTCTAAGAGTTCCGAGGCCATCGTGGATCGACAGTTTCACATGTGTGACCTTCACTCTTTTCTTTTTTTGAAAAGGAGGCTTGGCCCCGGCCTCTGCATCTGGTCGATGCCACATGAGTGGAGGCTTGGCCCTCCACTCTTGGAATTTGGAAACAAAGTTGGAGAAGGATGGTCCTCCACAACACAAATATATAGGAGTACATCGGTGTGGGCCGGCCATTGACATTAGAACAGGATGGAGCGAGGAGAGAGCATGCGTGGTCCATCGGGCCATGCTCTTGCATCAACCCCATGCCCGTGTACATGTGAAAGATTGAATTATTTGCTTGGCAGTAAATGGGATGCTCCATTTGTTCATGTAAACTATACTATTTTCCCTTCATCCATTTCAGAAAACACGACGCTTTAGAATTCGCAAGTGACTGTATGTCGAATGGGAAGAGTAAAAATTTCTGGGTGTTGGCTACCCCGCACCACATCTGACATATCCAAAACAACCTGAAACTCACCAAGATGATTCTTCTTTCCTCGTTGTTTGTATGTTGTCCAGGACTTTGGATGGTGTTGTTGGCTTGTTGCTTGTCTATTACTAGCTGCTGGCCGTGTCCATTGCCCAGTTTTCAAAACAATAATGATCTTTCTGTTTATGTGCATTTTTTATGTCCGATTTGATCTTGATATCGGGTTGTTATAATGGCCGCATGTAATTGCTAGGCTACTTAATAAACACACCTACCTACGTAACCCATGAACTGATCGATAGCCATGATTCATTTCGGCATGCCATCTCTTTTTAAGCACCCCTAGCTAGCTAACTGATTGATTTGGGCACTTGGAAGTTGTAACGTCACATATATATGTCACCTATGAAAAGTGGTCGGACTCCTAGTACATTGCATCATGGCTCGGTCCCCTTCTTGAAAGGGAAATCAAAATAAACTAGACTATGATGATACGACATTGATCACCAGAGTGAATTGCAAAAAATCATCACATTTGGGGCATCGTTTCAGAATGAAATGTGCCATTGGTCCATAAACTCTAATTGATTGCACACTTTAGGCCATCAACTCAAAAAGTGATCGGATTTAGTCCGCAAACTTGTTGATTTGATCAAATAAGTCCAAAACAGCCTGACTGGAAAAAAAACGGCCACGTGAATGCCATGTCATCATTCCCTTGACTGCTCGTGAACTCACTATTCTTTATAGGGGTCTATGTGCAAATTGACTGTTTTTTTTCTACAAACCATGTTAAGGGCATTTGGAGTGAAAAAGTATTAAAAATTGTGTTGCCTAGGACGTGAACCTTGGCCTTCTGGAATAAGTAATGCCTCACCAACCAACGTAACAACACCGGATTTGCACACTAATATCTTGCCAAGCGTGTATATATAGAGAGAGAGAATAAGGAGAAAAAATAAATATTAAGACGTGTGTTCTACGGGATTTGAACACATGCCGTATGGATTAATTTGTAGTATAGAGCATGATCAAGAAGAATCCAAGAAGTTCCAAAATAAGTAGCATAAATATTGGACATGTTTGTTTTTGTTATGTAATATTTTCAATATTATCACGCTATAGTAATTCTTGTGATTTTTTACAATAACAACAAAATTACATTATTGAGAACATGTAACAGGAAACAATACGATCTAGCGAAACAGGAATCACTACGATCTAGCGACAAACAAGGCAACAGTCAAGCGGAATAAAGGGAAAGAGATCGCATGATTGAAAAACAATCGGATGGAAACCCCTGATTTTTCTTCTCTCCTAATTCTACATGAAAATATATATACTGGGCTGCATATTAATATGCAAACATGATGTTGTTGCAGTGGTCAGTGATGCTTTGCCTAATCTTTAGGAGGTTCAAGTCCTGGGCACCGCAATTTAGGTATATTTTTTCACTCCAAACGCCGTAGCATGGTTTCTGAGAGAAAAATGGCAATTTGCAAATAGTCCCCTATAAAGAAAAGTGAATTCACGAACAGTCAATGGAATCTTCCACGTGGCCGTTTTTTCCCACCCAGGCCGGTTTTGATCTTATTTGATCAAATCAACGAGTTTGCGGACTAAATCCGATCACTTCTCGAGTTGTTGGCCTAAATTGTGCAATCAATTTGAGTTTATGGACCAGTGGCGCATTTCACTCTCTACGGAAAACCATGAGGTCACTGATCATTTGCAAAACACATCACACATTCAGTAAACTTTTTACAGTATGCACTAATTGGACAATTTTCTATGTTTGAGCACGTTTCTGACAGCTAGGACCCAATTTGCCCCAACGTGGCATAACGGCCGGGAAGACGGCACCGTCTGGTGGAAACGATGATATCGACTCGGTCGGACAGAGCGACCACGCCGCAAAACTTCGGAGTCTAGTTATCAGTGCTCATCTTTTCCTTCTCTTTAAGATGATTATGCTTCATATTTCTAATGCAATTGCCTTGAGCAACATGAAAGAACTTCAACTGGTCAACAGCTGCCTTCAATTTTTTGATCTCAACATCCTTTCCCATGCTGCTCTCAACATCATTCTGGTCATTTAGATGTGGCAGATTATCTTGGGAATCTAAGAGGTTGTTCACATCTTCAACAAGCTTCTCATAAGACTCCTGCAACTGATAACTGATTTTTCTGTTGTGTAAGATTGTGCAAAGTGGATGAATGCTCCATGCATGCAATCCTATTGGCATGGTTTGCTATCCTCATACATAAGGCATAGTTTATGGAGAGCATTCTGCAGATGATCTGGCCACTCCTCATCTACTCAGTGCACTAATCCATAATTATTAACTCCCTGTAATACAAAAAAAATAGTTCAAACATGCTATCACAGGTTACCGATTCAGTTAAGGTGCAGATTCAGATAGATCAAGTCAACTGATCAAAACTAAACAACAATTATTGTGAGAATGTTTATCCCTAACATGAACAGAGACTATGAACAAAGAACATTATCTAATAATAATGAATGGTCTCTATGAACAATGTATAGTAAACCCTAGAACAGAATTGCTATACTGCACATGAGAGGTAAACTGATGATTTGCAACTAATTTGCTAACTTGCTTCTAGGGCGCAAGCAATGAACCTCGTCTCGGTGCTTATCCCCTCGAATGCAACACATTTGTTCCCCAGCTGTCCATGCTCGCACATCACCCTCAAATCGTCGGCAGCACCAGTGTACAACGGGTCATCGATTGTAGCTGGGATGTGGGCAACCCAAAAAAAACTGGTTCAAATCAAGTTGAAGCCACACAAACCCTAAATCCCAAATGCACAAATAGAAACCCTAAACCCAGTCCTGGTCGAAGCAACTGGCTTTAATAGGGGAGTCGTAGGAAGAGATGAAATGCACCTCAGAGTCCTCACTGCTCTCACCGTCGCTCCAAGACACCATGGCGGTCGGCGGCTCGCTCCAAGACACCATGGCGGTCGGCGGCGAGCTGAGAGGAGAGGAGGCCTAGGAAGGTTGTGACCGCTAGAGAGAAATAGAGGAGCGAGCAAGAAGTGTGGAGTGGCGTGGCGCGGTCGGTCTGTCCGACGCGAGTCGACCAAGTCGTTTCGACCATACGGCGCCGTCTGCCCGGCCGTTATGCCATGTAGGGTGAAATCGGGCCCCAGTTGTCGAAAACGCGCTCAAACGCAGCAAATCGCCAAATCAGTGCATACTGTAAAAAGTTTACTAAATGTGTGGTGTTTTTTTGCAAATGATTAGTGACCTCGTAATTTTCTGTAAACGATGCCCAAATGTGGTGATTTTTTGCAATTCACTCTCATCACCAGCATAATCGATTAAGCATCCTAGATCAAACTAACCAACCACATTTTTTTCGAGATATGATGGATTTTATTTGCAAAATGAAGCATCAAGAGGATTATCGACACAATGAGCACACACCCGACATCCCCATAGCTATGATGCACACACGCGCGCGGACACACGCGCGCGCACACACTCGCGCACTGGTAAATAGCAAAGTCATATAAGAATAAAATTGTGCGTAGGCAACGAAAACATTGGCATTGCCAGGTATATCCCACACAAGAGACCTAGACTTTCACCCTAGAACTCGAGATTGAGTACTCGTGTAGCACCACCATCAACGTCACTTATACCTTGTCCCACCACTTTTCTGCGATCCGAGCAGTTACATGTGATGTGGATCGCTGCCGTTGCACAATCATTACTTTGCGTCAGGCCGTTGTTCATGGTTGAATCTTCTTGTCAAAGTCAATCACCGAGTCTAGAGAGAGAAACCCTCACTAATACCTTCGGTGATCACCGCAATCCGCAACAAAAATAACGAATGAAAACGCAAAGGAAAACTATGGTTAATTCAATCCTGCTATGCATTTCTTACTGGTTTACCTTTAAGACACGGTGATTATAGAACTACATTCACTAAAAATTATAAGTTAGTAATGTAGGACACAACATATTAGACACGTGAAAACAAGAAAGCGTTTGAGATCACATCACAACCCACCAGTAAAGAGATTACATTACTCAAACACATAGGGCGTGTTTCGTTGCCTACATGAGGCCCAATCAGACCCGTGCGTGAAGGAAACGGGCTGTTTGGTTGGCTACATACACTGTTGGACCTGCATAGCATGGAACTTAAAGCACCTCTAGGCCTGGCTCGCTGGAAAAGGCAGTTTCTTGCGAACCAGGCCGAGGCGAGCGTAAGCGAGCGGGCCTTTGCACGAGTGGAGACGGGAGGGACGCGAGGTGATTACGTAAGGTCTTCTTCAACCTCCACTAGGCCTCTCTCTAATCTCCTCTCTTCCTTGTCCCTTTGATCTACACAAAGGTGCTTCGATTCGAGATAAGCTCTACACGAAAAAGATGCACCTCGATGTTACGATTCCATTCAGGCGATCGGTTCGTAGTTTTGTCGGCCGGAAGTTTATTTCGTGTTCCCGTTTGGAACTATTCTGGACGAATTTGTCGTGCACGATCGATCTTTTGAAATTTCCTTTGACTAGCAGCCTAATCTCGCAGTTCCGCACAACATTCGTGTTGTAAGTTTTTGGTTTCGACGATCGTAACTTCATCTCTCCTTGAACAACAGTCTAGTGCACTCACGCTGCCATGTCGAGCTCCTCTTTCCTCTGCTTAGAGCCCTCATATTCGTCCCTCTCGACGCAGACGCCCTTCCCCTTGATCTCCTTGATTTCCTGCGTCGCTCATCTCAGCCTACACCCTGTCGTCCTCCTACTGCACTGGCCTTGCAATGGCGCGCACACTGCTTTCTTGTGTCCTATGCCTCCATGCACACTGCAGTTTGCCGCGCCGTCGACAGGGTCGATCATATTGGCCTCCTCTCGGCCTCCTCTCTCTCGTCCCACTACACTGGAGTCGTTTCCGGAGTCGATCATCTCGGCCTCCTCTCTCGTCCTACTGCACGGACGATACCATGGCGCGAGCACTGCATTCTCCTCCTCTGTCCACTGTCTTTGCGCGAGCACCGCAACTAGTTCGCCGACGGTGTCGCTCGCCCACGACTCCATGCTCGTCATGTCGGACACGGCGTCACGGTCACTATCCACCGTAGTCGTCATGGTCCGACGCACACTACATTTCTTCTCCCCCTTCCTCTGCTAGCTCTTAACTCTGTGTGCTAAGTGCAAGTGCTACCTCTTAATCATACCCCATGCGGGCAAGCAAACAACATGCCAAAGTTGATCTCCTAATATGAGGCTGTTTTTTAGAGTCAGTCTGAGTGGAGAAGGCTATGCAACACACGTACTATAGCCGACGGCAACCAAACACATCCATAACCTATTGCTGACTCATCGGTCAAATCGGTTGCATAACTCTCGTGCTACCATCTCCTGCTAGCAAGTACTAGCCGATTGGTTTCGGTATACTTGATCACTTTTTAAGCACCCGTAGCTAGCTAACTAACTAGACTAGATTGATTTGAGTAGTTTGTGTCTCTAGTTTCTGTACTTGTAAGTTGTAACGGCACGCACGTAAACCAATATGTGGTCCGACGGCGTACTACATGGCATCATGGCTCGATCGGTCGCCTTCGTGAGAGAAAGGTTGAAGGAAACCCAGCTAGCCCGTACGTGATGACACGATGATATATATGACGCTGATCGCCGACCTAAATCAATCAATCGTCATTTTTCTCTCCTAGCTATAGTACCACGACTTGTCTTCCTCTCACACCGCAGTCCGTAGGCAGGGCCACCACTCAATCATAGGGAAGCTTCTCCCACACAATACACATTTAGTCTGGTTCTGGAAGCGCATTGTCATTTTCGGCTGAGGTTTGCAGGATGTGAGAGGAGCTCGACCGTCGATCGTTGACGGAGGAGAGGACTCGCGTGGTATACATCGTCACCAGCACCGGCTTGCCGTGCCGATCGCCGCCTCTTTGACAGTGCATCTGCACCTGCATTAGCATCATCATCATCACTCATCAGCAGCAGCGAGCGCGGTAGACGCTCTGCGTCAATCGGCATGGAAAATCAGGCCAGACGGGCGGTTCCGTTATGTCGCTCTCTTTTCTATATTTGTCAAGAGATCATCAACCTGTCCAGTCGTCCTCGATCGGACACTCTAAATAAGTTTAGAGAGAAGCACGGTTCAGAAACCGTACGTAAGCCGAGATTACCTACCAGTACAAAAGAGACTGAAACATAGTAGATCGTGAATAATTAGATTACCAGCTAGCACAACTCAGACTAAAAACTTTAAAACTAAGAGATTACCAACAGTGTATCCCGCTGTACCTCAAACCGTGTACGCTCGCGAGTGTCGGTTATTACTTACTTCTCCGGCGACTTCTCCGGTGACATTCTATACTCGTACGCGTGTGTCGGTGCATTATAAGTGTTGTATATACACAAGGTCGGCCTCGCGTGAATCAAACAAGTCGTTCCTCGCAATCCGACGTTTGAACAGCCACGCCTCTTGCCCGAATCATCCATCAGAAACTTCAATAAAGAAGTGTCTATCGGGACACGACGTGACATGGATATATCAAGTGATCAAGCCGTGCACGAATCGTATCTGGAGGTCGGATGTAGCCCAACAAGGACTCGCCACCATCCAAAACCCCGTGACCGTAACCGCCAAACTAACTAACCACACCCGATCGATCAGACCAACTGACCGGCACTTCACTATGTTCATCCTACCTACACATGACCTTTCGACGTCGGCTGACTGCTGGCGACGCTTGTGATACACACTACCAAGTAGCTCCTTTTTAGACCAACAAACAGGAAACCAACATCAGCTTGTGCTATATCTCTCCTGATCTTATGCACAACTAGGCTGGCCGGCTCCAACGTACGTACTGTGTTGTCGTTACATTATTTTGGGGGAGCAGATCTACGTACTGGCCCGAAATTATGGACACGAACCCGTTACAGTGTGCGGGATAGCTGCGTGTGAGCCAACCGCGGGGAAAAGTCAAGTACTGGCCACGACGAAAAACATGCAACGTGTGAGGCAACTTTGCCAGGCTTAATTTCAGACACGAAGCTATCAGAATCAGGTTGCTTCTACTAGTATCGATTTCGGACCTGTAGCAAAGTTTTTGACATCTACAGAGATTGTGTGGTGAACCGATCGATGCACGTGACGCGATGCAACAGGCACGCCAAATAGTTTTTGCCAACTCATCAGAGCATTTTATTTTCTTCGAGAGAAAAGAACTATCCAAGGAATGATATTTGGATTTGCTTCACAAGTGTTGCTAAGTCCTAAGTTGTTGTTTGCCACGTGATGACCAATCATCCATACTACCTGATGAAAGAATCGATTGGTGGTGCATCATTGTGGTCGATGATACGGTGCGCTGCATGATGACATGATTGCAGAATAAAAAGAGAAAAGGCGAGTGCTGCGTGTATGGCTTGCACATCCATCCTTCTGCCGTCTGTCAGCATTCCTCCAGCCAATAGTCAGGGAGGCAGCACGTACGTACATACGTTGGGAGATTCTTCTGCCTATCATTTAGAATGGGGAATTTGGAACCATATTCAATTCTAAAATGATTTCGATCCACATGGCTCCAAAAATTACAGTATAAAATAAATTAGTGGCCACAGGATGATATGGATTCATGCTCCATGCCAAGACAAGCAGAGCAGCCGGACCTTTTGTTTCCTTTTTTTGTTCTGAGACTCCAGCCCAAAACCACTGCAAAAACTATACTCTTCTCCGCTAGTCCACAGTAAACTGGTTGGTGCCGCATCATCATCATGCGTCTCTCCGGGTGTTGTAGTGGTATTTATCCCAAATCATCACATTTGAGACTAGAATAATAACTTGGTACCACATTCCAGGCAGCGCATGAGAAACCATCAACTTTGTGCCTAATGACTAATGCAGAGCACTGGTTGTGTGAGATAAGTTCGTAAAAACAGCGAAACTGACAAGTTAGGCCCACCTATCGGGTTGATGTGGCAATCCTACATGTAAAAAATGTTGAGGTAGACGTGGGTCCCGCTGTCAGCCCCCACCTGCTGCTTCTGGAGGAGGGAATGGGGCAGGGGCACTCTAGTTTGGTCGGAATCGTATGTGATTTGCAACGATCGGAGTTAGGGAAGACTACCACCAGGCCTGTCGTGATGCGTCCCTGCCTCCTCCCTTCGTTCCCTGAGGTCCCTTGTTACCCAGACCTCCCCTTCCTAAGAAATCGGCGAGAAGGTACTTGAAATTGCGGTCACGGGCTATTTCGTCTTCGTCTATGGTGAAGGGCGATGTTGCGTGATCTTCCACTCCGGCAAATCCCGGCCTTCCTACCCACCTTCCTCGGATCCTCCACTTCCTCATGAAGTTATAGATGGCATCCAACTGAAGACGCACTTCCTCTAGCATGGTTGTCCGCGAGCAAACGGATCGTCGGCCGCCATTGGTGTCGACGTCGTCATCGGCACCTCCTAAAGCCATGTTGTCCGCGCCGTGCCGTGCGAGCGCACCGTGGGTCCCATGCGCCTCCCTGTAGCCTCGCACTAGGTTCAGCGGTCGCACGCAGAGCTCCGAAAAGATCTCGCGCTGGCATCAGCGGAACTATAGCAAGGCCGGATGGGTCGTGGCCCACCCAGGACTGAATGGAAAACACGTTTTATAGGAAGCCCAGCCTATAACATTGCACTGATTTTCAGTTTGGTAGCACACTTTGCAGTATCTGGCCTGCCCAACTTCTTTTATGGTAGCTCCGACACTGCGTGGTGGCCATGCCTGCCTCCACCTCCTATAGACAGCCACTTCCGCGACATAGTCTCCTCGTGCGACGGCCTGGCGTCTAGTGACATCTTGTCCTCCACGGTACCGGTGGCGGTGACGTCCATGGCCGGCAGTTTGTGCACACATTTGTTCCTTGTCCAGCACGGCCATTGCTGTCCAACACGGTAATACGTCGACCTGCTCCGTCGGGCATTCCACGACTACGCAGAGCAACACCATTACCTCGTCACCGCCCTGCTCCATCATGGATGACTTCCTCTCGAAGCTCAAACACCGGTGCGAGGAAAAAGGTGAAACGGGCAGCACTCACAATGCGTTAGTTCAAATGCCCATGAAGAAAAAGAGGGGGGGAACGAAAAACAAATAAACACTTGAGTCCATTGACAGGTGGGGCCCTCATCCAACTCAGCATATTGTCCACACAAGCACGTCACATGAGCTTGACACGTGGGCCCAATTTGTCAGTCTCGGTGTTTACGCAATGCTCTCTGTTAGTCGTTAGGCGTAAAGTTGATGGTTTCTCGGGTCCTGCATGAAATGTGACCCTAAATATGATGGTTTTGTGTAAATACCAACGGTGTTGTACGTAGCTGAAAGTCTGAAACTGACCGACGGAGGAATCACGGCGTCCACCGATCCGTCCATTACGACATGTGTTTTGTCTTGCAGGATGGAGATTCAAAGCCAGCGCAAGATTTCCGGGGGGCAGCTCCCCCGGGTCCGATTCTTGCCGTGCCATACCATACCAAATGTCGTCCGGGCATCCTTGGAGTTTTTCAGGGCTTTTATTTGTCTTCTTTTTGTGATTTGGATGCGTTGGAAGCTTCCGTTGTCCCGTTGGTCCACGCCCGTTTGACTAGACGTGCACAGGGCCGGTATTAGTATAGTAGTCTAGTCCAGTCCAGGAGAAATTTCAAAAGAAGAATCGGGACATTGGCGTTGAGGAGAAGACCATGACCAGCAGCGATGCAACACGTACGTGGCAAACTGATGAGAAGAGGAGCATGCATGGTCCTCCACTACGTGCGTACACCGGTGTCGTGCCCTACAACATGGCCGGGTCATGCTCTTGCACCAAGCCCACACCCACGTATACATGGAAGCTTCATAATTAGTACCCTATCCATATATCTATATGCTAGTTAATTTGGCACACCTAGGTGCCCAGGCACCTTGCTTAGATGCCGTCAGATCTGTTATCGGGTTAAGAAATAGGTTTATAGGTTTGCATTGTATTTCCATCGCTAAGAAAATAAGTTTCCATATGTGTGTTTCTATCCATGCCCCCAAACCAACCTTCCAAAAATGTTTGATGTCTGCGAATTGAATACCTTGCTAAGAATTTTTGCATGGCATGACGTGTGCATTAATGGTCCATCGTATTGGAGAAATCAAACCGAGCTGATCCATTCTTTTGGAAAGGGTATAATATGGAAAGGGTATGACCTTCCAAGAACGCCGATGTCATCAATGGTCCATCGATTTTGGCAGAATTAAACCAAAATGAATTCCCATGAGATGCCTTCCAAAATTTTTGCATGCCGTGTGCATTATGGAAAGGGTATAACAATGCAATCAAATACGTTCCAAAGCTGCGCGTCTAATTAATGTATATTGTTTGAACATATGAAACCAAAGTGATTTTCCGCACCTACTGCCAGGTATATATGGTAGGTGATATGGAAAATATAAAGGTCTTTCATGATTACGATTTTTGGTAAAAAAAAATCATTATTTTTTTAATGTTATTCATTTACTAGTCTGGGTCGTGTAGGTATTGACGCATGCAATTTGAAATAATTCGGAAGTAAGGATGTCAAATTTAGTTGGGCATGACGAACTACGTAGTAAACAGATTCCGTTTTGTTTAATTTTCCGAAATATCTTCTCCGTTGCCTTATCGTGGAAAAGGTTTATTCACACATTTGTTTATTGGAATGATTAAGTCAAGTGTATTTCATCGGGTATTGACAAACATGACCGCAGTGTATTGGAACGGAGATAAAAACAGACAATAGGACGATGGATCGAACCTGTGTATGCTCGTGGAGTGGACGAACGAAGGAGAGGAGAAATAAGAGGCGTTTGCTCATGTACAAGACGAATGAGGGAGAGTGAATCACGCGCGCCCAAGTATGTAAAGTGCGTGCTGGTGATTTATTTCGTCCAACTTTAAATCCTCCGCCAAACTATGGCAAGTGCATGGCCCCTTATTTTGCTAACCGGAGTAGTAACTTGCATGAGCAACCGGTATGCTTTGTGTAATTTGCATGTTATATGTTGTTGTAACATGTGATCAAAGTTAGTCTCAAAAAATGAATTAGACCTCCTATATATGCATAGAGGTAGTAACTTTGACAACGATTATTTCTAAAAAAGTTCTGTCAGTGTACATACCAACAACAAAATATTAACTTAAAACAGCACCCTTTTCATGAGTATGCCAAGGAGAAAAAGAGCAAATTACGGACTGCTATTTCTCATGACAAATCTAATGACATCTCAGCGATGTTTACACCCGTCCATAGTCGATGCTGCAAATTCAATGCAATTTGGTAAATTCAAACGATAATCCGATGATTAACCGGACTAGCAGATTGTTAACATTTCCGAGCAAAGGAGTAGCAGATTATTTGTTTGTTAACTGGACGTCGTTTTCTTGGTCTGTCCTCTTGTAACCGATTGGCAGTGTCGGTATTATTGGTGCTTGCCTTGCTCCACGGGACAGCCACAGGCACAGCCGCAGGATAGTATAAGCAGCCAGCTCCGGCACCCCATTTTCTCCTCGACAAACAGGGAGGCCGCCCGCTAGCTAGCCTTGATTAGCCTATAGGCACACGCGGCTAGGCAGTAAGCTTCCTCCATTGCCAGAGCCTACGATTGAGTCGTGTTGCATGCCACGGCGAGCCTGGTAGAGGAGCTGCCAGGGGTGGTCCGTCTCCGTCGTCGTCGTCCGGCATGAAGCAGCAGGGCGGCTTCATCGGCGGCGTGCGGTTCGAGTCGCAGCGGTTCCGGCTGCTGTCCATCGTCGTCGGCTGCTTCCTCATCTCCGTCACCTTCCTCCTCTCCACCCGCCCCGACTCCACCGTCTTCGACACACGTGAGTTCGTTGCCTTCTCTCTCGCGGGCATTGCTTGCTGCTCTGGCCATCTTTCCCATGCTCGGTTGCTCTGAATTCTGGAACTGAAGAAAACTATGGTGCGTGCGTACAGTGAGCCCCAAGATGGAGTGGTTGGAAGAAGCGCGGAGCACGCCGGCGAGGACGGCCATCAAGACCGTCAAGCCCTCCTCCTCCTCCTCGCCCCGTGGCTTAGGCCGGGACTTCCTGGTTGACGTCGCGCCAAAGCAGCGAGACGCCCATGGCCTGCAGCCGCAGCTGAGCGCCGGCGAGAAGACAGAGACGGAATGTACGTAGCCGGCAGCAGACAACTTTGTCCGCGTGCTTGATGTGGAGAATTTATTTATTTTTTCTTCTCACCGCAGGGGTCAAGGACACGGTGATCATCCAGGAGAGCAGCGCCGTCGCCGCCGAGAGGGCAGAGCAGGAGGAGGCGGAGCAAGGCCACAGCGCCGACGCCGGCGCCGGCGAGGATGCCACAGCAGGTACGTTCGTGCCCGGGACGAACTGAAAACGTGGCTTCGACACGAGCCCACGACGCGAATTTAATTTGTGGCGTGTGCCAGACGTTGACGTGTTAACCGAACTGGCGCTGGCAGGTGCGACGGAGGAGGTGGTCCGCGACGGCGTCGTGCGGCCCACGGCGGCCGCGATCACCGCGCGTCCCGCCGTGGAGACGACGCCGACGCCTGCGACGACGACTCGGCACGACCAGGACCGGCCGCTGCCAGGTAACCAACCAACCAACTAACCCGCCAACGGAATTCCAGACCCGTCGTGCACGCACTGCTCGGCACATAGAATTTCAAAGTCCAATTGACTCGTGTGACGTGACAAGCATAACGTACGGTAACCTGACAATTTTTTCAGTGGAGGAGGAGACGCGCAAGGCCGGCGGCCGGAAGATCAAGCTCCAGGCCGAGCCAGCGGCGACGGAGCAGCAGCAGATGCCGACGCCGGGGAGGTTGGAGACGGCGGAACCGGAACGTACGTGGCAGCAATCGCATTTAATTCGTACAATAATTAATGTGCCGCATTGTTTATTTATAATAACTATAACAAACTAACGAACGTGGCGTGCGTCATGCTTGTACAGGTGCCGCCCGGGACCAGCCGCAGCAGCCTCTGCCGCCGCTGTGCGACTTCTCCGACCGCCGCAGCGACGTCTGTGACTTCACCGGCGACATCCGCATGGACGCCAACACGTCGTCGTTCCTCGTCGTCGTCGACGCCGCCACGGCGGCGCAGTCGCACAAGGTGCGCCCGTACCCACGCAAGGGCGACCAGACGTGCATGGGCCGCGTGCCGGAGATCACCGTGCGCACCACGTCCTCCTCGTCGACTCCGCCGCCGCCGCGGTGCACGAGGACGCACGACGTCCCAGCCGTGACGTTCTCGATCGGCGGGTACACGGGCAACATTTTCCACGACTTCTCCGACGTGCTGGTCCCGCTCTACAACACGGTGCACCGGTACCGCGGCGACGTGCAGCTGGTGATGGCCAACGTGGCGCCCTGGTGGCTGGTCAAGTACGACAAGCTCCTCCGCGAGCTCTCCCACCACGCGCCGCTCGACCTCGCCGCGGCGGCCGCCAAGGTGGAGACGCACTGCTTCCGGCACGCGGTGGTGAGCCTCCGCGCGCACCGGGAGCTCATCATCGAGCGCGACCGCAGCCCGGACGGCCTCGCCACGCCGGACTTCACCCGGTTCATCCGCCGCGCGCTCTCCCTGCCCCGGGACGCGCCCACCCGGCTCGCCGACGGCACGGGACGCAAGCCCCGGCTCCTCATCATCGCGCGGCACCGGACGCGCATCCTGCTCAACCTGGGCGACATGATGCGAGTGGCGGAGGAGGCCGGGTTCGAGGCGGCGGTGAGCGAGTCGGACGTGGGCGACTCCATCTCCCGCGTCGGGGCGGAGATCAACTCCGCCGACGTGCTCGTGGGCGTGCACGGCGCCGGGCTGACCAACATGATGTTCCTCGCGCCGGGGGCGACCATGGTGCAGGTGGTGCCGTGGGGCGGCCTCCAGTGGATCGCGCGCATGGACTACGGCGACCCCGCCGAGGCCATGGGGCTCCGGTACGTGCAGTACGAGATCGGCGTCGAGGAGAGCTCGCTCAAGGACAGGTACCCGAAGGGACACAAGATCTTCACCGACCCGACGTCGCTGCACAAGAAGGGCTTCGGGTTCATGCGCCAGACCCTCATGGACGGTCAGAACATCACCCTCGACCTCGGCCGCTTCCGCGGCGTGCTCCAGCAGGCGCTCGGCAACTACCTCACGCGATAGACCGACATGTATAGCAGCTAGCATAAAATCAACATATATTGTACACGTACCATGCATGTATGTATCTACACGCACACACATACTCCAATTAATTTGTTCATTCCTGTCGCGTGTGTTGAGAATTAGCACACAAAAACACTTACGGTGAAATGAAAACCGCGGCGGAAACAAACTAGTCGCAGCACTACTTCATGTGTTAACTCTTGTTTAGCACGAAAGAAAACATATGCATCAAACATATATATGGAGATACTAGGTTCTGCCTTAACCTAGGACATGTCCTGGGTGCAACGACCAGCATCCAGGTAGGACAAGTATTAGCTGATTTCAGCAAGCAGCTAGGACAAGTTCTATACGGTAAATGTATCATGTGTATGCATAGTGATGGTAGTAATAATAATAACACTATCTACGGTCGTCTAGAGCATGCAGCTGCATGCTATAGCACACAAATGTGCTCAACAGTTGGCCGATGCAGAAAGGTCATATGTATGCATAGTGAAGTGCCAGTTGGGCCGGCTGATCTGGTTAGTTTGGCGATTACGGTCACGGGGTTTTAATTTGAATGGTGGGTCGTCCTTGTCGGGCAACATTCGGTCTCCACATATCGTGCACGGGTTGACGACTAATTCAGGCCATCATGTCAAGATATGAATACTTTATCAGTTCAACTTGCTCATGGTTAGAGCGTCGGATTATTGCGTGGCACGACCCACTTGATTACACAAGGCCGATCATATACATACATCTTTTTTGCGGGAATCATTTTGTAATTATGAGATTGCAATAAACCGACAAGAGTTCCTCGACACATGAAGGTTCTTTTTTTCTTTTTAATTTTCATCAGGGGGGGGAGGGGAAAGCCCCTCAACCACCTGAATATATAACGCAAGAGGGGAAAAGCCCTCATCAAGTAAACAGGGGTACAGGAAGAAATATAACAGAACAAGAATAGAGAGGCCAAGATACATTTATCTCAGCCAATCCCAAGGACACCCAGCCAGACGTCAATGTGGCCGCGATCAACAATCCTAAACCTCCCTGGCCAGTGCACAACATCGTTCCGACGGGCTTTGAGGGTGGCAGCAAAATTCGGTAGGCCGCCCCCGAACACCACGGAGTTGCGTCGCTTCCAAAGCCTCCAGCAGCACAGAAGAACGAAGGCAACAGGAGAGGCGGTACCAACCGCGGGGGAGGCGTCGAAGAGGTGGAGGTTCCTAATGGATGGCCCCTCCGGCGTCAAGCCGACACACCTCCAAAACTGGAGCGCGAAGGGACAGCCAAAGATGAGGTGGTCCGTCGTCTCCAGTTCCGCCGCACAGCAAGGGCATCCGGCCTCCTTCAAGGTCAAGATGGTCTTGCGAAGAAGCACGTCCTGTGTGTGGACGCGCGACATGACGAGGAGCCAACAGAAGAACTTGACGCGCGATGGAGCCCGCGTCGACCAAAGGAATGTCGCAGTAGCAGCCTCGACGCCCCCAAAACAGTGGAGGGTGTACGCCGCGCTAGACGAGAACCGCCCTTTCTGGGCAGCGCGGAGAGTGACGAGTCGAGAGTCTGGAGCCCCATTCCCATCCAGGAGCCGTTGGACGACGGCACACTCCTGGGCAAGCAGCGGTATATGTCGGGGCACGAGTAGTGCCCGCACGCCCCGCCACCGGGCCTCCCACATAGTCACCTCCGGCCAGGTATCATGAGAAAACAAGGCGGTGTAAGCCACACGAAGTGGCCCATAGGGGAGCCGCCGATCGTTCCAGAACGAAGTCCTCCTCCCGCTTTCCACAACCACATTGGAGAGAGACCTATCGTTCTAATGCGGACTCTGTTGGTACTTTCTTTTTTGAAACACAATTGACTTTATTCCTTAAATATAGCAATATCGTTTACATAGGAGTGAGAAATAAAGTCAGGGATACTTTATCTATAAAGCGAGACAAAAATTATTTTGATCCATATAGGGCACCAAAGCACGTAGGAAAAGTATGAGTAAATATTGTGTTCGCCGATGATATCACCAGAAAAAGTATCAGTAACTGTTGGTTTTCTCAACAAATGTGTTGTGCTGAATTTATTTGTAGTGACGATTGGTTTTTTCAACTTTTGATTGAGGAGACGATTGGACTGTTTCATGGCAACAGGACGGTAAAAGAGAGATAGAGAGACTGAACGGAACCGGCTGCGCTGATTGTCCATGTGTCGCCGCCGCCGCTGATGCAAACTAATGGCGGCATTGTCACTTGTCTGAGAGGATGGATCAACTGGTCGGGAAATTTTCCTTTGGTCAGCCCTCAACGTACGAGCTAGCTCCTCTCGCCACCAGCAAAGTGCGCCCGGTGGTTGCCATGGCGGCATCCGGAGAGCAAATGCAACACAAGTTTGGAACTTGTTTCGTTTGACCCGGCCCGACCTCCTCTGGCTTCTACTCCCTTTGTACCGAATTAATTGTCGCTAGAGAAAACCAATAGAAATTTTGTCACGCTACGAATTTTCTACGCTTTTTCACTTTTACCCTTGCCTCGCCCCTCACTCGTCCCGCACTCTTCTCCTCGTCACCTCTCTCTTCTCGCCCACCTCGCCGGCAACCACCATGCCCACCTCGCCGGTCTCCACCTCGCCCACCTAGCCGTCCACCATCTCCTTCCGTCGTCGCCATCTTTCTCCCACCTCCACTCACACCCCACATCCGAGGTCAAAGTTAGATTTTTTGCTCCGGCGGCGAGCTTCTGGGCAACAGATGTGCTGGATATACGTGTGCCACCCCTTGATCTGCGTGCACATTACTGGAATCAGACATTTTGTCGTCTGCCAGCGCTTTGCCGTCGTCTATCTTCCCAAAGCAGACGACACAGAACCAGCTGATGGCAAAGACCCTCTTTGCCGTCTGCAATTCTTTGCCGTCCGCTGGCGGACGACAAAGAATTCTTTGCCGTCAGCTAGCGGACGACAAAGACCAGAGTGGGCCCCACGGGGCACGACACTGGCTAGGTCAACCTCCTCACTTCTTTGCCGTTTGCTGGCGTCTGGCGGACGGCAAAGTTTCTTTGCCGTCCGCTAGCAGACGGCAAAGAGGTGGGGTTGGCCATTGCAGTTAGCCCGCCCAGTTTGTGGGCCCTCCTCACTTCTTTGCCATTGCCGTCCGCCAGACGCCAACAGACGGCAAAAAGTGAGGAGGGCCCACAAACTGGGCAGGCTAACTGCAATGGTCAACCCCACCTCTTTGTCGTCTGCTAGCGGACGGCAAAGAAACTTTGCCGTCCGCTGGCAGACGGCAAAGAGGATAACTCCTATAACGGGCCGTTAACCCCCCTTCTCTCTCTCTCTTCTCTCTCTCCCTCTCTCTCTCTCCCGCCGCCGCCGCTGCACTCCGCTCCCCCGCCCCTTCCCCTCTGCCGCCCCGTGCCGCCCCCCTCCGCTGTCCCGCACCGCCCCCCGGCGCCCGCCCCGTCGCCGGCCGCCCTGCACCGTCCCCCCCGCCCCCCGGAGCCTGCCGCCGCGCGCCCCTACCCCACGCGGCCCCGGCTCGCCTCCCGCCGCGCGCCGCCACCGACGCCCCCCTCGACCACCAGCCGCCCCGCGGCCCAGCGGCCCGCCGCCCCGACGCCCTCGCCGCCCCACTCCGGTGAGCTCTCCCGGCCCCTGTTTTTTTTGCTGTTAGTTAGGTTAGTTGCTACTGTTAGTTAGGTTAGTTAGATTAGTTCTAGGTTTGTTAGGTTAGTTCTAGGTTAGGTAGGTTAGTTTCTACGTTAGTTAGGTTAGTTCTTGAAAAAAATTATTAGGAGAATAAAATAAGAAGAATAAGAAGAATAAGATGAAGAAGAGGAGGAGGAGGAGAAGAAGAAAAGGGGGAGGAGAAGAAAAGAAGAAGGAGAAGAAGAAGAAGAAGAAGAAGAAGAGGAGGAGGAGGAGGAGGAGGAGGAGAAGAAGAAGAAAAGGGGGAGGAGAAGAAAAGAATAAGAAAAGAAGAAGAAGAAAAGAGGAGAGGAGGAGAAGAAGAAGAGTAAAAAAGGAAAGGAAGAAGAAGAGGAGGAGGAGGAGGAGAAGAAAAAAGAAGAAGAGGAAGAAGAAGAAGAAAACAGAGGAGAGGAGGAGAAGGAGAAGAAAAAAGAAAAGAAGAAGAAGAAGAAGAAAAGAGGAGAGGAGGAGAAGAAGAAGAGGAAAAAAGGAAAGGAAGAAGAAGAAGAGGAGGAGAAGAAAAAAGAAGAAGAAGAAAAAAGAGGAGAGGAGGAGAAGAAGAAGAGGAAAAAAGGAAAGGAGGAAGAAGAGGAAGACCCCGACATGACACCCCGACCCCGACCCCGACACCGACACCCCGACCCCGACCCCGACACCCCGACACGACACCCCGACACCCCGACACGGCACACCGACCCCGACACCCCGAGACCCCGACACAGCACCCCGACCCCGACACCCCGACACGACACCCCCGACCACGACACAGCACCCCGACCCCGACACGACACCCCGACACCCCGGCATGGCACCCTCGACCACGACACAGCACCCCACCTCGACACGACACCCCCGATACCCCAACCCCGACACGACACCCCCGACACACCGACCCTGACATGACACCCGACACCCTGACACGGCACCCCCGACCACGACACAGCACCCCGACCCCGACACGACACCCCCGACACCCGGACCCTGACACGACACCCCCGACACTCCGACCCCGACACGACACCTGACACCCTGACACGGCACCCCCGACGCTACTAACCCCCAACCTCCGACGCCACCGATCCTCAACCCCCGACGTCACCGACCCCAACCCCCGACACGACACCCCGACACCCTGACACCATGACACCCCGACACCCCGACACGACACCCTGACACGGCACCCCGACCCCGACACGACACCCCCCACACCCCGACCCCGACACGACACCCCCCACACCCCGACCCCAACACGACACCCCCCACACCCCGAGACGACACCCCCCACACCCCGACATGACACCCCCGACACCCCGACCCCGACACGACACTCCCGACGTCGATGGAACCCTAAATAGAAAGTATCGTTGGTGTGAGATACATGTGGCTGTCGGTGTCGAACACTGCATCCATGTCCTACAAGTTACGCCGGCGTCCGTCGTCCCGCAGCAACAGTTCTCGGGGTCGATGGCGGTTGAACACCTATGCGAATTTATCTTGCGGCCTCTGTGATGACGATTAAAAGCCAAGTGTTGAAACTTGAAACACCCTAACTGACTCAAGTCAGTTTGGTTGTTTGAAGTTTCAAAACTTGGCTTTGATCCTCATCGCAGAGGCTGCCAGACAAATTCGCATAGGTGTTCGACCGTCATCGGCCCCCAGAACTATTGCTGCGCACAGGACACCGGGCGCCGGCGTCACTTGTGGGATGTGGATCTAGTGTTCAACGCCGAGCGCCACATGTATCTCGCACCGATGATACTTGCTATTTAGGGTTTCATCGACGTCGAGGAACCCCCTAACCCAACACCACGACACGACACTCCCGACCCCCGATCCCGACACGACATCTCGACCCCGACACGACAACCCCGACACCATGACACGACACCCCTGACCCCCGACACCTCTTCGGCCTCCTGTTGACCGAAAGGGTGCTCTTCGGCCTTCTAGAGGCCGACGGGGTCATATATGTGTGAATTATGAGTTAGGTCATATAATTTCCGATTTTGTTATGAAAAACATCATATATATATATTTGTGTTCATCGGGTGGATTTAAATGTGCAGTTGTTTCGTCGCTGCGAGGGTTTGGTGTTCGACGACCTTCTCGTGTGTTCGACGAGCCCCGCCCCTGTGTTCATGGGTGAGCACAAATGACATCTCCTCCTCCCCCTTCATTTGCTCTGTTTTGGTCTTCGTGCCGATGAAACTTGCTAGTTGTAGGTAGATTGAATCATCAGTATGCGTGAACACTATGCGTCTCCCGTTCGAAAGGGTTACATCTATAAATATGCATACATTTGCATATTTATAACCGTGATTCTTTCAAATTGTCCAACGTTATCCATGGACAGCCCGAGTATGTGTAGATTGGGTTCGTTTTCCCATATGCTCTGCTCCGGATCCGATGCAGAATTTCGTCAGTGCCTCCCTGTTGTTCTCCGGGTACACATCCTCTATGCTTATTGCCGAGACGTGTATCAGGAGAACAGCGGGGAGGTGCTGCCGAAATTTTGCATCGGATCCGGAGCAGAGCATGGGAAAACGAACCCAATCTACACATACTCGGGTGGGATTAGGACCTATCTTTACCTACTAGCGTCTAGGTTGCATCGACGTAATGAAACTGACAATCTCTATTAACTGATGAATATGATTTGTTGAATTATGTATATATTTTGTGTGTGTCCAGTAGCTAGGCAGGATGAGTGATCGTGGGTGGATATACACCGGTCACACTAGTCAGAAAGACATGACCCGTGAATGGTTAACAAAAACCAAGGAGTTTGTGAGAGTCGCATTTGCAAATGGACAGAAAACAACCTGGTGCCCTTATGTAGATTACGACAACTATAAGAAGAAGTCAGAGTTTGAAATGATCAAACACCTACAGAAGTGGGGTTTTATGCCTAATTATACGGTCTGGACATTTCATGGTGAGTCTGCCCAACGTGCCAGAGCTGAGGTGCTTCGTCGTCGCACCGACGAGCATGGTACTGGGATCGAAGACATGGTGCAAGACTTTGATGATGCTCGGGATTCGGACGATGAGATGGAGGAATCTGCAAAGGCCTTTTATGAAATGTTGGAGTCTTCAAAACGTCCTCTCCACGAGCACACTGAGGTTTGTCAGCTGGATGCCATCGCGCAAGTAATGGATCTAAAGGCTCAGTTCAACCTAGGCAGAGAATGCTACGACGCGATTATGACGATATTTGGACGCTTTCTACCCAAAGGTCATGTATTGCCACCAAACCTGTACCAGTCGGACAAAATCATGCATGCGCTTAAGATGCCCTATGAGAAGATAGATGCCTGTGAGAATGGATGTGCCTTATTTAGGCTTCAGTATGCGGGCTTGAACTATTGTCCCATTTGCAATGCTTCCAGATATGTTCTGGTAGACAACAGTATGGGTGAGAAGAGTCAGACCAAAATCCCCATTAATGTTCTTCGGTATCTCCCAATCATACCAAGACTTTAACGGCTTTTCATGGTCGAAGAGACAGCTAGACACATGACGTGGCATAAATTGGGCAAAAGAACAGAACTGGATGCAGATGGGAATCCGATGTGGGGACACACTTCAGACGCTTTTGCGTGGAAGCATTTCGATGTTGGGACACACTTCAAATGTTATTGGTTCCAGCCAAAGGAGACTAGAAGGACTCATGAACATATAGGGCTAGTCGAAATCAAACAAAGCACCCATTTGGATGTTCCCGATGTCTATATTACGGCTCAACAGGCGACCCAAGTTTTCTATCTACCATGGGCCTGCCAAACGGATCCAAATTTGAAAGGTTGGGATGTCGTTTATGATGTGCCGCCACATTTTAGAGCACCTCCCCTCAGTGAAGATGATTATGAACCTCACATTAACCCAGACACATATGAAGGAGAATTCTTCCAAGAAACACGTGTTTCCAAAAAACGCTTCAAGAACCGCTCTACTTCACCCCAGAACATTGAGGTCGACGACGACAGTGAACCCGACTTCATCCCTGAGTAGGAACAAGAAGAGACGGAAGAAGAAGAGGTTACTGCTGCGGATGACCTCACAATGCTTGACCGATTACATAGAGGCCTTCCACATGTTGATGCATTTATTGATGATGCTGATGAGCACGTCATTACTGATAGTGATGATGATTATGCATTTATTGATCCCGGAGCATATAGAGATGATGAAGATTAATATTAGTAATGTGAGGTATTCAATTATTATTATGTACATATATATTATTAATTAGTTCATGTTATTAGGTATTCAGTTTTTTTATGTTGAACTAATTTTGTTCACTCTTTGTCATTGCAGGTGTTGACACATGGTGGGCGGGGGTCGAGAGCGCTCTGAGCCTCCTTCCTCGGCGCGTGCTGGGAGGGGTGCTATTATTCCACCCCAACAACTCCGGAGAGTGCTGGTACACAGCATGCAGACACCAGCGGGCGCTTCTTCTTCGACCAGGAGAGGTCGGGGGAAGACGAAGATAGGTTCTAGAGGTAGGAAGGCTGCTGCGCCTTCCTCGCCGCCACCCCCAGCTGATTCTCCCGACCACAAGAGTGCTCCGTCTTGGGTGGACCCGTCTGACTTGGACCCGTCTCGGACTCCGGTCCATGAGCCTCGGGTCACCGAGCCTTCGTCCCAGGAGACTCGGGTCCCAGAGTCTTCGTCCCACGTGACTCCGGAGGCTAGTGGCCATGTTGATGGTGGCGAGGACAATTACTTGTTTGAGGACACCTATAGCGAGAGCGAGCTGGTTGAGGAGGGCAAGAAGGTCTACCAGCGTGGTTGTACAAAGCTGCCTCCCGTGCCGACGACCCGCGAGCAGAGGTGGTTGATTGCGCCTAATGCGGAGAAGTAACTGGATTTACTCTTTTTTAACCTTTTGCCTTCATGTTTCTTCAAATTAATATCTAATGTGTTGGCCTTGTCCTACTGCAGGGGTTGGAAATACGAGCATAGTGGTGTCCGCAGGCCCAACTAGGTCTTTGGTGTGCTTCTCCGGCACCACTTCCTGGGGAAGGTCCAGTTGCCCGATGAGGGTGAGTCTCCACAGGTAGCACTGACCTGGGAGCTGTACAAGGCTGCCCCGGTCCCGCCGGAGGAGATTGTCGACGGTGTCTTGTGCGAGACAGTGGCTGACATTGTGATCCGTCGCTTTTGGGTAATTTCTCCTTTACAGAATTAAAAATCAACAACACCTAGTGATTGTACTAATCAGTGTCTAATGTGTTGTCTTGTTTGATTGTAGACCTTCTATAGGTGTCTTGAGGAAGACGAGGGGAGAGCGGCTGTTGTTCTCGAAGCCGAGTGCAAGCGCCTACTTCAGAACTTACGGCACGAGGCTTGGGTGCAGGCTATTCGAGACTACTACGCCTCGAGTAACATTAAGAGGGCCAAGAAGAAGTGCCGCAGAAATTATCTGAGTAAGGAGAAGTTTATGAAGGTAATTATCTATTCTTAAGGCCTTGTACTTAGTTTTTTTTATTTGATTCGTAGGCGTAGCGCTGAAATTTCTCTTGTCTAACTTAGGTGCCCCCGAGATGGTGTGCGGATAGGATGGACTGTTGGGAAGCATTGGTGGATGAGTGGTGCTCTCCCGAATGGCTAGCCGAACACAACAAGGCCAAGGAGAAGCGTGCCCAAATGAGAGGTGTGCCACACCATCAAGGGAGCTCCAACCTGTTTGAGTATGGGGATAACTGGGTATGTGGTTTGCTTCATGATTCATGCAATTTCATTCTTCATGCTAGCTTGAGACCTTAACTAATATTTTGTTCACCTCTTTTAGGCGCGAGAAAACACGAAGGAGGTGTCACCTCTGTTCGACCTCTATGCCATGGCCCATACTGCCTCGTACAAGAAGGCCAAGGCATTCTCTAAGGATGACCTCGATCATCCAGAGAGCTTCAGCAACATCTCCCCTCCCACAACAAGCTCGTAAGGTACAGAGATGAGGGGAAGGCGAGGAAAGGGGAGGACTTCAACCCGAGCCAGAGTCCTTTTGATCCAGAGCTCGTGATGATATTTGGTGGTGGGAGGCCCCATGGCTCGATAGCCATTGGGGATGGACTGATACGTTGTCCTAGAACTCTCCCAGAGATCAAGAAGCGCCAGACAAGCTCTGATCCTGAGATAAGGCCTCGTCCACGGCCAATGGAGCTCGCCATTGAGGCTAGGGCCCAGGAGCTTCTGGCGGAGGCAAATAGGCAGGCGGCGCAGAGGGAGAGGGAGATGGAGCAGAGGACGACTAGGCAGTTGGAGGAGGAGAGGAACCGGAACGACGCGTCTCACCGGGCCCTATACGAGCTCCTCGTGGTAAGTTTCTCCTGCATATTAGCCAAATCATGCACGTAATGTTCGTTTCATCACTAACTAATATGAATGATTCGTGAAAACAAAATATGCAGACCGTGTGCCAGAACACTGGTCAGACCCATCCGTCGATGCCCCATATTGCTATAGCACCCACGGTGAGTTTCATTTAAATGGTCATTAGTGACTAGTATTCACATTTGAGTTGCATCATGCTAAGGAGACATTTGCAAATGATCTTTGGTGCAGCATGCCTCCCGACAAGCATCAACCGATCCTTCTGCGTCTGCCGCAACCCCGACCGGTCCTTCTACGTCTCACCCTGGCCCAAACCCTACCGGTCCTTCACCTCCATGTTGATGGTAAGTTTTCCCAAATGTTTTCATTAACAAATGCACACTTAGCTTAAGAAATGAACTACTTAGCTCCAAAATAACCTATACTTAGCTTATTTTCATAAAAAATGACTTGATATGCTTAGTTAGCTAGAAAATGGTATATTCTATCTAGGATAGCTATAAAATGACGTATACTTAGCATTTTTTCCTCCAAAATGACTTGATATGCTTAGTTAGCTAGAAAATGACATTAGTAGCTAGTATAGCTCAATAATGATCTATAGCTAGTTCATTTATGACATAATTAGCTCACTTAGGTACAAAATGACACAACTACCTACGATAGCTTAATAATGATCTATAACTAGCTTAGTTAGTTCATTTATGACATAATATGCTCACTTAGGTAAAAAATGGCATAATAACCTTGGTTTACCTCCAAAATGACTTATACTTAGCTTATTTTCCTCAAAAATACGTAATAACCTTACTTACCTCCAAAATGATATATTCTACCTAGGATAGCTATAAAATGACCTATACTTAGCTTATTTTCATCAAAAATGACTTGATATGCTTAGTTAGCTAGAAAATGGTATATTCACCTAGGATAGCTATAAAATGACCTATACTTAGCATTTTCCTCCAAAATGACTTGATATGCTTAGTTAACTAGAAAATGGCATTACTAGCTAGTATAGCTCAATAATGATCTATAGCTAGTTCATTTATGACATAATTAGCTCACTTAGCTACAAAATGGCATAATAACCTTGGTTTACCTCCTAAATATCCAATAAATTCTTCTTCTACTTTTTTTCTTCATTTTTTTCTTCTTCTTCTAGCTAGTCTTCTTCATCTTCTTCTAACTATATCTTTCCTACTTTGCAGATTTGCTATAGATGAGGAAGAGTGCATTGATGGACTGTACTTTTCTACTTCTGCTACCTTTATGTTTATGGAACACTTGTTTTGGATACATATGTATGGATATGTTGTTGGAAACCATATTGTGTGTTGTTGGAAACTTGTATATATGTTGGACTTGTATGTTGGAACTTAATTATTGGTCCACCTATGCTTGTTTCAACTTATTTGGTATGCTTGTTGGAACTTGTTGAATGATATGTATGCTCTGGATATGTATATGTTAGATATATATGAATTTTCTGTCAAATTAATGATTTTAAGAAAAAACAAAAAAAACAGGGGATATATGGCCACTTTGCCAAGCTCTTTGCCGTCAGCCAGCAGACGGCAAAGTGGCCACGTGGCAGCTACCTGTGCAAACTGGGGCTGGCCTAGGTGGGTTCTTTGCCGTCTGCTGGCAGACGGCAAAGAACCAACCTAGGCCAAGCCCCAGCTATAAAAAAAGGTGTTTTGCCGTCCACTGGCAGACGGCAAAGAACCTAAGGTCTTTGCTTTGCCGGCAAAGAACCTAAGATCTTTGCCGTCTGCGAGCGGACGGGAAATAACCTAAGGTCTTTGCCGTCTGCCAGCGGACGGCAAAGCACGCCGTTAAGCTACCTAACGGAGCTAAGTGTCCACGTTTGCCATCCAGACACTTTGCCGTGTCCGCTGGCAGACGGTAAAGAATCTAAGGTTTTTGCCGTCCGTCAGCGGACGGCAAAGCGGCCTTTACCGTGGATTATTCAGCTGGACGGTTTGCCGTCCGTGTTTCATACATTTACCGTTCGGGATGACGAACGGCAAAGTACCTATTTCCTGTAGTGGCACTTGCTATGGATCTGGCAACAGAGACGGTGGATGCGGTGTGGAGGCGAGGTCTTGACACAGTTGGTCGTTGCTGTCGGGAAGAAGAAGGGTAAAGTGGGTGCTGCTCGGCTGTAACGGCGGTGGAGACGCCGTCTCGCGGGCAGTCGCCGTCGGCCTCGCCAGGCATTGCTGCAGGTACTCCCTCTCACCTCGTCGTCGTTCCCCTTTTCTTCCTGTTGTTCTGTTCTGAATGTAAGCGTGCGCGCGTACAGGCTGGTCCTGGTGGGCGACGAGGGTGTCCTGGCCGTGATGGCGGAGGAGGCGCGGCGCAGCGCGGCCGAAGGGGAGGCGCCCGTCGTGGTGGTTGAGCTGGACATGACGGCCGTCGGCGCCTCGGTGAGGACGGCGTGGCACTTCTCGACACCCTGTTGAACTGCTGCTCCTACGAGGGTATGCACATGCCCAATTTTTCAAATGACAGAACTTTCTTTACACATGCCCAAGCCCGACTAATCACCAACCTACCTGAATCCTGAAATCCAAAGGAGTAAACAATTGCTCGGTTCTTCTCTGGATCCTGAAATCCTTTTCATTCTTGAATACTCCAATAATTTCAGAATGCTCACAGAAATCCTGAATCCACATCCATGTACAGTTTTACCATGTGGGAGTAGTAGATATTATGGACATTTATGAACATCCATTCAGGATTATTGCAGGTTCAGCAAGTTCAGTAAGAGGTTAATGTACAGAAGGAGTATATATTATGGAGATGACTATTTCATACAACAATAATCTTCAGCAAGTTCAGTATGACAATGATGTTCTTTGCTGCTGTCAATGTACAGTTTTACCTAAGAAAATTACTCCATTCAGTGAGCACATTTGCTAACACTAAATCATTCTTAACTGAGTTACTCCATTTGTTAACATCTATATTTAGCAGTATATGCTCTACTCCATATCCAGTTCTGAATCCAGTTTAATTTTTGCCATGGTTTTGGTTTGCTTGAATGTGTGTTTACTGAAACTATTTAGGGGAATCCAGCTAGTGTACTGATAGTGTAATCACACTGATAGCTCTTTTCTTCCCCTTCTCTTTCTTCTCTCCTTCTCCCTACCTTATCCCTCTCCCTGGAATGCTAGTAATGTTACTGTTAATGGTTAAGATCTTCAAACATGATCAAGATCTTCAACATGAGCTAAAAGTAGTGCTATGTTTAACTTGATATTTTCAGTTCTGATATCTTTTAGTTAACTTTAACTAAAAAAAATCAATTAACTGAATATATTCAAAGTTAACCGATTTTTTCACCTTCACATACTGCAGTATCAGTACACTACACATACTACAGTATCACCTTCACATACTTCACATACCGCAGTATCACCTTAACATACTGCAGTATCAGGTTTCACATACTATAGTATCAGTACAGATACTCCTCCTCGTACTTTCTCTCTTCCTTCTCTCTTCTTCTTACCTTTCTGCTCCTTTAATTAATTAAACTAAAACCTTTTCCTTTAATTAATTAAACTAAAACATTTTCTTTAATTAGTTAAACTAAAACCTTTTCCTTTAATTAGTTAAACTAAAACCTTTTCCTTTAATTAATTAAACTAAAACCTTTTCCTTTACAAAAATCACAAAATGGAGTTACACATACTCCAACATACTCCACACAAGCAACACATCCTCAACAAGATCATCACACCCTCATCATAGTCTCAACATAGTATCAACAAGATCATCATAGCCTGAACACAAGCAACACAACCTCAACAAGATCAACACAGTGTCAACAAGATCAACACAACCTCAACACAAGTAACACAGCCTCAACAAGATCATCACAGCCTCAACAAGATCAACACAGCCTCAATGTAATAATCTTAAATACTGTTATTGAGTAATCTTTAGCAAGTTCTGAAAATAATCTTATAACATGATATACAGACCAGTTTGACACTGAATCTTGAACATGGCTAAATCCAAATCAGTTTGACACTGAATCTTAAACAGGAAAATGGAAATGCAGTAACAGATCAGTTTAGCTTTATGATTTGTGTTGATTTACTTGATGATTTTCACAAAACATGTTAGGTCTCCAGCGGGCAGCGGCAAAGGGACAACAACAGCAGCAGAGGATCAAGAGGAGTGGCGCAGCAGAGGGTGCAGTAGAGGATCAATTAGAGAAAAGGCCAGTGGGGTCGAACCTGGAGCTCTCGATTGGAGAGGAGGAAGGCGGACGACAAGGGAGATGTGGCCGGCGGGGATGGACCTGGGCCTTTCAATTGGAGACGAGGAAGGCAGCCGAGGAGGGAGTTGCGGCCGGCGGAGACGGATGCCGGAGCTGTAGACGACAGATGGGTAGAGCCTGGCGGAGGAAGGCGGACGACGGGGAAGATGTGGCCGGTGGGGACGGACCTGGGCCTGACGATTGGAGAGAAGGAAGGCGCCCAGGGAGGGAGCTGTGGCTGTCGGAGATGGACGCCAGAGCTGCGGTGGAGGGTGAGGGAGTTGCGGTGGAGGGTGAGGGAGCTGCGGCAGACGACGGAGGAGCGATGGAGGAAGACGACGATCCCAGCGACATGTATTTTTTCAAATTGGGAGCAGTTTCGTACTTTCATTCGTTTTCACCTGGTCTGAAAATTCCTCCAGCGACAATTAATTCGGTATAGAGGGAGTATTACTTTGTAGCTTGTGCTGGAATGACAATAACTAATCGTTAGAAATTAAACTAATAGCAAAGGTGCGCGATTGATGCATTAATTACGAGCTCAAGACAAACTAACACGAAATTTATCTGGATGCCCGGGATCAGCCTCGGCACGAAACCGATGGGATCGGCCGGAACATGTATGTTGGGAGAAGCTTGCCAGCTTTCTGTGTGCAGCTCCAGGGCAGCCTGATAGCTCCATATGAATGATTGGTGGCAGCGACGAGAGCAAGACAAGTCATAGGAGAGAAAGGAAGCATCATCGTATCGATCATATGATTAGGGAAGATGATCGATTAATTAGGTTGGAGATCAGTGTCGTATCTGTTAGAGATACAACACGCAATCGACACGATAAAAAACTAAATCTAGCAAAAGGACGCAAGATTTTAATGTGAAAAAAACCCTCCAACACGAAGAAAAAAAAACCATGGACGCCATTCAACCAAACTTCACTATGATCGGGAGAGGTTACAAACATCGAGGATTTACAACTGATTGACTTATTCCGTGTGATGGCTTACAAGAGGTATATATAACACAGGTGTCATAGGTCAACCCTAATCCGTACCATGATCACGGGCCTAGTTTCTTTCGATCATCTTTTCTCTCGCCAAGATGATTGCTGCGGACCACATTTTAGGTCACATGTGTGCCCTTACAAACTATAGAAATTAGTTACAAAAACAAAAAGGTTAGGTTAAAAAGTGATCAAGTACCCAAATCAATCAGCAAGCTAGCTAGAAGCAAGTGCTTGCAAAGTGTCCTGATAGTGACAGGGGAGGTACTTGCGCCACGCATGTGTCCTTATTTCAAATCTCAACTTTGAAAGGCCGGGATTGAACAAGTACTTTGAATTTCACCTGACGCCCCATATCTGTCGCATTTTGATAGCTATGACCATAAGTTTATGGATTTCGATGCAGATTAAAAATGGAGAATAGAAAGAAAAAAACTTCAAAAAAAGAATAGTGCATTCTTAATTCTTCTGTATCCAAATGAATCCATTAAATATGTTTCATCTGCAGCCTAATATGGTGATAGCTTCTTCAAGTAGCTTTAATATTCTTGCAAACTTTTAAAAGGAGGGTGTACCAAAGCAAAACTCTCTGGGAACTTCCATACGATAAAATGATGTTTTTACCAACACTTCTTTCTCCATGCAATCGCAAAGTATCTTACTAGTTTTTTTTCACAAAGTATCTTACTAGTAGTTCATAGAAGTGTACCTTTTGTTTTTTACCGTCAAATTGGCACGTAAGAAGCCCAGCAAAAAAACATAAGACAAAGTAAAATTTTGTAGATCAGTAAATTATTTAACATAAACAAATAGAGCACTCTGTCCACCGTCAAACCTAGTAATTAAAAGCTTTCATGTGTACACGAGTGTGGGCTTGACACGAGAGCATGACCTGATGGACCATGCTCTCTCCTCCCTTCTTCCTGTTCTACATTCAATGGCCGCATGATGTTGTGGTCTTGTGGTTGTGGAGGACCACCTTCTTCAGTTTCCCATCCAGTAATGCTACACTCATGGGGAAGATTTTTACAGAGTCCATGAAATAGCAAACCGCAAATGTGGAAGATCGGGATTGGTTTTAAGGGGTGGGAGGGGCGTTAGTTGGGTGAAGCCCGTATTAACCCCGTAATGGTCCGTGAGTGTATCATTTTTGGTTTCCCGTCTAATCTTCGTGGTGGTCTCCCTTCTCCAATTCCTGACGAGTAGTGGAGGGCACGCATGTTGAATTATGGTCTTCGAACTTTTCAACACTAATAACTGCTTCCTTTGTTTTAAAATAAATGTTGCTGACTTAATACAACTTTGATCAACGATATTTATTTTGAGATAGAAGGAGTATTAACCAGATTTCCTTATTAAAGAAAAACCAGAGTTCCTTACCACTGCTATATGTACGCACGTCAGCTAGTCAAATGGCTATGTACCAACCAGACACGCGGAAGCTCCTAAGTTCTAACACATCCAAATCACCAAAGGAAAACAAGCTAAAGCTTTGAACGTTCTAAAAATACCCGTTGGGAAAGATGATTTGTTTGGCATGACAGTTAACCACAAGCAGCTTCATGAGGACACGCATGTTTTTAGGGAATGGCTTCCTGAATTCTTGCAGTGAATTCATCGAATCTAGCTTTGTTTTTCAAAAAATAAAACATTATCATGAAACACATGTGAATTGTCTCTAGTTTGGCCATCATAATGCATCGATGCTGATTATTTATTGTGCAGAAGAGGCCGATAATGACGCAGCACCAACCAATTAGTACTATGGAGAAGACACTTGTAATATTTTTGGAGTAGAGGCAGGTATTTGCAGCTTGCCTTGGCATGCAGCGTACATCCATGGCTGTTAAATTAAGTTTATGTTGGAGCCTTTTCTCCTTTTGTTCTGCATCACCTCATCATGCATCATATAGAATCATTGATCACAATGATGCAATACTATTCGATTTATCATCTTGGAATTAACAATTTCAACACCGTACATACGTGAGTCAAATCCAGATATCATTGTTGGAATGTTCTGTTCAATGTCTGAGGAATTAAAAAGAGGATTGCTCTTGGTGGAAACTGGTCGGTTGGCGGTCTATGTATGGTGGTATTCCATCAGCATTTGACCAATCTGTTGCACCACACCATCATCATATCTTTCGCACATGTATATGTGTAAAAAATACACTCTTTCGTGATTTATAAACACGCTCATTGATCTCACCTACCGTATATATGTTATCACCATCATTTGCTCATGCAATTTTTATTTAGAGCAACGGCTATTTGTTTTGTAAAATAGCCAACCGTCTTGAAACATCACCTGGTAAACCTTATTAAACCATAGTTTTTTTCTTGTAGGGAAACCATAGTGGTGTTTTACAAGATGAAAACCAAAAAAGAATTCTACTGGAAAAAAAAAAGACGTAGCAAGACATGAGCAGAATAGCACCGGTCCTTCCACAGCCCATGGGCCTGCCCAGTTAGTCTTGGGCCATACTTACGTTATTGGCTAGCTTCCTCCCGTACTTCAGTTTTGATTTTTTTGAGGGCTCGGCACTGATTGCGCGCGCATTCAAACGCTGCTGCATTCACAGAAAGCACGTATGGACTGTTGTAATTTGTCAGAAAAATAGAAACTTATGGACTGTTGTAATTGTGTGCCCCCCGAATCAATTACTCTGCATATATGCACGCTCGCTCGTCCCTATATAAATCAAGACCTGTTGTATTGTAAACATCACAGATGCGAGATTGAACAACCTTCCAAGCTAGATGAAGACGCCGGCGCACGCGATGATGGCCGTCTTGTTCGTCATTGGATTCCTGGTGGCGACCGCGCAATGTAAGCGAGCGTGCATCTTCTCTTGTTCGTTCTTATTATATCATCATCGGTACCGCCAGCACCACCATCATCAGCTCATCAAGGGCGTGCATCGTGACGATGTGATATTCTTGCGTCAGGTCGTCCGGAGGCGGGGAGGAGGAGGAGCTTCTACTCGGGCTCGGAGGACAGTGGTGGCAACGACACGAGCACAGAGATCAGCGTGAGAGCATTGCCGATCATGTCCAACAAGTCGACGGCGATAAAGGAGGAGAAGCTGTACGTAAAGTTTTGCACACATCAGGAATGCAAGATCGATGGCAAGATTTACAACGAGTGCGGCTGCTGCGAGCTCCTGTGGCCGTACCCCCTGTGCTTCAAGTCCACGGAAGTGTGCCAGGTGTGGTGCCCCGCCTGCCACCCCAAATGCCCCCCCACCCCACCTCAACACCTACCCCCACCCCCATCCCCATCCCCATCTCCACCTCCCACACTGCCATCACCGCCACCAGCCATGCCAATGCTACGAAGAGATGCTATATATAACTAAATATGTATAGGTTTCGCAAATATATAAGAGCCTAGCATAAGACAGATGCATAAATCAGTATTGCATCTCGGAGTCGAGACTCGAGAGACAATTATGTATTCAGGACATTCGCAAGATAATGTTTCGGAACTGGAGTACACCCTCCTATTCATATTGCTTGTCGCTCAAATGGAAGTATCTAGACACAGATATATACATCCGTTTGAGCAACAAGTAATATGGATTGAAGGAAGTAAAAAAATATCTGCATTTCGATCTAGTGATTAATTGGCGGATCGAATTGAACCGGACAGACAGGCATGGAGCGAGTACTGATAATTACTCAATTCCGTTTTGTGTAATATACATCATCATTACGTTCCATCACCATGGGCACAGCGCTGAACCACATGTAATCCTGACTATACGAAACTATATATCCAGTATATGCATGCATGCACTCTATTCAACTCAGAAGAATGAAAGAATCACCAGTACCACATGTACATACATGATACATGCATGCATACACTCCATGCACGTGCATGAACTTAATCTTGAAGAAGGTCCAGGGCACGAAGGAGAGAGTAGTCCTGAACTTGTCCACATCGAGCCTCACGTCCTGCGTCATCACCACCTCCGCCAGCGCCTTCCACCTTTGTGCATGGATGGCCATGGGGTCCCTGAACACAGTGTGGTCCCTCGGGTACCGCCGTGAGAGGCTGCTCTCCTCTCGGGCGACGTGGTACTCGAGGTACCGGAGGCCCATGTCGCGCGCCCGCTCACCGTAGAAGTTAGTGGCCATCCACTCCATCCTGCCCCATGGGACGATCTGCACCACCACGGCCCGCGCCGGAAGGAACACCTGGTTGATCAGGCCCGTGCCGTGCACCACCACCAGCACGTCGCACGAGTTCACGTCACCGCGAACCTCTTGATGCTGCTGCCACCGGCCTTAGAAAGCGTCACGTCGAAGCCTAGAGATGTTGCCATGGCCTCCACCTGGTGTAGGCTCAGGAGCCTTCGTGTCCCTCGGGCGTCGGCGAGATATGATCAGCATCCTCGGCTTCTTTCCGGGGTTTTCGCCGAGGGCCAGCGACCTGCCAGTCAGAGACCGTAGGCGCGGCGCAAGAATCTTATGAACCCCGCCATGGAGTGTCCCTTGGGGTTTCTTGTAGGATGCCGGCGAAGAATCAGGTCCCTGTCCCTCACGAGTCCAAGGATCACATGGTGAAAGCAGTACACATCGTTGTTGGAGTCGAAATTGATGATGTCGTAGAGCAACAGCCTCCGTAGAATCGGTCTATACTTCTGAAGCCGCCACTGCTTGTAGTCGCTGAAAAAGAACTGCACCCTCCCTTTGAATTGCAATGAAGTCAGGTACAATGGGATCAGTACGTCCGACATGTCATGGAAGAAGTTTCCGGTGTATCCGCTGGCCGAGAAGACCACCGCCGGTATGTCGTTGTGTCTGACGCTGCATTTGGGAGCATCACTTTGATTTGCAGCTGTTTGAATGACCACTTCTCTCACTAGAGACATCAATGAATCATCATGGCGAGCATATGGCCTAACGCGTCGCCCTTCCTCGCCTTGCTGCCGTGGCATGGTCAAAATGATTGATGAGCTTCCTGGAGCAATCCGAACATCACCGGACATCTTGCAGACGATTGGCCTTGCGTAGGGGAACCCCTTGTCTTTACCCTTGTCATCGCAAGTGATATTGCTCTTAGGCTTTGGAAATTCAGTCTCTGCAACTGTTGGTGGAAGGAAAATCAATAGAGATCTCCATGCTGGCATAAGGAAAATTTGCCAGTAAATCAATAATTTTTAGTATGGTTGTCATCTCACCTGATTGTGAAAAATTTCTGGAATATCTTTCCATTGTAGGATGGTGAATGGACGGTGGGGAGGATGCAGACTGTCCCTGCATTCCTAATTTATTTTCTGAATATGTCTTAATCTTGACGATGTCACTTTTAAGTTCAGGATCTACAAAGGGAAACATAAAACAGTAAACAACGATCAAACAACAGCAAGATTGTATGCCAGTGAACAAACAAAAGAATACACATTGTTTAGCAGGAATAGGCATGTCTTTCAGAGATACGTATTCATCATCTGGATGAAAAATTAGCTGACCATCACTTGTGATGGCAGCATATAGCATCTCATAACTATCATTCAGAAAATTACTCTGTTTCTATCAATTTGATATTGGAATCGCAGTATCAATCCCTTGTGCTCGAAGAGCCAACTGTATTAGTTTCCACTGGTCAATGATTATGAATTCAATTTTATCTAGAATACTTAGAACCAGACTCATGATCTATATATCCCTGCAAAAAAAAAAGAGGACTCATAACCTAGAATGAGAAGGGGATCAGAAAATTATTCTCTTTCCATCAAATTTGAAGGCTATGTTTGAAAGGAAATAAGCATTAGGAACAGTAATATCAAAATAGTAGCTTGGTAATTTAGAACCACTAAATTCAGCAGAATGACTCCATATTGCTTCCCTACATCATACAGTACATACCAAACCAATGCATGCATAATTGAGGGGGATGTATCAATTATGTGGCTACATGGTGGGGCCCCAGATCAGAAAATCCCAAACCTTGGACATGCTCAACACAGTACTTCCCTTATACTCCCACTGATTGCTAAGCAGGCAGTGTGGTGCCTGGTGTGGTCCAGGAGGACACTTGGGTAATGCCACACTCTGAATTTTGAAAACATGCAAGCCTGGATGAACAGGGGAAAGGATAAAGGATATCCTCCTTTCTCAAGTCTAGAACCACTAAAATTCAGAATAATGATTCCAAAATAATCACTATATCATTATACTTTCACTTTGCTCTGCAACTGAATGCTAGCAAGCAGTGCCCGGTGTGGGCACTTGGTGCCACACTCTGAATTTCGAAACATGCAACTCTGGCTCAATAGGGGAAATGATAAATGGAGCGCCTCTTTTTTCTCACCTAATTCTACTGAACTTTGTGATGGATCACTTCCAGATCTTGCAAGAATCGGAGAGGCACCATGCTCTTGTGGTACATCTGCATCCACATTACCACGGGGGTCCAAAGAACTCGCCGCCCTGGTCCCGGGCTCGACCCCTGAAGATACAAACAGCGACACTATTCAGATCAGATGGATGGGAAATGCAGTCGGCAAATCAAGAGAACTCGGGGACCTCAAGGATGGACGATTCTTGGCCGATCCGCCCCACCTCCGGCCTCGTCGCCGGCGCGATTATTCCCCACTAAGATACCTCGATCTGTAGGTGGTATGTGATGATCGATTACTTACAGGGGACTCGTAGCGAGAGCGGCGCGGAGAGGAGCTTGGCCGTGCCGGCGCAGACCGCCAGGGCGAGGAGGCACGCCGCGAGCTGCCGGTGGGCGAGCTGCCTGGGCTCCAGATTGCCCAGGTTCTTGGCCGCGACAGTGTGGCTCAGCCTTGGATTCCTCTCCCTCACAGTAGCAGGATGAGGTTTCGTGGCGATGGATCTGCTGCCCCTGCTGTGCTGCGCCGGGATGGCCATGGCTTCCCAAGCATAGGTTCAGGGGGCAGTGGAGCGAGGAGTGTGTGTGGCGCCACGACATGTGTGGAGGCGGCACAAGGTGGAGAGTGGCAATTATTATGCTTGCTTTGTTGTTGTTTTTTTTCCAAAAATAACTCGAAGATGTAGCGTCATCATTCGTCCGAGCACCGACCTTATGAGGATTAAAACTCTAATTTATCTACTTATCAGGGCCGAGACATTAGAAGTTATGATTCTTCGTTCATAAATCGTATGCATTGATGTATAATACTACTTCTATTCATAAATATAAGACTCTTTGACAGTATAGATTGAACTGCCAGCACAACGTTTTATTTACGAACGGAGGAAGTAGTTTTGTTATTCCATAACAACAAGAGACGATGCCATCTATATATATCAAATAGACAAACAAAATACACGATAGAATGGGAAAAAAACCTAGACAACTATGATAAAATTAACACACGTCCACTTGTAGTAATTGATTTTATAGCCGATTGATATGCTTATTTGGGGGGTTCTGCAGCCGTCGTGTCAATCCACAACGGGTCACCCCCATGCTAGTTGTGACCACGGAGGCGGTCTTGGCGATGGCCACCACAACCTTGCAGAAAAGCAAGACCTTGATGATGTTGGATGACAACCCACTGTCCCATGTCGTGGGCGTGCTCTGCGGCGCGCCAACCTCCCATGTTGTCGGCATGCCCTGCGGCATGCCCACCTCCCATGTAGTCGGCATTCACACCGCCCATGTCGTCGACGCGCTCACCTGCGCGATCCGAGAGTGTTTGTAGCAAGTTTCCATCATGCAACCCCGGGCGTGTACGCAGGCCGCCGGTGACCAACGAGGTAGCAGTAGCATCAGAACCTATCGCGACGCCCGCCCTGCCCTTGCCCGCACATCACGCAACTACCACGGGTGGACGCTGTTGGGAGACGTAGTAGTAAATCAAAATTTTCCTACGTTCACCAAGATCTATCTATGGAGAAACCAGCAACGAGAGGGGAGAGATTGCATCTTCATACCTTTGAAGATCGCTAAGCGGAAGCGTTACAAGAACGCGGTTGATGGAGTCGTACTCGCAGCGATTCAGATCGCGGTAGATCCGATCAAGTGCCGAACGGACGGCACCTCCGCGTTCAACACACGTGCAGCCCGGTGACGTCTCCAACACCTTGATCCAGCAAGGAGGAAGGAGAGGTTGGGGAAGGGCTCCAACAGCAGCACGACGGCGTGGTGGTGGTGGAGTAGCAAGGTATTCCGACAGGGCTTCGCCTAAGCGCTGCGGAGGAGGAAGAAGAGAGGTAGGGCTTCGCCGTGAGAGAGAGAGATCAAATCCTGTCTCAAAACATCCAAAACCTCAAGTATATATAGGAGGAGGGACGTGGAGGGCTGGCTTGGCCTCTACTCCAAAGAGGAGATGGCCGGCCGAATTAAAGGGAGAGTCCACCTCCCACAAGGGAGGTGGATCTCCTCCTTTTAAATCCTTTTTGCCTTATCTCCTTATCTCCAGCCGCATGGGCCTTTAGCAAAAGTCTTTCCCAGCCCAATAAGGGCTGGCACACTTTATCTAACAGCCCATGTGGTCCTTTGGTCGTCACACCCCTCCCGGGGGTTATCCGGCACCCTCCCGGCACTCCCGGTACACTACCGATGAGCCCGAAAACTTTCCGGTGACCAAAACTGGACTTCCTATATATCAATCTTTACCTCCGGACCATTCCGGAGCTCCTCGTGACGTCCGGGATCTCATCCGGGACTCCGAACAACCTTCGGTAATCACGTATACCTTTTCCCTATAACCCTAGCGTCATCGAACCTTAAGTGTGTAGACCCTACGGGTTCGGGAGACACGTAGACATGACCGAGACACCTCTCCGGTCAATAACCAACAGCGGGATCTGGATACCCATGTTGGCTCCCACGTACTCCACGATGATCTCATCGGATGAACCACGATGTCAAGGATTCAATCAATCCCGTATACAATTCCCTTTGTCTATCGGTATGATACTTGCCCGAGATTCGATCGTCGGTATCCCCATACCTTGTTCAATCTCGTTACCGGCAAGTCTCTTTACTCGTTCCGTAATACATCATCCCGTGACTAACTCCTTAGTCACATTGAGCTCATAATGATGATGTCTTACCGAGTGGGCCCAGAGATACCTCTCCGTCACACGGAGTGACAAATCCCAGTCTCGATTCATGCCAACCCAACAGATACTTTCGGAGATACCCGTAGTGCACCTTTATAGCCACCCAGTTACGTTGTGACGTTTGGCACACCCAAAGCATTCCTACGGTATCCGGGAGTTGCACAATCTCATGGTCTAAGGAAACGATACTTGACATTGAAAAGCTTTAGCAAACGAACTACACGATCTTGTGCTATGCTTAGAATTGGGTCTTGTCCATCACATCATTCTCCTAATGATGTGATCCCGTTATCAATGACATCCAATGTCCATGGCCATGAAACCGTGACCATCTATTGATCAACGAGCTAGTCAACTAGAGGCTCACTAGGGACATGTTGTGGTCTATGTATTCACACATGTATTATGGTTTCCGGTTAACACAATTATAGCATGAACAATAGACAATTATCATGAACAAGGAAATACAATAATAACCATTTTATTATTGCCTCTAGGGCATATTTCCAACAGTCTCCCACTTGCACTAGAGTCAATAATCTAGTTCACATCACCATGTGATTAACACTTACATCACCATGTGATCATATCATCATGTGATTAACACCCAATAAGTTCTGGGGTTTGTTCATGTCCTGCTCGTGAAAGAGGTTTTAGTCAACGGGTCTGCGACATTCAGATCCGTGTGTACCTTACAAACTTTCCATGTCATATTTGTAGATACTACTCCCATGCTCCACTTGGAGCTATTCCAAATGGCTGCTCCACTATACGTAGCTGGATTTCTACTAAGAGTCATCCGGATTGGTTTTAAAGCTTGCATCATCGTAACACTTTACGATGAACTCTTTATCACCTCCATAATCGAGAAATATTTCCTTAGTTCTCAAGTTACTAAGGCTAACTTTGACCGCTGTCTAGTGATCCACTCTTGGATTACTCTTGTACCCCTTGACAGACTCATGGCAAGGCACACACAGGTGCGGTACACAGCATGGCATACTATATAGAGCCTATGGCTAAAGCATAGGAGATGACACTCATCTCTTCTTTATCTTCTGCCGTGGTCGGGTATTGAGTCTTACTCAATTTCACACCTTACAATACAGTCAAGAACTCCTTCTTTGACCCATCTATTTTGAACTCCTTCAAAAACTTGTCAAGGTATGTCTTCGTCGAAAAAACTTATCAAGCGAATAGATCTATCCCTATAGATCTTGATGCTCAATAAAATAGTAGCTTTATCTGGGTCTTCCTTTGAAAAACAAAACTTTTCAAACAACCCTTCATGCTCTTCCAGAAATTCTACATCATTTCCGATCAATAATATGTCAACTACATATTCTTATAAGAAATTCCATAGTGCTCCCACTCACTTTCTTGCAAATACAAGTTTCTCATAAACTTTGTATAAACTTAAACACTTTGATCACCTCATCAAAGCATATATTCCAACTCCGAGATGCTTGCTCCAGTCCATAGAAGGATCGCTGGAGTTTGCATATTATTAGCATCCTTAGGATTGACAAAACCTTCTGGTTGTATCACATACAACTCTTCCTCACAGAAACCATTACGGAAACCTTGTTTTGTCATCCATCTGCCAGATTTCATAATCGAAAAATGCAGCAACTGCTAACAAAATTTTAATAGACTTTTAGCATCGCTACAGATGAGACAATCTCATTGCAGTCAACTCCTTGAACTTGGCGGAAACTTCTTTGCGACAAGTCGAGCTTTATAAACGGTGACATTTCACCATTAGCGTCTATGTTTATCTCAAAGGTCCATTTGTACTCAATGACCCGCCATTCAACAGGCAAGTCTACCAAAGTCCATACTTGGTTTTCATACATGGATCCTTTCTCGGATTTCATGGCTCCTAGCCATTTGTTGGAATCCGGGCCCACCATCGCTTCTCCATAGTTCGTAGGTTCATCGTTGTCCAACAACATGATTTCCAAGACAGGGTTGTCGTACTACTCAGGAGCAGTACGCGTCCTTGTCGACCTACGAGGTTCGATAGTGACTTGATCCGAAGCTTCATGATCATCATCATTAACTTCCTTTTCAACTAAGTAGGCTCTACAGAAACATCTTTCTGTGTTGCGCTATTCTCTGGTTGAAACAAAGGTTCAACAACCTTATCAAGTTCTATCTTCCTCCCACTCAATTCTTTCGAGAGAAACTTTTTCTCAAAAAGGACCCGTTCTTAGCAACAAACACCTTTTGCGCTTGGATCTGAGATAGAAGGTATACCCAATGTCTCATTAGGGTATTCTATGAAGATGCATTTGTCTGCTTTGAGTTCGAGCTCGCTAGGTGAAAAACCCATTTTCACATAAGCGTCGCAGCCCCAAACATTAAGAAATGACAGCTTAGGCTTCTGTCAAACCATAATTCTCACGGTGTCATCTCAACAGACTTAGATGGTGCCCTGTTAAAGTGAATGGATTTGTCTTTAATGCATAACCCCATAACGATAGTGGTAAAACGATAAGAGACATCATAGTACTCACTATATCCAATAGAGCACGACTACGACGTTCGAACACACCATCACACTATGGTGTTCCAGGAGGCGTGAGCTGTGAAACAATTTCCACATTGTCTAAAATTGCATACCAAACTCGTAACTTAGATATTCACCTCCATGATCATATCATAGACATTTATCTTCTTGTCACGATGATCTTTAACTTCACTCTGAAACTCCTTGAACCTTTCAAACATTTCAGATTCGTGTTTCATTAAGTAAATATCCCCATATTTACTCAAATCATCAGTGAAGGAAAAGAAAAACAACGATATCCACTGTGTGTTTCAACACTCATTGGACCACATACATCAACATGTATTAATTCCAATAAGCCACTTGCCCGCTCCATCATATTGGATGACGGGGTCTCAGTCATCTTGCCCAAGAGGCATGGCTCGCATGTCTCAACCGATTCGAAATCGAGTGAGTCAAAAAACATCCATCATCATTGAGTTTCTTCATGCGATGTATACCAATATGACATTACGTGGCAGTGCCACAAGCATGTGGTACTATCATTATTAACTTTGTATCTTTTGGTACCAATGTTATGAATATGTGTACTACTACGATCATGATTCGATAAACCATTTCGAGTGGGTGCATGACCATTGAAGGCATTATCCATGTAAACAGAATAACCATTATTCTCTAACTTATATGAATAACCGTATCGCACTAATCATGATCTAATCATGTTTATGCTCAACGCAAACACCAAATAACATTTATTTAGGTTTATCACAAATCCTGAAGGTAGAGAGAGCGTGCGATGGTGATCACATCAATCTTGGAAATACTTCCAACACACATCGTCACCTTTCACCTAGCTAGTCTACATTTACTCCGTAGCTTTTATTTCGAGTTGCTAACACTTAGCAACCGAACCGGTATCTAATACCCAGGTGCTACTAGGAGTACCAGCAAGGTACACATCACTAACACGTATATCAAATATACTTCCATTGACATTACCAGCCTTCTTATCTACCAATCATCTAGGGTTTTTCCGCTTCAGCGAACATTCTCCTCATAACAGAAGCACTTAGTCTCGGGTTCGGGCTCAACCTTGGGTTTCTTCACTAGAGCAACAACTGGCTTGCCATTCCTGAAGTTTTTCCCTTCTTGCCCTTGCCCCTTTTGAAACTAGTGGTTTTCACTTAACCATCAACACTTGATGCTCCTTATTGATTTCTACCTTCGTGGTGTCAAACATCACGAACAACTCAGGGATCATCTTATCCATCCCTGGCATGTTATAGTTCATCACGAAGCTCTAGTAGCTTGGTGGCAGTGACTTGGAGAACTGCATTAATCACTATCTCATCTGGAAGATTAACTCCCACTTGATTCAAGTGATTGTAGCACCCAGACAATCTGAGAACACGCTCACCGATTAAGCTATTCTCCTTTATCTTGCAGGCAAAGAATCTTGTTGGAGGTCTCATACCTCTCAACATAGGCACGAGCTTGAGATCACAATCTCAGCTCCTAGAACATCTCATATGTTCTGTGACGTTCAAAACATTTTGAAGCCTCAATTCTAAGCCGTAATGCATGACGCACTGAACTATCACGTAGTCATCAAAAAGTGCCTGTCATATGTTCACAACATCTACAGACAACGCTTGAGGGAGTGATGCAGTTAGCGGTACATCAAAAACATAAGCTTTCTGCGCAGCAATGAGGACAATCCTCAGATCACGGACCCAGTCCGCATTATTGCTACCATCAACTTTCAACTTACTTTTCTCTAGGATGTATCAATAAAACTGGGGAGCTACAGCGCGAGCTATCTACGACATAATTTGCAAGGACATTTTTAGACTAAGTTCATGATAATTAAGTTCATTTAATCAAATTATTAATGAACTCCCACTTAGATAGACATCTCTCTAGTCTTCCAAGTGATACATGATCCATGTCAACTAGCCCGTGTCCGATCATCACGTGAGACGGACTAGTCATCCATGGTGAACATCTCTATGTTGATCGTATCTTCTATACGACTCATGTTCGACCTTTCGGTCTTCCGTGTTCCGAGGCCATGTCTGTACATGCTAGGCTCGTCAAGTCAACCTAAGTGTTTCGCATGTGTAAATCTGGCTTACACCCGTTGTATGCGAACGTTAGAACCTATCACACCCGATCATCACGTGGTGCTTCGGAACGACGATCCTTAGCAACAGTGCACAGTTAGGGTGAACACCTTTCTTGAAATTTTATTGAGAGATCATCTTATTTACTACCGTCGTTCTATGCAAATAAGATGTAAACATGATAAACATCACATGCAATCAATATAGTGACATGATATGGCCAATATCATTTTGCTCCTATGATCTCCATCTTCGGGGCACCATGATCATCACTGTCACCGGCACGACACCATGATCTCCATCATTGTGTCTTCATGAAGTTGTCTCGCCAACTATTACTTCTACTACTATGGCTAACGCTTAGCAATAAAGTAAAGTAATTACATGGCGTTTATGATTGACACGCAGGTCATACAATAAATAAGACAACTCCTATGGCTCCTGCCGGTTGTCATAATCATCGACATGCAAGTCGTGAATCCTATTACAAGAACATGATCAATTCATACATCACAATGCATCACATCACATCCTTTGGCCATATCACATCACAAGGCACATGCTGCAAAAACAAGTTAGACGTCCTCTAATTTGTAGTTGCAAGTTTTTACGTGGCTGCTATAGGTTACTAGCAAGAACGTTTCTTACCTACGTCAACACCACAACGTGATTTGCCAATTGCTATTTACCCTTCATAAGGACCCTCTTCATCGAATCCGATCCGACTAAGGTAGGAGAGACAGACACCCGCTAGCCACCTTATGCATCTAGTGCATGTCAGGCGGTGGAACCGGTCTCACGTAAGCGTACGTGTAAAGTTGGTCCGGGCCGCTTCATCCCACAATACCGCCGAATCAAGATAAGACTAGTAGCGGCAAGCAAATTAACAAACTCGACGCCCACAACTGCTTTGTGTTCTACTCGTGCATAGATTCTATGCATAGACCTAGCTCATGATGCCACTGTTGGGAGACGTAGTAGTAAATCAAAATTTTCCTACGTTCACCAAGATCTATCTATGGAGAAACCAGCAACGAGAGGGGAGAGATTGCATCTTCATACCTTTGAAGATCGCTAAGCGGAAGCGTTACAAGAACGCGGTTGATGGAGTCGTACTCGCAGCGATTCAGATCGCGGTAGATCCGATCAAGTGCCGAACGGACGGCACCTCCGCGTTCAACACACGTGCAGCCCGGTGACGTCTCCAACACCTTGATCCAGCAAGGAGGAAGGATAGGTTGGGGAAGGGCTCCAACAGCAGCACGACGGCGTGGTGGTGGTGGAGTAGCAAGGTATTCCGACAGGGCTTCGCCTAAGCGCTGCGGAGGAGGAAGAAGAGAGGTAGGGCTTCGCCGTGAGAGAGAGAGATCAAATCCTGTCTCAAAACATCCAAAACCTCAAGTATATATAGGAGGAGGGACGTGGAGGGCTGGCTTGGCCTCTACTCCAAAGAGGAGATGGCCGGCCGAATTAAAGGGAGAGTCCACCTCCCACAAGGGAGGTGGATCTCCTCCTTTTAAATCCTTTTTGCCTTATCTCCTTATCTCCAGCCGCATGGGCCTTTAGCAAAAGTCTTGCCCAGCCCAATAAGGGATGGCACACTTTATCTAACAGCCCATGTGGTCCTTTGGTCGTCACACCCCTCCCGGGGGTTATCCGGCACCCTCCCGGCACTCCCGGTACACTACCGATGAGCCCGAAAACTTTCCGGTGACCAAAACTGGACTTCCTATATATCAATCTTTACCTCCGGACCATTCTGGAGCTCCTCGTGACGTCCGGGATCTCATCCGGGACTCCGAACAACCTTCGGTAATCACGTATACCTTTTCCCTATAACCCTAGCGTCATCGAACCTTAAGTGTGTAGACCCTACGGGTTCGGGAGACACGTAGACATGACCGAGACACCTCTCCGGTCAATAACCAACAGCGGGATCTGGATACCCATGTTGGCTCCCACGTACTCCACGATGATCTCATCGGATGAACCACGATGTCAAGGATTCAATCAATCCCGTATACAATTCCCTTTGTCTATCGGTATGATACTTGCCCGAGATTCGATCATCGGTATCCCCATACCTTGTTCAATCTCGTTACCGGCAAGTCTCTTTACTCGTTCCGTAATACATCATCCCGTGACTAACTCCTTAGTCACATTGAGCTCATAATGATGATGTCTTACCGAGTGGGCCCAGAGATACCTCTCCGTCACACGGAGTGACAAATCCCAGTCTCGATTCATGCCAACCCAACAGATACTTTCGGAGATACCCGTAGTGCACCTTTATAGCCACCCAGTTACGTTGTGACGTTTGGCACACCCAAAGCATTCCTACGGTATCCGGGAGTTGCACAATCTCATGGTCTAAGGAAACGATACTTGACATTGAAAAGCTTTAGCAAACGAACTACACGATCTTGTGCTATGCTTAGAATTGGGTCTTGTCCATCACATCATTCTCCTAATGATGTGATCCCGTTATCAATGACATCCAATGTCCATGGCCATGAAACCGTGACCATCTATTGATCAACGAGCTAGTCAACTAGAGGCTCACTAGGGACATGTTGTGGTCTATGTATTCACACATGTATTATGGTTTCCGGTTAACACAATTATAGCATGAACAATAGACAATTATCATGAACAAGGAAATACAATAATAACCATTTTATTATTGCCTCTAGGGCATATTTCCAACAGACGCGTCCTTGAAGAGGTCGAACACGTCGTCCTCCTGGACTACGCGCTCCGCCAGGTTGGCGCACTGCGGGTGGAGGTCGATCTGGCGCTGGCCGTTGTGGAACATGAAGTCGAGCACCTGGTCTCCGCAAGCGCCACAAAATCTGTCGCGACGGACCATCATGCTGGGAGGGCTATAGTGGAAGTCGAAGGTACAACCCTTGAAGAAAGTATGTGTGAGCGCCGGGTCCTCCATCTTGAGGGGGACACAACATAGGCGAAGGTAGTGGTCACACATGTCGCACTGATATCTGTGATCATCCTCGCCGTAATGCCTGTAGCCGTCGCACTGGAACAAGGCACCGCCAGTGGCATAAAGTGTGAGCACGTGCCCTGGGAGGGAGGGTGGGTTATCTTAGGGAGGACCCTTGGAGGCCGTCACCATGGGGCTAAATTTCGTCTTTTGACCTTTTTCTAAAAGTTGATCTAGATATGGCCCTACTTTGCAAAAAAATTGGGGTCTGACCTTTTTCCTACCGTCGGAATCCATGACGGTAGGGTATAACAGCCTACTGCCAAGGACCGTGACGGTAGCGGTGCACGCCCTACCGTAAAATTTTCCTAAGTATCGAAGATAGCGCATGTTCGCACCTACCGTCGGACACCTCGGCGGTAGGGTTGTATAGGCTACCGTCAACATATTTGACGGTAGGGGTGTGTCGCGTTGGTGTGGACAAGTTCCCTACCGCTAAGGACCTTGGCAGTAGGTTGTTATACTATACCGTCATAGACCGCGATGGTAGGAAAAATGATCAGATTTCAAAAAATTTAAAAACTAAGATCAGATATGGATAAAATTTCAAAAAAGAATCAAAGCACGAAATTTTAGCCGCACCATGGTTATCTTTGGCTCTCTCTCCCAAAGAAACTAGCATAACACTTGCCTTGTAAAACTAGCGAGAGACCGACATGTATTTGTAGAGGAAATTTGTTGCAAAGTAGCAGGTCGAGTACAAGTTGGCTCCTGTCAAATGTTTTTAAGGGCAGTACTTCGGTCGGTTCCTCAAAAATAAAATACCTTCACACTGAATTTTGTATCATGAGTGATAGGTCCGCTACAAGTTGACATGTCCTCGACAACAATAGAAAAAACATGGACGACCAGTCCAAGGCTTCTCATCTTGCATTTTCCAGATCTTCCCAACGTGTTGATTGGCTGGAAAGCACAAAAGTGCTAAACATCTTATATTGTGAATGGGGGGAGCAATTTCGTAAGAATCACCTGTAGCTGTAGCATTATATTGTTGATTCTGGAAGGTCCCATATATGCTTCACAGCTTCACTATTTTTGATTTCTAGTTTAGCAGGGCCGCATAAACTTTCTCTATCTTTATCGGATATGTGCTTGGTCTTTTTTACAATTGGATATTTTACTTGCAACAGTGGCAAGTTGAGACGTGTTAGACATGTTCCATGCTATACAACTTGCCAACAAACGTTTTGATATTTTTATACACCATTTCTTCATCATTCACGACATTCCCAATGAATATTTCATATGTTGTCAAAATTTGACATGGGAGCAACTACTTGGTCCGAACCCAGCTTTTCTATTTGATTCGTCACTACTTGGTGCGCGTGAACTCCCAAGACAAAAACTGCATTTGGCACAAAAATTTGCCATGCGTTGTGGCTGCTCTTACATAGTTGGATTCTCTCTCCGAACAGGACACCCGAAAAAGCCTACAGATTGGATCACGAAAGAACAAAGGCTTGCGACGGCAATTAACAAGAAAAAATTAACATAGAAAACAGGCAACAACTAGAGAAAACAATACAAACCACACAACTGTGACAAAATTAACACACATCCGTTGGTAGTAATTGATTTTGTAGCCGATCGAGATGCTTATTTGGGGGTTTCTGCAGCCATTGTGTCAATCCACAACGGGTCATCCCCGTGCCAGTGGAGACCGCGGAGGGTACAAAACGGGTCACCTGCCGTGTTGCGTGTTAATCCACAACGGGTCTACTTTTGCGAAAGAATAGAGCAAAATAAAGAAGAAAACACATGGCAACTAGAAAAAATGATACAAACCAGACAACTGTGACAAATTAACACACGTCCGCTTGTAGTAATTGATTTCGTAGCCGATCGAGCAGCTTATTCCACGGGTTCTGCAGCCGTCGTGTCAATCCACAACGGGTCACCCCCCGTGCCAGTAGAGACTGCGGAGGCGACCCTGGCGACTGCCACCGCAACCTTGCAAAATAGCGAGACCTTGCTGATGGTGGATGACAACCCACTGTCCCATGCCATCGGTGTGCTCTGTGGCGCGCCCACCTCCCATGTCGTCGGCGCGTCCTGCGGCATGCTCACCTCCCATGTTGTTGGCGTTCCCACCGCCCATGTCGTGGGTGCACTCACCTGTGCGATTTGAGAACGTTTGTAGCAAGCTTCCATCATGCATGCCACGTGCGTGTACGCATGCTGCCGGTGACCGTCGAGGTAGCCGTAGCACCAGAACCTGCCGCGGTGGCCGCCCTTCCCTTGCCCGCACATCCCGCAACTACCATGGGCAGGCGCCTCCCTGAAGAGGTCGAACACGCCATCTTCCTGGACTACGCGCTCCGCCAGGTTGGCGCACTGTGGGTGGAGGTCGATCTGACGCTGGCCGTCGTGGAACATGAAGCCGAGCACCTTTTTGAAAAAGGATGAGTTTTATTGACTCAAAATGAAGTATTAAGAGAAAACAAAGATAACGAGCACATCCGTCATCTGCATAGATAGGATGCACACAGCCAACACCAACGCACACACACAAACACATCACAAAATAGCAAAGACATATAAAACCAAAGCTATAAGTCGAGCACCTGGTCTCCACAGGCGCCGCAAAAGCTGCCGTGACCGGCCAGGGTGCTGGGAGGGCTGTAGCGAAAGTCGAAGGTGCAGCCCTTGAAGAACGGATGTGTGAGCGTCAGGTCCTCCATCTTGAGGGGTACGCAGCATACGTGAAGGTCGTAGTCGCACGGATCACACCGGTACCTACGATCATCCTCGCCGTAATGCCTGCAGCCGTCGCACTGGAACAGTGCGCCGCCGGTGGCATAAAGCGTGAGCACGTGCCCTGGATGGGAGGGGTGGGTTATCCGTAACGGAGGACCCTTGGAGGCCGTCACCATGGTTATCTTTGGCTCTCTCTCCCAAAGAAACCGACAAGACGCTTCGCCTTGCAAAGCTAGCGAGAGACCAACATGTATTTGTAAGGGAAATCTACTGCAAAGTAGCAGGTCGAGTACGAGTTGGCATAACCCTGTCAAATGTCTTTAAGGACAGCGTTTTTGCCGGTTCCTTAAAAATAAAATACCTTTGCACTGATTTTTGTTATCACAAGTGACATGTCCTCGACAACAATAGAAAAAACATGGACGACCTGAGCTGTCCAAGACTTCTCATCTTGCATTTTCCTGATCCTCCTTACGTGTTGATTGGCTGGAAAGCACAAAAGTTCTAAACTAATTACGGATGAAACATACTTATACTTCCTTCGTTTCATAATGTAAAATGTTTTCGAAAACTGTTTTAGCTTGAAAAACGTCTTATATTGTGAAATGGAAAGAGTAATTTCGTCAGAATCACCTGTAGCTGTAGCACTGTTGGTTCTGGAAGGTCCCATTTATGCTTCGCAGCTTCACTCTTTCTGATTTCTGGTTTGGCAAGGGCCCGCAAGCTTTCTCTATCCTTATCGGATATGTGCTTGGTCTTTTCTCCATTTGGATATTTTATTTGCAACAGAGGCAAGTTGAGTACGAGTTGACATGTTCCATGCTATACAATTTGCCAACAAACATTTTGATATTTCGATACACCGGTTCTTCATCCTTCACGACATTTCCAATAAATATTTTATTTGTTGTCAAAATTTGACATGGGAGCAACTACTTGGTCCGTTCCCAGGGTTTTTATTTGAATCGGCACTACTTGGTGCACGCGCGTCAACTCCCAAGACAAAAACTGCATTTGGCTAAAAGAAATTGCCATACGTTTTTGCTGGTCTTACATAGTTGTAATGACTTCCAATTTACTTCATGGTTTTTGTGTGATCTTTGGGACGATTAGTTTAGAGCATCTACAATCCGGTATATCAAATCCGGTACCCTATATCTCTGTGAACACGTCCAAATGCATCCGTAGAAGGTGTCCGGTCAATTCTCAAATCGCTGTGTCCACAACTGTGTACCCAATATCTAGTATCCTAATTCATACTATGCATGCAATGTGAAAAAAACATCTAGCTACTGCTATGGACCCTAGATCCCGAAGGAACTACTTACACAACATCATGCAGGCAATAAGGTTGATGAAGATGGCATCCTTGATGGATTTCCTTCCGAGAAGGCACCGGAAAAGGCCTACAAATTGGATCGCGAAAGAACCGAGGCTTGCGGCGACGATAATATTATTTCGGGTCCCGCTCTGGGGGTTTCGAATATTTGTGAATTTATAGACTTGAAATTAGGTCGGTCGGAGCCTAGGGGGCCCACAAGCTCACATGACGCGTCATACTATTGGGGAACGTTGCATGGGAACAAAAAAATTCCTACGCACACGCAAGATCTATCCATGCTGATGAGCATCTATGAGAGGAAGAGTGGATCTACATACCCTTGTAGATCGCTAAGCGGGAAGCGTTAAGATACGCGGTTGGTGTAGTCGAACGTCTTCACGATCCAAATTGCTGAGCATCCCGCGATCTCATCACGATCCGTCCCGCGATCTAATCACGATCCGTCCCGCGAACTCATCACGATCCATCCTGTGATCTCATCACGATCCGTCTCGCGATCTTGATCACGGTCCTTCCGATCTAGCGCCGAACGGACGACACCTCCGCGTTCAGCACACGTACAGGTTGATGATGATCTCTGCCTTCTTGATCCAGCAAGAGGGAGCGAAGAGGTAGATGAGTTCTCCGGCAGCGCGACAGCGTTGTGACGATGGTGGTGGAGCTATTCCAGCAGGGCTTCGCCTAAGCACCGCTGAAAACCGATCTAGAGGAGAAACTGCGATCTAGAGGAGAGGTAGCACGTGCCTATTAGGGTTAGCTTTTTCCTCTAAATACTCTATTATATAGAGGAGGGAGGGAGGGGAGGAGGCAGCCTCAAACCCTAAAGGTTTGGTCGAAATTGGAGGTGGAGGAGTCCTACTCCAATCCTATTAGGAGTAGGATTCCTCCTTTCCACTTGGAAACTCTTTCCACCTCTCCACCTTTGGATTTTTTTTCCTTCTCAAACCACTCCAGCCGCATTGGCCCTTAGAGGAGGCTTCGGCCAGCCCACCAGGGGCTGGTTTACCTCCTCCCAATGCCCATGTAGCGTCTTGGGTCGAAATACCTCTCCCGATGGTCCCCCGGTACACTACCGGCACTCCCGGTACACTACCGATGAGCCCGAAACTTTTCCGGCGACCAAAACATGACTTCCTATATATCAATCTTTACCTCAGGACCATTTCGGAGCTCCTCGTGACGTCCGGGATCTCATCTGGGACTCCGAACAACCTTCGGTCACCATCATACATAACTCTATACTCCGAAACGTCACCGAACCTTAAGTGTGCAGACCATGCGGGTTCGAGAACTATGTAGACATGACCGAGACACCTCTACGGTCAATAACCAATAGAGGGACCTGGATGCCCATATTGGTTCCTACATATTCCACGAAGATCTTTATCGGTCGAACCTCTATGTCAAGGATTCAGTTAATCCCGTATGATGTTCCCTTTGTTCTTCGGTACGTTACTTGCCCGAGATCTCCGTGAACACGTCCAAATGCATCCGCACAAGGTGACCGGTCAATTCTCAAATCACTGTGTCCACAACTGTGTACCCAATATCTAGTATCTGAATTCATACTATGCATGCAATGTGAAAAAAACATCTAGCTACTGCTATGGACCCTAGATCCCGAAGGAACTACTCACACAACATCATGTAGGCAATAAGGTTGATGAAGATGGCATCCTTGATGGATTTCCTTTCGAGAAGGCACGGCAAAAGGCCTACAAATTGGATCGCGAAAGAACTGAGGCTTGTGACGACGATAATATTATTTCGGGTCCCTCTCTGGGGGTTCCGAATATTTGTGAATTTATAGAGTTGAAATTAGGTCGGCTGGAGCCTAGGGGGCCCACAAGCTCACATGATGCGTCATACCCCTGGTGGTGTGCCACCACTAGTAGAAAACGTCCCATTTGTCCCGATTTCAGAAGCCCATTAGCCCCGCTTCTAGAACCGGGACCAAAGGGTCGGGACTAAAGCCCAAAACCTTTAGTCCCGGTTCTCTTACGAACCGGGACAAAAGGGGCTCCACGTGGCCGCTGCGGGAAGCCCAGGAAGGAGGACCTTTAGTCCCGGTTGGTAACACCAACCGAGACCAATAGGCATCCAAGCGTCAACATCTGACAGGAGCTGGGTTTTTTGTTTCTTTAAAGGGGGGGTTAGGGGGTTTTGGAGGGTTAATTTCTCCGTCAGCATCTGGCAGGACTCTTTCTCCATGCTTGGTCGACGCTAGCTACTATAGAGAGAACTCAACACGCTAGCTAGTAATCAAATGAAGGAACCATTAAGTACACAAGATCGTCATGAACATATACAGAGAGAAGTGATCGACCTCTCTTTCTCCGAGAGATTGGTCAAACAACAAGTTTTCATATATCTATCTGACGCTACTAGCTACATATATACACTATAAGATCTCTTACAATCCCTAACATCTAATGTCAAATTCCAGATGGTATTCTCCGGCTTTATTTATGACATGGTCAAGAAAGAATCCCGCTAATTCCTCTTGAATTGCTCGTATGCGATCATGTGGTAGGAGTTCATCCCGCATCTGCCACATCTACTTTGAAGAAGGGGGTCAGTACATATATATGAATGAAACTCAACACAAATCATGGTAATAAAATAAAATTGTGAATATTATTGCTTACACACTTGATATTGTTTGTTAGAGTAGCCCCGTTTAGAGGTCGTCACATTATAGATGAACTCGCAAACGTAGTATCCAAAAAAATCAGTCCCTTCTTCCTACCACAAGCACTTTACGAGAAATAGAGTTCAATCAAAATAATAATCAAGCATAATAAATGGTATTGATGAAACTAGAATCAATGGGAGATGCGTGGAACTAACTAGTAGTACTTACTTTTCGGTGTGTAAATCGCAGCTCCCTCGGCAGTGCCGGAACAATTGCGGTGAACTCTTTCCAAACCCTGGTCGACAAAAAAAATAATTACTTGATATTAGAAAATGAACAAAGTTGCCAATATGATGCTATAATGATCGATTGAACTTACTCTGGAGCATTTCAGTCATATGTGCATATTCCTGGGGATCTTTTCATCTCAAGTCTAAAACAATTACTACTCGCCGCTCAAGGTTAATCTCTAGCAGAATAAAGTGGAAGCTGTGCATGCATACATAACTCATCAATTACATTACTATAACCTCGAGTAATAAGAGAAACCGAATATGCGCAAGACAGTAACACTCACTGGATGTTGTAAGGAAAGAGTATTCTATCTTTGTTTTGTTTTATAAGCAACGATTGTAGCAAGTTGTCCTTGGTTTATGTGACTTTGTGTTTAACCGCATTCATATGTGATATTTGGGTTAATGAACCCAATGTCATAGATTTGTGCTGTTCTGCATTCGACGGTCTTCAATCTGCATAATATAGTGAGGATAATTATATATACATGCAATAAAAGAGCTGAGCTATATATAGAGACTTAATTACAGAAGTAGTACTTACAGACAGTAGGAAGTCACGATTGTTTTGTCGATGGCCTTTTAATTGTATAACTGGAATATCTCGTCAAATTCAACAAACAACTGATTCATTCCAACGAGGTCGTGCTCCTCTTTAATTCTCAGTGTCAAAGTATCATTCCCAGACTCGTCGCAGGTTTTCATGTACCATTCGTGCAATCTTTGCATCATCGTTGTAAGAGGAGAATTATCAGGTTTGACGAGAGGTTGCACGTACCGGTATGTGAATTCGTCCACCTCCATTGCTTCAAACAGTACATCATCGCTCATGTAATCAGTAGGATTGGTACCGGGCACCATCTCCGGATGATCAGCGGCGATATCGCTAGACACCTTGAGCAGGGGGCACAATTGGTTCGCCTGTTTGCCGAGCTGGGAAATTTTTTTCCACTTCTTCGTTCTTCTAACCTTGCATCACTGGTAGTACTTCCCGACCGCCGCGCATCTTGATATGTCTTTTTAATACAGTGAACATAGTTAGAATCCGGCGGAGGCGGATGTGATCGCTTTAGGGCATGGATAGTGCGCTTCAGTTTCACCGGATCTGGCTTCTCCTTCGGAGGTGGAGTTTTCTTTGCAAAATGGTCTCTCACTTCGGCACGACAGATATCCTCGTTTTCCTTCTCGGTCCTCTCGTGTCGTAACTTTTCCTGAGCCTTGAGAGATGGACCGTATCTGAATTGCCTCCCGCCTCTGCTTGTACTGCTAGCCGCCGGAGCGGCGGCGTCTCTCTTCCGTCGTTGCTGACAAGGCGGACGAGGCGGAGTGCCCCGATGCGCGAGAGGAGCCGGAGCGGTGGCGTCTGTCTTCCGCCATTGCTGACGAGGCGGAGGAGGAGGCGGACTGCTCCGACGCGCCGGAGTAGGCGAAGGAGGAGGCAGAGTGCCCTCACGCGTCGGAGGAGCCGGAGAAGGAGGCGCAGTGCCCTGATCACTCGCCGGAGGAGGAGGAGGAGGCGGAGGCATCCAGTTTGGAAGCATGATGTACTCCTTCTGCCATAGACATGTACTTCTCAGAGCATGAACCAGCTGATTCTCCCCTTCACCTATAGGGTGGTCAAGCTCGAGCTCCTCAAATGCCGCCATTACTTCATCCACCGTCACAACAACATAGTCATGTGGAATCGAAAGGCAGCTGTTGACACCTGATTTTGGCACAGTGCAAAATGCAGCAAAGATGGACTCAAACGAAAAAGTTTTTTCTACGAGAAAGTTCATCTTGCCGAGTGAAAAACCTTGATGTTTAGGCCATCACCATTCGGCACCGTTTCAAGGGCCAAATTACGCTTGGATTGTCATGTAGATGTTCTGAGTGGTTTTGGTCGATTACGCCTCCAAGAAAACCTCGAACGAAGGAATGTTCTACATGGATTGTCTTCGTCTTATTGAGCTGATCGATTTTGATATATAAATCATCTCAATCCAAGGTTGTATGCAAAAGTTAGAGCAACCAGAGTGCAGCCCTACCACAAGGCAAAATGTGGCGCAGGGGATTAGACACATGTCTGATGGGTCGCGCGAGTCATTTGGCCCTCAAGAAGTCCTCGTATGGAAAAACTTACAATATGAAAAAGTTTCACGTTGTCGAGCTGATTTATTTTCTTATATAATTCTTCTCAATCTGAGGTCGTATGCGACCTGGACAGCCAAAACAAAATCAGGCTGAAGTTTCACTCGGGACATCCGAGTGGAAGTTTGCCGGCCGAGTGAAAAGTTTGTCATCCGGCCGAGTGAAATGTTCGCCGCACGGTCGAGTGAAAAGTTTTCTGTCCGTCCGAGTGAAAAAATTTCCGTCCGGCCGAGTGAAAAATCGCCGACCGAGTGAAAAGTTTGTTGTCCGGCCGAGTGAAAGTGACGTCCGAGTGAAAATCATCGTCCGAGTGAAAATTGTCGGCCGAGTGAAAGTGCCGGTCGAGTGAAAGTTCAAAATGGCCTCGGATGGAAAAGTTTTCAACATGAAAGTTGTTCCTAACATCGAAATGGTCAACTTTGATTTTAAGGTCAGTATCATCTGAGATAGTATGCAGCCTGCAGAGACGCTACAACACTCGGACATTTCAGTCTGCTACGTGACCGAGTCCGATTCAAAGTTAAAGATGACCTCGTGGAGTATTCCATATGGCTTTATTTGGGAAAGTGATCAACATAAGGATTATTGGTCTCGTTGAGGCACAAAAAATTGATGTTTGGACCATCTCCATCGGAGGTCATGTGCAGATTCCACGGTCCATGCAAGGAGCTAGACAGAAGACTGGGCCAACTTTAGGCTGAATCCGAGTGGGACTAGAACTAGGACTCTAGGGCGTGAATTGATGTAATTTTCTTGTAAGGAAAGACTAGATGAATCCTTTGCTTGTACAGGAAGTCCAGCCGCCTCTTATATATGTTGGGGGTGACGGGCGATTGAACAACACACAATCAAACAAATCAATCTATACTACTTTTTCATCTACGTTCTTCGTTTTTTCTCTCGTTCTTCGTTTGAGAGCTGCGAATCCCGAGGCTCTAGGGGCAAGCAAATCGACCTATGACATCCCATAGCTGCCACACTCACTGACGGGGTCCCTCCTGGGCGTGCGGGGTTTCAGGTCTGCAAAAGCATCCGCCGACTGTCTTGCGTATCGCGCTGTCGGACGAACCTCCCTCGACGCGAGCTGCGGTGCATCACCCCCGGCATCAAGGGTACATGGTGACGTGTTCGTGTGTCAACAGTAGTGAAAAGTTCCGTTGGGTTGAGGAGGTGCAATAGAGCCGACAGCCGCCTTGAAAGTGAGGTTCCGGCATTTCGTCATAAGCTCGCAATATTGAGCCTCCGTGATAGTATCCACGGGGTAGCTAGGAGCCGTGAAGTCAGGCTGAATGAGCTCTCTGGAAGCCATGCTGCTTCTCCGCTGAGATGGTGGGTTAGCTACTCGGGTAGCTTCGTGCCTCTGAGATGTTGGCCGGCAGCTCGCTGGATCTCAATTCCTCTAGCTTTTGTAGTCTTGCATTGAGCTTCTGCATGTCGCTCAGCTCCGCTTTCCTCTTTCTCTCCCGGCTTCTATAACCGCCTGCATCGGGAAACCCAACCTTCCACGAAATGGAGCCTGGTGTGCCTCGTGTTCGTCCAGGGTGCTCGGGATTCCCGAGGGCCACAGTCAGCTCGTCCTTCTCCCTGTCGGGAATGAATGCCCCTTCCTGCGCCGTGGTGATATACTTCTGAAGCTTCTTGACGAGTATTGCAAGTTGCTCGTCCGTCCAACGTCACTTGCTTGTTTCAGGGTCCAAAGTTCCCGCAACCCCGAAGAACCAAGTCCTTGAACGGTCTGGCCAGTTCAATGTCTCTGGTTCGACCCCTTTAGCAATCAGGTCATTCTCATCTTTGTCCCACAACGGCCACCTGACCCCGTGTGATGGTGATACTGCTTCTTTGCAGCCTTGTTCTTATTTGTCTCTCATATTTTCATACTCTTGTCTGATGTCTTGTAGGCCACAAATGCGGGCCAGTAATCTCTTATCTTCTCAAATCGGCCGATGAATTCTGGAGTCTTCCCTTTGTCAACAAAATTTGATTTCAACTCATTCTTCCACCTCCTGAATAGATCTGGCATCTTCTTAAGAGCACACACCTTGACCAGTGGCTCTATAACTGGGTTATTCGGATCCTCCTCTGGCGGTAGGGTGAAATTTTCCTTCAGGGTCGGCGAAGATCATCTTTCTGTGTATCGGCGACATAAGAAACTTCAGGGTCGTTGTCCTTAGGCTTATTCCATTGGTTGATGCTAATCGGGATGCTGTCCCTAACAATAGCTCCGCACTGAGCAGCAAATGCGTCCTTGGTCCACATTGGTTCAATCGGTAGGCCATCGTCCGCGAGTGCTGTGATCGTGAACCTTTCATCCTTGTGCAACCTTTTCTTCGGGCCTCGTCTCGTTATCGAAGTTTGGCTCAATTCGGAGGGCTATAAAATAAGAAATAAGAGTTAATATATGTACATACCAAAACAATTGATGCATCAATTGGCTAGTTAGCATAGGCTTAATCAATATATATACCTCACCAGACTTTGCAACAGATCCCTCCTCCGTTTGGTCACCGGAGCAGTCACCATGGTCTCCTTCTTCCTCCGGCATTCGGTCACCGGAGCCATCATGATCATGTCCTTCCTCCTCCATTATTCGATCACCGGAGCCGGCATCCTCTCCTTCCATACCATCGGTGTCATTGAGAAACGACAAGACATCACGTCCGGCGAGGATTATCTCCCCCAACAACTGTTCTTGTTCCAAGTCTCTTTGATCCATATATAGTTTCTGCAAATATTAGAACATGGCAATTAATATACAAAAATGAATGTCCAACGTCTGGACCGCCTCTCTCATGAATGTCCGACGTCCGGACCGCCTCTCTCATGAATGTCAAACAAGGGATTCTCTTAACCTTTAAGGGATTTAACAAAATGGCGCCATTCTGGCTGTGCAGAAAATGGTCCATATTTTTTCGGATGTCATCTACCCTTCTATATGTCATGTTGTCTAGTGTCAAAGGATTCAAGAAAACCATGGCTTCATCATTAGCCGGAAGTAACAGGCGCTTAATGGTACGAAGCTCTCCAAAATTGTTTTGGAACGGAGTCCCGGATAGGATTATTAGCTTCTTAGTATGAAGTTCAGCAAGAGCCTTCCGAATATCGCTATTTGGAAGGCCTTTGCTGAAATTCATACCAAAAAGTGAATTATTCTATCCATAACTCCGTTCCAAAACAACTTTGAAGAGCTTTGTAGCATCATACGCCTGTTACTTCCGGCTAATGATGAAGCCATGGATTTCTTCAATACCTTGATAGACAACATGACATATAGAAGAATATATATACAGATGAGATCAGAAAAAATTTGGATCAGCTTGTGCACATCCATAATGGGGGCATTCTTGATAAATCAATGCTACCGGAGTTTTCTATATGAACGTCCCCCTCATGTCGAAGTGATCGGGGAGGGGGTAGATGACAACGACGCTCACCCCTCATGCCCGACATTCGACGTCCCCCCTCATGTCATGTCCGACGTTCACCCTCATGTCGAAGTTATCACGGAGGGGGTAGATGACAACGACGCTCACCCCTCATGTCCGACGTTCGACGTCCCCCCTCATGTCATGTCCGACGTCCCCCCTTATGTCTAAGTTATCGGGGAGGGGGTAGACGACAACGACGCTCACCCCTCATGTCCGACGTCCGACGTCCCCCCTCATGTCGAAGTTATCGAGGAGGGGGTAGACGAGAACGACGCTTACCCCTCATGCCCGACGTCCGACGTCCCCCCTCATGTCAACGTTATCGGGGAGGGGGTAGACGAGAATGACACTCACCCCTCATGTCCGACGTCCGATGTCCCCCCTCATGTCATGTTCGACGTCCCCCCTCATGTTGAAGTTATCGAGGAGGGGGTAGACAAGAACGACGCTCACCCCTCCTGTCCGACGTCCGATGTCATGTCATGTCCGACGTCCCCCTCATGTTGAAGTTATCGGGGAGGGGGTAGACGAGAAGGACGCTCACCCCTCATGTCCGACGTCCGACATCCCCCCTCATGTCATGTCCGATGTCCCCCCTCATGTCGAAGTTATCGGGGAGGGGGTAGAAGACAACGACGCTCACCCCTCATGTCCGACGTCCGACGTCCCCCCTCATGTTGAAGTTATCGGGAAGGGGTAGACGACAACGACGCTCACCCACTACTAGGGAAAACCCTAGTAGTAGCGCTCGAAATATGCATAGTAGTAGTGCTGGGTCCAGCGCTACAGCTAAGTTTTAGTAGTAGCGCTGGCCAGGCGAGCGCTACTGCTAACTATCTGTAGCGCTTGGACGAACGAAGCACTGCTATTAGATGATTTCCAGCGCTATTGCTAGTATTCCTGCTTTCGCAGATTTACACCCTCTACGTATTTGTGATGTATTTATACAGGATCTATACAGTAGTTTCATCAAATCATCATAATACATCATTGTCATATAAGAACTCCTCATTATCATCATTTTCATCAATGAGACATCATATAACAAGTTGGTCACTAGTCATAATTACAACTTCTCCTCATCATCATCAACTCTAACACATTGTAGCACATAATAACACATTATACCTAGGACCTACTCTACCCTATCTTAGGTACAATATCATAAAACAAGATAGGCCCTAACTCTCCATTATGGAGAACGGAGATCATCCTGTCTCACATTCTTGGCCTACGCACAATGTTGCTTCCGAGTAGCTCTCTACAATTGACCATACATTTTTTCGAATCTTTGATTGTCATGTCTTCATCGGTTTTAGAAATCCGGTATGGATATGAGTGATGCATAGGCTGACCTGGCCGTGGTGGCCCTAAGCTCATAAGAACAACGCGACCTCTCGGAAACATAAGATGAGGCACACAATCCTTCGGGATTTTCTATTGAAAAACATAGTAATAACTTTGTAGTTAGCAATGTAGTTTAGTTTTAGAAGAATTTATGTAAAAGATGCACGGATGTCGTAATAGTAGAAAATCTTACCATGCAATCTCCATGGATGTTACCGTAGTTCACCACGTGCACTAGTGGCACGTATTGACCATAATGTGGGAGAGTTTGATAATAGCTATTGTAATTCTCAAGTTGACTAAGAAATGCGGTAAGATGATCTTTCTCCTTATAAGTTAATTCTGCTTCATCACTGTAGTAGTAGGTTCTGTCTACCATCTTCCGTACATTTTTTGAAGAATGAAAATAAGATGTCAATGCAAATAAGTTGTCAACTATTTTTAAATAAACAATATAAATTACTTAATAAATATGGTTGAGAAACTCACATAATGGTAGAACTGGAGGCGTCTGCACATCGACCCAGATGTCGATATTACCTTCAATTTCATCTTCCAAACGAATATAAAAGGTGATAAGCATATTAGGCTCAAATGCATAAGCCTTGCATAGTGCTCTCCAAGTTTTGCATTCAAAATAGCAGTAGGTGTCTGCATGGTACAATTTTACCACAAAAGTAAAACCATGCTCGGTCCTCAAGTGAACTATCTTTACCTCCATATCTTTTTTAGTATTGAAAACAATCTTATCCACGACAGCAATTCTTGCATGGCAGGGGATACGCTAGTAGAATAGTAAAAAACTAAAATTATAAGTTGAAGCAAAAGAAGCAAAAGTCATGCTTAATTATGAAAAAACACTTGTCGTTGTGACTTAATGTATCCACTTCGAAGTTCTCATCCAGCATGATGCTGAAGCGCCTACCATCAACTAGGAAAGGCTTGTCACACAGGCTGCGCTCGTCTTCGCAGTATTCGCACATAGCGAATTCCCTTTCGTCATCAGACATTTCCTATGTTCATAGTTGAAACATTTAAAATCGATCGAAGGAAACTATGAGAAAACTGATCAACACACAGATCACTATTACTCAATATGCAACGGGTAGACTTTAGGTCTGTCGAGTCTTTCCTTTCTAAACTCTCATCTCACATATATGGTAGGCACTCCCTCTAATATTGCGACCGTCGGTGATGGTGGCTCCTCCATTCATCCCCGAGTGCATTACACCAAAATCTCTAGCACACGGGAACGAAGGAGAAGTGACCCACACAACAACAGTCGGGATTCTTCCTTTCTCATATTTCGACCGTCGGTGATGGTCGCTACTCCTCCTTTTCCTAGTGCATTACAAATATCTAGCACAAGGAAAAGAAGGAGAAGTGATCCCATGACAACAGTCGGGATTCTTCCTCTCTCTCATATATATATATATATATATATATATATATGGTGGACACTCTCCCTCACTGAAAGACACACAAGGAACCGAAACAGAGCTAAAGTCAACCCGTTCCATATATCGAGCAATGACAAGCACTCGATATGTCCTACATTGTAGCACAAGTCATGCTAAAATTCATGAAAAATATTCGGCATGATCTTTACAAAAAACAGGACATATCGAGCGCCTGAAATTCACCGGAATGGAAATGAATCAACATTCCGGCGAAACATAGGCCACTCGGATCATTTCCATATAACACTAAGAAAAATATAGAACTTGAAGAAAATGCAATAAGGTTTTTCTTCATAATATTTGAAACTAAATTCAGCCTACCTAAATTTCTGTCCTAATTTGAAACCTAGCTAAATTTCTGTCCTAATAGGGCACTTGGCCATAATTATATAGGGCACTTGGGCACAATTATCGAACAATTCAAAGTACTTGGGCACTTGGGCACATTCATATTTTGCATCAATTCACAACATAACCCTAGAATCAATTCACAATTTCATTTTCCTTTCACATTTTCATTTTCATTTCCAATTCACATTTTCATTTTCAATTCACATTTTCATTTCAAAAAAATCCTAGATCTAACACTAACATCTATCCATCCATCCTAGTTCTAACCCTAGCTAGTTACTAAAACTAAATTCAATGCAATAGGGGAGGGAGGGAGGGATGGAGGGAGAGGGTCAGAGGAAGAGGGTGGGAGGGAGGGAGGGAGGAGGGAGGGAGGGAAATGGCCAGAGGAGGAGAAGGGGCGGTGGGCGGAGGAGGAGAAGCGGTGGTGGCCGAAGGAAGGAGGGTGAGTGTCGGGGGAGGAGGGTGAGGGCCGGGGAGGAGGAGCGGCGGTGGCCGAAGGAGGAGAAGCGGTTGTGTCCGTAGGAGAAGAAGGGGCGGTGGCCGGAGGAGGAGAAGGGGCGGTGGCCAGAGGAGGAGAAGGGGCGGTGGCTCAAGGAAGGAGGGTGAGGGCCAGGGGAGGAGGGAGAGACGAGGGTGGGGGCGAGGAGGAGGCCTACCACAATGGAGGAGACGGCGGCAAGGCAATGGGGGCGATGGCATGACGAGCGAGAGAGAGTGTGTGTGTGCACAGGGGAGAGTGAGCAATGCGGGCGAGGGCAAGGGGATAGGGTACATTAGCTGTAGCACTTTTTTCCCGAGGAGCGCTGCTACTACAAATAGTGGAAGTGGGCTCGTCGGGTCCCGCTTAACAGTAGCGCTCATTATGTTTCCAGCGCTACTGCTAAGCATTTACTTGTAGCGCTTCCACACGACAGCGCTACTCCTTATTACCAGCAGCGGTTTTTATTTTCTAGCGCTACTAATAGTGTCCTGCCTATAAGGTTTTTCCTAGTAGTGACCCTTCATGTCTGACGTCCGACGTCCCCCTCATGTCATGTCCGACATCCCCCCTCATGTCGAAGTTATCGGGGAGGGGGTAGACGAGAACGACGCTCACCCCTCATGTCCAATGTCCGACGTCCGACCTCATGTCATGTCCGACGTCCCCCCTCATGTCGAAGTTATCGGAGAGGGGGTAGACGAGAACGACGCTCACCCCTCATGTCCGACGTCCGACGTCCCCCCTCTTGTCATGTCCGACGCCCCCTCTCATGTCGAAGCTATCGGGAAGGGGGTAGAGGACAACAACGCTCACCCCTCATGTCCGACGTCCCCCCTCATGTCATGTCCGACGTCCCCCCTCATTTTAACTAATTTCTATGAAAAAAAATATTGTATGAACAAAAAAATATTGTATGAACAAAAAATATTGACCAAGGCGGCGACGAGGGCGACGGCAGGGGTGACGGGCGACGGTGGCAGCGATGACGAGGGTGGTGGCGGGTGAGGGCGACGACGGGGGCGGCGGGCGAGGGCGAGGGCGGTGGGTGACGGCGACGACAGCGGCGACGGCAACGGCGGGGGGCGGCGGGCGACGACGACGATGGCGGCGATGACTTTTGCCATTATACTTCTAATAGTTTAACTTTTAGTATTTCTCCTACTCTCAGAAGAAGCATCCAACTTAAGAGTGGCGTTAGCCCTGGACTTCCTAGGCGTGAAAGTCTCACTAACACCCTTCGGACACTTCCTTTCTCTTTAAGTTGTTGTTTTATTCACCTTTCATCATATGACAGGCATTCTCCTGGATCCCTCTCTTATCAGTCTAATGCCTAGTAAACTCCTTTACTAGTAGTTTGCAAACAAACATTGCTTTGGATATCTCATATCTTTTAGCCTTTGTCTGTCTCTGAAAATGATTTTCAGATTCCATGAATATCAAAATAACTATCCAAACTTTTGAAGTTCGGGTCTCATGGAAGCAAAGATATTGCACTTTGACTGAAAAAGGAATTCTAGCTTTTGGATCGAAGGACAAGAGTCATATCATCCATAGCATTAGCGGGAGAATACCAAAATCATGCGATAGGACAAAGTCCTTCTCGGCACTCTTGAGGACAATCCTCACATTATGTTACCAACCGTAAAGTTTTAACCAGATATTTAACAGCTATTCAATTTTAAAAGGGAAGGTGGAAACGCGAGCCATTATTCTACAACTGTTATGCAAATCTCACTTAGACAGTGTCCATAATTAATTGCACTGAGAATTAAAACAATTTAATTCTACAGTGCGCTCCCACTCAAATCAATATCTCTCATAATTGATTGTGAGTGATTCAAGATCCAAATTACAATTCAATGCCAAGGATGCATCCATCTCAAGTGACGAGAATTGCAATCGGTAGGCCAACTTGCCAATCACATCTCTATGTGACTCTTGTTCATCTTCCGATGGGCGTGTTCCGAGCTCAGGACTTTCAAGCTAGAACGTCAAGACAACCAAGTGATCTCGCTGCGAGGTCTCAACTCACCCGCCTCACACTTCTCTAATCGTTCGTACCCATGTATCCATGTGATACCCCGAAGAGATAGGTGCCGTGACGGTGCTACACTTGGGAGAACACAAACTACTTGATATTTTTGTGAGAGACCACCCTAATAAAAGCGACAAGAAGGGTGCATCAAGAGGGATAAACATCTCAGGAAATTCATAATTAGCATGACATGGTATAGCCCCTTCTGACGGAGAAGTCAAGTATTTCTTCGGCTTCGGTATTCGCATCGGTGTTCACCTTTGCAAAGATTGCCACCACCTTGTTGATGCACCAAACAATATTGCTATCTTTATAGCTTAATAAAATAAGTGCATTACATAAGGTTGACACGTAGGTCATTAAAGTGCAGTCATATGGCTCCAGCCATCATGCCGAATCATGACACGTAGGTCATGTTAATAAATTTACATCATATAGTCATCTCATACATAATCAAATTATTATGAATACTACTATACCACATCACATGCACATGCAAACCATCCTGCAAAACCAAGTTAGACGCCTCTAATCAGTCCATGCAAAAACTTGTTTTACGTGGCTTCTAAGGTTTCAAAACAAACCGAAGCTATCAACGTCCATCATCAAGTATGATAATTCAAGTTGCTAGATTAACTTTCCAGGGTGTATGAAACACGAGATAATAAAATCTCGAGCCCCATACTAAACTTCGTCATACGCGTGACCCCCATGCAGATCGCATCTACATTGCCCTTTTGTCTGCGAAACATCCATGTTTCTCAACTATGGTGGAACCCAAAGAACTGTTAGCACTTCGTTGATCTGTCAATCAACATACTCGGGAGCAGCATGAAAGGATCGCGGATTGCCAGAACTTTGCGAGATTCCACCATGCCATTAAGATCAGGACTACGCAAATCCAGGAAAGCAACAAGAACATCGGGTTAGAGATTTCATTTTCTACCCGCACAAATAATTTTCAGTAATAGATCTCATCTACTACCTAATTATATTGTGCAACACCCATACATCTCTATGTATTCTAGATCGCAACCTGCATCTACGCATAGCACAGCTCTTGATGCCACTGTAGGGTAACGCAGCAGAAAACAAAAAAATTCCAACCTACGCACTAGCCGAGGACCACTATGGAGACTGCATACAAGGTTTGATCTATTTCGTTACCGACTCATAGCGCAGCGGAAGTAGAGTCGATGACGATCGGCGGTGCAGATCCCCGAAGCTAGGATTTTACAGCCTCCCAACCGTGAGGATGTATACCCTCATCTGCCCCGCGGACAGCCCTCCGGGAGGTGGTCAGACAGTCTCCCGAATGGTGTCGCGGACAGCCCTTCGGGAGGACCTCCGAAACTTGGACTGTCACTCGGACAGCCTTTCGGGGGGACCTCCAAAACTCGGACGGTCACACGGACAGCCCTTCAGGAGGCACTCTCGAACTAAGACCGAAACAACGATCTCTCTACAAAGTTGCACACATACAGTGTCATCTATCCGGCAGGGCTTCGCCGTCGAGAACTAGTTCCTGCCGGAACCCAGACAGCCTTTCGGCTCTACGAAACTATTTCGCTGGGAGGGAGAGAAGAAGCCAGATCATTGCAATGGCACTTGTCTATGAGAAGGAGTTTGAGTGAGTTTTTGGGCTGCCTATTCGCCCCTATTTATAGGGTGAGAGACTATGGTAAAAATACCAAAATGCCCTCAGATATTTTCACTATTCATAATAGTGATTCCACTATTCATAAATAGTGTTTCCCACTATTCACAATAGTGTTTTCCACTATTTTTTGTAATAGTGTTTTCACTAGTCATGAGTTATTTTCTCCCAATAGTGTTTCCCACTATTCATAATAGTGCTTCCACTATTCACGAGATATTTTCTCCCAAAAAGCACTTTCACTATTCACGACGGCATTTTTCAGCGTCCGGTCGAGCTGAAAATATTTATGTGGGCTTAGAACATTTCCAGTACCCCACTAAAATAATTTTCAATGTGATCCGAAACAATTCCGTATTAGTGATTTTCATCTGCGAAAAGCATCTGAAGCGGTTCCGGCAGCTCCGGAACATTTCCGGTTTTTCTTTCGGAAAATTCCCAAAAGTTTCCAGAATGATTCTGGCACCCTCCAAGAATTATCAGGCATGTGTCGAAACCAATTTGAGTTAATGGTATCCCCTGAAATAACTTTTCAGTTTCACCGAAACTGTTCTGGTGTTCTCTCTGCGGAACTTTTCCGGTGTCCAAAACTTTTTTGGTGATTTTCTCTCAGACTCCTTGTCTAGTATTCAGCAGATAGATGACCCTTAAGCATGTGACCCTATAGGTTCGGTGAAGGATAGACATGACCCGGAACCCCTTCCGATCAATGATCAACATCGGAGCCGTGGACAACCATATTGACCCCTATACCCACACGAATGAATATTCGAGTGAACCTCCAGTTGTCGTGTGCTATTCCTGTTGCTTCGCGATATGTTACAAATACCCGAGGTGAGACATGTTGGCATCCCCGTGGTTCAACAACTTGTCCACTATGCCAGTTACCTCGTTACCGGTATTGTTCTCTTTTCTCGTTCCCGTGTTCAGGCATCCGCGTGATCAAATCACAAAGGGTCTGGCCAGACGATGATGGATGCCGTAACACCGAGAGGGCCCAGAGATATCTCTCCATCGTCGGAGGAGCAAATCCCAATCTTGAGCTATCAAGTTACTTGACATACTTTTCCATGAACCCGTAAGCCGCCGTAATAGCCACCCATTTACGGATGATGTTAACAAACCCCAAAGTTCATGAAGCAAGCATGAAGAAACTCGATACTCTCATGGTCTAAGAATTATGAAAATATTAACTTCTTTGTGTTATTAAACATTAACTTATGACGAATGTATCTCATAGCATAACATCAATTCGGGTCGATTCAACACAAATGTTCTTCTAACATTGTGCCCTCAAAATTGCCGGCATAGCCATGCCAATGATCAAGAAAACAGGATCATCATGCAATACTTGAGCCAGTCTTAGAGGCCAGACTAGGAATACAATTTACCGTTTATTATTCCACACGTCCATATGAGTCTTCCTTCAAGCCTCATGGTTATAGTAGACTCGAGAACCATAGCAGTTATAGCATGGAACATAAACCTAATTATGAACAAGGAGATAATCAATAACATTTATTATTGCCTCTAGGGCATATCTCCTACAGACTCCCACTTGCACTAGAGTCAATAATCTAGTCAATGCTAATGCACTTTACACCTATGGCATACTGGTGTAAAATATGCTTCGCTTGTGGTATAGCCTGATGTCCAACGGATCTGACAACTTCAGCTCCGTGTGTAACTTTGCATATCCTCGTGTTTTCACGCCATCACAAAATTCGTATTTTGTGTGAACTTGGCTTTGCATATGTGTGAATCATTGGTCGAAACCTGATTCCTCAGACTGAGCTATGGAGCAACTATCTGCAATAGTGTCTCATAGACCAAAGCCATCTTGGAACCATACTAAGTTCATGAATGAACTATATGATTCAACAACTTCTTTATCGCTTCCAAAGCGTCAACATACTTAGCCTTTGTTATAGAATTCGCCACATTATCTTGTTTGGAACAATTTCCATCTACCGTGCCACCATATTGTGTATCACACAAAATCCTTAACTTAAATCGAAAATCGCATGGAGCATTGATTGAGAGTGTATCGATGTAATTATTTACAACAAGCACTTCATAATCTCTGCTTGCGAGAAAACATGTCATCAGCACTACTCTAGTACTTAATGACATCTTTCACTATTGTCCCATGATCAGTGCTTTGATCACTTTGGTATCTATACTCGCAACAACTTTGGAGTATTGGACATATCTGGTTGTTTTACATACCATGGAATACATGATTAATCCAAACACAAGAGTGTGTGGAATCTCCATCATGTATTTTATTCATCAGTGTTTTGGGACACCGAGTCTTGCAAAAACTCTTTCCATGTGACTTCGGCAAGAATCACTCCTTGGCGTTTTAAATGCTAAAAGTTTTAGCATCTTGTCAATATGTATTCATAGATTAGCCCCATTAGGTAAATATATCTCCATAGATCATCATGCCTAATATTGAGTCTATTTAGCCTAAGCACTTCATCGAAAAACTATTTTCAAATGAAGTCCTAATTCATGTCAAGAAATTTATTTCCAATTAACAATGCGCCAATACACAAGGTTTTTAGAAATATTATTATGCTCCCACTTACTTTCTTGAATCACAAGCATCTTCGATACCCATTTGATGAAGTCAAACCCCTTTGACCATTCCATCAAAAACGAAGATTCCAACTCCACTATGCTCTGTTCTGTCCATTGGTGGAACTCTAAAGTTTGCATACTTACTAGCATCCTCTGGACTGACAAAATACCTTGGACTGTAACACATGCAAGTCCTTGGTTACATTTCCATCAGATGGAAATCCTTTCGTCATCCATGTTTCATATCTCATGATTGAAATATGTATTAATTGCTAGTTCAACCCGAACCATCTTCAAGCATCGCTACAGTGAGACAATCTCATCGTAGTCAACTCCTTGAACTTGTTATTGCAACAAGTCGAGCTTTATGGATAAAATATTTTATCCATATTAGTTTTTAGTTCCATAAATATTTGTTAGACTCTAAGTCTTCCGGAAGGTGTATCAAGATTTTAATCTTGAATCACTTATATGGAAACTATCTCGGATTGTATTGGCATTTAGCCAATTCCGGAGTTAGGGCTCATCAACGCTTCCTTGTGTATTGTAGGTATACTATTGTCTAACAACAATATCTCGTTTGCGCACCTGAGAGGTTTGCACGAGCCTTGCCTACAGGGTTCAGCTGCAAGTTCGAGTGAAGTCCATACATTTTATTGTAGAGACTTCCGTATCAGTCGTAGTAGGAAACACTGGAATCACTTCCAAGGTTCCTTTCCTTTGACCTGATGACGAAGATACTGGTTATCTCATCGAGTTTCACTGTCCTCCCACTCACCTTTTCTAAGAACTATTCCTTTCAAAAGCATACCATTTTGTGACAAAACCCTTTGCCTCGGTATAGTGGTGGGGAAATACCCAATGACTTAGGATAACCTACAAAGTAGCACTTGTCTGCTTTGGAATAGGTTTGTAACCTTTTACACAAACCCCATATTCCAAATGTTAAGAAACGATATAACATGGTTGGGCGTACCATACCATGGCGTCATTTCAACAGACCTGATGGAGCTCTTTTCAGTGTAAAATCCGTAGTCTCTAAAGCATCACTCTTTAAAAGGGGGTAATGGCAAATTTATTTATGTCATCTTTGATCTTACCATGTCATAAATGGTTCGATTACATCTTCACGGACTTTCCACTTGCAGTGGTGTTCCGGGAGGTGCAAGTTATGAAACTCTTTTCACAACTCATCAGACATTCGCTAAACTTATAACTCAAATATTCCTTTCCGCAATCAAATCAGAGAAACATAACTTTCTTGTTACAATAACTTCTAATTCATTTTTGAAAACCTTTCGAATGATTTCAAAAGATCTAGACTTACGTCTCATCAAGTAAATATCCATATATCTACTTGAGTCATTTCTGAAGATAGATAAATCCACTACTTGCAACAACATTTATTGGACTACACACATCATAATGTATGATCACCAATATGTTCTTTGCTCGTTCCTTATGGCATGTGAACGGTATTTCAGTCACTTCACTTTTCGGAGGAAAGTTGCAAGTGTCAGATGATTCAAAATCAAACAACTTCAAAATCCATCATAATGGAATTTTCCATGCGGGTTTCTCCAATGTGACCAAATGCAGTGCCACACTTGTGTGGTATTCTTTTAGTCTTGCGACATTTAGCATCAGTGTTTATGGATGTATCATATAACCATCAATATTTGTAACATACATCCCATCTAGGATGGAAGCATGGCCCTTCATTTTATTCATAATACAGAACAACAATTGTTGTTTTTATGAACAACTCTATTGCAACAAACATGGTGCAATGGGCTAGAGTGTATGAAACTCTAAAATGAATTATGAAAGTAAACCCAGAGGTAATGTATTATTATCAATATTCATAGAATACATCTCATTCATAATGGAAGTATGGCCCTTATGTTATTCATAACACCGAACATCAAAAGTTCTCTTATGAACAACCTTCTTGCAACATACCTTATGCAAAGGGCTAGAGTGTGAAACTCTAAATGAATTATGAAAGTAAATACATAGGGAATACACCGATGGAAGGCATAGTAACATTTACTATGTTCCTTGCATGTATCTAAACCTCATCCCTGGCTAGTCTTTCAGGCCATAGTAGTTCTTACATCGAGTTGCAACAGAATGCAATCGATCGGGTATCTTTGTGATTAACTCACAATACCCAAGAATTAATGATTAAAATGTTTAACCATAATTCCCAAGAACTATATCTTTGACCAGCCTTCTATACATCAAAAACTTGTATGACATTCATACATGAGCTGGATATTCCACTCTTCTTTCCTTTTGCCATTATACTTCTAATAGTTTAACTTTAAGTATTTCTCCTACTCTCAGAAGAAGCATCCAACTTAAGAGTGGCGTTAGCCCTGGACTTCCTAGGCGTGAAAGTCTCACTAACACCCTTCGGACACTTCCTTTCTCTTTAAGTTGTTGTTTTATTCACCTTTCATCATATGACAGGCGTTCTCCTGGATCCCTCTCTTACCAGTCTAATGCATAGTAAACTTCTTTACTGGTAGTTTGCAAACAAACATTGCTTTGGATATCTCATATCTTTTACCCTTTGTCTGTCTCTAAAAATGATTTTCAGATTCCATGAATATCACATAACTATCCAAACTTTCGAAGTTCGGGTCTCATGGAAGCAAACATATTGCACTTTGACTGAAAAAGGAATTCTAGCTTTTGGATCAAAGGACAAGAGTCATATCATCCATAGCATTAGCGGGAGAATACCAAAAGCATGTGATAGGAAAAAGTCCTTCTCGGCACTCTTGAGGACAATCCTCACATTACGTTACCAACCGTAAAGTTTTAACTAGATATTTAACAGCTATTCACTTTTAATAGGGAAGGTGGAAACGCGAGCCATTATTCTACAACTATTATGCAAATCTCACTTAGATAGTGTCCATAATTAATTGCACTGATAATTAAAACAATTTAATTCTACAGCTCCCACTCAAATCAATATCTCTCATAATTGATTGTGAGTGATTCAAGATCCAAATTACAATTCAACGCCAAGGATGTATCCATCTCAAGTGAAGAGAATTGCAATCGGTAGGCCAACTTGCCAATCACATCTCTATGTGAATCTTGTTCATCTTTCGATGGGCATGTTCCGAGCTTAGGACTTTCAAGCTAGAACGTCAAGACAACCAAGTGATCTCGCTGCGAGGTCTCAACTCACCCGCCTCACACTTCTCTAATCGTTCGTACCCATGTATCCATGTGATACCCCGAAGAGATAGGTGCCATGACGGTGCTACACTTGGGAGAAGACAAACTACTTGATATTTTTGTGATAGATCACCCTAATAAAAGCGACTACCGCGCAATCAAGAAGGGTGCATCAAGAGGGATAAACATCTCAGGCAATTCATAATTAGCATGCCATGGTATAGCCCCTTCTGACGGAGAAGTCAAGTATTTCTTCGTCTTCAGTATTTGCATCGGTGTTCACCTTTGTGAAGATTGCCACCACCTTGTTGACGCACCAAACAATAATGCTATCTCTATAGCTTAATAAAATAAGTGCATTACATAAGGTTGACACGCAGGTCATTAAAGTGCAGTCATATGGCTCATCATGCCGAATCATGACACGTAGGTCATGTTAATCAATTTAAATCATATAGTCCTCTCATACATAATCAAATTATTATGAATACTACTATAACACATCACATGCACATGCAAACCATCCTGCAAAACCAAGTTAGACGCCTCTAATCGGTCCATGCAAAAACTTGTTTTACGTGGCTTCAAAGGTTTCAAAACAAACCGAAGCTACCAACGTCCATCATCAAGTATGATAATTCAAGTTGCTAGATTAACTTTCCAGGGTGTATGAAACACGAGATAATAAAATCTCGATCCCCATACTAAACTTCGTCATACGCGTGACCCCCATGCAGATCGCATCTACATTGCCCTTTTGTCTGCGAAACATCCATGTTTCTCAACTATGGTGGAACCCAAAGAACTGTTAGCACTTCGTTGATCTGTCAATCAACATACTCGGGAGCAGCATGAAAGGATCGCGGATTGCCAGAACTTTGTGAGATTCCACCATGCCATTAAGATCAGGACTACGCAAATCCAGGAAAGCAACAAGAACATCGGGTTAGAGATTTCATTTTCTACCCGCACAAATAATTTTCAGTAATAGATCTCATCTACTACCTAATTATATTGTGCAACACCCATACATCTCTATGTATTCTAGATCGCAACCTGCATCTACGCATAGCACGGCTCTTGATGCCACTGTAGGGTAACGCAGCAGAAAACAAAAAAATTCCAACCTACGCACCAGCCGAGGACCACTATGGAGACTGCATACAAGGTTTGATCTATTTCGTTACCGACTCATAGCGCAGCGGAAGTAGAGTCGATGACGATCGTCGGTGTAGATCCCCGAAGCTAGGATTTTACAACCTCCCAACCGTGAGGATGTATACCCTCATCTGCCCCGCGGACAGCCCTCCGGGAGGTGGTCAGACAGTCTCCCGAATGGTGTCGCGGACAGCCCTTCGGGAGGACCTCCGAAACTTGGACTGTCACTCGGACAGCCTTTCGGGGGGACCTCCAAAACTCGGACGGTCACACGGACAGCCCTTCAGGAGGCACTCTCGAACTAAGACCGAAACAACGATCTCTCTACAAAGTTGCACACATACAGTGTCATCTATCCGGCAGGGCTTCGCCGTCGAGAACTAGTTCCTGCCGGAACCTAGACAGCCTTTCGGCTCTACGAAACTATTTCCCTAGGAGGGAGAGAAGAAGCCAGATCATTGCGATGGCACTTGTATGTGAGAGGGAGTTTGAGTGATTTTTTGGGCTGCCTCCTCACCCCTATTTATAGGGTGAGAGACTATGGTAAAAATACCAAAATGCCCTCAGATATCTTCACTATTGATAATAGTGATTCCACTATTCATAAATAGTGTTTCCTACTATTCACAATAGTGTTTCCACTATTTCGTAATAGTGTTTTCACTAGTCATGAGATATTTTCTCCCAATAGTGTTTCCCACTATTCATAATAGTGTTTCCACTATTCACGAGATATTTTCTCCCAAAAAGCATTTTCACTATTCACGACGACATTTTTCAGCGTCCGATCGAGCTGAAAATATTTATGTGGGCTTAGAACATTTCCAGTACCCCACTAAAATAATTTTCAATGCGATCCGGAACAATTCCGGATTAGTGATTTTCATCTGCGAAAAGCATCTGAAGCGGTTCCGGCAGCTCCGGAACATTTCCGGTTTTTCTTCCGGAAAATTCCCAAAAGTTTCCAGAATGATTCTGGCACCCTCCAAGAATTATCAGGCATGTGTCGAAACCAATTTGAGTTAATGGTATCCCCTGAAATAACTTTTTAGTTTCATCGAAACTGTTCTGGTGTTCTCTCTGCGGAACTTTTCCGGTGTCCGAAACTTTTCCGGTGATTTTCTCTCAGACTTCCTGTCTAGTATTCAGCAGATAGATGACCCTTAAGCGTGTGACCCTATAGGTTCGGTGAAGCATAGACATGACCCGGAACCCTTCCGATCAATGATCAACATCGGAGCCGTGGACACCCATATTGACCCCTATACCCACACGAATGAATATTCGAGTGAACCTCCAGTTGTCGTGTGCTATTCCTGTTGCTTCGCGATATGTTACAAATACCCGAGGTGAGACATGTTGGCATCCCTGTGGTTCAACAACTTGTCCACTATGACAGTTACCTCGTTACCGGTATTGTTCTCTTTTCTCGTTCCCGTGTTCAGGCATCCGCGTGATCAAATCACAAAGGGTCTGGCCAGACGATGATGGATGCTGTAACACCGAGAGGGCCCAGAGATATCTCTCCATCGTCGGAGGAGCAAATCCCAATCTTGAGCTATCAAGTTACTTGACATACTTTTCCATGAACCCGTAAGCCGCCGTAATAGCCACCCATTTACGGATGATGTTTAACAAACCCCAAAGTTCATGAAGCAAGCATGAAGAAACTCGATACTCTCGTGGTCTAAGAATTATGCAAATATTAACTTCTTTGTGTTATTAACCATTAACTTATGAGGAATGTACCTCATAGCATAACATCAATTTGGGTCGATTCAACACAAATGCTCTTCTAACATTGTGCCCTCAAAATTGCCCGCATAGCCATGCCCATGATCAGGAAAACAGGATCATCATGCAATACTTGAGCCAGTCTTAGAGGCCAGAATAGGAATACAATTTACCGTTTATTATTCTACACGTACATATGAGTCTTCCTTCAAGCCTCGTGGTTATAGTAGACTCAAGAACCATAGCAGTTATAGCTTGGAACATAAACCTAATTATGAACAAGGAGATAATCAATAACATTTATTATTGCCTCTAGGGCATATCTCCTACAGGCGGGGGCGGCGGCGACAAGGGGGCGGTGGGCGAGGGCGAGGGCGGTGGCGACGACCACGACGGGCAATGACGGGGGCAGCGCGCGAGGCCGACGACAGCGAGCGATGACGGGGGCGGCGAGCGATGACGGGGGCGGCGAGCGACGGCATGGACGAGGGCAGCAGGCGGCGGTGACGGCTCGGGCAACGGCGATGGCTGGGGCGTCGGCGGGCAGCCTGGCGGCGTCGAATTCGTCGGCGTCGTCGAGGGCGAGATGAGAATGCTGAAAATTCCTAAGTGTTGGCTTATATACGGAGAGCATTGGTCCTTTGGTCCCGGTTGGTGGCACCAACCGGGACTAAAGGGGTGCATTGGTCCCGGTTGGTGCCACCAACGGGGACCAAAGGTTGGTGCTGCCCGGAGCCAAATTTTTAGTCCCATCTCGCTAGCTAAGAGAGCTTGACAGTGGTTTATAAGCGCTGTTGTGCACATCCTCTCGAGCTCCTCTCAACTGCAGGCTTCTGGGCCTAATCTGTCACTGCGTGTGGGACTATTGGGCCTTCTGTGGACCTGAATCCTGGCCTAACAAGTTGGTTGGATTTCTAGTCGTATTCAGGCCGTGGTGGCCCAGTATGTGGCATTTTAAAAATAAATCAGTTTCTTTGATTTGTTTTTGCTTTATTTAATTTATTTTGTTCCTACTTACTGTTTTTCAGTGATTCTTTTTGCTTTTAGGTCACAAAAATTATAAACTTTCTGTTAGTGCCATTAGCTTTCAAATTTGAATAGTTTAAATTTGAATTTTTTGAAATTTGTGTGAATCACTAGTTTGTGAATAACTTTACTAAAAAATAGATTTTTGAGTGATTCTTTTTCCTGCTATTTAATATTAATGTGTTTTATCATTATTTTCAATTTGGTAAGTTTTACGTTATTTTAAATGTCTATTTTATTCAAAAACAGAATTGGTTATTTTAGTTTGCTTTTAAAGTTTCTTATAAAAACATTCTTTATAAATATTCTTGTTGCTATTAATCTTTTGAACAAAAAATACTTGGATAATTTTAGTTGCACAAATTTTATATAATTTTAGTTTCAAAAATACTAGTGGTTTATGAAAGCTTTTTAGTTGATTCGTTTTGCTATTAGAGTTTTACAAAAACTTTTTAGTTTATTCTTTTTGCTATTGAAGAATATTATAAATTTTTTTAGTTGATCATAACAAAATATTTTAATTGATTTTTTTATTTCATTCCTTTTGCTATTAGAGTTTCATAAAAGTTTTCTAGTTCATTCTTTGAGCTAAATGACCCTAAAATTTAAAAGCACTACAAATGAACTCTGAAAAGGTTGAAAGTTGGCATGGTATCATATTTCACCCACATAGCATGTGCTAAAAAGTTGAGAGGGTTACGACCAAAACTGGATGCACTTCATGTATAAAACGGACAATCTCTTTCGAAGTATTAGGGTTTCGAACGAAAACTCATCTATTATAAAGAGATTTCATTTTTAAACTTATTTGGACTCTAGAATTTTTGTCTGTTCAAAATGCCCCGTTCAAAGTCACATAATCAATTTTCAATCCTTTCTGACTTCATTTGGTATTTTTCATGCATTTACTGATTTTTGAGCTAAATGACGCTGAAATTGAAAAGTAGTACAAATGAACTCTCGTATCAATTTAAAAATTTAAATGCAACAAATGCAATCATAACCGGAACTAAGGTACCAATTGATCCAACGACATAATGATACCAAGCCTCGGTATGAATGGCATATTTTCTAATCTTTCTAATCTTCAAGCGCATTGCATCCATTTTGATCTTGTGATCGTCGACGACATTGGCAACATGCAACTCCAATTTCATCTTTTCCTCTTCAACTCTTTGTAATTTTTCTTTCAAGTAATTGCTTTCTTTTTCAAACAAATGTAACTTCTCGACAAGAATTTGTATGTCGGTTGGAATTTCCGGTTCACATACCTCCTAGATTAAAAAATCTATGTCACGTTGGTCAGCATAATTGCCATAAACACTAAATAAAACAAATAGTTATAAAAGATAATATATACCATATCCGAATCATAGGCAGGACGAGGGCCGACGGAGGCGGATACCAAAACCATCGCACTATATACTAACAAACAATAATAGAAGTAAGAAAATTACACAAGTATCTATCTAAATCATACAAGTAAGAACTTTTTTATTTTAGAAAGAAGATAAGAAGAAGAGGCTAACCATAATGGTGCCGGCGCCAGATCAGCGCGGGCGATCGACGGCGGTGAGGACGGGGACGGTACAGGACGGACCGCCAAACCTAGACAAATCTTGAGAAAAATGGAGCTTGGACAAGGAGCTTCGAGAGGAGAAAGCTTAAGTGTGGCTTGGGCATTTCATCGAGCACCTCATGTGCATAGGAGGTGAGCTAGAACACCACAAAGCTCTCCCACGGCCGGCCAAAAAAACAGAGCAGTGCTCTACTCTGCTCACGGGCAGGGGCAGTGGGTATATATAGGCTCCCCTTTGGTCCCGGTTTGTGGCTGGAACCAGGACTAAAGGACCCCATTTGGTCCCGGTTCCAGCCACAAACCGGGACCAATGGTTGTGGGCCAGGAGCGAGGCCCATTGGTCCCGGTTCGTGTCTGGAATCGGGACCAATGGCCCACGAGGCCCGGCCGACGCCCTGGCCTCACAAACTGGGACCGATGCCCCCATGGGTCCCGGATCGTGAGTGAACCGGGATTAACGGGCTTTTCAGGCCTGGACCAAAGCCCTGTTTTCTACTAGTGCACCTAACCTTGTAGCTCCATTGGGCATCGTCTCAGTACCTCCATAAAGCTTTTAGGATCTCTCGTAGTCGAGATAAATCACCATAGAGTTTCATCATGATTAGACTTCATTTGGTATGGTTTTTTGCGAAACAAAGATATAGCAAAAAAACAAAAACTGAGACTGGACAGTAAGTTAATAAGTGAGACTGCATGTCGGCCTGCTAGAGGGCAGGAATGCCGAACATGTCCTTCTGCTCCGACGTCAGCCCATCCCAGAGAGCTTTGGTGGGGCAGGAATCACTTGTGGGAGAGGGATCGAAGGCTGGTCACTGCGGCTATGGCCGGGGCAACGATTTATATAGGAATGGCACGCGGCATATGGACGGATGGGTGGCGTCAGAGGAGACACCTCGGTAATCGCATGCCGTCAATGTGGGAGGTAAGCGGACGGACGGGTGGTCTGTGTCTTTTGAACACGCAGCGGTCGCCTGTACGGGAAGCGACACTCTTCGACCGAAGCGCCGGTTCAATGTCGGCGCCAGTGACCGGTCGCGTCCGCTCTGACCGGGCATGAATGCGGGCATTGATGCTCTGGAGTCATGCTGGCCGTTTTGAGCGGGAGGGGGAGGGGTTTTCGGTGGGCCATGGCGGTCAGAATCGGTCAAAGTAGCGGTCCAGACTCTCGCAAACCTCCCCAACGTTTGTCTCCGGTTTGCAGGAGAAATCACGTCCGGATCGCTCCGTGGACCGACATAGGACCGCGTTGGATGTCTTCCGCGGTCCGGACTACACGGTCCGGACCGGGAGGTTTGCGGGTCTACCTTGAAGATGCCCTAAGTTAACAAGTTAGTCTAACAAAATGATATAAAATGACATATAAACCATATAATAATACAGTAGCATGAAACAATCTATACATAATTTACAAATGCTAAACGTGTACAACGAATGTTTTTAATATGTATTTAAAAAATGTATAGATAAAAAACTAGTTTACAAAATGTTATCATATATTTAATGATGTTAAACATGTATAAAAATGTCACTAAGGTATGAAAAATGAAAAATTGTTTATCAAAAATTAGACACGAAAACATATAAACCAAAAAATGTTAATCATGTATTAGAAAATATTCAACATGTAAAAAATGCTTTCAATGTATTAAAATAGTACAATATGAATATAACAAATGTATAATGTTTTAATATATATTTTTCTTGATATACCCAACAAAAATACAATGTGTATTTAAAAAAGTTGAAATGATAAAAAATTATGTAGTAGAAAATTAAATAATGTATTTAAAAATTTTAGGCGTGTACATAAAATATTCCTGGTATACACAAAAAATGTATAATGTCTTTGCAAAAAATAGAAATAATAAAATATTTAAAAAATATTACACATGTATTGGAATAATTTTTAACATGTGTATAAAAATGAAGAATATAGGTGGAAAATTGGACGTAAAATACATGTGGAAAAATCTGAAAATTGGACACAAAAAAGAACCATGAAAACGAAGAAACAAATAAATAAAATCAACTTATCACAAAAAAATAAATAAAAAGAAAGTGAACAGGCGAAGAAATTGAAAAGAAAAAACTAAACTCGCGAGAAAAAAATAGAAAACCAAAATATAACGAAATAAATGTAAAAGAAACTGAAAAAACCAAACAAAACTAAGGAAACCCGACCCATACTATACAGTGAAATTATACAAAGAAAACCTACACTGGAAACAAACAGTGACAAACCGGAACAAAAAGAAGAAAAAAAGGCAGAAAAAAATATTAACTGTGAGGACTCGGCTAGGCCGGTCGTGCCACGTCGGAGGATCGGGAGTGTACATATCACTATAAACAAGGTATAGCTCCTGTATAATAGTAGCTCCCCTTTTGTAACGAAAGACGGGGATCTCCTACACAGTGCCTCAGTGTCAATTGCTGCAACTGGCGCTCACGTGCCACACTGTTACTTGACGAGGAAGCTGCTTTCAAATACAGCAGCAATTTTTTAAATAAGTTTTATATTTCTGTAGATAATTTGGTATTAACGGGATTCGTTGATGGCTGTAGCTCCTAACCACTAGGTCAAGCTCATTTCCTTGACTACAACTAGGACATAGTACTATTTGGCTCTTCGTTTAGTGAAAATATATATCCATTATAAACTATTTCGGAAAAAAGGTATGAATTAGGAAAATAATTCTAAGAAATAATGACAACAGCCACGTATTTGAAAAGAAGGTTCATAAAAATGAAAAAAGTTTGTGGAAATGAAAAACTTCATCGACGTTGAAAATAAGTTCCTCAGTTTTTAAAAGAGTTCATCGCATTAAAAACAATAAGTTCATCAACTTTAAATATATTTGATCAATTTTGGAAAAAGTCCACCTATTCTAAAAAGAGTTCATCAAATTTTCAAAACGTTCCTGAATTTTGAAGAACAGTTCATCATATTTGAAAAAAGTTCATAAAATTGGAAAAAAAGTTCATCATATTTGAAATTTTTTATCAATTTTTCAAAAAACATCTTAAATAAAACTTCATATATTTAGAAACAAAGTTAGTTGAATTTCAAAAAAGTTCTTTGAAATTGAGAAGGTTTGTAAATTTTGAAAGAAATTAGTTATTTGAAAAATGTTCATGAATTTAGGGAAATAAAAATAAACAGAAAACAGAAGAAGAAAAGAAAATACACAAGGAGATGTCAGGAGACATTTCCTATACATAGAAAGAAGAAAATATAAGTAGGCAATCACAAGCGTCATGGTGACCAAGTGGTTAGTGTAGTTGATTCCTAGCGTATTGATCATGGGTTTGATCCCTGTCAATCGGGTTTTCGGCACACTTTTTTTGACTTTTAAACGGACAGAATAAACGTGAAACGGGCCGTCCCAAATTGTGGCAGGGAGCATGCGCTGCAGGCGCCCATTAGCAAAATGCCCTACAACGAGCGCTCCAGGTTTGTCCACAAGACGAACATTGCTGAAGCTACAATGAACACGTGGATCGAGCTCACGGTACTTATAAATTTGTATCGTTCATCCGAGCTGGGACCTGGAGTACACCCCTAACCGAAATGGGCCAGCTCACTTAACACAGTATGCGCTATGTTTTTTTTTCTAGCGATTGCTTAGTGCCAGGTTCTTCTGTGTGTCCTTTCACTTTCTTTTTTCGCGTGGTTTTTTATTTGGAGTTTTTTATTTTTTATTTTTATCTTTCTTTACTTTTCCGATTTTTTTTCATTTATTTTTTTACAATTTTTTTTTAAATTCACAATTTTTTCAAATTATTGACATTTTTTTTCATAATTCTGCTTTTGTTAAATCCGCAAATTTTTGAATTTTAGTGATCCTTTTTGGAAATTTGAAATCTTTTTCTAAAACCGTAAACTTTTCTCCGATTTCTGAAAGTTTTTTCGAAATTTCATGAATTGTTTTCAAATTCATGAAGGTATTAAAAGTCCATGATTTTTGTCCAAATTGGCCAACCTTTTTTAAACCAATGAACTGTTATCAAATTTGTGAACAGTACTATTCAGGATTTCTATTTTTCTGTTTTTTCTTACTTATTAACTTCAGTTTTCAAATCCATGGACTTCTTCAAATTTGTGATGTTTTCAAATTAAAACATTATTTAGATGTGTTTGCATTTTTTAAATCTGTGGTTTGTTTTATATGCATGAACTGTTTTGGAAATCACGATGCTTTTTCAAATTTACGATTTTTTGTATTTTCGATTTATTGAATCAGTGAACCTTTGCAATACCATCAATTTTAGGAAATGTTAGAACATTTTTAAATTCAGGATTTGTTATTCACAATATTTTTTTGAAATAGCAAAACCGGTGGCCAGACTTTTTTTCATGCACTAGGAGAACAACATAGCAGAGAGGGAAAAACAGGAAGAAATGAGCAAGCAAACAAGGGAACAAAGAGAGTGAGCGAAGAGAGCGTAGTCTAATCCATCCACGTGGGCGGCAATTCTCAAATGGTGATATAGACCAACGATGTTAAGAATAACTATAACTTGAAAAGGTTCACAAATTTCAAAAAGTTCATGAATTGGAAGAATTCACATCGTGATTTTCAAAAACATTCATAAAACTGAAAAACTTCATGACTTTTTATATAGTTTGTGTTGTGTGGTCGCTAGGTAATGTACATGATTACTTAGCTGTTAGCATGCACATCATTTATACGTGGGTGCCTCATAGCTTTTTTTTAACACACTACAGACGCAAGTGCTTATATAAACATGCATACACTCACCCGTATGAATGAAATCATGCATCCGCTACCCATATGAGCACCTTCAAAAGACTAAGCCGGCATATCATCTTGAGATTTACGAAGTCACCATAGCACCAGGACTTAACATACCATATTTTTTCTTTTTAAGATGGTCATATGTATGTATGTGATACTAAATCCCTTTTTTAATTCAACATAATGAACTAACCGATGGAAATTCGGTAATTCTAACTGGTGAATGTTTATTGGGAATGAACTACCGCAGAATGCCCTCGCGGCCGTTTGATAGAAATGAAATGATGCCATTTTTGTTGGAAAAAAATCGCTTTCTCTAAAAAGAAAATGTCATGCTAGTATGAAGAAATTGCCATCCCAAAACTAAAATTGCGATAAATATCATTTGCAAACACCATCCTCCCCAATGAAACGTTCGTCGGTAGACTTATTTAATATATATTTTTGCGTTAGATGATTTGCTCTCCCCCTCCCTCAATTGCCTGATGTAAATCCAACGCCTCAGCTTGTATTATCTTCGTCTGGGATTATTGACCCTCTTCGTATTTTATGCCCAACTTTGACCATAGATTTAACTAAGAAATTATAAGTTATATGTCACAAAATTCATATTGTTGGTGCCGCCTTGACATACGGAGAAGAAAACTTTGATTGCTTGTATTAATATGGAAATATTAGTAAATCAGTTTCCTTAATTCCTTTAGATACATCTTTCCTTCAGAACTTAAGTAGCTAAATAGCACGTTAAATTTTACATGTATAATACACACATAGTAATACAAATGTTAATTCATTTGGTGTCCGTCCGCACCCCGGCATGGAGGTGTCGTGGTATGCATCTTATATGTGTCCACTTAAGCTACCTGCACAGACGTCGACGTTGCATGATCTTTAGCAGGTTAGGTCGCTCACATGCATCAACTACTACAACCGCTTGCCAACCTACGCCTTTGAGAAGCTGATGATGATTCAACGGTTGATTTAGCTATAGTAAAGTACTCCAGGAGGAGTACTCCTCCTCCAGAAAAATGCATGCAACATACGCACGAACGAACCTAGCTGGTCCATACATGCCCCGTCAATCTTATAACTAAGGCGAGCATCAGCGCATTACGATCCAACACATGCTTCTATAATTTATATTCTACACAAAAATGAAATAATATTATCACACCCAACTACTGTTCTTATGTCCTAGCAAAAGAGAAGAAAAAAAGTTTGTCCTTGCGGCATATAAGTGCTACTTCCGATGTAAAATACAAGGTATGTTTTTTCTATAATCAAACCTATATATATTCAATGCGGAGGCCGGATGCATTTCCCCTTTTCTAAAAAAACCCTATATATATTCGATCAAATTTATAGGAAAAACAAAAGATTTACGGTAACAAGTAATAGATAAATATAAAAGTATATTCCATGATGAATATCTGGTTGTGATCTCTTATTCGAGGTATAGAACAGAGCGATTAATTCCTGTGGGATTAAAGGTAACTAAATTTCTAGTATAATATATCCTTAGAAAAGCACCCTCTCCGATTCCTATTACTTGTTTCTTTTTTTCAGAAAATTCATATTACTTGTCTTAGATTTGTCTAAGATCTCAATTGATAATTGAAACACAACAATGAATTAGCAGCCCATGGTACGTTTCCGGTGGCTGGTGGCGCTGACCGTTCAACACGTACATATCATATGCGCCTCACGTCGGCGCTCCTTTGCACATGCACATAGACATGCATGCATGTTCTACCTACCTGCCTACAACTTTGTAGGTTCTACGCGTTGAGTATAAATCACCTTGCTAGGCTTATTATACTTGTACATATATTCCCTGCCTGTAATTCCGAGATTAGTTTAGTTAATTACGCCTAGCTAGCTGTGATATATTCTGCGCCCTAGGTTGGTCGAAGATGATTGCAACCAGTACCCGTACTTGTCAATAGAAAAGTCCCAAGTGGAAGTCTGGAAGATCATGTGAGTACGCCATCGCTCTCTCGCTTACGTGTCCTGACTGCCTGCTGCCTAAGTGCCTAACTAGCAGCCATTCATGCACGGCAGGATTCCGTCCAAAACCGCCCGGTGGTTTGGCCTGTGCTGTGAGATGTGACCACAAGCTTGTCACACGCCGTGGTGCTTTCAACGAACCAAGCAGAACGCTACGTGTCCAATTAATTAAAGGTGTGCGGCCGGCTTAATTTTCGCTGATCGATAGGTCACAACTCACAGCCGACACTGCATGATACAACTCGGGCAACATCGAGACAGCATTTGAAAACAAAAAAAACTTATGCTTCTTATTCAGTACGTGTAAATGTGAACTAGTATGTGCTAAATTTTTTATTTTAAAAATCATCAATTCATGAAGATTCCAGAAATTAGAATCTGTTTAGCTGCGTGCATGTGCAAAACGAGAGCTAGCATGTGTGGAGAAGGTTAAAGTAAGGTAAGGCAGGAGAGAAAGTTTGGATTCCCATCGAAACCTCTCCGTAGGCCACAAACATGTGCATACAAACGGCAAGAAAGTATCAGCGAGTATGTATGTGTGAGACTATACAGACCGAAAATTTGCATCAATATGTCCAAGAATTAATTGGAGTGCAGGGCATTACTTTAGTGATCCATAAAAGATCTTATATTTCCTTGCAGAAGGAGTACTTTGCAGTAGGCGGCCACGACTCACCGTCCATGTGCAATGGGAAATCGGTGACGTTGCATCCGTCGCCCATCGTACCTGAAACCGTCTCGCTCATGGTCTGAATGATGATGTTTTCCTGTCACAGAAGCACAACTTATGAAAAACAATCTGTTTTGAAGAAAATGATACTAAAAGATATCCATGGTTGTTCCTGTTAGAGCATCTTCAGCCACGACTTGCAAATCCGGCCTCTCAAACGTCCGTGGACACGCCCGGTCAGTGACCAGGCATGTCCATTTTGAACCCCTACTTTTTCCGTCCGTGCAGCCGCATCTCTCATATTTTTTCCTATATGTCCGGTCACTTGCACGTAATTGATGAAAAAGAAGAGAGAGAAAGAAAAGAATGAATAAAGAAAGAGAAAAGGTGGCTTGGGGTGGGGTCACGTCCTACGTGTCCCCCTCATATCGTCCTCATATTTGAGATGGATATAAGAGGCGCCGGTCAGTCCAGGCGTTTGAGATGGGTATGAGGGGTCCGTCTGGATCGCTTTTCGTGACCGATCAGTGATCGGACGGGCTGTCCGGACGTTTGAGGAGAGTATGAGTCGTTCGACTGTAGATGCTCTTAAACACCAAAAGTGGCAAGAGATAAAAATGTATAGAACTACATGCGTACCAGTTTTTCTAAAAGGAAATATTTTTAACATATAATTTTAAAAACAAACATAACACTGCAATATGTAAATATCTATAAATAAATGGACATCAACGGTGGCTACTTGGGTTTAGGGTTTATTACGTGCTTGTCCATATTGATTTCTCTCTCTCGAAATGTTCATGCATGTGCACCATGCTAGAACATGAGCACCTGCAAAAGTAAATGCAAAATATGTTCAATTCTTTCTTGCGGGATGCTCAAAATACAATTGATGGACTGAACATCTATCAAGAAGGTATTATAATGCCTCTAGGCCACGTAAGATGCATGGAGCGGGTGTTCTTGCAGTAGGATGTCATCTCTTCTCAAGGGTAAATGACAATCATTGACATGGCCTCGGAGTCTTCCTTGGATAGCCATGGGGAAGAAGAATATACAAAGTCCAGGCCTTTTTTTTCATGAGTTATAATGATATTTTTTTTGGCAAATAAATTGTTGTGCGGACTGATCTGTCGGTGTGCTAGGGTTGATCGGTCCATTTTTTTAATCAAAAGGGGCACAATTTCCTAGTGTTATTTTTTTTAGAAAAGGAAGATGACGCCGGCCTCTCCAGGGAGATGCATGCGGCCATTTTATTGATTATTTCCAACGACCTTACATAATAGTACAATAATATGTCTGAATCCGTCATCTTGACAACAGCTGCCGCTATTCCTATCCATATGATGAAGGGGTGCAAGCTGGGCCAAATGCCCAGACCTCTCACCTAAGTCTAACATCTAAAGCCGGAGGCCCCGACCGAGCCACATATCGGGTCCGGGGCACAAACCGGTCTGACGTACTCACACGTGTCGCCGCTGCCATCTTTCACTAGTTCATCTTCGGAGCAGATTGAGGTGCCAGCCTTGGCAGGTGCCTCCACCATCGACGCCACCGTGACGCCAAATGACGACCTTCACCTACGTGAGTCCATCTCCAAGCAGCGGACGCAAATCCATGCTAGGATAGCGGCGCACCATCGCCGTCGCCCACCACCCACAAGCGCCACCAGCCCCAAGGTTTCCAAAGCGGCGCCTTCAAGAAGGAAACAACGCCATGAGCGCCGCCGACGCCCAACAAAGTTAGGGCTTTCGCCCGAGAGACATAGGGGAAGGGGAAGTGAGTGGATCAGTCCATACCAACGCAGATCCGAGATTCCCCACGCAGAGGCTAGGCAGCCGAGGCCCTGCCGCCACCATCCTTGGCGCCCTGGGCTTGCCCGGCGACTGCCTCAGGCGGCGGCGAGGAAGGGAGGAGGAGGGAGTGAGGCCGGGGGCGGCTAGGGTTGGGAGGGAGGGGGGTTATGTATGGGAAATAAACTAGTGTCTATTTTGTGAGTCAAATTAGGAGGTGAGAATTCCAGCATACTGAAAACCTTATTCTGATTTGATTTATGAGGCTGCATGATAATATGAATAACCCTCAATATATCAAATAAACACGAATGGATACACACGTAGTACAAAAAGAATGGGTAGAAAGAAGAAAGGGAGGAAGAGTGAAAAGGAAGCGTGTACCTGCAAGAAAAGCATACTGCGCTCTGTAGATTTTGGAATAAGACAGGAGGTGAGCCCAGATGACATCCCAGACAACTCATGATGAACTAGTTTGGTACAGAAATATCCAAAAAAATTGATCATATATTCCATAGGTTTGACCTAGTCGGGTCAACCATCTCACATTCATATTCAGTCACTTGATCAAGGGATCTAACATGACCTCGTTTTTCTTTCCTCTCCTTGTCATGTGCCATCCCATGCCCTACTTAATTATAAGCCAAATTGGTACTATAATGGCTAGCATTATAGGAGATAAATACCAACATAACATATGTTGTATCTAAGAGAATTAGCGGTTCCTATTACTTTACATCTTAAATTTCGGACTCCACTAGAAACCTGGCGTCAGATTTTTGACCATGATCATTCGAATGCTTTACATGGCAAATTATGTTCTCTGAAGATGACAAGTTTATTTGACGAGCATGACAAATCTGCCTCGGTTTATTTTTCTGTCAGAAAATTTGTCGTGTTTGCACACTAAATTTGCCATAATCACGCCAATATAAATTGTCATGGCCAGATTTGCCATGCCTAAAAATCCGACTTCTATTTTAAGTGTTTTCGTAATTTTTCTCTCTTTAAAAATTTGAGAGATGTCACCCTTTTGGCTAGGCTAGCACGGAGCCAGCTAGCCTACCCGCGCTCGAGCCATGGATTGGCGTGTGGTGCTTAGAGTTCCTTTTATGAAAATATGCCTCACATTAAGGGCTAGTTCTGAATGGTATCGTTTATTAATATTAGAGAGATTTTTTTAGAAAAGGAGGTTAAAACCTCGGCCCTGCATCATTTAAAGCATACAACTATATTTATTAATTATTTAACAAAGATATGATAAGAACATACATCAAGTCATTTCAAACCATCGCTCACACCTACAAATTAGATAATATGAAATGCACTTACCCTACATATCTAAAACCGGTGTAGTGGTCGATCCATGTACATAATGTATCAGAACCTATTGCCGGTGCAACCAACCTAAAACATACAACACATGCACACGTTTTAAAAGCCTGCCATAATCATCGAACTGCTGACACATCTTCAGGCAAAAGATCCGCACCATCCTTACCATTTCGATCATCCATCGACGCCGCCACGACGCCCAATGACACCACCTCCGTGCGCGCAAACTGTTGAGCACATTGCGGTCCCCGTCGATACACCGCAACACCATGCCGTCAAGTACCACCAGTCGACACGGCTTGAAGTCTCTGGAAGATCTGTCATGTGTAGCACCTGCCGAACAGGCATGACACAGTATATCACCTGTCGGCAATGACGAATCTACTAGTGGGGCTTTAACAGGCTCAAGCCCCCCCCTCCAACTCTGTATAATTAGTTTTTACTGCTAGTCTAAAGGCTCAACCCAGCCATTTATCGGATCAGCCAAGCTTATATTCGCATTACACAGGCAAGGCAGTCCAACCCACCCTACATTTCCTTTGTAGATTCGCCACTACTTGTCCGTTAGGCATGACTTGACAATCTCACCGAATCTCCATGCAACACAAAGACGCTCCACCTCCTGCCTCTGTCTTCCAGCGCTGCTTCATAAACGATGCTCTCAAGAGAGAACGACACCGTACTGTCGTCATCGTCCGATCTGGAAAACCAGATCCTATGGTTTTCCCCGAAGCAGCACTAGTGCATCAACAGTAGTTGCGCGACTATGCCTTCATCAAGGTAACGACGCAGAACGCCTCCCATCACCTGCCATAGGCTCGGTTTTCATCGATAACTATGTCTTCCCGACTCTCAGCCGGGACTAGATGACGGATCTCGAGATCCGACCACACAACCTTAGGCCGACCACCTCCGACGGAAGAGATGACCACCATAGCCAAACCTAGGGTCGCCACCCCGGGAGTTCGTGTGATGCTGATCAAGACCAGGAGTGTCACCGCGATCTGAAGTCGTTGAGCGGCTGCAACATGACCGCTGCCACCACACTCCAGCCGTCGTTGTCCGCCATCACCGGCGAGGAGATCAAGATCAAAATCGCCGTAGCGATCTTGAGCAGTTGATACGCGAGAAGAAGGCTGCCGCTGCCGAGCTGCTCGGCCTTTGCCCTGGCGTCGTCAACGAGAGGAGAGTGGTGGCAGGAGGACCGGGGGAGGAAGGCTGGGACGCCTTGGTGCGGCAGGGCGGCGCCGCACGGGAGCTGGGGTAGGGTGCGGCGGAGGAGGAAGTGGTGGCGCGTCGCAGGATGACGGCCTGGTTGGTCACCGCCGAACAAATGCCCTTTTTTTTTTTTTTGTATTGGAGAGATAGTTCATGATGCCACTATATATAATCAAGATTTTGTATTGCTCTGTGGATCGATCGATCAGTGGAGCACATATATACCGTATAAACCTATTGATCAGTCCATCCACACACAAAAAATGTAAATAAATAGGAATAAATTAGAAGGAATGAAACTGCTCTAAGCTAGTCGGCAGCAAGCTCCATTGGAGGGAGCGTAGCTACTCTCTGAGCATGGCCATGGCCTTGAGGAGCACGGGCTCGAACCGCTGGAGGTCGAGCTTCACGTCCTGCTTGCCGAGGTAGTACTCCGCCACCTTGTTCCAGCCGCTCCGGTGGATCGACTCCGGGTCCTTGACGGCCGAGTGGTCGCGCCCCAGGGTGTCCACCAGCGTGCTCTCCTCCATCCCGCACGAGTAGGACATGTACTTGAGCCCCATGTCCACCGCCGGCGTCCCGAAGTCCACCTCCCCGATGTGCTCCATCTTGCCGAAGGGGTTCACCTGGATGAACACGGCGCCCGTCGGCAGGAAGAGTGAGTTTGTCAGGCCGGCGCCGTGCACTCCCATGAGCACGTCGGCGGCGTTCACCTCCCGCGCGAAGTCGCCCACGTCCACGTTGAACGGCGGGTCCCCGATCACCACCTCGAACCCGATCCGCTTGGCGAGCGCCACCACCTCCGCCACGTTGACGAGCTTCCTCGGGTGGCGCCGCGAGATGATCATCATCCTCGGCTTCTTCTTGCTCCCGGCTGTGACCCTCATGGGCGCGGCGCGCGGGAGCGCGAAGACGTTGCGGAGGAACTTGGTGAACTCCGGCATGGAGTGGCCCGTGGGCTCCTTTTCCGGGTCGATGCTGAACTCCTTGTGCATGCGGATGCCGACGACGGCGGAGGGGAAGCAGCGCACCTGGTCGTCCTTGTCCATGTCCACGACGTCGTACCGGGACAAGCGGGCGATGATGTGGCGGTACTTGCCGGCGTACCAGCGCTGGATGTTGGTGACGACGAGCTGCACCTCGCCGTCGAAGCGGGAGGCCTGGAGGTAGAGCGGGATCATGACGTCGCTGAAGTCGTGCCAGTAGTTCCCCGTGAGGCCGCCCATGGCGAAGACGAGGGCGGGGACCTGCGAGGTGACGGCGCAGCGGGGCGCGTCGGCGGGCGTGGCCAGCTCGCGCACGGTGATCTCCTTGATGCCGGACATGTGCTTGCGGGAGTAGGGCAGCACGCGCCACTCCTGCGGGTTGGGGTTGCTGCCGCCGGACTCGATGGTGGGCGGGACGAGCACCGTGTGGGTGGAGCCGTGGATGCGCACGCCGCCGCCGCCCCCGGCGAGGTCGCAGACGTCTGACGCCCAGGGGCCCTGGATGTCGCACGCCGGCTTCTTCGCCGGCGCGCTCTCCTCCGCCGTCGTCACGATCTTGGTAGCCTCATCTGCAATGCATGCATGGATAACCATCAGCCAGAATCATCATTTTTCTCGGTGGAATTCTGACGTAGCAAAGTTTTTGCACCGGACAAACAAAAAGTTGTTTCTTTGGATTGATTGGCCTGAGATGAGATCCGATCGAAATTGTCGACTTTTCTCTAGATGTCGATGTACGTATTTGGAAGAGGTTAGGAGCACGTACCGATGGGATTCGGGGCCTCCTCTGTTTCGGAGTTGGGTTCCTCTGTTTCTCTGTGGGGCTCCTCGTCGACAGGCGGTGGCTTCTCTTGTACTTGTTCATGCTCCGGCAGAGGTGCTTCCTCCTCTGTTGCATCCATGCAAACCAACACATCACATACATGGTCAGAACAAGAATTTGCGGTTGAATTTTGATGATCAGGACTCAGGAGAAGGGTGGGCTGGTTTACTTACTTTTGACGGGGAGCTGCTGCTGCTGCACCGTCTTCTCTGCCACGGCCGGGGCGGTCGGGGTCGGGTGCGCCGGCGAGGTCCTCCGGATAGCTGCAATTTTGAGCCGAATTCTCATCAGTTTCACGAATTTGGACTTTTGGTTCAGGCAGACGACTGGTGCCATGACCATGTCTTTAAATTCATCTAAATAACCAAGAACATGCCCATGCTTTGACCAAGTCTTCCATTCACAAGCAGTAACAAACATGCAAAAGTTGCTCAGATAAAGGCCCCCTAAACATAAAACAGCAATTCTTTGGGCCGAGGAAGCCGAAAGAAATTGTGGCTTTCGAGGGGAATCACATCGCATGCTTGCTTGCCCCGACAAAGCATGCAACAAAAATAAACGCAAAGCGAAGAGAAGAACCATGGCAGAGCAAGCAAGAGCTCGTGGATCAGGACGAGACGCACCGTTGGGCGCGGCGATGGCGAACTGCTCGGAGACGGTGAAGTAGGTGAGGAGGACGAGGAAGAAGCCGAGGAAGAAGCCCACGCCGACGTACTTGTGCGCCGCGCCCCGCAGGCTCTTCACCAGCTTGGCGCCATGGTCGTCCCCCATCGATCTCTCTTCCTCCTCCTCCTCCCGTGAATGAATCCTTTCTCTTTCTCCTTCTCTTTCTCGTGTATGTATGCGCGTGGGCTAGCTAAAGAAGGCAGCGGCGATGGCGCCAACTACTCCCTGACGCGGGAGAACCTTCCAAGAACACCTCTCCACGGACCAGTTCGCTCCCTCTCTCTTTGTGAGGAATATAATGGACTTTATGGCCGCCCACGTCAGGGGAAGGGAGGAAGACCTTGCCAAATTGCCCAAGCAACTCCTCTCCCTGATTGCTATGTCTGCAAATTGATTCATTAACTACTCTGTGCAGTATCCTTGCTGTGCTTTCATTCTGGTATACATGCTCTGAGTTGTACAACCAGTAGCTAGCTACAAGTATTACTAGTTACCGTATAAAAAACAAGCATTATTGATTGATCAATGGGAAATTGGCAGAGAGTTCTTCCAGCTCAAACTACTTAGGAGTAGTAGTATATGCTGGGGTTATGCCCTGTTTTGGCTAGGCATTATGGGAGCAGTTGGCTCATGATTGAGCAGGGCATGAGTGTGGCATAGAAGGAGAAGGGATGGAAGAAAAACGAGGTCATGTTCCAACCATCCATCCATCCCTATGGCACTGATTGATTGATGGATTGAATATGAACGTGAGGTGGTTGATCCAACCAGGTCAAACCTGTGGAACATCTGATTGGAAGAATTTGGATGTTTCAGTCATGAGTTGTCAGGGCATGTCATCCAGCGCCCCGCCCACCTCCTGCCTAATCTTTTTTTGAACCTGCAAAGTAGTACAATATGCTTTTCTTGCAGGCACACTCTTCCTTTAATTTCTTTCGGCTTTTTTTTACCCATTCTTTTTGTACAATCTGTAGGCTCATTTATTTTTCTTTTCATATATTGAGCCCTGGAAAATAATATTCAGATTGTCATGCGGCCTCCGATATCGAAAATCATGTTTTCGGTTTAACCAGATTTCACACCTCCTAATTTGATTGAATTTGGTTCCCAAATGGAGACTTGTTTCTTTTCATGTACGTACATAACACTGAGAAATTTGGGTCACCTTTTTTTCTTCAAATAATACCGGTCTGAACAGTAGCACACCGACAGATCGGTAAGTGCCTTTGCCAGAAAATATCATTATCACTCATGAAAAAGACGGTTCTAGACATTGTAGATTGTTTTCCCATGGCTTTCCAAGTAAGACTCCGGGGCCATGTCATTTTTTCCCCTTTGCCCATGAGAAGTGACCTCCTACTGCAAAAACGTCTGCCCCATGCATATTTGATGGATTTCTCGTAAATTAATTATATTTTGATCATATTTTGCATGAATTTTTGCAGGTCCTAACTCCATGATTTTTTTTTGGCAATTTTGAGAATGAACAAGTGCAACTCCATGATTCTTTTTAGCAATTTTGAGAATGAACAAGTGCCTAAGCCCTAAACTCAAGTACCCACCCTTCATGTCCATTTTATTTTAGATATTTGCATACTGCAGTGTTATGTGCATTTTTTAAATTATATGTTGAGAAGGCATACATAGTTGATTGATTTTAGATAAACTTGGTACACATGTAGTTTTATAAACATTTATCTCTTGCCCAACTTCGGTGGTTTACAAGAACAGCCATGTATATCTTTTAGTATGATTTTCTTCAAAACAGATTGTTTTTCATAAGTTATGCTTCTTTCTTTCTTTCTTTTTGGGAAGGAGGCAAAAGGCTTGCCTCATTCATTAATTAAGAGGGAAAATAGTTTAATGTTTGTGTAACAACACCCACCGTGCTACAACACCATCATAAAAGGCCTACTCTCGCGACATGATGGATCCCATTGTTTTTGCACCCGCGGTGACCCAAGTTTGAGCCTCGGTCTTGATGTTAGCTAGCAGAACCGTCGGCGGTGCACTATTGAGTTGGAAGATGCGAGCGTTCCTTTCATTTCATATTGTCTGAGAGGTGAACATGGAGAGGGTTTCTATGACAGGGAAGCATCATCATTCAGTATATGAGAGAGACGGTTTCAAGTAAGATGGATGACCGATGCAAGGTCGCCGATTTTCCCATTGCTCATGGACAGTGAGCCTTGAGCACCTACTTGCAAAGAACCACCCTGCACACCAATTCTTGAACATATTGTTGCAAATTATCGGTCTGTGTAGTCTCACGCGTGCTTGTTTATTTATACTTTCCATCCCTTTGTATGCACATATTTGTGGCCAATGGAGAGGCTTGGATGAAAATCCAAACCTTCTCCTACCTTACCTTACCTCAACTTTCTCCGCACATGCATGCCAGCTCTCGATTAGCACATGCGCACGCAGCTAATCAGATTCTAATTTCTGAACAAATTTAGAAATCTACACGCATTGATGAATTTTTTTAGCACACACGTACTAATTACATTGACACGTACTAAAAGAGATGCAGAATTTTTTTCAGGTTTTCAAATGCTGCTTTTGACTTTCTTTAAAAGGATCGATGTTGCGCTATCATGCACCGTCGGTTGTGAGTTGTGTGACCTCTCGATCAGCGATATGTACTTTGGTCAATAATACACCGACTGCACACAACTAATTTAACTGTACACATAGCGTTCTGCTAGGTTTGTTGAACGCACCACGACGTGTGACAAGCTTGTGGGCACATCGCAGTACAGGCCAAGCGACCCGGCGGTTTTGGATGGAATCCTGCCGTGCATGAATGGCTGCTAGCTAGGCAGGCGGGCGGGCGGGCGGGCAGGCAGGAGACGTAAACGGGAGAGCGATGGCTTACTCACATCTTCCATGCCAGACTTTTTCAATGGCAAGACTTAGTTGCAATCATCTTCGACCCACGTACTAGGGGCATTGATCTATTGGTTAGTTATATAATAATAAATAAGTTCAGAGTTATAGGTAAATAGTACATATTTTTTCCGTTCGAAATTACTTATCGCACAAATGAATAAAAATAAATGCATCTAAAATTAAAATACATCTAGATAAATCTATTCTTGTGACAAATATTTCAGACGAAGCTAGGTAATTTATACACACCGCGTATGTGTACTACAGTATGTTGCAGCATGCATGTGCAAAGGAACGCCGACGTGGGGCGCATATGTACATATATATACGTGTTCAATGGTCAACGCGACCAGCCAGCCTAAACATAACGTGGGCTGCTAATCCATTGCTGGGTTCCAATTATCAATCGAGAGTAGTTGATCGGTGTTGTTGATTAGCAAGTTTTCTTGGTTACTGCTCCCTCCGTTCATTAATATAAGATGTTTTAATCCTTTTTGAATTTGATGTACATACACATGTTTTAGTGTGTTTGTTAAATCATTTCACTTCGTATATAATCTATATGAAAATATCCAAAACATCTTATATTTGTGAACGAAGGAAATACCTTTTTAGGAGAAACTATATTGGGAATTTAGTAACCGTTAATCCTGCGAGTATTGTTCTATACTTAAAGACTTCGTTCTCCTTTCTTCATCTATACTAAAACCACATGCAACTCTTACGCATGGTTCGAAGAAAACCGCTTTGTTTAATAAAATAAGATATTTTTGAAAAGATATCAACCTCTTCTATGTTTAACCTAGGGAAAAAAGTATAACTATTTACAATAACAGATAATAATTGTTAAGAAATACTATGCAATATACTTTTACATTTATTTATTTGCTATATTAGATCTTGCTATTTTTCATATAAATTTGATCACATATAAAAAAGTTTGGTTTCAGAAAAAATCAACCTTATGTTTTACAAGAGAGGGAGTAATCATATACCATAGGGAATAGTAGTTGACTGTAATACTATGTAGGGGTATTTTTTTAAGAATATAACTGTACACCCATGTGTTGATTGTAAAACGTGCAGACTGTAATGTTATGATGCATGAGCGCCTGTTTTTTCTCTGGACTATTAGTATTCCTCTTGGAGTACTTTACTAGCTAAATCAACCGTTCAATCGTTAGTAGCTTTTTAAAGGCGTGGGTTGGCAAGCAGTTGTAGCAGTTGATGCATGTGAGCGACCTAACCTGCTAAAGATCATGCAACGTCGACGTCTGTGCAGGTAGCTTAAGTGGGCACATATAAAATGCAAAGCACATCTCCATGCAACGGTGCAATATTGCTGCCACTTTTCATGCGGTTTGACACCAGGTAAACTATTATTCAAGTTACTATGTATTTTTTTCCTACATAGTACACAATTTAAGGTCATATAGATACATAAGTTTCGGAGAAAGACAAATCAAAAGGAAACTGGGTTTTACTAGTTAATTAAGTTTGTTGATTAAAAAGATGAATTTAGTGTCACATCTGTACATATATTTGATCGGCTTAGGAAAAAAAAGAGGTATACACCTATAAACCGTGCACATGCTAAGTAATCATGTACTTTCTTCATTCATAAATATAAGATGTTTTGCATATTTTAATATGAATTATGTACAAACCGGAATACATGAACAGACACACTAAAAGGTATCTACATATATCTGATTTGAAAAAAAAGATATCTTATATTTATGAACGGAGGAAATACGTTAGTTAGTAACCACGACGCAAACTGTATACACATTCTACTAGTATACTGTTATCACTATCAAGCCCTTGATATTTATGGTTTCTGGAACTTGTTGGTAACTTGCCCGTTTGAGAATGAATGAGCATTTTGCAGCAGTCCCGCCAACTTACTAACCGGGCCGTTAAGGAGTCATGCACCACCAATCATGCTCGTTACGCGGCTATGTACGAGCCTTGACGACGAGAAAAAGCAGCACATTAATAGGAAACAGTAGCTATGTGGCATTCGTGGTAAGCAATCTAAACTTGATGAAACAGTAGCTAGATCAATAGCATAAGTGCGTACGATTAACGAACTTCAGTACACATCAGAATTAAATCGTACTGTAGTACTAAGACATGTACCTCAGAGGGTAGTTCCTTAATTAAAGATCGCCTCCTATTTAGAGTTGAGTTGAGGTTTGAGTAGCAACTAGTAGCAAGTATACCTGGCCAAACCTCGGGCCAGGTCTAAAAAAGCCCGGCATTAAAAACCTAGGCTCGAGCCCGGCCCGGTCCGACCGTCGGGCCTGATATTTGGGCCCAGGCCCGGCTTGAGCCTGAAAAAAGCCTGGCCCGACCCGACATAGGCATAAATCTAGATTTCAACGGGTCCGGGCCCGGACCCGGCCAAGCCACCGGGCTCAAAATCTAGGCCCGAGCTCGACCCATGGGCAAGGTCGGACCGGGCCGGGCTGCCCATGACCAGATCTGGTAGCAAGTATACCTGATCAAACCTCGAACTAGGCCTAAAAAAGCCTGGCGTTAGAAACCCAGGCCCGAGCCCGACCCGACCCGACTATCGGGCCTGATATTTGGGCCCAGGCCCGACCCAAGACTGAAGAAAGCCTAGCCCGACCCGGTAGGCCCGGCCCGACATAGGCATTAATGTAGATTTCAACGGACCCGGCCCGGCCACCGGACTCAAAATCTAGGCCCGATCCCGACCCGTGGACAATGTCAGGCCGGGCTGCCCATGGGCAGGTGTGGTAGCAAGCATGCAAGCACCGATCTAGCTGGTACCCAGAAAGGTAAGGTAAGTGTACGTACGCATGCACGAAGGCTATGTACGTACGCGACTTAAATCAGCATCGAAACGGGGACTACTCATCTATAGCCGTTAGAGCATCTATAACGGGACCTTATACGTCCGGGCGGGCTGTCCGATCAGTGTCCGGTTAAAAAAAAATTGATCCAGACGGACCCCACAAACGGACCTCAAACGTCCAAACTAACTGGCTGTCGGTGTTAAATCCGGCATATCTCGTAGTAGGCCTCCTAAGCTAGGTGTCTTGGAGCGATGGTAACATGGACACAAATTTTTATCCAGGTTCGGGCTCTCTCAAGGAGATAATATCCTACGTTCTGCTTTTCATTATATTGATATGGAGGATAGTACATAGTACATGTATCTACTACGGGATTGTAATAATGAGTATGAGATTGAGATTGTCTATTGACTAGCCTGACCTCGGTTTATATAATGCATCGTAGGCCTAGGGTTTAGAGGAGTCCTTGTCTTGTGTGCCAAGTCTTGTGGAATTTTCCTTGTATGCACCATGTGATCTTCGAACTGACCCATTAGTGAATCGCCCTGGGGGTCCTCGGCCCGACCCACTGGTCGGGAGACGACGTGGTGAGTACCCCTAGCCCAGGACACTCTCAGTAGCCCCCTAAACCGGTCTTCAAGTTGGGGATGCTCCTCGGTTCTTCCGAACTGTTTTTCATCTTCAATTGTCGGTCTTGAAAACTGGTTCAATAAATCTTCCCATTTCCGATCTTGAGGATCGCCGAGGTGTATCTGAAGAGTTCACATGTCGGGCATCCGACGAGCCCCTTTAAGTTCTTGGCCATTATCAATGCCTTGTTATTTTTTCTGCCACATCTCAGGGTCGAAGTGTTTCCCGTGCGGCAATGTCCTCTTGCGTCCGAACTCAACCGCCGAACTGCCTTTGAGGTGTCTTTTTGCAGCCGAGCTCCAACGTTGATCGGCATCTGAGTGCCAATGACGGGATGCGTCCAAGCTCCAACGCCGAATTGTGTCCAAGCTCCAAAGTTGGTCGGCATCCGAGGTGTCATAAATTACCTCGGTCTCTGAAAAATTGAAGGACTTTATCCAAGCTTAACTATCGAAAGAGTCTTTTATGGATCCAGCCATTTGCATCCGAGCTTTATGCCGGACTACATTCGACCTCCAATGTCAAACTGCATCAGAGCTTAATGTCGGAAATGCCCTCTACGGAGCCAGCCACTTGTGCCCAAGCTTTATGCCGGACTGCTTCCGAGGTGGTGCACCACCCCGACCGTGGGATGATTTTTTGTGAATATTTTCGATTGGTGCAATTTATTCTATGCCGAGATATATAGCCAGTAGTCCTCAAGGTGCGTTGATGACCCACAAATATAGGGGATCTATCGTAGTCCTTTCGATAAGTAAGAGTGTCGAACCCAACGAGGAGCAAAAGGAAATGATAAGCGGTTTTCAGCAAGGTATTTTCTGCAAGCACTGAAATTGTCGGTAACAGATAGTTGTGTGATAAGATAATTTGTAACGGGTAGCAAGTAGCAATAGTAACATAGGTGCAGCAATATGGCCCAATCCCTTTTGCAGCAAGGGACAAGCCTGAACGAACTCTTATATAAGGTGAAGTGCTCCCGAGGACACATGGGAATTGTTGTCAAACTAGTTTTCATCATGTACATATGATTTGCGTTCACTACTTTGATAGTTTGATATGTGGGTGGCCCGGTGCTTGGGTGATGTCCTTACTTGGACAAACATCCCACTTATGATTAACCCCTCTCGCAAGCATCCGCAACTACAAAAGAAGAATTAAGACAAAGTCTAACCATAGCATTAAACTAGTGGATCCAAATCAGCCCCTTACAACGCAACGCATAAACTAGGGTTTAAGCTTTTGTCACTCTAGCAACCCATCATCTACTTATTACTTCCCAATGCCTTCCTCTAGGCCCAAATAATGGTGAAGTGTCATGTAGTCGACGTTCACATAACACCACTAGAGGAGAGACACCATACAACGCATCAAAATATCGAACGAATACCAAATTCTTATGACTATTAGTAGCAAGACTTATCCCATGTCCTCAGGAACAAAAGTAACTACTCATAAAGCATAATTGTGTTCATGATCAGAGAGGATTTTAATAGCATTAAGGATCTGAACATATGATCTTCCACCAAGTAAAGCAACTAGCATCAACTACAATAGGTAATTAACATTACTAGCAACCTCACAAGTACCAATCGGAGTTGCAAGACGGAGATTGGATACAACAGATGAACTAGGGTTTGTAGATGAGATGGTGCTGATGAAGATGTTGATGGAGATTAGTCCCCTCCGATGAGAGGAGTGTTGGTGATGACGATGGCGATGATTTCCCCCTCCGGGAGGGAAGTTTCCCCGGCAGGACGGCCCTGCCGGAGCTCTAGATTGGTTCTGCTCAAGTTCCGCCTCGTGGCGGCGGCGTTTCTTCCCGAGAGGTGTTGATTGATTTTTTCTGGAACGAAAGCCACCATATAGGAGAAGATGGGGGCCAGAGGGGCCACAGGGGGCCCACGAGCCCCCCAGGCGCGACCAGGGGGGTGGGTCGCGCCTGGCAGGCTCGTGGCCCCCTGGTGGCTCTCCTATGGTATTCTTTCGCCCAGTATTTTTTATATATTCCAAAATAATTCCTCGTCAATTTTCACAGCTTTTGGAGTTGTACAGAATTGGCATCTCAAACTTGCTCCTTTTCCAGCCCAGAATTCCAGCTGTCGGCATTCTCCCTCTTCATGTAAACCTTGTAAAATAAGAGAGAAAAGGCATAAGTATTGTACCATAATGTGTAATAACAGCTCATAATGCAATATATATATCAATATAAAAGCATGACGCAAAATGGACGTATCAACTCCCCCAAGCTTAAACCTCGCTTGTCCTCAAGCGGAAGCCGAGATCAATAAAAATGCCCACATGTTTAGAGATGGAGGTGTCGATAAAATAAAATACGGACATGCAGGCATCATGATCATATTCAGAACAGCAATATCGTCATATAATCCCTTATGCCAAAGTGACAATTCATTCACAATGTAAATCATGCATCAAGAATCTTATTGAGAATTAACAAGCAATAGTCTTTAGTCATTGAAACAATTGAAATTTATCATAACATCGGAAAGAATCAAATAAGAGCTTGCAAGGCAAATCCACATACTCAATCATCTTTTAGCCCTCCACAATTGCTAAAACTCACGTGGTACTCATGAGATCAAAGTTTCAGTTGGACACAGATGAAGATAGGGGCTCATGGTTTCGCCTCCCAACGATTTACCTCAAGGGTAATGTCAATAATAATAATTCATGATTACTTACTTCCAAGTTAATATATGAATATAGATCTTTCCCTAGCACATGACGCTTGCCAAGATAATGGCAAAATAAGGAGTTGGTGTTGATCATCATGACTCTTTTAAAGATAAGAAGTAAAGGTACAAGATATGCCCTTCGCAGAGTGAAGCAGAGGTTGTCATGCGCTTGAAGGTTTGGATGTGTGATCTCTTAGTGTGAAGGAATGTCACTTTATATTGCCTCTTGTGATAAAGAACTTTATTATGCAGTCTGTCGCTTTTATTTCTTCCTCATCACAAGTTCATACAAACCTTATTTTCCACACACTAATAGATCATACATATTTAGGGAGCAATTTTTATTGCTTGCACCGATGACAACTTACTTGAAGGATCTTATTCAATTCATAGGTAGGTATGATGGACTCTCATGGCAAAACTAGGTTAAGGGTTTTATGGATGCACAAGTAGTATCTCTACTTAGTGCAAAAGTTTTGGCTAATATGAAGTGGAAGCAAGCGTCACATGCTAAAGGATCCATAATCATATATTATTGTTCGGAACCAAGCAAACACAATTCATTATGTTGTCTTTCTTGTCCAACATCTACTTCTTAGCATGTAATAGTTTAATGAATATTCACAATCATAGATGGTGTCAAAGATGATATATTTATATGTGAACCTCTCTTTACTTATTACTTCCTATTAATTGCAACAATGACCAAGGCCTACGTTTGTCTACCCACAACAAGTTTCAGTCAACATTCTTTTTATATGTGAAGTCATCACTCCCCATAAGATCATCACATGATCTTTCATGCTTTTGTTCCTTTATTATTATTTTCTTTAGATCATGGTAAGAAGCAAAGCCCTTAACTAAAACACTCTTTATTATATAACTCATGAACTCGATTACATTGGGGATAACACAAAGCAAAACTCAAGCCTAGATCATACTAAGAACTTTATTCTACTAGATAAAGATATTACCAAAAGGATCGTACTAATATATAAAAGTAAAGGCAAAAGATGTGATGGTGATACGATACCGGGGCAACTCCCCCAAGCTTGGCACAAGCCAAGGGGAGTGCCCATACCCGTGTGTTTAATTGTCTTCCTTTGGAGGTGATGGTGATGGAGTTGTTGGAGTCCCGGGTTGATTCTCCGTCTTCCAAGGCATAGGTTCTCCATCATGGAAAGATGATCGAGTCTCCGGGATCCTCAAATCTGCAGCCAACCGCATTGCTTTAAATCTATACTCATACTCACAGTTCTGGTTTTGCAGGTCGTAGATCTGGACTTGGAGATGATCGATTCTATCACAGAGCTTGAAGAGGTGTTCCCCGATTGGCATCGATCTTGTGCTTGTTGGTGAACTCTGTAATCATCGTGTGGTTGGCATTGAGTCCGCATTCCACCATCCCTTGGCACTTGAAGACTTGCTGCTCCATTGCTTCGAGCCTCGTCTCCATGCTTCCGGTCTTCTTGGGCCCCTCAACGTCACGGATGTGCAGCACCCCCTCACGCATCTCAATGGTTTGAGGGTGTTGCAGCACCTCCGCGAGGTAGGGGTTGATGATGTTCTCAAAAAACTTGTCCTTCGAAACCCTTGGGGATGCCATAGCGATCTAAATCTGTCTGCAGGACAACTCGAAACAAAAACAGAGGATATTTGCGTGATGCGAGGGTCAAACCTTTCAGGAAGTTATATAATGAATTTTTACCGACAATAGGGAGTGTTCCACAAGAAAACGAAGTCCGGGAGGCACACGAGGAGCTCACGAGCCCCCTAGGCACGACCAGGGGGTGGGCCCGCGCCTGGCAGGCTCGTGGCCTCCTGGTGCGCTCTCCGGACTACCTTATATTTTTGTAATTTTTTAAATATTACAAAACTGAGAAAATTTGCTATTGGAAAAGTTTTGGAGTCGGTTTGCTTACCGTATCACATACCTCTTCGTTTTCGGAGTCTGAAACAGGCTGATAAACATCCCTTATGTACTCCTCTGGGGTTATGGTATTAATTATATTGCTTTCTACATTCACGGGAGTACCTGAGATATAATGCTTGATTCTTTGCCCATTCACAACTCTCGGAAAAGTGCCTTCTGTGTTGTTGATTTTGATGGCACCGGAACGATATACTTCCTCGACAATGTAAGGACCTTTCCATTTAGAGATAAATTTGCCTGCAAAAAATCTTAAACGAGAATTGTATAGCAAGACATAATCACCTACATTGAACTCACGTTTTTGTATCCTTTTGTCATGCCACCTCTTAACTTTCTCTTCAAATAACTTGGCATTTTCATATGCCTGAGTTCTCCATTCATCAAGTGAGCTAATACGAAATAACCTCTTCTCACCAGCAAGCTTGAAATCAAAGTTAAGTTCTTTGATTGTCCAATAAGCCTTATGCTCTAGCTCAAGAGGTAAATGACATGCTTTACCATAAACCATTTTATAAGGGGACATGCCCGTGGGATTCTTATAAGCAGTTCTATAAGCTCACACTGCATCATCAAGTTTCTTAGACCAATTCTTCCTAGACCTATTAACAGTCTTTTGTAGAATTAATTTAATTTCTCTATTGCTTAACTCTACTTGACCACTAGACTGAGGATGATAAGGAGATGCAATTCTATGGTTGACATCATACTTAGCAAGCATTTTATGGAAAGCACCATGAATAAAATGTGAACCACCATCAGTCATTAAATATCTAGGGACTCCAAATCTAGGGAAAATAACTTATTTAAGCATCTTAATAAAGGTATTATGATCATCACTACTAGTTGGAATAGCTTCTACCCACTTAGTAACGTAATCAACATCAACTAAAATATGAGTATACCCATTGGACTTTGGAAAAGGTCCCATATAATCAAAACCCCAAACATCAAATGGTTCAATAACAAGTAAATAATTCATAGGCATTTCCTGATGTTTACTAATATTACCTATTCTTTGACATTCATCACAAGACAAGACAAACTTACGGGCATCCTTAAAGAGTGTAGGCCAATAAAAACCGGATTGCAATACCTTGTGTGCAGTTCTATCTCCAGCATGGTGTCCTCCGTAAGCCTCGGAGTGGCACATCTGTAAGATCTGTCCCTGTTCATGATCAGGTACACAACGTCTAATAACACCATCTACTCCTTCTTTATACAGATGAGGATCATCCCAAAAGTAATGTCTCAAATCATAAAAGAACTTTTTCTTTTGCTGGTACGTGAAACTAGGTGGTATGTATTTAGCAACAATGTAATTAGCATAATCAGCATACCATGGTGTAATGCGTGAAGCATTGATGATGTCAATTGTTCACCAGGAAAGCTATCATCAATAGGTTGTGGGTCATCAAGAACATTCTCTAACCTAGACAAGTTATCTGCTATGGGGTTCTCAGCACCCTTCCTATCAACGATATGCAAATCAAATTCTTGTAGCAGGAGAACCCATCTAATAAGTCTAGGTTTAGCATCTCTCTTTTCCATGAGATATTTAATAGCAGCATGATCAGTGTGAATAGTAACTTTAGAATCAACAATATAAGGTCTGAACTTATCACATGCAAACACAACTGCTAAAAATTCTTTTTCAGTAGTAGCATAATTTCTTTGGGCATTGTCTAGAGTTTTACTACCATAATGAATACCATTTAATTTCTTATCAACTCTTTGTCCTAGGACAGCACCAACAACATAATCACTAGCATCACACATAATTTCAAAAGGTAGGTTCCAATCAGGTGGTTGAACAATAGGTGTAGTTATTAAGGCCTTCTTGAGTATTTCAAATGCTTCTTCACAATCCGCATAAAAAACAAACGGAATATCTTTTTGCAAGAGATTAGTGAGAGGCCTAGAAATCTTAGAAAAGTATTTAATGAACCTTCTATAGAAACCAGCAAGACCAAGGAAACTTCTTATACCTTTAACGTTTGTACGGCATGTCATCTTCTCAATGGCATCAACTTTAGCCTTATCAACTTCAATACCTCTTTCGGAAATTTTATGTCCCAAGACAATGCCTTCATTAACCATAAAGTGGCACTTTTCCCAATTCAAGACAAGGTTAGTATCTTCACATCTCTGCAAAACTCGATCAAGATTGCTCAAGCAATAATCAAAAGAAGATCCGTAAACGGAGAAATCATCCATGAAAACCTCAACAATCTTTTCACAAAAGTCAGAGAATATAGCCATCATACATCTTTGAAAGGTAGCAGGTGCATTACATAAACCAAAAGGCATACATTATAAGCAAAGGTACCGAAAGGGCAAGTAAAAGTGGTTTTCTCCTGATCAGATTGTGAAACAGGTATTTGGGAGAAAACAGAATAACCATCTAGAAAGCAAAAATGTGTATGTTTAGACAATCTTTCTAGCATTTGATCAATGAAAGCTAGAGGGTAATGATCTTTCTTAGTAGCTTTATTTAATTTCCTAAAATCAATTACCATCCTATAGCCAGTAACAATTCTCTGTGGGATCAATTCACCTTTATCATTAGGAACAATGGTAATACCTCCCTTCTTAGGGACACAATGCACCGGACTTACCCAATCACTATAAGCCACAGGGTAAATAATACCTGCTTCCAGGAGCTTTAATATTTCTTTTCTTACCACCTCTTTCATCTTAGGATTCAGTCTTCGTTGAGGGTCGGCAACTAGTTTGGAATCAGGATCAGTTCTAATTTTATGCTGGCATAGAGTGGGACTAATGCCCTTAAGATCATCAAGAGTATATCCAATAGCAGCACGATGCTTCCTTAGAGTTTTCAATAATTTCTTTTCTTCATGCTCTGAAAGGTTAGCACTAATAATAACAGGATATATCTTTTTCTCATCAAGATAAGCATACTTAAGAGTATCAGGTAATTGTTTAAGCTCGAACACATGATCACCCTTTGGTGGAGGTGGATCTCCAAGTAATTCAACAGGAAAATTATTTTTAAGGATATAAGGTTGTTCGAAGATAACTCTATCTATCTCATTCCTCTCATCCATATGCATATCATTTTCATGTTCGAGCAAGTATTGCTCTAAAGGATCAGTAGGAGGCACAACAATAGAAGTAAGAGCAATAATTTCATCCTTACTAGACAATTCTTTTTCATGAGGTTGTCTATTAAACTTAGAAAAATTAAATTCATGCGACACACCTTCAAAGCCAACAGTGACAGTTTGTTTCTCACAATCAATTTGAGCATTAACAGTATTGAAAAAAGGTCTACCAAATATGATGGGACAAAAGCTATCTTGTGTGGTAGCAAGAACAAGAAAATCAGTAGGATACTTAGTTTTACCACACAAGACTTCAACATCTCTAACAATTCCCACAGGGCAGATAGTATCTCTATTGGCAAGTTTAATAGTAACATCAATAAATTCCATCTCGACAGGTGCAATTTCATCTTTAATTTCATTATATAAAGATTGAGGTATTGCACTAACACTAGCACCCACGTCACATAAACCATGATAACAATGATCTCCTATCTTAATGGAAAAAACAGGCATGCCAACCACAGGTTTATGTTTATCACTAGTATGAGGTTTAGCAATTCTAGCAGAAGCTTTGCAGAATTGAATAACATGCCCTTCAACATTGTCGGTCAAGAGATCTTTAATAATAGCAATACTAGGTTCAACTTTAATTTTCTCAGGGGGTGTAGGTGTTCTAATGTAACCCTTACGTATCACAGTTGAAGCTTTAGCATGATCCTTTATTCTAACATGAAAAGGTGGTTTCTCAATGTAAGCAGTAGGAACAATAGAATCATTATAAGCAATTACTTTCTCTTCAACTGGAACGGGTTTAGCTACATTAACTTCTATAGGAGGATGATATTTAAACCACTCCTCCTTAGGGAGATTGACATGAGTAGCAAATGATTCGCATAAAGAAGCTACTATCTCAGAGTCAAGTCCATGTTTAGTGCTAAAATCACGAAAGGTATTTGTTCTACGAAATATTTAACACAATCAAACTTAAGATTCATACCTGACTCATTACCTTCATCAAACTCCCAATCTTTAGAGTTGCGTTTAATCCTTTCCAATAAATCCCATCTGAAGTCAATATCTCTCTTCATGAAAAACTGGTACAAGAAGTGTCGAGCATGGTGCGATTGTCATGAGAAAGCCGAGCATAAAAGTTCATAATAATAATCTCTCTGGGGAGCTCATGGTTGGGGCATGAATATAATATTGACTTAAGCCTCCCCCAAGCTTGATCGATACTTTCTCTATCACGGGGCCAAAAATTATAGATATAATTCCGATCACGATGTACCAAATGCATAGGATAAAACTTTTGATAAAATTCCAATTTTAATCGTTTGTAGTTCCATGATCCAGTATCATCACATAGCCTATACCATGTCAATGCTTTATCCCTCAAAGATAAGGGAAAGACCTTCTTCTTGACCTCATCTTTGGGCAAACCGGCAAGCTTAAATAAACCACAAACTTCATCTACATACATTAGATGCGAGTCGGGGTGTGATGTTCCATCTCCTGTAAAAGGATTAGCCAACAGTTTCTCTAGCATACCCAAAGGAATTTCATAATAAATATTTTCAGTGGGTGCAGTAGGTTGTGGAGAAACTCTTTGTTCTTCCGGTCGAGGTGAAGATACCCCGAACGAGCTCTTCAAAGGATTAGTTTCCATAGTGACAAGTGACAATAAATTTCAGCACACAATATAAATGTTTCCTTACCAAATTCCACTTACCAAAGGCGCTTCACTCCCCGGCAACGGCGCCAGAAAAGAGTCTTGATGACACACAAGTATAGGGGACCTATCATAGTCCTTTCGATAAGTAAGAGTGTCAAACCGAACGAGGAGCCAAAGGAAATGATAAGCGGTTTTCAGCAAGGTATTCTTTGCAAGCACTGAAATTGTCGGTAACATATAGTTGTGTGATAAGATAATTTATAACGGGTAGCAAGTAGCAATAGTAACAAAGGTGCAGCAATATGGACCAATCCCTTTTGCAGCAAGGGACAAGCCTGAACGAACTCTTATATAAGGTCAAGTGCTCCTGAGGACACATGGGAATTGTTGTCAAACTAGTTTTCATCATGTTCATATGATTCGCGTTCGCTACTTTGATAGTTTGATATGTGGGTGGACCGGTGCTTGGGTGTTGTCCTTACTTGGACAAACATCCCACTTATGATTAACCCCTATCGCAAGCATCTGCAACTATGAAAGAAGAATTAAGACAAAGTCTAACCATAGCATTAAACTAGTGGATCCAAATCAGCCCCTTACGACGCAACGCATAAACTAGGGTTTAAGCTTCTTTCACTCTAGAAACCCACCATCTACTTATTACTTCCCAATGCCTTCCTCTAGGCCCAAATAATGGTGAAGTGTCATGTAGTCGACGTTCACATAACACCACTAGAGGAGAGACAACATACAACGCATCAAAATATCGAACGAATACCAAATTCTTATGACTATTAGTAGCAAGACTTATCCCATGTCCTCAGGAACAAAAGTAACTACTCACAAAGCATAATTGTGTTCATGATTAGAGAGGATTTGAATAGCATTAAGGATCTGAACATATGATCTTCCACCAAGTAAAGCAACTAGCATCAACTACAATAGGTAATTAACACTACTAGCAACCTCACAAGTACCAATCGGAGTTGCAAGACAGAGATTGGATACAAGAGATGAACTAGCATTTGTAGATGAGATGGTGCTGATGAAGATGTCCATGGAGATGAGTCCCCTCCGATGATAGGAGTGTTGGTGATGACGATGGCGACGATTTCCCCCTCCGGGAGGGAAGTTTCCTCGGTAGGACGGCCCTGCCGGAGGTCTAGATTGGTTCTGCTCAAGTTCCGCCTCGTGGCGGCGGCGTTTCTTCCCGAGAGGTGTTGATTGATTTTTTCTGGAACGAAAGCCACCATATAGGAGAAGATGGGGTCCAAAGGGGCCACAGGGGGCCCACGAGCCCCCCAGGCACGGCCAGGGGGGTGGGCCGTGCCTGGCAGGCTCGTGGCCTCCTGGTGGCTCTCCTATGGTATTTCTTTCACCCAGTATTTTTTATATATTCCAAAATAATTCCTCGTCAATTTTCACGGCTTTTGGAGTTGTGCAGAATTGGCATCTCAAACTTGCTCCTTTTCCAGCCCAGAATTCCAGCTGTCGGCATTCTCCCTCTTCACGTAAACCTTGTAAAATAAGAGAGAAAAGGCATAAGTATTGTACCATAATGTGTAATAACAGCTCATAATGCAATATATATCAATATAAAAGCATGATGCAAAATGGACGTATCATGCGTGTCGGTCTAAAACCCGATGAGGGAGTCCTGGATTAGGGGGTCCTCGGATAGCCGACCTGTTGTTTATGGGCCAGACTATATGGGCTACTTGCCGAACACTGGATGATTTGAAGGCCCGGTTTCCAGGATGGAAGCTTTGAGGAGCACAGCTTGCGCTCCACGTTTGACTTAGTAAATAGGCATGTTTATCTTTTCGGCATGTAACCGACAATGTGTAAACCCTAGGCCTCCTTGGCATCTATATAAGCCGGAGGGTTTTAGGGTATTAACATAGGACAACTCATCTATGGTTAGACATACGATCTTGAGGTAGATCAATTCTATAACCCCTTACACCATCAATACAATCAAGCAGGACATAGGGTATTACCTCCATTGGAGGGCTCGAACCTGGGTAAACTCGTGTCCCCTTCGTCTCCTGTTACTGTCGATCCTAGTCTCACAGTTCGGAACCCCCTACCCAAGATCCGTCGGTTTTGACACCGACACCCGAGATGCACCTAAAGGTACACATAAAACCACTAATCCCAGTAGCCCCTGAGACTCAGGCTGATTTGCAAAATCGGCCTAAGGACCGATTCCTTGCTCAGCAGCACCCTTTAGGATTTAAAACGCGGTGTGCAGTAGTTCACGAGACTCAGGTTGGGTGCGCCCGACCAACCCGAGGACCGAATCTCCTCGAAAACTGTATTACACTTTGAATTTGCTACATTGAATAGGCAGTGCAGTAGCCTCTGAGCCTTAACTTGGGCACGGTGGTCGAATTAAGGATTGATATTTATGTGACACAAAAAATTTACGTTTGACAAAATTTATGTGTAATGATTCTATGTATGTGAGTACTTTACATCATTAATGCTCGGATCTGCATTGTACAAGACTTTGTTGACCGACCATCGGCTTCAACCTCCTCGTCCAGTAGCCGAGGAGTGTTTGTCCTACTTTATAAAGCCTTTATAAGGGTAAAGATTTACGGCGAACAAGGCAATCCGGCCATACGGTTTTATAAACAAAGGTACGTGGAGAGATATGTTATATTACTACTTAACGTAAGAAACATCTTTTGGGGAAAATAGGTCCTTTATAAGTTCCTTTTCCCAGGCTATCATGTTGACCATGATCGTGAAACCTCAACTCTGATAAATGTGGGAGGAAAATATTGAGGATTTAGTTCGGGGAAAGTTTCTAAACTCTGTGGTCCATAGTGAACCTAAATTTTCACTTTCGTCATTGCCGACCAATTATATTCTTAAGATGGCTAGCTTTCGGCTTCACCCAGTCTGAGGTACTAACGCGGATGACCCGGAAGTAACAATCGCAGAGGTGCTCCCTTTAGCCCTTAGCCAAACAATCGGGAACGTAGGGGGTAAGCACAGGAGCCAGGCAATCCAGCTTGGCCAAAATCTTAAGTCAAATTGATGCATATTTATGGCTTTATAACGATGATTATGGAAGACAGCACTCGTATATTGAAAACAGATGCTTTTATGCTATATGCAATTTTGACTCCTTTGTGACCGCTTACCATTTGAGAGTGGCCCATCACCGGCTTCTACCCCTTTGTAGATGCTATGCAGGGTGTTTCCGCAGTAACAAGACAACCCTTAGACGACGTCTCGGTGCCTGGAGGCAGTTATGTTAGTGGAAACAAGGCAATCAGATATCTAGGCTTTATAATTTTCACTTGGCCATGTGAGCTTAAAAATTGGGAGGCCAGTTACTAGCCCCCGGTTAGTGTTCGGCGTCAGCCAAGGTCAAGTCGTTAACACTCAGGCCAATTTTATAAAAGGCCCATTGTTTAATACGGTCATCGGATTATGACCAGTTTACGCTCATTGTGACAGTCAGTTTTCGGCTTTCTCCACTGAGGTACTTGACCAGTTAAACCGGAAGTATAATCATTGTGGTTCTCCCTTTGCACTCCTAGCCGAACAAAGCGGAACGTAGGAGGCAAGCACAGGAGACGGGAAACCCAACTATTGACCGAAGACACAATTCAAAACTGCTGCATATAAAGCAATATCCAAGAACATTTTGCCGAGGACTCCTCGGAGTGCCTTGGCTTTTAGTGGGTTCGGGTCTAGTTGCAGCCCTCCATCGATATTGCCGATGCTTTGAAAGTGTACTGCGAGAGTTATGCTTGGAAAAAATAAAAAATATGCAAAAACTTTTTGTTTAGATAAAAGAAAATTGTGCCAATCCGAAACTGGTCTTAAAGTTAATATGTGCTTAGTTCATGCTTTAACATGATACATCCGATCTCCGGGCTCCAAGCGGGCCAGCCTTTAGCTTCAATCTCCATATCCCGAAGGTGGAGTGTTTTTCCGAGACATGTTTAGCGAACTAAACTCGAGCGGCTTTAGAAAGAAACCAGACTATCCGGCTATTGACCACACACTAGTGTCGGGAAAAAAGGAGTAGTAGAAAAAGAATTTGTAACGACCAAGAAGAAAACACATTTATTATAAAACAACACATACAAATTAAAGAGCCCCCGGTTATATCGGGTAAAGAAATTTTTAACAAACATTTTTTTTAAAACATGTTTTTGTTGTTAAATATAATGTTTGGTTGAACCGAACAAAAAATATAATTTCAAAGAGAGCCGAGCACGAAAACGACTTAGCTTGTTAATGTGCTCGGTGATATCTGGGGTTGTGGCGGGATAGAGACGTAGTCCTCGTCCTGGCCAAGGTCCCAACCCCTAAGCCTGAGGTAATCAAGTGAAGAGCTCCGGTTGAGACGTGGCGATGCAACATGGTTGCTGTGGAGAGGCGAAGCCCCATTCCAGCCGAGGAGACAAAGTAGTTCGGCAGTGTGACGGCGAAGCCCCCAGTTATCATGGGAAAAGGAAATGTTTTTCACAAACAAACTTTTTTATTTAACATAAATATAATACTTGGTTGAACCGAACAAAAATTGAAAATTGAAAAAGTTGAGCATGAAAGCGACTTAGCTGATTAATGTGTTGGGTGTTGATGACGTGGTACGAGATTGCGGCGGGTCGTGGTCCGAGCCCCCAAGCCAGTCCCGAGGCACCCGGGCGGAAAGCTCGGCTTGATGAAGTAGTGATGCACCATGGTCGATGTGATGACGCGAAGCCCCAGGTCCAGCCGAGGAGACGAAAGTGGTCGGCTGGTGACGCCGAAGTCCCCAAAGCAGCTTGATGAAGAGATAGAGAAGCCCCCGGTCTAGTCGGGATGTTGGAGCCTGCATGTCAGGCGATGTGTTAAAGCAGGTTGGCATGGTGGTTATTGGCTTGAAGAAAAGGCGGCACGTCAGTGCTAACGCATGTCAAAATTTGTGATGCGGTCGATGCCAGCTTGACGAAGTGACCAGGCGGCGACTCCGGTATGCTAGCCCCATTCAATCTGTGGGGCGACGATGCCGAACTCTTGGTTGGGTTGCCGAACACTTGGTTGGCTTGCCGAGGAGATCAATCTAAGGAGGTTGACCTTGGCTCAATGAAGCGACGATCTAGCGCAGGTCGGCAGCCAGGGAGAAATGTTGTCAAGCCGGTTTGACATTGGCACAACGGTGAAAATCGCCTAAAAAAGACTTAAAATTTGTGGGCACGTGTTTGAGAACAACACAATACCCTAGAAAAAAATCAGTTAAGAAGGATGTCCAATATCCCGTTCATGAAGAAAGTTGAATTCGGGTCGGATTCGTTTTCAAGAAGGAAACATATCTGAAAATTGACGCACTTATCGGTCCGTTCCCGGAATTTGAACGGTCGGATCCAGATGAAATTGTGAGGTGTTCTCTGTGTAGGAATTACGCAGCGGATCAATGGTTGGATCTTCCAAAGAATGAAGGAGCTGGGCACTGTACTCCTCGCCCTAAAGTCGTATAGATTCACGTTCAGATTTGACAGGGCTCCGGTATATTGTAGATCGCCGGAGATTCCTCCACGGAAACGCGACAAAATTTTGTAGGGTTGTTTTAGACTCAATTCTAGACAATTCCACCGAAGTAATCGTCAAAGCGACACTCGAGGTGGCAGGGACGACGAACACGAATTCGCTGTCTAGAAAACCTGAATGACCGCGCTAGGGCAATCTTGACGTTGAGCCCCCGAGCACCATGGAGGAGTCTTCCATGATCTTAGTTGAGATTGGAGTTGATGTTGATGAAGACACCTATCCGATCTAGATGATCCGACATGACGCGCAGTCCTTGGTCTAGCCGAGGTGACCAGTCAATTTGGCGACGAAGATCCTGAAGTTGACGATGTAGCTCGGTTCCGACGCGTAGATTGTGATGGAGCCGGTCTGAATTCCCATCACACCGCGGCAACTACCCAGCAGGCTCTCAATGAAATTGCCAATGTCGGTGTCAAATCCGACATATCTCGTAGTAGGGGTCCTAAGCTAGGCGTCTTGGAGTGATGGTAACATGCCCAGGTTCGGGCTCTCTCAAGGAGATAATACCCTAAGTCCTGCTTTTCATTGTATTGATATGGGGGATAGTACATAGTACAGGTATCTACTACAAGATTGTAGTAATGAGTATGCGATTAAGATTGTCTATTCACTAGCCAAGCCTCGGTTTATATAATGCACCGTAGGCCTAGGGTTTAGAGGAGTCCTTGTCTTGTGTGCCAATTCTTGTGGAATCTCCCTTGTATGCATCATGGGCTCTTCAACTCGCCCATTAGTGAATCGCCCTGGGGGTCCTTGGCCCGACCCACTGGTCGGGAGACGACGTGGTGAGTACCCTCTAGTCCAGGACACCATCACCGGCACCCCCATATCCATCCCAAATATGTTGGAAATATGCCCTAGAGGCAATAATAAAATGGTTATTATTGTATTTCCTTGTTCATGATAATTGTCTATTGTTCATGCTATAATTGTGTTAACCGGAAACCATAATACATGTGTGAACACATAGACCACAACATGTCCCTAGTGAGCCTCTAGTTGACTAGCTCGTTGATCAATAGATGGTCACGGTTTCATGGCCATGGACATTGGATGTCATTGATAACGGGATCACATCATTAGGAGAATGATGTGATGGACAAGACCCAATCCTAAGCATAGCACTAGATCGTGTAGTTCATTTGCTAAAGCTTTTCAATGTCAAGTATCGTTTCCTTAGACCATGAGATTGTGCAACTCCCGGATACCATAGGAATGCTTTGGGTGTGCCAAACGTCACAACGTAACTGGGTGGCTATAAAGGTGCACTACGGGTATCTCCGAAAGTATCTGTTGGGTTGGCACGAATCGAGACTGGGATTTGTCACTCCGTATGACGGAGAGGTATCTCTGGGCCCACTCGGTAAGACATCATCATAATGAGCTCAATGTGACTAAGGAGTTAGCCACGGGATGATGTATTACGGAACGAGTAAAGAGACTTGCCAGTAACGAGATTGAACAAGGTATGGGGATACCGACGATCGAATCTCGGGCAAGTATCATACCGATAGACAAAGGGAATTGAATACGGGATTGATTGAATCCTTGACATCGTGGTTCATCCGATGAGATCATCGTGGAGTACGTGGGAGCCAACATGGGTATCCAGATCCCGCTGTTGGTTATTGACCGGAGAGGTGTCTCGGTCATGTCTACGTGTCTCCCGAACCCGTAGGGTCTACACACTTAAGGTTCGATGACGCTAGGGTTATAGGGAAAAGGTATACGTGATTACCGAAGGTTATTCGGAGTCCCGGATGAGATCCCGGACGTCACGAGGAGCTCCGGAATGGTCCGGAGGTAAAGATTGATATATAGGAAGTCCAGTTTCGGTCACCGGAAAGTTTTCGGGCTCATCGGTATTGTACCGGGAGTGCCGGGAGGGTGCCGGAGGACCCCCGGGAGGGGTGTGACGACCAGAGGACTTCATGGGCTGTTAGATAAAGTGTGTCAGCCCTTATTGGGCTGGGAAATACTTTTGCTAAAGGCCCATGTGGCTGGAGATAAGGAGATAAGGCAAAAAGGATTTAAAAGGAGGAGATCCACCTCCCTTGTGGGAGGTGGACTCTCCCTTTAATTCGGCCGGCCATCTCCTCTTTGGAGTAGAGGCCAAGCCAGCCCTCCACGTCCCTCCTCCTATATATACTTGAGGTTTTGGATTTTTTGAGACAAGATTTGATCTCTCTCTCTCACGGCAAAGCCCTACCTCTCTTCTTCCTCCTCCGCAGCGCTTAGGCGAAGCCCTGTCGGAATACCTTGCTACTCCACCACCACCACGCCGTCGTGCTGCTGTTGGAGCCCTTCCCCAACCTCTCCTTCCTCCTTGCTGGATCAAGGTGTTGGAGACGTCACCGGGCTGCACGTGTGTTGAACGCGGAGGTGCCGTCCGTTCGGCACTTGATCGGATCTACCGCGATCTGAATCGCTGCGAGTACGACTCCATCAACCGCGTTCTTGTAACGCTTCCGCTTAGCGATCTTCAAAGGTATGAAGATCCACTCTCCCCTTGCTCGTTGCTGGTTTCTCCATAGATGGATCTTGGTGAACGCGTAGGAAATTTTTGATTTACTACTACGTCTTCCAACAGTGGCATCATGAGCTAGGTCTATGCGTAGAATCTATGCACGAGTAGAACACAAAGCAGTTGTGGGCGTCGATTTTGTTAATATGCTTGCCGTTACTAGTCTTATCTTGATTCGACGGTATTGTGGGATGAAGCGGCCCGGACCAACCTTACACGTACGCTTACGTGAGACCGGTTCCACCGCCTGACATGCACTAGTTGCATAAGGTGGCTAGCGGGTGTCTGTCTCTCCCACCTTAGTCGGATTGGATTCGATGAAAAGGGTCCTTATGAAGGGTAAATAGCAATTGGCATATCACGTTCTGGTTTTGACGTAGGTAAGAAACGTTCTTGCTAGAAACCTATAGCAACCACGTAAAAACTTGCAACTACAAATTAGAGGACGTCTAACTTGTTTTTGCAGCATATGCCGTGTGATGTGATATGGCCAAAAGGATGTGATGTGATGCATTGTGATGTATGAGATTGATCATGTTCTTGTAATAGGGTTCACGACTTGCATGTCGATGACTATGACAACCGGCAGGAGCCATAGGAGTTGTCTTATATTATTGTATGACCTGCGTGTCAATCATAAACGCCATGTAATTACTTTACTTTATTGCTAAACGTTAGCTGTAGTAGTAGAAGTAATAGTTGGCGAGACAACTTCATGAAGACACAATGATGGAGATCATGATGATGGAGATCATGGTGTCGTGCCGGTGACAGTGATGATCATGGTGCCCCGAAGATGGAGATCGAAGGAGCAAGATGATATTGGCCATATCATGTCACTATATTGATTGCATGTGATGTTTATCATGTTTACATCTTATTTGCATAGAACGACGGTAGTAAATAAGATGATCTCTCAATAAAATTTCAAGAAAGGTGTTCACCCTAACTGTGCACCGTTGCTAAGGATCGTCGTTCCGAAGCACCACGTGATGATCGGGTGTGATAGGTTCTAACGTTCGCATACAACGGGTGTAAGCCAGATTTACACATGCGAAACACTTAGGTTGACTTGACGAGCCTAGCATGTACAGACATGGCCTCGAAACACGGAAGACCGAAAGGTCGAACATGAGTCGTATAGAAGATACGATCAACATAGAGATGTTCACCATGGATGACTAGTCCGTCTCACGTGATGATCGGACACGGGCTAGTTGACATGGATCATGTATCACTTGGAAGACTAGAGAGATGTCTATCTAAGTGGGAGTTCATTAATAATTTGATTAAGTGAACTTAATTATCATGAACTTAGTCTAAAAATGTCCTTGCAAATTATGTCGTAGATAGCTCGCGCTGTAGCTCCACAGTTTTATTGATACAATCCTAGAGAAAAGTAAGTTGAAAGTTGATGGTAGCAATAATGCGGACAGGGTCCGTGATCTGAGGATTGTCCTCATTGCTGCACAGAAAGCTTATGTTTTTGATGTACCGCTAACTGCACCACTCCCTCAAGTGTTGTCTGTAGATGTTGTGAACATATGACAGGCACTTTTTGGTGACTACGTGATAGTTCAATGCGTCATGCATTGCGGCTTAGAATTGAGGCTCCAAAACGTTTTGAACGTCACGGAACATATGAGATGTTCTAGGAGCTGAGATTGTGATCTCAGGCTCGTGCCTATGTTGAGAGGTATGAGACCTCCAACAAGATTCTTTGTCTGCAAGATAAAGGAGAATAGCTTAATCGGTGAGCGCGTGCTCAGATTGTCTGGGTGCTACAATCACTTGAATCAAGTGGGAGTTAATCTTCCAGATGAGATAGTGATTAATGCAGTTCTCCAAGTCACTGCCACCAAGCTACTAGAGCTTCGTGATGAACTATAACATGCCAGGGATGGATAAGATGATCCCTGAGTTGTTCGTGATGTTTGACACCACGAAGGTAGAAACCAAGAAGGAGCATCAAGTGTTGATGGTTAAGTTAAACCACTAGTTTCAAAAGGGGCAAGGGCAAGAAGGGAAAACTTCAGGAATGGCAAGCCAGTTGTTGCTCTAGTGAAGAAACCCAAGGTTGAGCCCGAACCCGAGACTAAGTGTTTCTGTTATGAGGAGAATGTTTGCTGAAGCGGAAAAACCCTAGGTGCTTGGTAGATAAGAAGGCTGGTAATGTCAATGGAGGTATATTTGATATACGTGTTAGTGATGTGCACCTTGCTGGTACTCCTAGTAGCACCTGGGTATTGGATACCGGTTCGGTTGCTAAGTGTTAGCAACCCGAAATAAAAGCTACGGAGTAAATGGAGACTAGCTAGGTGAAAGGTGACGATGTGTGTTGGAAGTATTTCCAAGATTGATGTGATCACCATCGCACGCTCTCTCTACCTTCAGGATTTGTGATAAACCTAAATAAATGTTATTTGGTGTTTGCGTTGAGCATGAACATGATTAGATCATGATTAGTGCGATACGGTTATTCATATAAGTTAGAGAATAATGGTTATTCTGTTTACATGGATAATGCCTTCAATGGTCATGCACCCACTCGGAATGGTTTATTGAATCATGATCGTAGTAGTACACATATTCATAACATTGGTACCAAAAGATATAAAGTTAATAATGATAGTACCACATACTTGTGGCACTGCCGCTAAATGTCATATTGGTATAAATCGCATGAAGAAACTCCATGATGATGGATTTTTGACTCACTCGATTTCGAATCGGTTGAGACATGCGAGCCATGCCTCTTGGGCAAGATGACTGAGACCCCGTCATCCAATATGATGGAGCGGGCAAGTGGCTTATTGGAAATAATACATGTTGATGTATGTGGTCCAATGAGTGTTGAAACACACAGTGGATATCGTTGTTTTTCTTTACCTTCACTGATGATTTGAGTAAATATGGGGATATTTACTTAATGAAACACGAATCTGAAATGTTTGAAAGGTTCAAGGAGTTTCAGAGTGAAGTTAAAGATCATCGTGACAAGAAGATAAATGTCTATGATATGATCATGGAGGTGAATATCTAAGTTACGAGTTTGGTATGCAATTTTAGACAATGTGGAAATTGTTTCACAGCTCACGCCTCCTGGAACACCATAGTGTGATGGTGTGGTCGAACGTCGTAGTCGTGCTCTATTGGATATAGTGAGTACTATGATGTCTCTTATCGTTTTACCACTATCGTTATGGGGTTATGCATTAAAGACAAATCCATTCACTTTAACAGGGCACCATCTAAGTCTGTTGAGATGACACCGTGAGAATTATGGTTTGATAGAAGCCTAAGCTGTCATTTCTTAATGTTTGGGGCTGCGACGCTTATGTGAAAATGGGTTTTTCACCTAGCGAGCTCGAACCCAAAGTAGACAAATGCATCTTCATAGAATACCCTAATGAGACATTGGGTATACCTTCTATCTCAGATCCAAGCGCAAAATGTATTTGTAGCTAAGAACGGGTCCTTTCTTGAGAAAGAGTTTCTCTCGAAAGAATTGAGTGGGAGGAAGATAGAACTTGATAAGGTTGTTGAACCTTTGTTTCATCCAGAGAATAGCGCAACACAGAAAGATGTTTCTGTGGAGCCTACTCAGTTGAAAAGGAAGTTAATGATGATGATCATGAAGCTTCGGATCAAGTCACTATCGAACCTCGTAGGTCGACAAGGACGCGTACTGCTCCTGAGTAGTACGACAACCCTGTCTTGGAAATCATGTTGTTGGACAGCGATGAACCTACGAACTATGGAGAAGCGATGGTGGGCCCGGATTCCAACAAATGGCTAGGAGCCATGAAATCCGAGAAAGGATCCATGTATGAAAACCAAGTATGGACTTTGGTAGACTTGCCTGTTGAATGGCGGGTCATTGAGTACAAATGGACCTTTGAGATAAACATAGACGCTAATGGTGAAATGTCACCGTTTATAAAGCTCGACTTGTCGCAAAGAAGTTTCCGCCAAGTTCAAGGAGTTGACTGCAATGAGATTGTCTCATCTGTAGCGATGCTAAAAGTCTATTAAAATTTTGTTAGCAGTTGCTGCATTTTTCGATTATGAAACCTGGCAGATGGATGACAAAACAAGGTTTCCGTAATGGTTTCTGTGAGGAAGAGTTGTATGTGATACAACCAGAAGGTTTTGTCAATCCTAAGGATGCTAATAATATGCAAACTCCAGCGATCCTTCTATGGACTGGAGCAAGCATCTCGGAGTTGGGATATATGCTTTGATGAGGTGATCAAAGTGTTTAAGTTTATACAAAGTTTATGAGAAACTTGTATTTGCAAGAAAGTGAGTGGGAGCACTATAGAATTTCTTATAAGAATATGTAGTTGACATATTATTGATCGGAAATGAGATTGGAGTTGATGTTGATGAAGACACCTATCCGATCTAGATGATCCGACATGACGCGCAGTCCTTGGTCTAGCCGAGGTGACCAGTCAATTTGGCGACGAAGATCCTGAAGTTGACGATGTAGCTCGGTTCCGACGCGTAGATTGTGATGGAGCCGGTCTGAATTCCCATCACACCGCGGCAACTACCCAGCAGGCTCTCAATGAAATTGCCAATGTCGGTGTCAAATCCGACATATCTCGTAGTAGGGGTCCTAAGCTAGGCGTCTTGGAGTGATGGTAACATGCCCAGGTTCGGGCTCTCTCAAGGAGATAATACCCTAAGTCCTGCTTTTCATTGTATTGATATGGGGGATAGTACATAGTACAGGTATCTACTACAAGATTGTAGTAATGAGTATGCGATTAAGATTGTCTATTCACTAGCCAAGCCTCGGTTTATATAATGCACCGTAGGCCTAGGGTTTAGAGGAGTCCTTGTCTTGTGTGCCAATTCTTGTGGAATCTCCCTTGTATGCATCATGGGCTCTTCAACTCGCCCATTAGTGAATCGCCCTGGGGGTCCTTGGCCCGACCCACTGGTCGGGAGACGACGTGGTGAGTACCCTCTAGTCCAGGACACCATCACCGGCACCCCCATATCCATCCCAAATATGTTGGAAATATGCCCTAGAGGCAATAATAAAATGGTTATTATTGTATTTCCTTGTTCATGATAATTGTCTATTGTTCATGCTATAATTGTGTTAACCGGAAACCATAATACATGTGTGAACACATAGACCACAACATGTCCCTAGTGAGCCTCTAGTTGACTAGCTCGTTGATCAATAGATGGTCACGGTTTCATGGCCATGGACATTGGATGTCATTGATAACGGGATCACATCATTAGGAGAATGATGTGATGGACAAGACCCAATCCTAAGCATAGCACTAGATCGTGTAGTTCATTTGCTAAAGCTTTTCAATGTCAAGTATCGTTTCCTTAGACCATGAGATTGTGCAACTCCCGGATACCATAGGAATGCTTTGGGTGTGCCAAACGTCACAACGTAACTGGGTGGCTATAAAGGTGCACTACGGGTATCTCCGAAAGTATCTGTTGGGTTGGCACGAATCGAGACTGGGATTTGTCACTCCGTATGACGGAGAGGTATCTCTGGGCCCACTCGGTAAGACATCATCATAATGAGCTCAATGTGACTAAGGAGTTAGCCACGGGATGATGTATTACGGAACGAGTAAAGAGACTTGCCAGTAACGAGATTGAACAAGGTATGGGGATACCGACGATCGAATCTCGGGCAAGTATCATACCGATAGACAAAGGGAATTGAATACGGGATTGATTGAATCCTTGACATCGTGGTTCATCCGATGAGATCATCGTGGAGTACGTGGGAGCCAACATGGGTATCCAGATCCCGCTGTTGGTTATTGACCGGAGAGGTGTCTCGGTCATGTCTACGTGTCTCCCGAACCCGTAGGGTCTACACACTTAAGGTTCGATGACGCTAGGGTTATAGGGAAAAGGTATACGTGATTACCGAAGGTTATTCGGAGTCCCGGATGAGATCCCGGACGTCACGAGGAGCTCCGGAATGGTCCGGAGGTAAAGATTGATATATAGGAAGTCCAGTTTCGGTCACCGGAAAGTTTTCGGGCTCATCGGTATTGTACCGGGAGTGCCGGGAGGGTGCCGGAGGACCCCCGGGAGGGGTGTGACGACCAGAGGACTTCATGGGCTGTTAGATAAAGTGTGTCAGCCCTTATTGGGCTGGGAAATACTTTTGCTAAAGGCCCATGTGGCTGGAGATAAGGAGATAAGGCAAAAAGGATTTAAAAGGAGGAGATCCACCTCCCTTGTGGGAGGTGGACTCTCCCTTTAATTCGGCCGGCCATCTCCTCTTTGGAGTAGAGGCCAAGCCAGCCCTCCACGTCCCTCCTCCTATATATACTTGAGGTTTTGGATTTTTTGAGACAAGATTTGATCTCTCTCTCTCACGGCAAAGCCCTACCTCTCTTCTTCCTCCTCCGCAGCGCTTAGGCGAAGCCCTGTCGGAATACCTTGCTACTCCACCACCACCACGCCGTCGTGCTGCTGTTGGAGCCCTTCCCCAACCTCTCCTTCCTCCTTGCTGGATCAAGGTGTTGGAGACGTCACCGGGCTGCACGTGTGTTGAACGCGGAGGTGCCGTCCGTTCGGCACTTGATCGGATCTACCGCGATCTGAATCGCTGCGAGTACGACTCCATCAACCGCGTTCTTGTAACGCTTCCGCTTAGCGATCTTCAAAGGTATGAAGATCCACTCTCCCCTTGCTCGTTGCTGGTTTCTCCATAGATGGATCTTGGTGAACGCGTAGGAAATTTTTGATTTACTACTACGTCTCCCAACAAAATATGGGGCAGATATGGGGGCGCCCGAGCACGCCCGGGAGCGTCTGTCTGACAAACCCAACCCATCCCGACCGTACCCTATCCCACAAAAAAACCCGTCTAGAGAAACCCTAGGTCACTCGGTCTCGCTCCGTCCGCTCCTCTCCCCTCTCTGCCCGCTCCTCTTCCCCCGCCGATGAGCATGTCGAGCTCCGACAGTGCCTCCGGCGACTCTGATCTGGAGTACAAGCTGGCTCTCCGCATCGCCTTGGAGTGGTTCAAGGTGGAGACCGGAGGCGGCTCCGGATCTGGAGCGTCCACTCAGCCGCCTGCTCCTCGTCGGCGCATTTCGGACGGCGGCACTGGCTCGTCCCGTGCCATGGGCATCGGTAACCGGCAGCCAGCCCAGTTTGCGCCGGCGGGATAGGCTCCCTCTAGTTGTGTCGTCCCTCCGCCCGCCGCTGCTCCCCCTGTGGGGCAACGATGGGTGCTTGAGCCCTCCCCTACGGCCCGGACACGCAAGCCGATGTCGGAGGCGCTCGCTGCCCGCCGCGAGAGGCAGCAGCGGAGGGAGAGGGAGGCCGCGCAGACAGCGAACGAGTAGGCGCGGGCTCTGGCGGGTCTCGATGAGGACCACCTCCTGCGTGGGTCTGCCGCCAGTCGCTCACGACGGCGGAGTCAGACATGAGGAGGCTCCGCTGCAAGAACACCAAGACCCTCCGCATCGCCATTGAGGAGTTCGAGCAGCTCACGGCGGTTACGACACAGGAGCAGGCCAAGCTGGCCAAGCTCAAGCGCCGGTAGGTCCGTGCGGCGGAGCGGCTAAAGGGCCTCTTGATCGTCTTCGACTCCTCCTCCAACGACGACGGCGGCTCTTCCTCCTCCTCCTCGGATGACGACGACCAGCCTCCCCGCCGCCGACGGCTACAGCTACGCCGGCGACCGCAAGGGAAAAGGTCCGGCCTGCAAGTACTAGTCAGATTAGCGTAGTTTTAAATTTTTCTGTTGTATGTATGAACTTTTGTTGCAATGTGATGTTATGTGCGTTTGATCGATGTACTTTCATGGGTAATATGGAAATAGGGATTTGAATATAAGGGAGACGGATGTGGACGAGCGGATTGAGTCATGCCCGGTCAGTGCCCGCGGACGCATTCGGACGCGTCCACGGACGTTTGAGGGGCCGGATTTGTCATGTGCGGCTGTAGATGCTCTTGCCCCATAAAAAAATCTATAGCCGCGAGTTCCAAAGAGGCGTGACAAAACCAAAATGGGATGGACGGGCACCAACAAGTAGTACAGAGTACATCCAGCTGCTTCCATCCGGACCACACTGTCACGTTCGATTCAGACTCTATCATTGGGGTGGAGCTTTCCCACCTGAATACATTACTCAAAATAGGGCCCGGGGCCAGTGTTACATCAAAGAGTACATCACGAGGATAGAAAAAGACGTCAAGACAAAGCGGCATCTCTAGCAATCGGGTCTTTGTACCTAAAGACCCGAAGGGTGAAATTGGAGATTACATTCCGAAGAGTATCTATAGATGAGTGAGTCTTAGAGCGTAATACTTGGGCATTACGAAGTCCCAAAGCTTAGAAAGGATGGATGGGCGATAGTGGGTCATATGTTGATGTCGAGGCTGTTCGGAGTGACTGTGCTCCAAATGAGGTCGATGTCAGGTGGCGGGTGAAGTTCGGGTAGATTCCACACCTGGACCGCTCTCGGGCAGAAGAGGGCAAGGTGTGACACGTCCTCGAGGGGGTGGGCAGATCTCGAGCAGAGGGAGTCAGGGGTGATGCTCTTGCGAAGCAGATTCTCCTTGGTGTTGAGCCTATCTTTGAAAAGCAGCCAAGCAAAAATCTTGACCTTGATGGTGGCCCTGGAACTCCAGATGCCGTCGGCATGAGGATCGAGCTCGTCGGCGGAGGAGAGCAGCGAATAAGCACACCGTGCGGAGAACGTGACGCCGTGGGTGAAGAACCTGTTGTTGGGTTGAACCGAGGAAATGACGTTCTGCAATAATGATAGAACAGTAGCAAGCTAGGCAGACGCCACATTAGTCAGACGGTTCCGTTGGGTTACGAGTAAGCCATCATGCATAACCTCTAAAACGAGGACAGTGGATTGTGTGGAGTGAAAGAAGACGATATAGTTTTGGATTCCCATACAAGCATCTCCATTGGTCACAAATATGTGAGGAAAAGCTTGTATGGTAATCCAAAACATTTTCATTTCCTCAACTTTGTCCGCACATGCTAGGTCTCAGACTCTCAGGTCTCAGTTTACACATGGACGCAGCTAATCAGATTCTAATTTCTGGTCAAATTAAGAACCACAGGTTTAACTGGAATCGTCAAGTTGGCCGTCCACGCATGAAAACGCAACGCGATAGGCTGGCTGTGTATGTGTATCGGTACGTACTGCAGCGTACCCGGCTTCTCATTACTACTAATCGTCATAAATAAAGTTGATACTATGCGTGCTCTCTCTAGAGAAAAATACGAGGGAAACTGAACGAATTCATACAAATTTATACTGCTATTTTTTAAAACTATGATTGCCCGACATACGTATACATCAATGCATTATCATTCATGCACATAGTTCCAATTGATATGTACTTACTGAAAAAAATAAGCATAAGTTCTTTTGATTAAAAATGATGTTTATGGTCATATTTAAAGGACCATTAAAGGGCGCGATGTTGTCCGAGTTCTATTTATGCACTGTTGGGTGTAAGTTGTGACCTTAGAGCATCTACAGTCGGACTTGACAAATCCGACCCCCAAACGTCCGCGGACGCGCCCTTCATAAAACACATTTTACATCCAGACATCTTAAATTAAAAACCTCAAATCCATATTATTACATGCAACGTTATTCGATTTTTGAGCGGAGCTCGTCCGGTTCCGCTCCCAGCTCGCCCCTCCACCATGGGCATTTCTGGCGGCCGGCTGCACTCCCCAGAGTGTTGGTCCGGTCGCCGGCAAGGTAGGGTAGGGCATGGGACACGCTCACGGGACTCATGGCCCCGCCGTCTTCCATGCCCTACTCTTTCTCGTCGGAGTCGGAACCCGAACGGTGCCGGTGGACGTCAGATCGATGATGGATCCGCTCGGGGAAGAACTCCGACGTCCACCACTATGCGGTTGCGGCGCCCGGACTGATGCGTCATACGGGGCGCCGGAGAATGTTACTCCGCCTCTCCGACGTCCGTCGACGCGAGGGCTTTCGCCGCCTCCCGCGCCGGCTGCCTTGCATGACGTCCACGTTGAGCATGCCTTCTTCGAAAGCATCCCAAAAATCAGCGCGCCACCGGAGGGGTTGCACGTCTGCCAATGCGTTCGGACGCCAGGCGTACTGTGGCCTGCCTAACGCCAGATCCATGCGCCATTTGGGTGGACGCAATGGATTCCTGACGGAGGGAGTCCGAGCCGAGCCGTCCACGGGCATCCTCCCGAGCGCAGTGGAGCGCAAGCCAGAAGACCATCTCCTCCTCGGGGCCACGCGGGATGAGTTCGGGGTCGATGGATCTGGAGTTGAAGGACTCGGATCCACTGCCCGCCATGCCGGAGACGATCGGAATCTGCCAGAGAAAAGCTCGGATGGCGGAGGGGACTAGAGGGAAGGGAGTGAAGTAGCTAGGGTTTGGTGCGTCGAGTGGATGGGGACGAATATATGTAAGGTAGGGGTGGGCCAGCATGGACCGGCTCCGACATGGCAGGCGTGCCTGGGCGCCCCATATCCGCCACATTTCGGTCAGCCCGGCCGTTTGAGGGGTCCGTCTAGATAAAAAAAATGACCGAACAGTGAGACGAGTGTGAAAGGTCCTTTTGTAGATGCTCCTATCGATCAATGATATGTACACGTAGCGTTCTGCTTTGGTTTGTTGAAAGCACCACAACGTGTGACAAGTATGTGGTCACATTCATCACAGGCCAAGCCACCGGGCGGCCGAATAGAGCCCTGCCGCCGTGCATGCATGGCTGCTAGCTAAGCACTGACTGGGCAGGTAGGCAGGCAGGAGACGTAAGCGAGAAAGCGATGGCGTACTCGCATCTTCCACTTTGAACTTCTCTGATGAAAAACACCATCTAGCTAGGTTGCAACTAGCAACCATCTTCGGCCGACCTAGGGGCTAGGGGCCGAACACATCATACAGCTAAGCTGAGTAATTAAACTAATCTCGGAATTACGGGTGGAGTTTATACTCAACGCGCTATGTTGTAGGTACAACATGCATGCATGTTTCATGTGCATGTGGGGAGAAGGGCGCCGACATGGGGACACACGTGTGTCTGTGTTGGGCGGGTCAACGCGACCAGCCAACGTATATCGTAACATGTCCTGCTTAAATTCATCGAGAGCTGCCCAGGAACAAGTTCTCTTGATTGTACTCCTCCCTCCACTCATAAATACTCCCTCCATTCTTAAATATTTATCTTTCTAGAGATTGAACTATGGACTACATATAAGATAAAATAAATAAATCTATATTTTAAATTGTGTCTATATGCATCCGTATGTAGTTCATAATGAAATCTTTAAAAAGACAAATATTTAGGAACGGAGGAAGTATTAATTTTTTTTTAATATTTTAAATGAACAACATAGTGACCGAAATGAATAAACAAACACACTAAAATGCTTCTATATAAATCTGAATTAGAAAAATGTTAGAACATCTTATATACTGAACGAAGGGAGTACCTCTTTTCTTAGGAAGTTATACTGAAATTTTAATACTAACCGTTGTCTACGGGAATTACCTATGTACTCCATGCACCGAAAGAAACTTCCGATGCATTGTATAAATAAAGTAAATCACCATGTCCATACAGTTAGCTCAAGTACCGAAAGGAAAAATAACTAACCTTACTGGACAACAATGCAACCATGCCCACAAATAAAAGGACGAGCCCGACAAAAGGTCACAAGTGACAGAGGGCTCAACGCCTAACTAATCCCCGTCCCAATACCTAGAGAGCGGGTGCCAATACTGCAAAAAGGCCTAAAATTTGATACTCGAGTTAGTGATCCGTCGCAAAAAGACCAGGTTGATGACCATCCTATTATGCGTCTGTGTTGTATCATGAAATGCGCAGATGCTCATCTAGATTATAGATAAGATCCACGGAGCACATATGCACCAGCTAGCAGTCCCGGTCCTGGGGCAAGGCGAGCGGGGTGGCTGCCCTAGGCCCCCTCTGATGCATCTCTGCATCCTCAATTCGATTTTGGCTTGAGTCTAGAAAGTCAGCGCCGCCGGGTAGGTATGTCTGCATGTTCGTCTTTCTTGAGACCTTTGTGTTTCGAATTCTGTCCCAAGATTTATCAGATGGTTTGTACTCTCCAGTATCTCGATCTGGTTGCTAGCGTTGCCCTCCAGGTGATAATTCATCCAAGTCCCCCACACCGAGAGACTAGGGGCAGATTACAGAGAAGGTATGCTCTAGCACATATATTTTCATGATATTTGATGAAGATTTTCCAATTGATCTAAGATCTTCATAACTTCATGCTAATTTCCAAAACTAATTATGCTTTTCAAATTTAATAGTGTCATGCCATGTAAGAAAGTATCCATTGAGAAGAAATTGTTGGATGCGACGCATATGTACTATCATTAGTAATTTTGCATGTCGGAGAAAATTTTAAGGTGCATATATTATCCGATATGCATATCAATTTTGGATGCACTTGGTTTTTTCTTCTAAAAGTTACATCTAGATAAATTGATTACTATTTAGAATTTTATACTAAAGGCCTCAAGTTTTAGTTTCATCTCGGACCCCTAAAATCTGCCCTGCCAGGTAGGTTCGCTCGTGTGCATGTTCCTGGGGTACTAGTACTTTACTAGCTAAATCAAACGTTCAATCATAAGAAAGTTTCCAAAGCTGGGGGCAGGTTGGCAAGCTGTTGTAGTAGTCGATGCATGTGAGCAACCCAACTGTCCCAAAGATCATGCAACGTCGACGTCTGTAAAGGTGGTTTCAAGTCGACATGTATAAAATGCAATGCAAACTACACCTCCATGCTAGGGTGCAATGGTGCAGCGACTTTTCGTGCGGACCAACACCAAATGAATTAACGTTAGAATTACTTAAACAGTCATGTTAAATCTCAGTCGACTTTGATTCGGTTATGTCTTAATCAATACTATATTAATGAGCTCTTACATTGAGATCTGTGCAAAGAAATTATTATTTTTCTTTCTTACAGGTTATGTAAATTGACTGAGACTTGATTAAGTCTTTGTTGACTAAGACCTAGCCATGCCTTTACTTGAATTTTGAAGAAAAACAAATCAAAAGGAAACTAGGCTTTACTAATATTCCTATTGGTTAAATCATTTGTTCAATTGAAAAATGGACTTGCTGTTACACATATTGCTTACATATATGACTGGCTTACGAGAAAAAAAAAGATATTGTATGTTTGCTAGCGAGGAGGCACACCCGTATAAACCATGTACAAGCTAATTTGGTAACCAGTTTAGTTTTTCTATTTTTCTATTTTTCTATTTATTTTATTTTATTTTATTTTATTATTTTATTATTTTATTATTTTTTTATTTTTTTATGTAACCAGTTTAGTTACGGACCCAAACATGACTATATAGAGTAGTACATTGTACAAGGGTACTGTTAGCACTAGCAACCTCTTAATAGTTCCCGAACTTGTTGGTAACATGCGCCTAGAATGAATGAATATATGCTGCACTCTGTGTGGGGAGGGGCATTTTCGCTCCCAGGAGCATTTGCTCCTGGATGAACAATACCGCAAAATATGTTGTAAAATGTTTGCCAAAAATTCTGATTTTTTTTCATGTTAGTGTCACAAGCATGCTTGATAATTTTCATTCCAAACGGAGCAACAGTGTTAGTGTCGTCGACGAGATGTCTCCCCCGGCATGCCGGGCTCCCCGCACCCCATCCATCAAAGCGCCAACGCGGATTGTAACATCTGGCACCATCGAAACCCAGGAGGATGTGACTGCCGGCTGGACTATTCCGGGCACATAGTAGCCGCCAGTCGACGAGTGTGAGTCGTCGCAGCTCGTTGGGGACCGGGTGAGCACGAGCACCCCCACCGCCCGGGCTGCACTGGACATGCTCGACGAAATGTCTGAAGAAGACCGGATACATTTCCTCCTGTCCAATCACATGATTAATGTTTCATATAGATCACTAGTTTGCACATGATGATTGCTTGTAAAACATGAACATGTAGAAGATGTACTTGGCAAGCATGAACAATAAGAATGAAGATATGTCCAATGATGAATTTGAAATGGAGGAGACGACTGCATTTGTGATTGGGGTGACATCCGACCCCAATCCTACCAAGAAGAAAAAGGCCAGGACGAAGAAGGCAAGAGGAGGCTTGAAATTGCGAGGGAGAAGATCGAATTGAACAAGCAAGAGGTAGCGATCAAATGGAAACTCCAGAAGGCCAAGACATTTGAAAAGATTGAGCTCGAGAAGGAGAGGTTGCAACTGTCACGCGTCGTAGAGGAAGCAAAGATCATGTTCATGGATGAATCCACCTTGGATGAACATGCCAAGAAATGGTTTGTGAAGAAGAAGAAGGAGATCAATGACCGTAGAGCATTGGAGACGGCCAGGTCGGCTGCGACGACTACGGCAGAGGAGCAGGCGGCTAGGATGCAGGCGGAGGAGGCAGCCCGGATGTAGGCGGAGATGGATGCCCAGACGGAGCAAGACGCATGGACGAACTCGTCCGGCCAGTGATCCGACAAGCAACGCTTGTCGGTCGGACATTGATTTCATTTTGCCATGTCCGTTTTTGAAAAAAAGGAGGAAAAAGGTAAATAAACTTCCACATCCGGCGTAAATAAAAACAAAGTCTTAGATCCACAACACGCTCATGCCTAAACAAAAAGTACGAAAAAGGTAAATAAACTGCCACATCCGGCGTAAATAAAAATAAACTACGATGCCTATACATCTAGTCTATTGTTAGCACGTCATCCAAATCGGTTATAGATAACCCGTGCAACCATCTCCCACCGGTTGCACCCAGTAGCCATAAGCTCCCTGGAGTCTGCATGGCTGAGTAACGACCACGTACGGATCCAAGACGTTGCTCTGAAGATAACCTGCAAACAGTTATTGAAATTCTTCCCATTAAAAAGCATATCATTCCTGGTATTCCATATAGCCCAAAATATAGCACATATACCAATCCGGATATGATTCGCTATATTAACATCTACTCCAACGAGGCATGTTCCAAATAACGAACTAATGCATGTTGGTGGGTTAACATTAAAAACCAGTTCGCCATAATAGTTTTGCAAGGGGACAATCTAGAAAGAGGTGTCTTATTGTTTTATTTTGATCACAATAGCAACAATAAGGCCTGCCTACCCATCTTGATTTGGTCAAATTATCTTTGGTTGATATCACTCCCTTGTGTATAAACCACATGAAGATTTTAATTCTAAGTGGCACTTTGACTCTCTAAATATGTAATGGTCTCGAGAGCGGTCCAATGTTTATCAGATCCGTGTACATGGACTTTACTGAAAAGATACCATTCGTAGCTAGATTCCAACGGATACTATATGGCTGGTCAGAAAGTTGAACATGCATCAGTCGCCTGACCAGGTCTAATCATGAATTCCAGCGTGCTCCCACTAAAGCTCGCCTGAATTGCATATTAAGTGGTATCGGTTCTAATACCGTGGCCGCATAATCCTCCTTACGTTGTGCAATATTATAAAGGGAAGGATATTGTAATGCTAATGGAGTATCCCCAGCCATGTGTCTTCCCAAAATGTTGTAGTGGAACCATTACCAACTACAAATTTCATCCTCTGAAAGAAAGTTACCTTCACCTTCATTAACCCCTTCCAGAAAGGTGAGTCTTTTGGTCTAGCTATAACCTGGGCCAATGTTTTGGATTGTAGGTATTTATTATTCAGTATTTGTACCCACATCCCTTCGGTATCCGTAGATAACCTATATAACCATTTGCTAAGAACGCATCTATTCTTCACTTTTAGATTTTCAATGCCAAGACCCCCTTGGTCTTTGGGTCTGCATATTATATCCCACTGTGCCAATCTGTATTTCTTCTTAGCCTCATCATTTTGCCAAAAGAAACGAGATCGATTAAAGTCTAATCTTTTGCGTACCCCTACCGGTATTTCAAATAAAGACAAGAGGAGCATGGCCAGGCTTGTTAAAATCGAATTTATTAACACCAGCCTCCCTCCAAAAGACATAAGCTTGCCCTTCCAGCAAATTAATCTTTTTTTCGAACCTATCCTCGATACATTTCCATTCCTTATTCGTCAATCTTCTATGATGAATAGGAATGCCAAGGTAGCTAAACGGCAGTGATCCCATTTCACATCCAAATAGCTACCTGTAAGCATCCTGCTCCTCCTTTGCCTTCCCAAACCAGAACAGTTCGCTTTTGTTAAAATTAATTTTTAGCCTAGATAATTGTTCAGATAAGCAAAGAACAAGTTTCATATTCCTAGCTTTTGCCATATCATGTTCCATGAAGATGATCATGTCATCCGCGTATTGTAGTATGGACACTCCCCCCTCTACAAGGCGTGGAACAAGTCCTCCTACTTGGCCATTCTCTTTAGCCCTACCAATAAGTATTGCCAACATATCTGCTACTATGTTGAACAACATCGGAGACATTGAGTCACCTTGTCTCAGTCCCATGTGTGTTTGAAAGAAATGACCTATGTCATCATTAACCTTAACCCCCACACTACCTTTTTGAAATGAAGGCATCCACCCGATCCCTCCAATGTTCGTTGAACCCCTTCATACATAAGGCCTGTTGAAGAAATTGTCATTTGACTTTATCATATGCTTTCTCGAAATCCACTTTAAAGATAACCCCATCCAGTTTCTTTGTATGAATTTCATGTGACGTTTCATGCAAGACAACAACCCCCTATAAGACGTGTCTTCCAGGCATGAATGATGTATGCATCGGTTGGACTACCGAATGAGCTATCTACGTCAATCTATTCATGCCAACCTTTGTAAAAAAAATTGAAGTTAACATTGAGCAAACAAATCGGTCTGAACTGCTCAATGCGAACAGCCTCCACCTTTTTTGGCAACAACGTTATTGTTCCATAGTTGAGGTGGAATAGCTGTAATTGACCGTTAAATAAATCCTGGAACATAGGCAAAATATCACCCTTAATAATATGCCAGCATTTTTTTATAGAATTCCGTCGGAAACCCGTCCGGCCCTGGTGCCTTATTTTGTTTCATTTGTGCTATTGCATCAAACACCTCTTTCTCAGTAAAGGGAGCTGACAGTACCTCATTGTCATCGGAATTGAGCTGAGGTATGTCATATGTTGTGCTTTCATCTAGAGACACTTCTTCGGGTGCACCAAATAATTTCTTATAATATTCAGAAATGTACAATTTTAGGTTCTCATGTCCTACAATTGTACCCTCATCCTGCTCAAATTGAATTATTTTGTTCCTTCGATGTTTGCCATTTGCAATCATATGAAAAAAAATGTGTGTTATCGTCCCTCTGAACCACCTTCGTCACCTTGGCTCGAAGTGCCCATTTCATCTCCTCCTCTCTCAGAAGAGTTTGTAATTTCTTCTCAGCCTCAATCTTAGTATTCCGATGAGACACATTGAGAAGAGTAGACTCAGCTTTCACATCAAGATCATTAATTATTCGAATAAGTCTTTCTTTTTCCACTTTGTAAATTCCGCTTTGATTTTTGGCCCAACCTCTCAAGAATTGGCGCATGTGTCTGATTTTGTTTTGCCATCTTTCCATGTTAGAATATCTACCAGATTCCCTAGCCCATTCGGTAGCTATGAGATCCATGAATCATTCTCTGTCTAACCAACTTAATTCGAAAGAGAAGATATTTCTATTACCCACATGATTCGCTTCCCTAGAGTCAACCATGAGTGGTGTGTGATCTAAGATGGCTCGTTGTAAGGCATGTACTGAAACCAGCGGGTACTTCTATTCCCATTCTACACTGGTTAGTACCTAGTCCAACTTCTCATATGTTGGCACCGGTAATGAGTTTGCCCATGTGAATTGTCTACCAGTGAGGTCAAGCTCCCTCAAATCGAGACTCTCGATAACCGTGTTGAACATAAGTGACCATCTTCCATCGAAGTTGTCATTATTATTTTTTCTTGTCTTCTAATAATATTAAAGTCTCCCCCAACCATAATGGGAAGTCTTTCATCTCCACATATTCTAACTAAATCGGCGAGAAACTCAGATTTCAGCTTAGATTGCGCCGCCCCATATACTGCCACCAAAGACCATATGAAGCCATCAACTTTCGACATTACACGAAATTTGATGAAAATCTCACCATATACCACACTCAACACCTCTAATGTTTCACACTTAACCCCAAGTAAGATTCCCCCAGATCTACCCCTTGGTGGCAAACAGTGCCAATCAAAATCAACTTCTCCTAAGAGTGTGTTGAGAAATTGTGATGTGAAATTATCTCTATCCGTCTCCTGTAATGCCATAAAGTCTAACTTATGCTCTAAAGATGCATCTCTAAGAAATCTCCTTTTAGCCAAGTCTGCCAGACCTCTGCTATTCCAGAAGATTCCTTTCATATTTCATCATGGAATTTTTTCTTTTGCTTCACTCTCGCACTGCTCCGTACCGCCGATATAGGATACACCTTCCTTTTTCAAGGTCTCTTAGGTTTATCCTGTATCAATTTTGTATTGCTCTGTGGGGAAGTTTCGTGTGGAAGACAATCGGCAATCGAAGAGGCCATATACCTCTCCGATCTCATGTCTCCCTCATCCTCCTCAACTCCCTCTATGTGTAATAAATCCTCACATAAACTTTGTAAGGCTGTGCCTCCTAGATTATTGATATCCGCCTCATTCATAGGTTTTACCGCTGCTAGATTTTGAATAATCTCTATGGCTCTGTCCGCTTCGAAGCCTAAAATGTCATTAATTGATTTAGCTATCTGTTTGTTGAACTATGTTATCATTTGTTTTTGTTTAAAACTGTTGAATTCGACCAATTCGTATCAAAAATCGACATGCATGCTTTTGTATGGATTTAACAGTCTGGATATGAGACATATAAATGCACGGAACAAAAAATGAGGGATCGTCCCAACGCGTCCACGGACGTATAGGAGGCCGCCGGATTTACAATGTCCGGCTGTAGATGCTCTAGGAGTAACCAGCTAGATCGATAGCATCAGTACGTACGTTGACGAGGAATTGCAGCGCACGTCAGAGTAAATCACAGTACTGGTAAGACACGTACCATAAGAGGGTAATTACAGATCGCCTCCTATTTACAGTTGAGTGGAGGTGTGAGTAGCATGCATGCAAACACCGAACACCGATCTGGCCAGCGCGTGCCAAGAAAGGTACGAGATATGTACGTATGTACGAATGCTAGCGTACGTAGGCTGTTTAATCCGGCGCCGAAACGAGGAACGTAAGCGATTACTGATCTAGCCGCGAGTTCCAAAGAAAATTGGATGGACGACCGCCAACTAGTAGAGTTCATCCAACTGCTCCCACCCGGACCACACTTGTCGCGTTCGATCCTGACACACTACAGGAATGCACCGTCGGCCGATCGGCTCAAGACTCCAAAGTACGTACTACAGATCGTGAATATGATCGGACTGACAGCTGAATCCGATCTACGTAGCTAGCTACTTTGTGTTCAGATATGGGAGTGCTACTCTTTTGAAAGGCGTTTGCCGTGACTTTTCTGCGAGGACACTTAAGCCAGCACAGGAGACAACACGTGTGAACCTACTAGGGCTACAGGCGACTTAGTTGCACGCATGGCCTTGGTGAGTCCATCGGCCAGGCCCATGTGGCTTGATGTGCAACTTTTGTCTACAAACAAACATATGGATGGAGCCTACAGATGTCGGTAATGCAGCATACGATACATTTCAAAGCGGAAGCTCCCATTCGGCGCTTAAAGCGCCACTTTGTGCTGACGCAACTCGCAGAGAAAGCATGGTGGGCCTGCCAAACAATGTTCTGAACAAAAAATATGCGAAGAAAAATAGCAAAAAAAAACAAACTCCTGTTCTGTAATATGGCAGCATAAGGATTCAAACTCTTCACAGAACACACCATCACAAGGCGTCACAGCCACCAGACCACGCAACTAAGCTTGTACTACTGGGATAGAGAGCTATTTGACCTTCTTATAGAGATATCTTATATGCCCGGTATTAATTATTTGAAAGAAATTCATAAAAAATAAAAAAGAATTTTGGAAAAAAAGAATAAAAAATTAGAAAGTTTCGTGAAGAAGTTCATCGATTTTAAAAAAAAGTTCATCGAGTTTTAAAAAGAGTTCGTCAATTTTGAGAAAAGTTCATAAATTTTACAACTGTTTTTTATCAATTTTGTTAAAGTTCACGGATTTGAAAATAATTCATCGGTTTTGCTAAAAGTTCATAAATTTTGAAAAATACTATTTTCGATTTCTTGAAAGTTCTTCAGTTTTGGGAATAAAATTAACCAATTTGAGAAAAAAAGTTCATAGATTTCAAAAATAAAGCTTCAAAAGTTAAGAAGAGTTCGTGGATTTTAAAAAAGTCTACGGATTTGTAAAAAGTCGGCAGGTTTTGCAAAAAAGTTCACAAACTTGCAAAAAAAATGACCTGAAAAAAGTTTAGGATTTTTAAAAAGAAGGAAAAAAACAACAAACAGAAGTTAGGATTAGGCCAAAAGATACGGAGGCGAAAAAAAGAAGGAAAAGAGGGTAAATATTGACAACGGGCGTGGTGGTCGATTGGTTATTGGAATTTAACTGGGACAGGGAGATCACATGTTCAAATCTCCCTCGTGTTGTGGTTTTGTTCAGTTTAAACAGAAAATGAAAAACCTAAACGGGCCGGCCCAGCGGCGAGGGAGTATGAGCGCTCGTTTGCGGAAAATAAAGAAATGCCTTTCAAACAGTACTTATGAATTAACAGCAATTCATGTTGAGGGAGTGTGAGCGCCCGTTTGCAGAAAATAAAGAAATGTATTTAAAACAATACATATGAATTAACAGGAAATGTTGTGCTCGTCGAGTCCCCTATACAGCGCTCACCAGAACGTACTCCGTGGTCCAGCGGGTTTTTAATTTCGTTTATGGTTTTCATCTTTTCTTCTTCCAGTTTTAGTCAAAATATATTACTGCAAGAAACAATATTCACAAAGCTCAATGAAGTTACAAAATTCTAAAAATATCCATGATTTTTTATTATGCATGAAATAAAATATTCCAACAGTTTGTAAAAAATCATAAATTTTCATAGACGGTCTCATTTAAAAAAAATCAAAAACAAAAATGAAGACATGAAATTAAAATATATTTTTAAAATTCGACAATTGCCTATAAATTTGAAAATTATTCTTGAATTTTATAAAATGTTTTGAAGTAGTCAGTGATGGGTTTTGCACAATATGTGAATTTTTTGAAGTAGTCGTTGAATTTTCTGGTTAATATTGGTAGGATGGGTGTCGCGAAGACCCAAATGGACCCCTCAAACGGGCTTCAAATGCCCGAACTGACCGGCTGTCGGTGTCAAATCCGGCATATCTCGTAGTAGGGATCCTAAGCTAGGTGTCTTGGAGCGATGGTAACATGGACACATAATTTTACCCAGGTTCGGACTCTCTCAAGGAGATAATACCCTACGTCCTGCTTTTCATTGTACTGATATGGGGATAGTACATAGTACATGTATCTACTACGAGATTGTAGTAATGAGTGTGAGATTGAGATTGTCTATTGACTAGCCTGGCCTCGGTTTATATAATGCATCGTAGGCCTCGGGTTTAGAGGAGTCCGTGTCTTGTGTGCCAAGTCTTGTGCAATCTTCCTTGTATGCATCATGAGCTCTTTGAACTGACCCATTAGTGAATCGCCCTAGGGGTCCTCGGCCTGACCCACTGGTTGGGAGATGACATGGTGAGTACCCCCTAGTCCAGGACACCGTCAGTAGGCCCTAAACTGGTCTTCAAGTTGGGGACGCTCCTCGGTTCTTCCGAACTGTTCTTCATCTTCATCTGTCGGTCATGAAAACTGGTTCAACAAAGCTTCTCCGCCATTATCAATGCCTTGGTATTATTTATGCCACATCTCGAGGTCGAACTGTCTCCCGTGTGGCGATGTCCTCTTGCGTCCGAGCTCCAACGCCGAACTGCCTCCGAGGTGTCTTTTTGCAGCCGATCTCCAACGCTGATCGGCATCTGAGCGCCAATGACGGGCTGCGTCCGAGCTCCAACGCCGGATTGTGTCTGAGCTCCAACGTTGGTCGTCATCCGAGGTGTCATAAATTACCTCGGTCTTTTAAAATTTGAAGGACTTTATCCGAGCTTAACTACCGGAATAGTATTTTATGGAGCCAGCCATTCACATCCGAGCTTTATGTCAGACTGCTTTCGAGCTCCAACGCCGAACTGCATCCGAGCTTAATGTCGGAAATGCCCTCTATGGAGCCAGCCACTTGTGCCCAAGCTTTATGCCGGACTGCTTCCGAGGTGGCGCACCACCCTGACCGTGGGCTGATTTTTTATGAATATTTTTGATTGGTCCAATTTATTCTTTGTCAAGATATATAACTAGTAGTCCTCAAGGTGTGTGTCGATCTAAAACCCGAGATGCACCTGAAGGTGCACATAAAACCACTGATCCTACTAGCCCCTGAGACTCAGGCTGATTCGCAAAATCGGCCTAAGGATCGATTCCTTGATCGACATCATGCTTTAGGATTTAAAACGCGGCGTGTAGTAGTTCCCGAGACTCAGTTTGGGTGTGGCCGACCAACCTGAGGATCGAATCTCCTCGGAAAATGTATTGCACTTTAAATTTGCTGCATTGAATAGGCAGTGCAGTAGCCCCCGAGCCTTAACTTGGGCACGGTGGTCGAATTAAGGATTGATATTTATGTGACGAAAACTTTTTTACGTTTGACACAATTTATGTGTAACCAGTGGCGAAGCCAGAACTTTTTTGGAGCCTGGGCAAGTTAAGCCTAAGTGTACAATCTAAAAATAAAAAACAATGTACTTGAATACACAACATATATTATACCACCAAGCTTCGGAATCACAGAAGCACATTAATAATGAAGCGAAAACATAACCGTAATAGTCACACAAAATTTAATTTTAAACTGAGCTAATATATAATTATTCACTTCATAGATCAAATAAAGTTGAGACATGACCACAAAAGATACATAGCCAACCTTGCATAGAGGCTAACTCGCCATGTTGCCAGCAAAAGTAAATCTATCCGTATCATATGTAACGAAAAAGACATACAATCAGCCTAGAAGGAACTGCAATATAAAAAATGGATTTTTAATTAAATAAATTTAGTTGTGAGATGTGAAATCAAAAGCCTGCAGGAATAGAGGTGGCCAGATTGAACATACCGATTATGCACTAAAGAAAATTACGAGGCAAATGCCCTTTTCGAGACCTCATTGTAGTAAATGTCCGAATAATATCCTTATCATCAACTGACTTAAATAACTCCCGCTCGATGTAACATATCATGAAGTCATTGAACCACTCATTATTGATCTTGCTACGCAGTTTAGTCTTGATAATTTTCATTGCTGAAAAAGCTCTCTCAACAGATGCCGTTGACATCGGCAATATCAAAGCCAACTCAATAAGCTTGTATACCGATGGAAATACCAAATGTTTCTCAGTGTCAACCATCTTCACCGCCAAACTTTAAACATCATCCCAAGTAGAAAAAGAAGCATGCCTTTTCACTTGACTTATATAAGTGAGAAGCTGCTCTCTAAATATTCCACGGTCATCATTGGAAAAGTCATCATGATAAATTTCAGCAAGATACGGAAGCTTATCAACATTAAACTCTGAGAAAGAATTATTGCTCAAGACATGAGAAGCAATCAAGCACACCATTCACATCTTCAGTGCTTGCTCTACCAACCAAAAACCTCCTCATCTCTGAAATTTAATGATAAAGTTTGAACTTAGTTGCTAAACAGGTAAATAAAAAAATGAGATACAACAAGTGACAAGTTCATAGTACATAACTGATAACTCCTTGTATTCAATTTGAAGGTAAGAAAAAATTGCATGAACACCACGGTCCACAAATTGCCCAACTATTCAGACTGCATATGTATAATTAGTGGGGGGGTGTACCTCGATCCGTATTTCCTACTTCCCAACTATTCAGAGTTTCAGACTCCATAGATGAGAGATCCTTGGCCTAATTTTCATGGAGATTTCTTACCGAAGGAAGCCGAGCTGAAGCCGAAGCCGCATGAGAGGAAGGAGGGGCTGAGCCGCTGAGGAACGACCGGAGGAATAGACTGCATGGGAGCCTGTCGTCGCCTGCCGCCGGCGCCGAGCGCCGGCAGTGTGTCTAGCCGTGTTAGGGTTCAGCCGCCAGCGCCGCTTCGTCGCCCAGTCCTGCGCTAGTTGCGCGTGAAAAACGAAGAGACACGAGAGAGCTGGAGCGATCGATCTGTCGTAGGTTCCTTATGTTGTTTTTTCCTTGTTTCGGCAGCCTGGGCAGCCATGTACGTTATTAGTTGGGCTGTGAACGTGATTACGTAAGAGAAATCAAGGCCTAGTTTTCTTTTTGCCCGGGTAAATTAAGATACAGATAAGTTTGGCTCTTTATTTAATCGGCCTAACGCTGTTGCTAGGAACCGGCGAGGCTGGGCAAGTGCCCAGGGTCGCCTGGCGGTGGCTCCGTCACTGTGTGTAATGATTCTATGTATCCAAGTATTTTACAATATTAATGCTCGGATCTGCATTGTATAAGACTTTGTTGACCGACCATCGGCTTCAACCTCCTCGGCCAGTAGCCAAGGAGTGTTTGTCCTACTTTAAAAACTTTATAAGGGCAAAGATTTACGACGAACAAGGCAATCCAGCCATACGGTTTTATAAACAAAGGTACGCGGAGAGATATGTTATATTACTATTTAACGTAAGAAACATCTTTTAGGAAAAATAGTTTCTTTATAAGTTCCTTTTCCCAGGCTATCATGTTGACCATGATCGTGAAACCTCAACTCCGATAAATGTGGGAGGAAAATATTGAGGATTTAGTTCGGGGAAAGTTTCCGAACTCTGTGGTCCATAGTGAACCTAATTCTTTTACTTCCGTCGTTGCCGACCAATTATATTCTTAAGATGGCTAGCTTTCAACTTCACCCAGTCTGAGGTACTAACGTGGATGACCCAGAAGTAACAATCGCAGAGGTGCTCCCTTTACCACCTAGACGAACAATCCGGAACGTAGGGGGTAAGCATAGGAGCCAAGCAACCCAGCTTGGCCAAAATCTTAAGTCAAATTGATGCATATTTATGGCTTTATAACGAAGATTACGGAAGGCAGCACTCGTATATTGAATACAAATGCTTTTATGATATATGCTATTTTGACTCCTTTGTGACCGTTTACCATTTGAGAGTGGCCCATCGTCGGCTTCAACCCGTTGTAGATGCTACGCAGGGTGTTTCCGCAGTAACAAGACAACCCTTAGTCGACATCTCGGTGCCCGGAGGTGGTTGTGTTAGCGGAAACGAGGCAATCAGATATCTAGGCTTTATAACTTTCACTTGGTCATGGGAGCTTAAAGTTTCGGAGGCCAGTTACTAGCCCCCGGTTAGTGTTCGGCGTCAGCCGAGGTCAAGTCGTTAACACTCCGGCCAATTTTATGAAAGGCCCATTTTTAATACGGTCATCGGATTATGACCAATTTACGCTCATTGTGATAGTCAGTTTTCGGCTTTCTCCACTGAGGTACTTGACCAGTTAAATTAGAAGTACAATCGCAGTGGTTCTCCCTTTGCACTTCTCGCCTTACAAAGCGGAATGTAGGAAGCAAGCACAGGAATCGGGAAACCCAACTATTGACCGAAGACACAATTCGAAACTGGTGCATATAAAGCAATATCCGAGAACGTTTTGTCGAGGACTCCTCTGAGTGCCTTGGCTTTTGGTGGGTTCGGCTCTAGTCGCAACCCTCCATCGATATTGCCGATGCTTTGAAAGTGTATTGTGAGAGTTATGCTTGGAAAAAACAAAAAAATATTTAAAAACCTTTTTGTTTAGATAAAAGAAAATTGTGCCAATCCGAAATGTTGGGGAGCGTTGCATGGGAAACAAAAAAATTCTACGCGCACGCAGATCTATCCATGGTGATGAGCATCTACGAGAGGGAGAGTGGATCTACATACCATTGTAGATCGCTAAGCGGGAAGCGTTAAGTAACGCGGTTGGTGTAGTCGAACGTCTTCGCGATCCAAATCGCCGAGCATCCCGCGATCCAATCATGATCCGTCCCGCGATCCAATCACGATCCGTACCACGAACTTGATCACGATCCGTCCTACGAACTGACGTGACACCCAATGAGTTCTGGGGCTCGATCGTGCTTTGCATGTGAGAGTGGTCTTATAGTCAACGGGTCTGCGATATTCAGATCCGTGTGTACTTTGCAAATCTCTATGTCAACGTAAACACTGCTACCACACTCCACTTGGTACTACTTCCAAATGACTGCTCCACTATACGTATCCAGATTGCTACTACGAGTCATCCGGATTAGTGTTAAAGCTTGCATCGACGTAACTCCTTACGACGAACCCTTTATCACCTCCATAATCGATAAACAATTGCTTTAGTCTTTTAGTCACTAAGGATAATGTTGACCGCTGTCCAGTGATCCACTCCTGAATCACTCTTGTATCCCTTGACGGACTCATGGCAAGGCACACACAAGTGCGGTACACAACATGGCATACTATATAGAGCCTATGGCTAAGACATAGGAGACGACGTTCGTCCTTTCTCTTTCTTCTGCCATTGTCGAGCTTTGAGTCTCACTCAACTTCACACCTTACCAATCAGGCGAGAACTCTTTCTCTGACTGATCCATTTTGAACTCTTTCAAAATCTTGTCAAGGTATGTACTTTATTGAAAGTCTCATCAAGCATCTTGATCTATCTCTATAGATGTTGATGCTCAATAATTAGGTAGCTTTATCCAGGTCTTCCTTTGAAAATCACTTTTCAAACAACCATTTATGCTTTCCAGAAATCCTACATTATTTCCGATCAACAATATGTCATCCACATATACTTATGAAAAATTCTATAGTGCTCCCACTCACTTTATTGTAAATACAAGTTTCTTGTAAACTTTGTATAAACATCAAAACTTCGATCACCTCATCAAAGCGTATATTCCAACTCTGAGATGCTTGCTTCATTCCATAGAAGGATCACTGAAGCTTGCACACCTTTTAGCATCCTTAGGACTGACAAAACTTCCTGGTTGTATCACATACAACCTTTCCTCAAGTAAACCGTTAAGGAAACGATGTCTTGACATCCATCTGCCAGATTTCATAATTTGAAAAATGCAGCAACTGCTAACACAATTCCAACAGACTTTAGCACCGCTACGAGTGAGAAAGTCTCATCGTAGTCAACTCCTTGAACTTGTCACACACATCTTTGCAACAAGTCGAGCTTTACAAATAGTGACATGTACCATCAATGTCTGTCTTCATTTTAAAGATCCATTTGTACTCAACGACCTGCCGTCCAACGAGCAAGTCTACCAAAGTCTATACTTGGTTTTCATACATGGATCCTATCTTGGATTTCATGGCCTCCACCCATTTGTCGGAATCCGGGCCCATCATCGCTTCTCCATAGCTCATAGGTTCATCGTTGTCCAACAACATGACCTCCAAGACAGAGTTGTCGTACCACTTAGGAGTAGTACACATCCTTGTCGACCTACGAAGTTCGATAGTAACTTGATCCTGAAGCTTCATGATCATCGTCATTAACTTCCTCTTCAACTAACGTAGGCTTCACAGAAACATCTTTCTGCGCTGCGCTACTCTCTGGTTGAACAAAGGTTTAACAACCTCATCAAGTTCTATCTTCCTCCCACTCAATTCTTTCGAGAGAAACATTTCCTCGATAAAGGATCCGTTTAAGCAACAAAGACTTTGCACTAGGATCTGAGATAGAAGGTTCACCCAACTGATCTTAGGGTATTCTATGAAGATGCATTTGTCCGCCTTGGGTTCGACCTCATTAGGTGAAAACATTTTCCACACAAGTGTCGCAGCCCCAAATATTAAGAAATGACATCTTAGGTTTGTATCAAACCATAATTCACATGGTGTCATCTCAACGGATTTAGATGATGCCCTATTTAAAGTGAATGTAGTTGTCTCTAATGCATAACCCCGAAATTATAGTAGTAAAACGATAATAGACATCATAGCATGCACCATATCCAATAGAGCATGACTATGATGTTCGGACACACCATCACACTATGGTGTTCCAGGTGGCGTTAGTTGTGAAACAAATTTCACATTGTCTTAAGTTGTATGCCAAACTCGTAACTCAGATGTTCACCTCCACGATCACATCGCAGACATCTTTATCTTCTTATCACGATGATCTTTAAACTTCACTCTGAATTTGCTTGAACCTTTCAAATGATTCAGATTTGTGTTTCATTAAGTAAACATACACTATATCTACTGAAATCATTAGTGAAGGTAAGAAAATAATGATATCCATTGCACGCTACAAGACTCACTGGATTGCATACATCAACATGTATCATTTCCAATGAATCACTTGCCCGCTCCATCCAACGGGGTCCTTTAGTCATCTTGCCCAAGAGGCATGGTTCACATGTCTCAACCGATTCGAAATCGAATGAGTCCAAAGATCCATCTGCATGGAGTTTCTTCATGCGCTTTATACCAATATGACATTTTAGCGGCAGTGCCACAAGTATGTGGTACTATCATTATTAACTTTGTATCTTTTGACATCAATGTTATGAACATGTGTATTACTACGATCAAGATTTCAACAAACCATTCTCACTGCATGACCATTGAAGGTATTATTCATGTAAACAGAATAACCATTATTCTCTAACTTAAATGAATAACCGTATTGCAATAAACATGATCTAATCATGTTCATGCTCAACGCAAAACACCAAGTAACATTTATTTAGGTTTGTCACTAATCCTGAAGGTAGAGAGAGCATGCGATGTTGATCACATCAACCTTGAAAACATTTCCAACACATATCGTCACCTCACCCTTAGCTAGTTCTCCGTTTATTCCGTAGATTTTATTTCAAGTTACTAACATTTAGCAACCGAACCGGTATCCAATACCCAGGTGCTACTAGGAGTACTAGCAAGGTACACATCAACAACTCGTACATCAAATATACTTCTGTCGATGTTGCCAGCCTTCTTATCTACCAAGTATCTAGGGTTGTTCCGCTTCAGCGACCGCTCACCTCACAACAGAAGCACTTAGTCTCGGGTTTGAGTTCATCTTTTGGGTTGCTTCACTGGAGCAGCAACTGATTTGCTATCCATGAAGTTTCCGTCCTTGCTCTTTCCCTTCTCGAAACTAGTGGTTTGATTAACCATCAACACTTGACGCTCCTTCTTGATTTCTACCTTCGCGGTGTCAAACATCGCGAACAGCTCAGGGATCAACATTTCTATCCCTGGCGTTTTATAGTTCATCACTAAGTTCTAGTAGCTTTAGTGACAGTGACTTGGAGAACTATATTAATCACTTTGTTATCTGGAAGATCAACTCCCACTTGATTCAAGTGATTGTTGCACCCAGATAATCTGAGCACATGCTCAACGATTGAGTTATTCTCTTTAAAAACATCTTGCAGGCAAAGAATCTTGTTGGAGATCTCATATCTCGCAACACGGGCACGAGCCTGAGATCCTAATTTCAGCTCTTAGAAACATCTCATATGTTCCGTGACGTTCAAAACGTTTTGGAGCCTCAATTCTAAGCCGTAATGCATGACGCACTAAACTATCAAGTAGTCATCAGAACGTGCATGTCAGATGTTCACAACATCTACAGATGACGCTAGAGGGGTTGGCGCACCAAGAGATGCATAAAGGACATAAGCCTTCTGTGCAGCAATGAGGACAATCCTCAGATCACGGACCCAGTCCGTAATATTTCTACCATCATCTTTCAACTCTATTCCTCTAGGAACATATAAAAATACAAGGGAGCTACAGCGTGAGCTAGTAATCTACAATATAATTTGCAAAGATACTTTGACTATGTTCATGATAATGAGTTCAATTAATCATATTACTTAAGAACTCCCACTCAAATTGACATCGCTCCGGTCATTCGAGTGATACATGATCCAAATTCACCAACTCAAGTCCGATCATCACGTGAGTTGAGGTGGATGCAATGGTGAACATCATCATGTTGATCATATCGACTATACGACTCATGTTTGACCCCTTGGTCTCTTGTGTTCTGAGGCCATGTCTGTACATGCTAGGCTCGTCAAGTTTAACCCGAGTGTTCTGCATGTGCAACACTGGCTTGCACCCGTTGTATGTGAACGTAGAGTCTATCACACCCGATCATCACGTGGTGTCTCAACACAACGAACTTTCGCAATGGTGCACACTCAGGGAGAACACAATTTATCTTGAAATTAAGTAAGGGATCACCTTATAATTCTACCGTCGTCCTAAGCAAAACAAGGTGCATAAAAGGATTAACATTACATGCAAATCATAAGTGACATGATATGGCCATGAACTTGTGCTTTTGATCTCCATCTAGAAAGCACCGGCATGATCTCCATCGTCACCGGCATGACACCATGATCTCCATCATCTTGATCTCCATCAACGTGTCACCATCGGGGGTGTCACGCCCTGCATGCTTCTACTACTATTGCTACCGTTTAGCGATAAAGTAAAGCATTACATAGCGCTTAATGATTGACACGCAGGTCATACAATAATTAAGGACAACCCTATGGCTCCTGCCGGTTGCCGTACTCATCGACATGCAAGTCATGATAATCTATACATCACATAATCATCTCATGCATCACATATATCACATCATGTAATTGGCCATATCATATCACAACATACCCTGCAAAAACAAGTTAGACGTCCTCTAACTGTTGTTGCATGTTTTACGTGGCTGCTACGGGTATCTAGAAAGAACAATTCTCACCTACGCAAAAACCACAACGGTGATACACTAGTTGCTTTTCAACCTTCTCAAGGACTGCCTTTGTCGAATCCGATCCAACTAAAGTGAGAGAAACTGGCACCCGCAAGCCATCTATGCAACAAGTTGCGGTTGAGGGAACCAGTCTCTCATAAGCGTACGAGTAATGTTGGTCCGGGCCGCTTCATCTCACAATACCGCTAAACCAAAATCCTACCAAGGGAGGAAGAAATCTAAGCATCAACGCCCACAAACCTTTTGTGTTCTACTCGAGATCTCATCTACACATAGACCTAGCTCATGATGCCACTGTTGGGGAACGTCGCATGGGAAACAAACAATTTCCTACGCACACGCAGATCTATCCACGGTGATGAGAATCTACAAGAGGGAGAGTGGATCTACATACCCTTGTAGATCGCTAAGCGGGAAGCGTTAAGTAACGCGGTTGGTGTAGTCGAACGTCTTCGCGATCCAAATCGCCGAGCGTCCCGCGACCATATCACGATCCGTCCCGCGATCCAATCACGATCCGTCCCGTGAACTCATCACGATCCGTCCCGTGATCTCATCACGATCCGTCTCATGATCTTGATCACGATCTGTCCTGGAACTCATCACGATCCGTTCCGCGATCTCGTCACGAACCGTCTCGCGATCTCGATCACGGTCCTTCCGATCTAGAGCCGAACGGACGGCACCTCCGCGTTCAGCACACGTGCAGCTTGATGACGATCTTCGCCGTCTTGATCCAGCAAGAGAGAGCGGAGAGGTAGACGAGTTCACCAGCAGCGTGACGGTGCTCCGGTGATGGTGGTGTAGCAATTCCGGCAGGGCTTTGCCTAAGCACTGCAGAAATCCAATCTAGAGGAGCACTGGTGGAACGGGTAGCACGTGGCCATAAAATATGTCCAAAACCCTTCTATTCCACCAGTATATATAGGAGGAGAGGAGAGGCTGCCTTGGCGCAGGGCCAAGGCCCTCCTTGACTCGGCGAGCCAAGGAGGAGTCCTACTCCTCCTCCACTCCTAGTAGAAGTAGGACTCTCTCTTTTTTGCCTTTTTCCACTCTTTTTCCTTTGGGTTTCTTCTTCCAAACTGCATGGGCCTGTTGTGGATATTACACCAGCCCACTAAGGGCTGGTTAATACTTTCCCACAGCCCATGAAGCCTCTTGGGTCGAAATACCCCTTCCGGAGGTCTCCCGATACACTCCCGGCACTCCCGGTACACTATCGATAAGCCCGGAACTTTTCCGGCGACCAAACTGGGACTTCCTATATATGAATCTTTACATCTGGACCATTACGGAGCTCCTCGTGACGTACGGGATCTCATCCGGGACTCCGAACAACCTTCAGTCACCACCATACATAACTCTACACTACCGAAACGTCACCAAACCTTAAGTGTGCAGACCCTGCGGGTTCGAGAACTATGTAGACATGACAGAGACACCTCTACGGTCAATAACCAATGGCGGGACCTGCATGTCCACATTGGTTCCTATATATTCTACGAAGATCTTTATCGGTCGAACCTCTATGTCAAGGATTCAGTTAATCCCATATGACGTTCCCTTTGTTCTTCGGTATGTTACTTGCCCGAGATTCGATTGTCGGTATCTCAATACCTAGTTCAACCTCGTTACCGGCAAATCTCTTTACTCGTTTTGTAATACAAGATCCTGCAACTAACAATTAGTCACATTGCTTGCAAGGCTCATTGTGATGTTGTATTACCGAGTGGGCCCCGAGATACCTCTCCGTCACACGGAGTAACAAATCCCAGTCTCGATCCATGCCAACTCAACAGACACCATCGGAAATACCTGTAGAGCACCTTTATAGTCACCCAGTTACGTTGCGGCGTTTGATACACACAAGGCACTCCTCCGATATCCGTGAGTTGCATGATCTCATGGTCATAGGAACATATACTTGACATGCAGAAAACAGTAGCAATAAACTGACACGATCATATGCTACGTTTGTAGTTTGGGTCTTGTCCATCACATCATTTTCCTAATGATGTGATCCCATTATCAAATGACATCTCATGTCCATGGCTAGGAAACCTTAACCATCTTTAGATTCAACGATCTAGTCTATTAGAGGCATACTAGGGACATGGTTTTGTCTATGTATCCACACATGTATTTAAGTCTCCGATCAATACAATTATAGCATGGATAATAAATTATTATCATGAACAAGGAAACATGATAATAACTAATTTATTATTGCCTCTAGGGCATATTTCCAACAGCGAAGCCCCAGGTCTAGCTGAGGAGACGAAAGTGGTCGGCTGGTGACGCCGAAGTCCCCAAAGCAGCTTGATGAAGAGATGGAGATGTTGGGGAACGTCGCATGGGAAACAAAAAATTTCCTACGCACACGCAAACATATCCATGGTGATGAGCATCTACGAGAGGGAGAGTGGATCTACGTACCCTTGTAGATCGCTAAGCGGGAAGCGTTAAGAAACGCGGTTGGTGTAGTCGAACTTCTTCGCGATCCAAATCGCCGAGCGTCCCGCGATCCAATCACGAACCGTCCCGCGAACACATCATGATCCGTCCCGTGAACTCATCACGATCTGTCTCACAATCTTGATCACGATCTGTCCCGCGAACTCATCACGGACCATTCCGTGATCACATCACGAACCGTCTCGCGATCTCGATCACGGTCCTTCCGATCTAGTGCCGAACGGACGGCACCTCCGCGTTCAGCACACGTGCAGCTTGATGACGATCTCCACCGTCTCGATCCAGCGAGAGGAGGTGGAGAGGAGAGAGAGTTCACCGGCAGCGTGATGGCACTCCGGTGATGGTGGTGGAGCAATTCCGGCAGGGCTTCGCCTAAGCGCTGCAGAAAACCGATCTAGAGGAGAAACTATGCACCGGTGTAACGGGTAGCACGTGGCCGGAAATTCTGTCCAAAAACCACCCAATCCACTAGTATATATAGGAGGAGAGGAGAGGAGAGGCAGCCAAGGCCTTTGGGTCGGCCGAAATAGGAGGTGGGAAGCAATCCTATTTCACCTCCAATCCTAGTTGGAGTAGGATTGCCTCCTATTGGCTGATTTTCCACTTTTTGCTTTAGGACTTTCTCTCCTGCGCCATGGGCCTTTGTGGCTGTTTCCCCAGCCCACTAAGGTCTGGTTATTATTCTCCCACAGCCCATGGACCTCTTGGGGTCGAAATAACCCTCCCGGAGGCCTCCCGGTACACTACCGGCACTCCCGGTACACTATCGGCACTCCCGGTACACTACCGATGAGCCCGAAACTTTTCCGGAAACCAAACTGGGACTTCCTATATATGAATCTTTACCTCCGGACCATTCCGGAGCTCCTCGTGACATCCGGGATCTCATCCGGGAATCCGAACAAACTTCGGTCACCACCATACATAACTCTACACTACCGAAACGTCACCGAACCTTAAGTGTGCAGACCCTGCGGGTTCGAGAACTATGTAGACATGACCGAGACACCTCTAAGGTCAATAACCAATGGAGGGACCTGGACGTCCACATTGGTTCCTACATATTCTACGAAGATCTTTATCGGTTGAACCTCTATGTCAAGGATTCAGTTAATCCCGTATAACGTTCCCTTTGTTCTTCGGTATGTTACTTGCCCGAGATTCGATCGTCGGTATCTCCATACCTAGTTCAACCTCGTTACCGGCAAGTCTCTTTACTCGTTTTGTAATACAAGATCCCGTAACTAACAATTAGTCACATTGCTTGCAAGGCTTATTGTGATGTTGCATTACCGAGTGGGCCCCGAGATACCTCTCCGTCACACGGAGTAACAAATCCCAGTCTCGATCCATGCCAACTCAACAGACACCATCGAAGATACCTGTAGAGCACCTTTATAGTCACCCAGTTACGTTGCGACGTTTGATACACACAAGGCACTCCTCCGATATCCGTGAGTTGCATGATCTCATGGTCATAGGAACATATACTTGACATGCAGAAAACAGTAGCAATAAACTGACACGATCATATGCTATGTTTGTACTTTGGGTCTTGTCCATCACATCATTCTCCTAATGATGTGATCCCGTTATCAAATGACATCTCATGTCCATGGCTAGGAAACCTTAACCATCTTTTGATCAACGAGCTAGTCTACTAGAGGCATACTAGGGACATGGTGTTGTCTATGTATCCACACATGTATCTGAGTTTCCGATCAATACAATTATAGCATGGATAATAAACGATTATCACGAACAAGGAAATATGATAATAACTTAATTTATTATTGCCTCTAGGGCATATTTCCAACAGGAGAAGCCCCCGGTCTAGCTGGGATGTTGGAGCCTCCATGTCAGCTGATGTGTTAAAGCTGGTGGCGTGGTGGTTATTGGCTTAAAGAAAAGGCAACACGTCAGTGTTAACGCAGGTCAAAATTTGTGACGCGGTCGATGCCAGCTTGATGAAATGATCGGGCGGCTATTCCGGTGTGCCAGCCCCGTGCAATCCATGGGCGACAATGCCGAACTCTTGGTCGGGTTGCCGAAATCTTGGTTAGGTTGCCGAACTCTTGGTTGGATTGCCGAGGTGATGAATTTGAAGAGGTTGACCTTGGCTCGACGAAGCGACGATCTAGCGCAGGTCTGTAGCTGTGAAGCAATGTCGTCGGGCCGGTTTAACATTGGCACGGCGGTGAAAATCACCTCAAAAACAACTTCAAATTTGTGGACACGTGTTTGAGAATAACACAATACCCTAGAAGAAATTCCATTAAGAAGGATGTCCAATGTCATGTTCATGAAGAAAGATGAATTCGGGTTAGATTCGTTTTTGAAAAGAAAACATATCCAAAAAAGGATGCACTTATCGGACCGTTCCCGGAGTTTGAATGGTCGGATCGATCTGAATGTTTGAGGGGTTGTCGATGTAGGAATCCCGCAGCGGATCAATGGTTGGATCTTCCAATGGATGAGGGAGCTGGGCGCTGGACTCCTCGCCCTAAAGTTGTCAAGATTCACGTCAGGATTTGACAGGGCTCCGGTATATTGTAGTCCAAGCTCAAGCACCGGCAGGACTGGGCGGCGGAGCGGCTGAAGGGCCTCGTGATTGTCTTCGACTCCTCCTCCTTCGACGACGACGAAGGCTCTTCCTCCTCCTCCTCGGACGACGACCAGCCCCCCGCCGCCGACGTCTACAGCTACGCCGGCGACCGCAAGGGGAAAGTTCCGGCCCGCAGGTACTAGTTAGATTAGCGTAGTTTTAAATTTGTCCGTAGTATGTATGAACTTTTGTTGCAATGTGATGTTATGTTCATTTGATCGACGTACTTTGATTCACGTTGCATGGGTAATATGGAAATAGGGATTCGGGTGTAAGATAGACGGATGTGGACGAGCGGATTTCAGGCATGCCCGGTCAGTGCCCGCGGAAGCGTCCGGGCGCGTTCGCGGGCGTTTGAGGGACCGGATTTGTCATGTGCGGCTGTAGATGCTCTTACACCTCAAAATATCTATAGCCGCGAGTTCCAAAGAGGCGTGACAAAACCAAAATGGTATGGATGACCACCAACAAGTAGTACAGAGGACATCCAGCTGCTCCCATCCGGACCACATTGTCACGTTCGATTCAGACTCTATCATTGCACCGTCGGTTAGTTCAAGTATATGCATAGGTGTGGGATCGCCCGGAGCTTTCCCACCTGAATACATTACTCAAAATAGGGCCCGAGGCCAGTGTTATATCAAAGAGTACAACGCGAGGATAGAAAAAGGCGTCAAGACAAGGGGGCATCTCTAGCAATCGGGTCTTTGTACCTAAAGACCCAAAGGGTGAAATTGGAGATTACATTCCGAAGAGTATCTATAGATGAGTGAGTCTTAGAACGGAATACTTGGGCATTACGGAGTCCCAAAGCTTAGAAAGGATGGATGGGCGATAGTGGGCCATATGTTTATGTCGAGGCTGTTCGGAGTGACTGTGCTCCAAATGAGGTCAATGTCAGGTGGTAGGTGAAGTTTGGGTAGATTCCACACTTGGACCGCTCTCGGGCAGAAGAGGGCAAGGTGGGACACGTCCTCGAGGGGTGGGCAGATCTCGAGCAGAGGGAGTCGGGGTGATGGTCTTGTGAAGCATATTCGCCTTGGTGTTGAGCCTATCTCTGAAAAGCAGCCAAGCAAAAAATCTTGACCTTGATGGTGGCCCTGGAACTCCAGATGTTGTCGGCATGAGGATTGAGCTCGTCGACAGAGGAGAGCAGCGAGTAAGAACATCATGCAGAGAACATGACGTCGTGGGTGAGGAAAATGTTGTCAGGTTGAACCAAGGGAATGACGTCCTGCAACAATGATAGAACAGTAGCAAGCTGGGCAGACGCCACATTAGTCAGGCGGTTCCGCAGGGTTACGAGTAAGCCGTCATGCATAACCTCTAAGACGATGACATAGGATTGTGTGGAGTGGGAGAAGAGGATTTTTTTAGAAAAGGGGCATTACCTTGGGCCTCTGCATCAACATGATGCATACAACCTCTTTATTAAACAATCGCAAAGCAAGTAGATGTCCACCTCCACGAAGTTGCAAAGGAATAAAAAGATAGTTTCCGAAACAAAAAGAAGTAAATGGCCACAACCGGCAAAAATAGACATAGATGCCTAACCACCTATCATATTATTGGACCGCCATCCAAACCGGTTGAATATATCCCGCGCTACCATCTCCCACCGGGCAGATCCAGTAACCAATGGCTCCCTGGTTTCCGCAGGAATGAGTAACGACCACGTACGGTTCGAAACCGACGCCCTGTGTAGTACCTGCAAGAAATGTATACGTGTTTGTTTGTTAGTTAAAAACCATGTCTTTTCTACGATTCCATATAGCCCATAGTAATGCAGATACACCTATGCGTATAGTTTTGGATTCTCATACAAACATCTCCATCGATCACAAATATGTGAGGAGAATCTTGTATGGTAATCCAAAACATTTTCATTTCCTCAACTTTGTCCGCACATGCTAGGTCTCAGTTTACACATGGACACAGCTAATCAGTTTCTAATATCTGGTCAAATTAAGAACCACAGGTTTAACTGGAATCGTCAAGTTGGCCGTCCACGCATGAAAACGCAACGCGATATGGCTGGCTGTGTATGTGTATCGGTACGTACTGCAGCGTACCCGGCTTCTCATTACTACTAATCGTCATAAATAAAGTTGATAATATGCGTGCTCTCTCTAGAGAAAAATACGAGGGAAACTGAACGAATTCATACAAATTTATACTGCTATTTTTTAAAACTATGATTGCCCGACATACGTATACATCAATGCATTATCATTCGTGCACATAGTTCCAATTGATATGTACTGAAAAAAATAAGCATAAGTTCTTTTGATTAAAAAATGCTGTTTATGGTCATATTTAAAGGACCTTAAAGGGCGCGATGTTGTCCGAGTTCTATTTATGCACTGTCCGGTGTAAGTTGTGACGTTAGAGCATCTACAGCCGGACATGGCAAATTCGACCCTCAAACGCCCGCGGACGCGCCCTTCGTAAAAGCATTCCACATCCGGACATCTTAAATTAGAAATCTCAAATCCATATTATTACGTGCAATGTTATCCGATCTTTGAGCGGAGCTCTTCTGCTCCCAGCTCACCCCTCCATTGTGGGCATGTCCGGCGGCCGGCTGCACTCCCAAGATTGTTGGTCCGGTCACCGGCAAGGTAGGGTAGGGCATGGGACACGCTCACGGGACTCATGGCCTCGCCGTCTCCCATGCCCTACTCTTCCTCGTCAGAGACCGGAACCCGAACGTTGTTGGTGGACATCAAATCGATGATGGATCCGTCCGGGGAAGAGCCCCCGACGTCGGGGCGACAAGGAGACTTCTTCACTCCTCATATTCTAGCGGCTTGGGGAGGGTGGGGCGGACGAGAGAGTGCATGTGGCCCGGGGTGGGGAAGATGTAGTCAAGCTGGCTGAAGATGTTGTATGTTGAGAACGCGATGAACTCGCACCCACAGAAGAAGGACCGGTCGAGGAGATGGTACACATCAAAGGGATTGGTGAAGTGGACGATGAGGCCACTTCCTCCAATGTGATCCTCCCTAATGTTGAACATGAGCGGAGAGCCAGGAGGTAAGTGACCGTAACCGGCCCTAATGAACACGGTCGCAAACTCCATTGGACCCCTCCACCTCGAGATTGCCCACACCCGGAGCTCATTCTCGACCATGACCCCGGCGGAGTACTCCATCTCCGGCATGATGTTCGGCACGAGGAAGGTTGGCCCGACATACTGCATGGTGCTGGTGGGGGCGTGGCTTGGATCTGAGATGCGAGGGGATGGGAGTGTGGAGTTTTGGGATTGAGAGGAGAGAGAGGTGCGATGGTTAGAGCTAGAAGAGGTGGGGTTAAATAGGGGGATCCATGACACCGTTTGCCCTTCATCGTGGTGGGAAAGTGCCCGGTGTGAAACGTGTTGCCCACCCTCATCGTGGTGGGAAAGGGCCGGCGAAACGTGACAATAATGGACGCATTAATTTGCCCTTCGTGTAACGCGCAACACGCCGTTTGAGAATCATTTGAGCTGCATCGATAGCAGTATTGTGTCGTCGAAAGAGGAGCACGCCATGCACGGCTTACTACATCTATGCGAAGAGGGGGTTGCCCGCTGGTTTTTGGGATGCGTCTCTGCATCGTGGTCGCCCTGCCCGCTGCATCCTGGTCTGCATGCCTTGATGCGATGCTGCATCGGTGTTAATGGTACGCATGTGACACTTTACTGCATCGAGAGGGTGGCCGAGCAGGGCTACATCGAGGATGTGGCGGTGCGCGTGGGGGCATGCATGCAAGGCGGGCACGGGCGCTACTAGTGGGCATGCATGATGCAACAAGTGCGACTACTGTTGGTGGGGATGCATGCAACGATGGAAAGGGGGCTGTGTAAGCTTGGTCCATGCACCGCGTCAACTCCTGTCGTTAGATTTAAATGAATGGTCCTGATGCCCCAATGAGAGAGGCCGATCCAAACCCCAACTGATTCAGCCAATCAGCACGTCTCATGAGGATCGATCCACATTGTAGCTAACCCTAGCGCCTGATCTCAACAGTCCACGCACAACGATGTATGACCCGGGAGTGTGCGGGGTTTTGAGGGGTTTTGAGAGGGTTTATGTGATTAGGTTTGAGCATAACTAATTCAAAAAAATCAAAAAATATAAAACTTGTCCACATAGTCTTCTTATGTCGTATAGTAACAAGAGAAAAATATAAATATGGTTTACATACATTTTTACGAAAAATCCTTCACTCAATTGTCATTCCTCGAACAATGTAGTATGGATTTCAAGGGAGAAAGTAGGGGGCGCCCGAGAGTATGTGGGTTTTTGAAAATGATAAGTGTCAGAACCTCACCAAAGCTTCATTTTGGAGTGACTAAGAAAGATCTGAACTTACTTTCTCATTTTCATGTTTTAAACTTGTTTTATATATGATTTTCTATTAAACCATGTTTTGTCAAAATAAAATAAAATAATAGAATATTAATTCAATAAATATTGAGACTTTAGATTTACACTACATATATAGAATAGATTTGTAAAAAATTTATTTGGCTGATTTAGATAAGGTGCAAAAAAAACTTTCTTAGAAATGAGGTTGTTTACCCTACCGTTGGAGGTCATTTGAAACACACTTTTCATGACTATGAGTTTAACTTAGCAAAGTGGCTCGGATTGATGAGCTAACAAACATATTTGAGTTGATGGACCTTCGATAGCATTCAAACATCAATACCCCAGCCCTAATTCAAATCTGAGCCCAGATTGGAATTTAAACAATAACCAAACAAGTTCGAATAGAAATATGGGGATACATAGTGCATACCAAGTTGCAAATATTATTACATGACTCAAATTTTCAAATAGTTCTCTGTTCTACCTCTTCCTACCACGCCGTGTGCCCTTCTTTGCCTTAGCACTTCTTGTTTTTGGTTCTACTATACACACAAGTTCACTAATCATCTTGGTTTTCTTCACTGGTTTCAACACCTCGTCAACACATACAAGTGATTCAATTTTTTCAGTCTCACCCTCAAGAGCAGTTTCTCCAGTCCGAATGTTGACAGCAGTTTCAGTTTCTTCGGTGTGCACCTCGACATGAGTTTCTTCAGTGTGCACCTCGACATGAGTTTCTTCACTCTGAACCTCAACACGCTCAGGTTAAGTTTCAACCTCGAGAGCAGTTTCTTCAGTCTCAATGTTAACTACATCAAGATTTTCTTCAGTCTGCACATTGACACGCTCAGGCTCAGGCAAACTTCTCTTCTTTCTGCAGCCATTGCCTCTTTCTCTTTTTGTTGGCTAGCACTCTTCAATAACAAGGGGTTGACTTGCACGCTTCCTCCTGGCCATTGGAAAAAATGTCAGATATAGTAATTGGAACAAAGCACCAAATCAAAACAAACACAAATAAACAAGAACATACTGTGGCTTTTCAGGAGTGTAACGGCATTTGATAGATCCCACTCTATGCCCAAGTTCCTGGCACAACTTGCATATGTTTTTGTTACCTTTTTGGCTTTCCATCTTTCTTTCCCTTCTTACTACTCCCACCTTTGTCAAACCATGCCTTGAATCTACTCTGTTTAGGCATGCCAGCCTTTCTTTTCGTCAAGGGAGGACACATGGAAAATTCAATCTCGACTTCAGGCCACTGAGAGTGATCTATAAGTGCTGGAATTGGAGTAGCATATGCAGCTTTGAATTTTGCTACCGAATAATATTCATGCAAATATGGGTGCATGTTTATCTTCGGTTAGGAGGCTAAGAAAAGAATGGCATACTCACATGGTTTACCAGTGTGTTTCCACTCGAGGCAAGTGCAATCATGCAATTCGGTGTTAACAACATGCCTCCTTCCAGTTTTGTTGTCTCTAACTTCAGCACCCCAAAGTGAAGATTTTTCAATAGACAAATGTGGAAGACTTTTGCTCCTATTGACCACATGTTGTACCAATGTTGGAAGCTTACCACCTTGCAGACAATCACCTATCCTTCTTCTTAATTCCCACAACCACATGAGCATGATCCTCATTTGGTCAACCATGTCATGCACAGGCAAATCTTTTAACTGCTTCACCTTGTTGTTGAAACTTTCTGCCAGATTGTTGTTGATGTGATCACACTTGATGGCAGTGTTGAGTCCTGACCTGTACCATAAAGACGAATGGTAGGTGTTCAGCCATGGACCAAACTCATTGCATGCTGCCATTATCTTATTAAGATGATATGTGTGTGTGTGTCTAGTGTAAGATCTTGCTCCTGGCCCCATGCGCCCAAATTCTTCTCCTCTAATTGTTTTGATAAAATTCATCCACAAATGGCCAAAGCACTCCCTCTACTCAGCATGTGGGAAAACATTTTTCACTGCATTTTCTAGCCCCTTACATGCATCTCTGTGTATAGCCAAAGGTGACATTGGCCCTAGGCATCTTTTCAACTGCATCATGAACCATGTCTATGAAGCCTTTGTTTCTGACTGAAACAAGCCAACAACAATAGGGAACATCCACTTGTGTCCATCTAGAGCATTGCATGTTGCCAACTGACCATTCCACTTGCCTGTCAAAAAAGATGAGTCTATGCTCAAATATGGACGGCATCCTGCTTTGAAGCCATCGATGCAAGGCTTCAAAGACATAAAAACTTGGAGAACCTGTTGGGGAACGTTGCATGGGAAACAAAAAATTTCCTACGCACTCGCAAGATCTATCCATGGTGATGAGCATCTACGAGAGGGAGAGTGGATATACATACCCTTGTAGATCGCTAAGCGGGAAGCGTTAAGAAACGCAGTTGGTGTAGTCAAACGTCTTCGCGATCCAAATCACCGAGCGTCCCGCGATCTCATCACGATCTGTTCCATGATCTAATCATGATCCGTCCCGCGAACTCATCACGATCCGTCTCGCGATCTTGATCACGGTCCTTCCGATCTAGCGCCGAACGGACGGCACCTCCGCGTTCAGCACACGTACAGCTTGATGATGATCTCTGCCTTCTTGATCCAGCAAGAGAGAGCGGAGAGGTAGAAGAGTTCTCCGGCAGCGTGACGGCGCTCCGGCGATGGTGGTGGAGCTATTCCGATAGGGCTTCGTCTAAGCACTGTAGAAATCCGATCTAGACGAGAAACTATGCACTGGAGGAACGGGTAGCACGTGGCTGAAAATCTAATGCAAAAACCCTAAAACCACCAGTATATATAGGAGGAAGAGAGGAGGAGGCTTGGCCCTCAAGGGCCCAGCCCTTTGGTTCGGCCGAACTAGGAGGAGAGCAGGATTCCTCCTCCAATCCTAGTAGGACTAGGATTCCTCCCTATTTTTGCCTTTTTGCCTTTTTCCACCTTTTTCTCTTTGGGCTTTTCTTCCCAGCCTCATGGGCTTTGTGTGTGACTTCCACCAGCCCACTAAGGGCTGGTATTCACTCTCCCACAGCCTATGAGCCTCTTGGGTCGAAATACCCCTCCCAATGGTCTCCCGGTACACTCCCGGCACTCCCGGTACACTACCGATGAGCCCGAAACTTTTCCGGCGACCAAAATAGGACTTCCTATATATCAATCTTTACCTCCGGACCATTCTGGAGCTCCTCGTGACATTCGGGATCTCATCCGGGACTCTGAACAACCTTAGGTCACCACCATACATAACTCTATACTACCGAAACGTCACCAAACCTTAAATGTGCAGACCCTGCAGGTTCGAGAACTATGTTGATATGACCGAGACACCTCTACGGTCAATAACCAATAGCAGGATCTGTATGCCCATATTGGCTCCTACATATTCTACGAAGATCTTTATCGGTCGAACCTCTATGTCAAGGATTCAGTTTATCTCGTATGATGTTCCCTTTGTTCTTCGGTATGTTACTTGCCCGAGATTCGATCGTCCGTATCTCCATACCTAGTTCAACCTCGTTACCGGTAAGTCTCTTTACTCTTTCCGTAATACAAGATCGCACAACTAACACTTAGTCACATTGCTTGCAAGGCTTATTGTGATGTTGTATTATCGAGTGGGCCCTAAGATACCTCTCCGTTACACGAAGTAACAAATCCCAGTCTTGATCCATGCCAACTCAACAGACACCCTCGGAGATACCTGTAGAGCACCTTTATAGTCACTCAGTTACGTTGCGACGTTTGATACACACAAGGCACTCCTCTGATGTCCGTGAGTTGCATGATCTCATGGTCATAGGAACACATACTTGACATGCAGAAAATAGTAGCAATAAACTGACACGATCATATGCTACGTTTGTAGTTTGGGTCTTGTCCATCACATCATTCTCCTAATGATGTGATCCCGTTATCAAATGGCATCACATGTCAATGGCTAGGAAACATTGACTATCTTTGATCAACGAGCTAGTTCACTAGAGGCATACTAGGGACACAGTGTTGTCTATTTACCCACACATGTAATGTGTTTCCAATCAATACAATTATAGCATGGATAATAAACGATTATCATGAAGAAGGAAATATAATAATAAACACTTTATTTATTGCCTCTAGGGCATATTTCCAACAGAACCTGACTTTACCTTGGACTAATACCTCAGTATCTATCTCCACAATACTGCTAGGTGACCTCTTCTCCACCTCTGCTTTGAAGTTGTAAAGCATGCTAAATGTAGTTGCCCAATCACCATGCAAATTTTCCATTGCCCTTTGTTTTGCCTTCCACACTATGGTATATTTAAATTTAATGGGGTACGTCTTTTCCAAGTCTACTTTGAGTTTCTTGGCAGTAATGTTTGGTTTTTTGGCTAAAATTGGGGTGATATTTTCGGCAACCCAAAGTTGTGATGTCATGGTTGATACTCTCTCTGAACTTGTAATACAAGTATATTGATTGGGGATTTGATTAACCCTGACAGTACTTCCATCAGGTTGATGTCTAGCAGATATGTATCACTTGCAAGGCTTGACACTACCATCAAATCCTCTGCACCTCGCATAAAACTTGTTTCTATTAGTCCAAACAGTCTTGGCATCAAACTCATGTTTCGCTGCGTAAGTCTTGAAACACATCCTAAATTCATTCATGCTTGGCCACAACTTCCCCACTTCAATGATAGGGTTTTCCTTGTCATACACAGGCACCAGCTCATCATCATGTGCATCATCTACATCATCTGCATCTTCTTCCATCAATTGTCCATCTACATCTTCATCAGCATTAGCATGCAAACTAGATTCACCCCCTCCTTATCTCTGTCATCGACTGGAATGCCAAAAAGTTTGGCCATATCAATGTCAGGCATTGGTGCAATGACCAAATCAGTAGGATCATCTAATTCAACTGCATACCAATCAACAATAGCTAGAGTTTCAGTTCTAGCCACTTGTCCCTCTTCAGCTATTACTATGAGTTCAGTAAACATGGGAATCAATGGCCTCTGTGAAGCCCAATCATCATCTACCATCTGCGTAGCCAAGTGTGATGGCACATATCCAACCTTTGAAAAAAATATCTAGATCAGCGAGCTCAGCAAAAAAAATTAGCCCGGTTGCTTGTCCAGCCGTTTTGCCGATCATTTCTTCAACAATATGTTCACCATCTTCTATTCTGACATACTCTCCTTCCCAATCATCAAACCGCAACAGTGACACTTCTTGTTCTGGACCCCAAACAATACTCTCCCCAATTTTTTCCATCCATTTCTTCATTGCCTCCTCTCCCATGTCCTGTAGAACTTGTGGATCAATCTCTGTAAACTCAACCTCCCATTTCATAATTGTGTCTCTCTCAATGTTCTGTATGCTACCATCAACTAATTTTTCCTTCGATGGAAAGAAATTGACCGGGAATTCTAAGGTCCGAGCGGTGGCATCCCCCCTGTCAGTGGTGGCCGGTGTGAGAAAGAGTAGATGAGGCCCATTCAAATTTGGATCAGAGAGAGAGGCGCATTACCTATTCGCAGTTGAATCTGGCAGCTCCATCTCAATATGCCCACGGGCTCCCCCCCCTCACAATCTATCGATTCAACCAGAGAAAACAGAGGAGATGAGCTTAGATCTACGAAACAGTGAGGGGAATGAGTCTAGGGTTCGAATTCACTCACCATTTTCTGCGAACGAGGGCTCCATTGCCACCGCCGCCACCACCACCGAGAACGCAAGATCCGTCGCCGCGAGAGAATAAGGGGGGGGGGGCAGAGTGGGAGTGGGGGCACGGTTGAGCGGCGGGGCACGGTCAACTGTTTTGACCTGATGCAATGTTAACTAAGTTGGACCCACATCTCTTAACATAAACGGGCTTGGTTGACGACCAATTTAACACCATTTAACACCCGCGTGGCCCTGGGCTATTTACACGCTCAAATGTGTCGCACCACAGCCATCCACTCAAACAACGTCGCACTCCTTCCATTGCCCATGAAATACGTCGCACATGAGCTATTCTTTTAAAGATTAGTGCAGTATATGACAGTGTTCTTTGATAGCTATCAATCGATTAGAAAATGAGGACTAAAAGTTATTCTTCAGAGAATCACCAGCTCCATGTGAGTGTGAGCCTTTCTAGGACGCATCATCCAACAACAAAGTTCATGAGAGTGGACAACCAACATTAAAGCTTATTGAGAAAAGACCGCATTTCAACCCTGAACTAACCGCGCGGTTTAAAACTCAACACTCAACTTCAAAACAAGTCAATATACATGACGAACTAACCATGAGGTCCCAATATCAACCATGATCTTGGTTTTTACCCAGTCAATTGGTTTTGATCACATTGACCATTCAGTGGGAACTACTAGATGAGTCGCCAAAATTTTGACGCGAAAAGAATATTTCAGAATCTTTTAAACGATAACTAACGAGAGTGGTTTTTCTAGCAGTCCGGGTTTCTAGCAGGTAGGATAACACCACACGATCATATTCCAATATTCGTGCAGTACATGCCCGGTCAAGGAATGGAACTTTGCATATTTCTTTCGGCAGTACACAACCTCAACCAATGTGTACATTTGTACATGACCGAAACAATAACAATACTTTGCCGGGACCCACGTTGGAGGCATGCGTCATCCATATGACCATTTTCTTTATTGTCCTGTGAGGTTTGTAACCTAAATCGAAATGTGCGGTGGCTCTGCAAGATTGCGATTCAGATTTATCTTCCTACTTCAATCCATGGGTTACAAATTCGGCCGTGTACTTCCAGTTTTCAGCTACGAGTTTGATTCGTTCCCATTTTATAAAGGTAATTTATAATATGTCCTCATAACTAACCTACCGAAGTTCATGTTGCTCATCTGTGGGCAAATTTCCACGTCCGGATCTATTTTGTTTTGTTATCACACGTTGCACGAATACTGTGGAGTTCCAATATGAGAGCGATTACATTTCAAATTTTGTATGTTGTTGATGTTTTGCTCAAGTATTACTTAAGTATGGTAGCAGTAAGATTCATTTTTTTGGTAATTCATGTGTGCAACACATATTTTGTACATAGCATGTACAGTTAACATCATCGTTGATCCGTGTATTTATTTTGAATATAACACTTATAAACTGTAAGTAGTACCCCTTTTGTTAACCGCGTTCTGTCATTTGATAGACATGTGGGTTTGTTTCCCCGCTCAGTATCCCTTAAGGCCTCGTTTGACAAGAAAGGATTGGAGAGGTTTGTGGAGGGGGGGGGGGGGATTTCAGAGGATTGGGTGAATCCCTTCCTTCCACCCAATCCCCTCAAAACCCCTTGAATCCTCAAAACTCCTTCATCCACAATCCTCTTTGCTTAAAATTTCTGTTTGGTAGGCAGGGTTTGTCTTATTGATAGAACATTTAAAAACCTGATCTTTACAATGTAAACTCCCCTTATATCCTAGTTAAAAACTTCTAAAAACACTCAAATAGAAATGAGACAAAGTTGCTACAGGGAAATAATTTAGCAGCAGTTTTTCCCAGTAGCAACATAAATTTGCATGACGTGGAATCAATATCTCATCACAATAACAACATAATTTATCACAACAGCGTGACTTCAAATCCCAAATCTCAGCAATAATAATTTATGATAACAACAAGATCTTTCAGAGCAACAACAGCTCATTAGGACAACAACATAATTTTACGACAAAGATAATGCGACACTAGTACTTCTGGAATAGCTCAACGTTATATTTTTGCAGACAAATATATCCATCTTTTGGTGTCATGATCATCTAGCTTTGAGAACGTGAGAGAAATTTATCCATCGAGCTTGTTTATTTTTGCATCTTTTGATGACTGAGAACCTGATGGAACAAAAAGAGATAAACATTAGAGTGCCTTCAGAAAAAACTGTTACAACAAATAGCTGAACATAAGTGATACAATGACAGGAATTGTAGATGTTTTTTCTGGTTGCGTAATTTCTATGGCAGGAACAACAGTGATACGAATTGCAAATAGCTGAACAGAAGTGATACTATGGCAGGAACAAAAGTGATACTATGGTAGGAATAATGATCTATCAGAAGGGTAAGAACAATTACAAGATTCGACTTCAAATAAGCAAGCTACAGTTCTCAGCCCAACAAGAGATCACTACAAAACTCTAGTTCTTCCTTCTATGTTTGTTAGCTAAGAGTACAAAGTTGCTCTGGGCTTATATTTACATTACATTTTTGTTCAATTCCATCGAGATATAGGGAGGCAGCTATGGAATGACATAGCCTCACTCTTTCTTTTTCACAGGAAGGGGAGAAAAAAATACTCCAATGGAGAAGCAAAATACTCCTGTAAACAAATACTGTAAATATCTAGCAAACGTGTAGACAACCACGACACATCCATTTTACATCTTACCGGGGAAAAGGCCAGCTCTTCGATCTGCATGAAGGAGGCTGATGGTTGCAAGGCGTGGAGAAGGCTGGTGATGGCGGAGCGTGGAAGAGCTGCAAGGTCCATGGAGGGAGACCAAGTTAGCAAGGTCCATTACATATATTCAGTGTAATGGAAATGGACCAAGATTGCTAGCTAGCTAGATGGAAAGATAGATGCATGAGAAGCTAGCTTCACAGCCAAACAGAATTAAATAATGGGAGTATTGCTCAGGTTTCAAAGACATTTAGATTTTGAAAGCTAATTCGTCCATCCAGAATTAAACAATGGGAGTATTGCTCAGCTTCCTGAATTAGTACTGTACTGAACATGTTCAAACAAAATCATACTATATTGTACTCCCATTAATTAATAAGTTAGACAAACAGTGCCTAGAGCAACAGCTATTGTTTTGACATTGACGGACGCAAGAACAGCATCAGGTCATGATAAGAAAAAATAGTTGAGTCCAAGAACAGCATCAGATCAAGAACTTCTGCCTTATCATCAGGTCAAGAACAGCTATTCTGAACAACAAATTATCCGGAAACAAAACATTCAATTTGCATTATCATCATACCTTCTGCATGAATATTATGCAAAGAATTTCCTTATGACTGTAGGAATCAGAGCCTTTTTTCTGAGTGGATATTATTCGGAAATAAGCACATTCAGTTTGTCTCATCAGACATTAATTCTGCCCGGCCTCGTCTTCATGTCCGAATTCATCTCAGTCAACTTCGAAAATCAAAGATGACACACATTCATCCATCATTATCTACCTAGGAGTATGAATTTATTTATCTATCAAAGATGGTACACACTGCTAGCTGGAATGGATAGGCGCGCACGCACGTATGCATCAGCCGGCCGGCACCGCTGCACGCTTTGCATCTCCAGCCACTCACCTGTAGCCACCACTAGCCTCAGCACCCGGATTGGGCGGCGCCGGCAACTCCGCGGAGGCAGCCGTGCGGAGGCCCGTCGTATTGCGGAGGAGGATGCGGCTCGTTCATCGGTCGGCGGTGGCAGGGGTACATGGGGACAACGAGAAAAGGGGTACGGACGGGAGGGGAGACGTGGAGTTACATACCGGAGGGGAGGGGTGGAGGAGGATGGTGGCGACGACGGACGGGTGAAGGAGGATGGTGGCGGTCACGGAGCCTGCACTCGGGACGTGCTTCCCTGAGCCACGCGACGAGGGTTCTGAGTCGCGTGGATGGGAAGGGATCGAGGGGGATTAGAGGGGATCGGCCCATAGAAACCCTGCCTATCAAATGGGCCGTCGGGGCTTCGAGGGGTTTGCGGCCCCCGCGAGGATAATCCTCGGCAAATCCCCTCCAAACCCCTAGCGCCAAATGAGGCCTAACTGTAATCAATTATATAGATGCTATAAACGATGGCCAATAAAGTGTGTGTCCATTTACAGAATATGTGATGTGTATTAGCTGCTGCTGCGTTATCATTTCTCTGCCTCGTAGAATTTTCTAATTGAATTGTGTGTATCAAACTAGACTCCAACCAATCAAGTTATCTGACCTGTATATTGTACATTGATAGAAGGCCTAATAAATACGGTGATAAAGCATAAGTATGTAGGTTGTGGATAGGTTTCCATATGCGTGCTCAACATGCGTGGACATGGGTATGGCGTATCAGACATATATACACGTTGACATCCAAAATATAATTAAACCCTGGCACAATACTTAGAAAATGCCTTAAGATAAAGTTCGGCAATACCGCTGCATCCACTCACAAAAGCAATTATTCAGTTCTTGGATAAGTTCCCAACTACTATTATGGATAGCTTTATCTACATTGCATAATCTTCTGCCATGAGGCTGTACTTTGTTGGCAGCCTTGCGTTGTTGGTTTTGGTTGACAATATACTCCATAGATCTTTTCCTCTCATTTATGGGAGTGCTACCTGCATGAAAATAACAAACATACATGTTAATAAATTGTTTATGGGCAATGGCTCGTTCTTCGAGTTTTTAATTTTGCAGCGACCGTTACATTGTTAAGTGGAGTTGCAAGTCCTTCCTGCCCATTGTAGTGCAGAGAGCATAGTACATGGCATACATAGCTCAATTTTCCTTGTCAAGCATACTTGTCATGTCACCATACATACCCAAAAATATTACAAGTTTAATTTTTTATCTTTACCCCTCGTCCACCATACCTTTTGCATCTAGTGCAAATCGCATCCATGATCTTTATAGGTCATGTTTGTTCTGGCCATTTCCATGTTGGGTAAAAAAATTGAATGCACTTTGTCATCGTGCGATGTAAGTCAGATATTGTCCCAAAATGCATATTCTTCACGTCGTGTTCATGAGCCCCAATTTTGTTAGGGTCTCATAAATGGATTTCCCTCTCGACTGTGTCCCAATAGTACATTGCATTCGTATGGAAGCGGTCTACTGAGATTATTATCTACACATAGATGTTAGATGTAAGTGAGATTTAACAACATTATGTACTGATGCGTTTCTCATATTTTGGTACCATTGATTGTCTGCAGTGTTGTACTTCATACTTGAAGAACTTGCTTCCCAGCACACCAGGGGCGTCGAGCCGGAGCTGCTGCGGTCGCTGCCAGTCACGGTATACCGCGCCATGGACGACATCGTTGGAGTGGAGTGCGCGGGGTGTCTGAGACTCCGGTGCAGCGTTGAGCGTTGCCTTGACTAAGTATCGAAGCATTGGCCCCGGTTTGGTAACTTGCACGTGGACACCTGAAGGACTTTTCAACATTTTGTACTCCCTCTTTTTCCAGTCTGCATATAAACTTTGGTCAAAGTCAAGTTTAACAAATTTCGACTAACTTTATAGGACAGAATTTTAACATTCACACTATGAAATCAATATTAGGGTAGAGGTTGAACAAAGACGGAGAAGAAGTGGCAGGGAGCCCTGCTGGAGCGCCGGAAGTGATGGAGACGCAGAGTTCTAGCAGGGATGTGTCTCAAGTGGTGGAGCGATGGTGAAGAAAAAGAGAGAAATAAGAAAGGAGAAAAAAATTAACCACGGGTCTGGGAAAGGTTTTGGGTCAGTCAGGGGGTGTCGGATTCGTATTTCTTGTGGACTCTGTTGGAAATATGCCCTAGAGGCAATAATAAATTAGTTATTATCATATTTCCTTGTTCATGATAATCGTTTATTATCCATGCTATAATTGTATTGATCGGAGACTTAGATGCATGTGTGGATACATAGACAAAACCATGTCCCTGGTATGCCTCTAATAGATTAGCTCGTTGATCAAAGATGGTTAAGGTTTCCTAGCCATGAACATGAGATGTCATTTGATAACGGGATCTCATCATTAGGAGAATGGTGTGATGGACAAGACCCAAACTACAAACGTAGCATATGATCGTGTCAGTTTAATGCTACTGTTTTCTGCATGTCAAGTATCTATTCCTATGACCATGAGATCATGCAACTCACTGACACCGGAGGAGTGCCTTGTGTGTATATCAAACGTCGCAACGTAACTGGGTGACTATAAAGGTACTGTACAGGTATCTCTGAGGGTGTCTGTTGGGTTGGCATGGATCAAGACTGAGATTTGTTACTCCGTGTGACGGAGAGGTATCTCAGGGCCCACTCGGTAATAAAATATCCCAACAAGCCTTGCAAGCAATGTGACTAAGTGTTAGTCACGGGATCTTGTATTATGGAACGAGTAAAGAGACTTGCCGGTAACGAGGTTGAACTAGGTATGGAGATACCGACGATCGAATCTCGGGCAAGTAACATACCGAAGAACAAAGGGAACATCATACGGGATTAACTGAATCCTTGACATAGAGGTTCGATCGATAAAGATCTTCGTACAATATGTAGGAACCAATATGGGCATCCAGGTCCCGCTATTGGTTATTGACCGTAGAGGTGTCTCGGTCATGTCTACATAGTTCTCGAACCCGCAGGGTCTGCACACTTATGGTTCGGTGACGTTTCGGTAGTATAGAGTTATGTATGGTGGTAACCGAAGGTTGTTTGGAGTCCCGAATGAGATCCCGGACGTCACAAGGAGCTCCAGAATGGTCCATAGGTAAAGATTGATATATAGGAAGTCCTATTTTGGTCGCCGAAAAAGCTTCGGGCTCATCTGTAGTGTATCGGGAGTGCCGATAGTGTACCGGGAGACCATCGGGAGGGGTATTTCGACCCAAGAGGCTACATGGACTGTGGGAGAGTGAATACCAGCCCTTAGTGGGCTGGTGGAAGTCCCACACAAGCCACATGCTGCTGGGAAGAAAAGTCCAAAGAGAAAAAGGTGGAAAAAGGCAAAAAGGCAAAAATGAGGAGGAGTCCTAGTCCTACTAGGATTGGAGGAGGAATCCTCCTCTCCTCCTTGGTTCGGCCGAAGCCTCCTAGGGATGGCCCTTTGGACAAGCCTCCTCCTCTCTTCCTCATATATATACTAGAGGTTTTAGGGTTTTGCACTAGTTTTTTCAGCCACGTGCTACCCGTTCCTCTAGTGCATAGTTTCTTCTTTAGATCGGTTTTCTGCAGTGTTTGACGAAGCCCTGCCGGAATTGCTCCACCACCATCACCGCAGCGCCGTCACGCTACCGGACAACTCGTCTACCTCTCCGCTCCCTCTTGCTGGATCAAGAAGGTGGAGATCGTCATCGTGATGTACGTGTGCTGAACGCGGAGGTGTCGTCCGTTCAGCGCTAGATCGGAAGGACCGTGATCAAGATCGCGAGACAGATCGTGATGAGTTCGCGGGACGGATCATGATGAGTTCACGGGACGGATCATGATTGGATCGCGGGACGGATCGCAATGAGATCGCGGGATGCTCGGCGATTTGGATCGCGAAGACGTTCGACTACACCAACCGCATTTCTTAACGCTTCCCTCTTAGCGATCTACAAGGGTATGTAGATCCACTCTCTCTCTCGTAGATGCTCATCACCATGGATAGGTCTTGTTTGAACGTAGGAAATTTTTTGTTTCCCATGTGATGTTCCCTAACAGTGGCATCATGATCTAGGTCTATGTGTAGATGAGATCTCGAGTAGAACACAAAGAGTTTGTGGGCGTTGATGCTTAGATTGCTTCCTCCCTTGATCGTGTTTTGGTTCAGCGGTATTGTGGGATGAAGCGGCCCAGACCAACATTACTCGTACGTTTACGAGAGATCGGTTCCCTCAACTGCAACTTGTTGCATAGATGGCTGGCGGGTGCGAGTTTCTCCTACTTTAGTTGGATCGGATTCGACAAAGGCGGTCCTTGAGAAGGTTGAAAAGCAACTAATGTATCACCGTTGTGGTTTATGCGTAGGTGAGAACTGTTCTTGCTAGATACCCGTAGCAGCCACGTAAAACATGCAACAACAATTAGAGGACGTCTAACTTGTTTTTGTAGGGTATGTTGTGATGTAATATGGCCAATTACATGATGTGATATATGTGATGTATGATATTATCATGTGTTGTATAGAATATCACGAATTGCATGTCGATGAGTACGGCAACCGGCAGGAGCCATAGGGTTGTCTTTAATTATTGTATGACCTGCGTGTCAATCATTAAGCGCTATGTAATGCTTCAATTTATCGCTAAACGATAGCAATAGTAGTACAAGCATGATGGGCGCGACAACCCCGATGGCGACACGTTGATGGATATCAAGATGATGGAGATCATGGTGGCGTGCCAGTGACGATGGAGATCATGTCGGTGCTTTGAAGATGGAGATCAAAAGCACAAGTTCATGACCATATCATGTCACTTATGATTTGCATGTGATGTTAATCCTTTTATGCACCTTGTTTTTCTTAGGACGACGGTAGCATTATAAGGTGATCCCTCACTTAATTTCAAGATAAATTGTGTTCTCGCCGAGTGTGCACCGTTGCGAAAGTTCGTCGTGTCGAGACACCACGTGATGATCGGGTGTGATAGACTCTACGTTCACATACAACGGGTGCAAGCCAGTGTTGCACATGCAGAACACTCGGGTTAAACTTGACGAGCCTAGCATGTACAGACATGGCCTCGAAACACAAGAGACCGAAAGGTCGAACATGAGTCATATAGCAAATATGATCAGCATGATGATGTTCACCACTGAAACCACCTCAACTCACGTGAGGATCGGACTTGAGTTGGTGAATTTGGATCATGTGTCACTCGAATGACCGGAGGGATGTAGATTTGAGTGGAAGTTCTTAAGTAATATGATTAATTGAACTCATTATCATGAACATAGTCAGTAGTGTCTTTGCAAAATTATGTTGTAGATTACTAGCTCACATTGTAGCTCCCTTGAATTTTTATATGTTCCTAGAGAAATAGAGTTGAAAGATGATGGTAGCAATATTGCGGACTGGGTCCGTGATCTGAGGATTGTCCTCATTGCTGCACAGAAGGCTTATGTCTTTAATACACCACTCGGTGCGCCAACCCCTCTAGCATCGTCTGTACATGTTGTGAACACCTGACAAGCACATTCCGATGACTACTTGATAGTTTAGTGCGTCATGCATTACGGCTTAGAATTGAGGCTCCGAAACATTTTGAACGTCACGGGACATATGAGATGTTCTAAGAGCTGAAATTGGGATCTCAGGCTCGTGCCCCTGTTGTGAGATATGAGATCTCCAACAAGATTTTTTGTCTACAAGGTGAAGGAGAATAGCTCAATCGTTGAGCATGTGCTCAGATTGTCTAGGTGCTACAATCGCTTGAATCGAGTGGGAGTTGATCTTCCAAATAAGATAGTGATTGATGTAGTTCTCCAAGTCACTGTCAATAAGATACTAGAACTTGGTGATGAACTATAAAACGCCAGGGATAGAAATCATCATCCCTGAGCTGTTCGTGATGTTTGACACCGCGAAGGTAGAAATCAAGAAGGAGCGTCAAGTGTTGATGGTTAGTAAAACCACTAGTTTCGAGAAGGGCAGGAGCAAGGAGGGAAACTTCATGGATAGTAAGTCAGTTGCTGCTCTAGTGAAGCAACCCAAAGTTGAACTCAAACCCGAGACTAAGTGCTTCGATTATGAGGAGAGCGGTCGTTGAAGCGGAACAACCCTAGATACTTGGTAGATAAGAAGGCTGGCAACGTCAACAAAAGTATATTTGATATACATATTATTGATGTGTACCTTGCTAGTACTCCTAGTAGCACCTCGGTATTGGATACCGGTTCAGTTGCTAAATGTTAGTAACTCGAAATAAAAGCTACGGAATAAACGGAGAACTAGCTAAGGGTGAGGTGACGACGTGTGTTGGAAATGTTTCCAAGGTTGATGTGATCAATATCGTACGCTCTCTCTACCTTCGGGATTAGTGACAAACCTAAATAAATGTTATTTGGTGTTTATTGCAACATGGTTATTCATTTAAGTTAGAGAATAATGGTTATTCTATTTACATGAATGATACCTTCAATGGTCATGCACCCAGTGAGAATGGTTTGTTGAATCTTGATCGTAGTAATACACATGTTCATAACATTGATGCCAAAAGATACAAAGTTAATAATGATAGTACCACATACTGTGGCACTGCCGCTAAACGTCATATTGGTATAAAATGCATGAAGAAACTCTATGCTGATGGATCTTTGGACTCACTCGATTTCGAATCGGTTGAGACATGCAAACCATACCTCTTGGTCAAGATGACTAAGGACCCCATTTTCTGGTTTGATGGAGTGGGAAAGTGATTTATTGGAAATGATACATGTTGATGTATGCAATCCAATGAGTCTTATAGCGTGTGGTGGATATCGTTATTTTCTTACCTTCACTGATGATTTTAGTAGATATAGTGTATATTTACTTGATGAAACACAAGTCTGAATCGTTTGAAAGGTTCAAGCAAATTTAGAGTGAAGTTTAAGATCATCGTGACAAGAAGATAAAAATGTCTGTGATATGATCGTGGAGGTGAATATCTGAGTTACGAGTTTGGCATACAACTTAAGATAATGTGAAATTTGTTTCACAACTAACGCCACCTGGAACACCATAGTGTGATGGTGTGTCCGAACGTCATAGTCGTGTTCTATTGGATATGGTGCGTGCTATGATGTCTCTTATCGTTTTGCTACTATAATTTTGGGGTTATGCATTAGAGACAACTGCATTCACTTTAAATAGGGCACCATCTAAATCCGTTGAGATGACACCGTGTGAATTAGTGTTTGATAGAAACCCAAGCTATCATTTCTTAATGTTTGGGGCTGCGACACTTGTGTGGAAAAATGTTTTCACCAAATGAGCTAAAGTCTGTTGGAATTATGTTAGCAGTTAATGCACTTTCAATTATGAAATCTGGCACATGGATGTCAAAACATCGTTTCCTTAACGGTTTACTTGAGGAAAGGTTGTATGTGATACAACCAAAATGTTTTGTCAGTCCTAAGGATGCTAAAAGGTGTACAAGCTTCAGTGATCCTTCTATGGACTGAAGCAAGCATCTCGGAGTTGGAATATACGCTTTGATGAGGTGATCAAAGTTTTGAAGTTTATACAAAGTTTACGAGAAACTTGTATTTAAAATAAAGTGAGTGGGAGCACTATAGAGTTTCTGGTAAGCATATGTGGTTGACATATTGTTGATCGGAAATGATGTAGAATTTCTGCATAGCATAAACGGTTGTTTGAAAAGAGTTTTTTCAAAGGAAGACCTGGATTAAGCTACCTAATTGTTGAGCATCAAGATGTATAGAGATAGATCAAGATGCTTGATGAGACTTTCAAGGAGTACATACCTTGACAAGATTTTGAAAGAATTCAAAATGGATCAGTCAGAGAAAAAGTTCTCGCCTGATTTGTAAGGTGTGAAGTTGAGTGAGACACAAAGCTCGACAACGGCAGAAGAAAGAGAAAGGATGAACGTCGTCCCCCATGCCTTAGCCATAGGCTCTATATTATGCCATGTTGTGTACCGCACCTGTGTGTGCCTTGCCATGAGTCTGTCAAGGGGTACAAGAGTGGTCCAGGAATGGATCACTGGACAGCGGTCAAAATTATCCTTAGTAACCAGAGGACTAAGGAAATGTTTCTCGATTTTGGAGGTGATAAAGGGTTCGTCGTAAAGAGTTACGTCGATGCAAGCTTTAACACTAATCCGGATGACTCTTAGTAGCAATCCGGATAGGTATAGTGGAGCAGCCATTTGGAATAGTACCAAGTGGAGTGTGGTAGCAGTGTTTACGGGTTGACATAGAGATTTGCAAAGTACACACGGATCTGAATGTTGCGGGCCCGTTACTATAAGACCTCTCTCACATGCAAAGCATGATCGAGCCCCAGAACTCATTGGGTGTTAGATTCATAACAATGTGAATCACATGGTGATGTGAACTAGATTATTAAGTCTAGTACAAGTGGGAGACTGTTGGAAATATGCCCTAGAGGCAATAATAAATTAGTTATTATCATATTTCCTTGTTCATGATAATCGTTTATTATCCATGTTATAATTGTATTGATCGAAGACTTAGATGCATGTGTGGATACATAGACAAAACCATGTCCCTAGTATGCCTCTAATAGACTAGCTCGTTGATCAAAGATGGTTAAGCTTTCCTAGCCATGGATATGAGATGTCATTTGATAATGGGATCTCATCATTAGGAGAATGGTGTGATGGACAAGACCCAAACTACAAATGTAGCATATGATCGTGTCAGTTTAATGCTACTGTTTTCTGCATGTCAAGTATCTGTTCCTATGACCATGAGATCATGCAACTCACTGACACCGAAGGAGTGCCTTGTGTGTATATCAAACATCGCAACGTAACTGGGTGACTATAAAGGTACTCTACAGGTATCTCCGAGGGTGTCTATTGGGTTGGCATGGATCAAAACTGGGATTTGTTACTTCGTGTGACGGAGAGGTATCTCAGGGCCCACTCGGTAATACAACATCACAACAAGCCTTGCAAGCAATGTGACTAAGTGTTAGTCACGGGATCTTGTATTATGGAACGAGTAAAGAGACTTGCCGGTAACGAGGTTGAACTAGGTATGGAGATACCGACGATCGAATCTCGGGCAAGTAATATACCGAAGAACAAAGGGAACATCATACGGGATTAACTGAATCCTTGACATAGAGGTTCGACTGATAAAGATATTCATAGAATATGTAGGAACCAATATGGGCATCCAGGTACCGCTATTGGTTATTGACCGTAGAGGTGTCTCGGTCATGTCTACATAGTTCTTGAACCCGCAGGGTCTGCACACTTATGGTTCGGTGACGTTTCGATAGTATAGAATTATGTATGGTGGTGAACGAATGTTGTTCGGAGTCCCGAATGAGATCCTGGACATCACGTGGAGCTCCAGAATGGTCCGGAGGTAAAGATTGATATATAGGAAGTCCTATTTTGGTCGCCAGAAAAGTTTCGGGCTCATCGGTAGTGTACCGGGAGACCATCGGGAGGGGTATTTCGACCCACAAGGCTACATGGGTTGTGGGAGAGTGAATACCAGCCCTTAGTGGGCTGCTGGAAGCCCACACAAGGCACATGCGGCTGGGAAGAAAAGTCCAAAGAGAAAAAGGTGGAAAAAGGCAAAAAGGCAAAAATAAGGAGGAGTCCTAGTCCTACTAGGATTGGAGGAGGAATCCTCCTATCCTCCTTGGTTTGGCCAAAGCCTCCTAGGGCTGGCCTTTTTCCAAGCATCCACCTCTCTTCCTCTTATATATACTAGAGGTTTTAGGGTTTTGCACTAGTTTTTTCAGCCACGTGCTACCCGTTCCTCTAGTGCATAGTTTCTTCTCTAGATCGGTTTTCTGCAGTGCTTGGCGAAGCCCTGTCGGAATTGCTTCACCACCATCGCCGCATCGCCGTCACGATGCCGGAAAACTCGTCTACCTCTCCGCTCCCTCTTGCTGGATCAAGAAGGCGGAGATCGTCATCGTGCTGTACGTGTGCTGAACGCGGAGGTGCCATCCGTTCAGCGCTAGATCAGAAGGACCGTGATCAAGATCGCGAGACGGATCATGATGAGATCGCGGGACGGATCGTGATGAGTTCGCAGGACGGATCATGATTGGATCGCGGGACGGATCGTGATGAGATCGCGGGAGGCTTGGTGAGTTGGATCGCGAAGACGTTCGACTACACCAACCACGTTTCTTAACGCTTCCCGCTTAGCGATCTACAAGGGTATGTAGATTCACTCTCCCTCCCGTAGATGCTCATCACCATGGATAGGTCTTGCGTGAACGTAGGAATTTTTTTTCCCATGCGACGTTCCCTAACAGACTCCCGCAAACCTTCCCCGTATTTATCTCCGGTTTGTGGGGGAAATGACGTCCGGACCAGCCCGCGGACCGATATAACCCCGTGTTGGATGGCTCCTGCAGTCGGACGTACGCGGGTGGTTTACGGGTCCGCCTTGAAGATGCCCTTACTAGATGCATCATGATATTAGTTTTCATAGCATATAGCTTTAGTATTATAACTGTTTTGATATAAACTTGACCAGACTTTGCATCGCTTGACTTTGACCAAATTTTAGATATGGACTAAAAAGAAACGAATGGAGTATGATGATGGAGGACTTCTTTATTTGTTTTGCTTTTGTACTACTAATAATTGAGTAGTGCATCTCAAAAATAAAAAATTGAGTAATGAGAATTTTCTACGTCCAAGAATACATACTGGAGAAATAAACAAAAGTAAATGTACCTAAAAGAGAAATACATTGATACATTCGTTCATCCGACAAGTATATTCAGAAGGAGGGAGTACTTGCTACTCAATTTGTTTATGCGTTACTCAATTGGTGTAATTAATTACTCCCTCATTTTCTACTATCCTGTTTTTGTTGGGGAACGTCGCATGGGAAACAAAAAATTTCCTACACACACGCAAACCTATCCATGGTGATGAGCATCTACGAGAGGGAGAGTAGATCTACGTATCCTTGTAGATCGCTAAGCGGGAAGCGTTAAGAAACGCGGTCGGTGTAGTCGAACTTCTTCGCGATCCAAATCGCCGAGCGTCCCGCGATCCAATCACGAACCGTCCCGCGAACACATCATGATCCGTCCCGCGAACTCATCACGATCCGTCTCACGATATGTCCCGCGAACTCATCACGATCCATTCCGTGATCACATCACGAACCGTCTCGCGATCTCGATCACGGTCCTTCCGATCTAGCGCCGAACGGACGACACCTCCGCGTTCAGCACACGTGCAGCTTGATGACGATCTCCACCGTCTCGATCCAACGAGAGGAGGTGGAGAGGAGAGAGAGTTCACCGGCAGCATGACGGTGCTCCGGTGATGGTGGTGGAGCAATTCCGGCAGGGCTTCGCCTAAGCGCTGCAGAAAACCGATCTAGAGGAGAAACTATGCGCTGGTGTAACGGGTAGCACGTGGCCGGAAATTCTGTCCAAAAACCACCCAATCCACTAGTATATATAGGAGGAGAGGAGAGGAGAGGCAGCCAAGGCCTTTGGGTCGGCCGAAATAGGAGGTGGGAAGCAATCCTACTTCACCTCCAATCCTAGTTGGAGTAGGATTGCCTCCTATTGGCTGATTTTCCACTTTTTGCTTTAGGACTTTCTCTCCTGCGCCATGGGCCTTTGTGGCTGTTTTCCCAGCCCACTAAGGGCTGGTTATTATTCTCCCACAGCCCATGGACCTCTTGGGGTTGAAATACCCCTCCCAAAGGCCTCCCGGTACACTACCGGCACTCCCGGTACACTACCGGCACTCCCGGTACACTACCGATGAGCCCGAAACTTTTCCGGAAACCAAACTGGGACTTCTATAGACGACGCTAGAGGGGGTGGCGCACCGAGCGCTGCATGAAGGACATAAGCCTTCTGTGCAGCAATGAGGACAATCCTCAGATCACGGACCTAGTCCGCAATATTGCTACCAACATCTTTCAACTCTATTTCTCTAGGAACATATAAAAATTTAAGGGAGCTACAGCGCGAGCTAGTAATCTACAACATAATTTGCAAAGACACTATTGACGATGTTCATGATAATGAGTTCAATTAATCATATTACTTAAGAACTCCCACTCAAATTGACATCCCTCGGGTCATTCGAGTGATACATGATCCAAATTCACCAACTCAAGTCCGATCATCACGTGAGTTAAGGTGGCTTCAATGGTGAACATCATTATGTTGATCATATCCACTATATGACTCATGCTCGACCTTTCGGTCTCTTGTGTTCCGAGGCCATGTCTGTACATGCTAGGCTCGTCAAGTTTAAACCAAGTGTTCTGCGCGTGCAAATCTGGCTTGCACCCGTTGTATGTGAACGTAGAGTCTATCACACCCGATCATCACGTGGTGTCTCAACACGACGAACTTTCGCAACGGTGCACACTCGGGGAGAACACAGTTCATCTTGAAATTCAAGTGAGGGATCACCTTATAATGCTACCGCCGTACTAAGCAAAACAAGGTGCATAAAAGGATTAACATCTCATGCAATTCATAAGTGACATGATATGGCCATGAACTTGTGTTTAAGATCTCCATCTTCGAAACACCGGCATGATCTCCATCGTCACCGGCACAACACCATGATCTCCATCATCTTGATCTCCATCAATGTGTAGCCATTGGGGTTGTGGCGCCAGCCCTGCTTCTACTTCTATTGCTACCTCTTAGCGATAAAGTAAAGCATTACATAACGCTTAATGATTGACACGCAGGTCATACAATAATTAAAGACAACCCTATGGCTCCTGCCGGTTGCCGTACTCAACGACATGCAAGTCGTGAAATTCTATACATCACATGATCATCTCATACATCACATATATCTCATCATGTAATTGGCCATATCACATCACAACATACCCTGCAAAAACAAGTTAGACGTCCAATAATTGTTGTTGCATGTTTTACGTGGCTGCTACGGGTATCTAGCAAGAACGATTCTCACCTACGCATAAACCAAAACGGTGATACATAGATTGCTTTTCAACCTTCTCAAGGACCGCCTTTGTCGGATCCGATCCAACTAAAGTGAGAGAAACCGTCACCCGCAAGCCATCTAAGCAACAAGTTGCGTCGAGGGTACCGGTCTCTCATAAGCGTACGAGTAATGTTGGTCCGGGCCGCTTCATCTCACAATCCCGCTGAACCAAAATCCGACCAAGGAAGGAAGCAATCTAAGCATCAACGCCCACAAACCTTTTGTGTTCTACTCGAGATCTCATCGAACCATCAACCTAGCTCATGATGCCACTGTTGGGGAACGTCGCATGGGAAACAAAAATTTTCCTACGCACATGCAAACCTATCCATGGTGATGAGCATCTACGAGAGGGAGAGTAGATCTACGTACCCTTGTAGATCGCTAAGCAGGAAGCGTTAAGAAACGCGGTTGGTGTAGTCGAACTTCTTCGCGATCCAAATCGCCGAGCGTCCCGCGATCCAATCACGAACCGTCCCGCGAACACATCATGATCCGTCCGCGAACTCATCATGATCCGTCTCACGATCTTGATCACGATCTGTCCTGCGAACTCATCACGATCCGTTCCGTGATCACATCACGAACCGTCTCGCGATCTCGATCACGGTCCTTCCGTTCTAGCGCCGAACGGACGGCACCTCCGCGTTCAGCACACGTGGAGCTTGATGACGATCTTCACCGTCTCGATCCAGCGAGAGGAGGTGGATAGGAGAGAGAGTTCACCGGCAGCGTGACGGCGCTCCGGTGATGGTGGTGGAGCAATTCCGGCAGGGCTTCGCCTAAGCGCTGCAGAAAACCGATCTAGAGGAGAAACTATGCACCGGTGTAACGGGTAGCACGTGGCCGGAAATTCTGTCCAAAAACCACCCAATCCACTAGTATATATAGGAGGAGAGGAGAGGAGAGGCAGCCAAGGCCTTTGGGTCGGCCGAAATAGGAGGAGGGAAGCAATCCTACTTCACCTCCAATCCTAGTTGGAGTAGGATTGCCTCCTATTGGCTGATTTTCCACGTTTTGCTTTAGGACTTTCTCTCCTGCGCCATGGGCCTTTGTGGCTGTTTTTCCAGCCCGCTAAGGGCTGGTTATTATTCTCCCACAGCCCATGGACCTCTTGGGGTCGAAATACCCCTCCCGGAGGCCTCCCAGTACACTACCGGCACTCCTGGTACACTACCGGCACTCCCGGTACACTACCGATGAGCCCGAAACTTTTCTGGAAACCAAACTAGGACTTCCTATATATGAATCTTTACCTCCGGACAATTCCGGAGCTCCTCGTGACGCCCGGGATCTCATCCGGGACTCAGAACAAACTTCGCTCACCACCATACATAACTCTACACTACCGAAACGTCACCGAACCTTAAGTGTGCAGACCCTGCGGGTTCGAGAACTATGTAGACATGACCGAGACACCTCTACGGTCAATAACCAATGGCGGGACCTGGATGTCCACATTGGTTCCTACATATTCTACGAAGATCTTTATCGGTCGAACCTCTATGTCAAGTATTCAGTTAATCCCGTATAACGTTCCCTTTGTTCTTCGGTATGTTACTTGCCCGAGATTCGATCGTCGGTATCTCCATACCTAGTTCAACCTCGTTACCGGCAAGTCTCTTTACTCGTTCCGTAATACAAGATCCCGCAACTAACAATTAGTCACATTGCTTGCACACATGGTTTTGGCTATGTATCCACACATGCATTTAAGTCTATGTATCCACACATGCATTTAAGTTTCCGATCAATACAATTATAGCATGGATAATAAACGATTATCATGAACAAGGAAATATGATAATAACTAATTTATTATTGCCTCTAGGGCATATTTCCAACAGTTTTAACCGTTCGTTTTTTTTACTAGAACACCATGCACTTCCTTTACCAAGGACCAACTAAATCCGTGGTCAGAGCACAAGTTACAATATCAGGGAGGTTCGAAAGCCAAACAAATTGGTTCCCATAAACACCACTCCTGCCTAAAGCAGACAGCTCATGGGCTGGGACATTACAAACACGTGGACAGTAGGAGACATTCCATTTAATAAATCCAAACTGGAGCAGGTATTTGAGCTCGCGAAAGACAGCGCCCAGGGAGGATCGATCAAGAGTTTCAGAGTTGATGGCCTGCTGTAGAACCAAACAGTCAGTCTCAAAAACAACACATCCCATGCCATGGTCTTCAGCAAACCGGACCGCATGCAACACCGTCACAGAGAGTCAGGGGCTTGGATCAGACGCCACACCTGTCGGGCCAGCAATGCGATGTTAAACGAGTGGAGATCTCTATACCCCAATCCCCCTTGTTCCTTGGGAAGCTTCATCTTATCCCATCCTACCCAATGGTGTCTTGTATCATCATCCATTTCTGACCACCAAAAGCGACAAATCAACTGGCTAATGCTCTCACACAGAGACTTGGTAAGATCAAAACATGACATGGCATACGTGGGTATAGCCTGAGCCACTGTCTTTATCAAGATCTCTTTGCCCTTCTTTGATAGCAACTTTACTTTATATCCTTGTAGCAGCTCCCAAATTCAGGAATCACGGTATCCGTACACGAGCCATTTATCTTGAATCTGAACCTCACTGTGCGCATACACTTGCTGATCTCCTCTACAAAACCCTGAGAGAAGCCCAGTTGTATCATAACCTTGTCAAGAAATGCCCATTCCACACGGTCATACTCATGTCCCCGTTCGTTTTGTTTTTACCGCCGAGGCAACCGTTCGTTGTTACCGCTGAGGCAACCGTATCGACCAAACTATCCCGCAATTTGTTTTTATTTATCTGGTCTTCCCCCGAAATTTCCTCGTCTTCCTCCCGTGACCCCTTCCGCCCCCCCGCCCCGGCCGCTCGGAAACAGAGTCGCCATGGTTGGGCGCCTCGTCCAAATTCAGGCGAGCCGCCGGCCGTGAATCCCCCGAAATACCCCGTATCCACTGGTAAGGGGTAGCGTTACTCGTCTGGACTGGACCCCTCTCTCTCCTCCGCTTGCCTCCACACTGCTCTCCACCACTAGAGCAGCTGCGCCGGCGATTCCCCTTCCACCGCCGGGAGCAGCTCTCTTTCTCTTCATTCGCCATCTTCTTTCTTTCAAACAAGGAGGACAGGAAGGCAAGCACGGCGACGGTGCGCCACCTTCCCCTGTTCCCTTGGTCGTGTATCCTCAACACTTGCAATAAACTTAAGCTCCTTTCCTTGAGATCCTGTCAAATGGACCAGGACCCTGTTCTGAAGATAGATGCTCCATGCTCGGAGCTCATAGGACTTGAATTTATCTCGTTTGGTTGTACACAAGTTGAACTAATATCTGCCCCTAAACTCCTGGAATTGGTCTATGATAGCTGGTTCGGTGAAAACCCCCCAGTGTCTTTTGGATATGTTCCTCAGCTTGTTAAAGTATGCTTCGCTTCTCCTGCCCTATCTTGGCAGACGCCATTCACATTGAGTGAGTGCTTACCTGATAACAAAAACCTGTCAATTCTGCATCTAAATTTTCGCACTCAAATCATGCCGTTTTCCTTGTATTTCTATACTTTGTTCTGCTGCAGATTTGGATTGAACCTGAAGATCCTCGACAGCTCACTCCTATATTCAGCAAACTGAGAGATGTGCATCTTTACAATATCTTTGCAGAGTGCGATCTGAATTGGACCATGTTTATCCTCGATTCCTTGGAGAACTTTTATGTAAGTCCGTTACTTCTGTTCTTCCAGTTAACCCACATCTTGGCCTGGATATAATTTGTTTTTATGATATGTTTCCATCAGCAATAAAATTTTTGACATGTCTGTTTAAGTGTGTAAAATCAAAATTTAAAATACCCAATAACTCTATCCTGTCACATGCTGACCATTTTGAGATGCACGAATAAGGAGACCTCATGAATTGTACAGTAATGATGTACAATCTTGCTTGGATGCTGCATAGCTTTTTTTCACAGATAATATCCATGCATGGCGCATAATTTTTCCAAGGAAGGTGCAGTTGGTGTTAGCTTTATAGCAATCATTCGTTACTTGGATGTATTGGCCCTTCTTGTTGCTGTTGTTCTTTATCTTATCTTATAGATATTAATATCGAAATCAATGCCAACATCTAATGTAATGTGTTGTTTATTTGTGGTACCTGAAGCTATCTCCGCGTTCATGTGAACTCAGTAAGACCGAGGATAGTGCTGAGAAGACCAATGTGTCGTGGGAACCATCCGAGGATTCAAGGCACTTGAACTTGAAGTTGCTCGTGATGAGAGGTTTTAAGGAGGAAGACAAGGTGATGAATTATATAAGACTTGTCATGGTACGAGCTGTCGTCTTGAAGAGAATCGAGTTGTGTGATGAAGACCCGTGCAGTGGGTGCAGTGCCATCAATCATGAGCCTGCAAGTTTTCTGGTAGATGAAGCTAGCAAGCAACGGATTAGGGAGCAACTCACCCGTGGATCCTCCTCAACCGCGGAGATAATAATTGGATGATGGACAATTTGATTTGAATGCATACACGGTTCACTAGAAAAAGCGAGTCTTTTCCCTAAAAAAAAAGAAAAAGAAAAGAAAAAGCGAGTCTCTCCCTCAAAAAAAAAAAGAAAAAAAAAGAAGAAAAAGCGAGTCTCCACACTCGATCTATCTGGGTTGTGTCAAGCAGGGCATGAACCAAAGGGATCTTGCCCAGTCCACGTCCAACTCCGATCCCAACTGTTTATCATCCAACATCTCGCGCGGCCAGGCCATCCATTCTGATTCCAACGGTCCGTCGACGTTGCCGCTCGGTGCGCGCGGCCAAGTGATCCGGCCGGTGACCACGTCGAAGGCCCACAAGCCTCGACGGCCAAGGCGTCCAATGGCTAAACGGTCACAGAGCGGGATGTTGGTGAAGTAGATGGAGTTGGGCCTGAGCCAGGAATTCTTGTCCACGGGGACCGACATGGACTGGTTGCGGTCTCCGATGAGGAACGCGCGGCGGCCGACGATGCTGCTCGCAGACCTAAACCGCTCCTCGCCAGACGATGCGTCGGGGCCGTAGCGCGTCACGGCCATGTCCTGGATGTCGCAGATCCGCGGGTATCCGTCGCCCTCGCTGCGGCTCCACACGACGTGCAGCGCGCCGTCGCCATCGAAAGCCAGGTGGTATCCGCGGCACGTGAGCATACCGTACAAGGGGGGCGACAACACGTGGAGCGGCACCGGAGAGGGCCGGGACGGCGCGGCGGCCATGTCAACCACCCACACCTGCCCGCTCGTGGCGATGTAGTACAACTTGCCGTCTCGATACGCCACGTCCAGCTCCCGCCTGACGCCCTTGTGGTCACCGCCGACAGGCCTGGGGATCCGACGCCAGCGGTGGGCGCCGGCCCTGGTGCAAAACACGGCTTCGCTGCAGGGAGACACGTAGGCCGCGGCGTAGTCGTGTGCGCTCGGGCTCGGGGAGAAGGCCACCTTGCGGACAAGGAGGTCGAGATCGTGCTCGGTGTCCAACGCCCGTCGACAGCCGGTGACGAGCGGAAGCTCGACGCGCGCGTCGGTGAGCGGGTTGACGAGCGAGATGGCGAGGCTCCGGACGTCCAGGACGGTGACGATGGCGAGCCAGGCGCCGTTGGAGCCGACGCAGCGGGCGCGCACACCGCCCGGGGGCGTCCAGCGAAAGGAATTCATGGTGGGCGCGGAGAGGACGAGGAAGGAGTCGGTGCAGCCGTCGACGCGGGGTATGATGACCCACGGCGCCGGCATCGCGCGGGCTTGCTCTTCCGGGATGGCTTCCCTCCACGTGCGGCACACGGCGCGAAAGCATATGCGGGCAGGCACGGCGAGGAGCGCGCCCACGCAGCTCAGGAGATCGGTGGGCAGGGCAGCCCAGTTCACGTGCGCGTGCGCGGCCTCCATCCTATTCCTGTTCCTGCCGCCGAATCCAGAGGAGATCGCTCCTGGTTATCATCTTATCTTATAACTCATGGCCATGGGTGTACGAATCCATCTCTGATTCCTATATGGGCGCGTCACGGCCGCTAACCGACTCAATCTCTACTTACAACTTGTACAAAATCCCTATAACTAGTTTGTTTTGGATTGCAACTCTCGAAACAGGGGAAAATCCGATTTATTAACTAACAGATCCCGATTCTTCTTAAAAAAAAACCAAATGCTGGGCGACGCACGCGCGCGATGCAGCGACCGCGAGCGGCCGCACGCCAGCCGTCCATCACGCCCGGGGTGGATAGTTCCGACGGGAAAAAATAGCGGTGGGTTTCTGTCGCTTCCGTTTCCAACTGTTCGGAAAATGTGCCCACCCGGCTCGTCCTCTGCCCTCTCCATTTCCCTCTTTCCCCCAACTTCCAACCAGAACAGAGGGAGAGACCGCCAGCCACCATGGTCGGCAAGAGACCGGCGACGGGGACGAAACAAGGCAGGGGAGCGCGTACAGGTGATGAGCTCGACGACACCGAACACCACGCGGAGGCGAAGCACCACCAGTTCATTCGAGAGGCGCTCCTGCGGCGAGAGAAGAGGAGGGAGAAGGGGAAGGCGGACCGCCGGTGACGCGAAGGACGGCGGGATGCTACGTCTCTTTGGGGAGAGAAGGTAAGTCACGCGCCCTATCCTCTCTAATTCCGGCTCGTGAATGGTGCAGGGGATTTTCGCCGACGCGGCGGCGTCATCTATGTCGACGAACAGGCGAGGGGAAGGACAAGATAGCGAGGAAGCTGGGAGAGGAAAATCCTCAGTGAGGGGTTCGCCGGGGGAAATCCGTGTGCGCGAAGTCCCGCGTGCAAAATCCCCACACGATTTTGATAGCGCACAACAGCAAGCAGAGAAATCCCGGCTGAGTGTGTGTAGCGCATCAGCAAGCAATCCATTAACCCATCGATCAAGGACCGATTTAACGATTTTCACAGCTTGCTTTAGCATCCACAACAGGGTTTTCTGCGTTTTTAGATGTAGATTTTTTTTATTCAGGGAGATAGGCCATTTTTCAACCTACAGATTGGCACTCATGCATCATTTTTTCTCCAGTAGTAGGCAAGTTTTACAACACTTGTTCCTCAGGAGTAGGCAAGTTTTACCGCACTGGAGTAGGCAAGTTTTTTCTGAACTACATACGGTGATTATATGCTACTTTTTGGCAGATAGTTTCTGGTGTTCAGGCAAATACTGGCAACAGAAGATGATTTCCCCCAGGCAATAGAGCAGTGCGTCAGCAAGCAATCTCTATGCATGGAAAATTAGTTGGATAGTAGACAAAACACTGCAAACTGAATGATACAGATAGGCAAACATTTTTCTCTATCCGAGAGAGGCTTGGTGTTGCTGCTACTTTGAAGAGTCTAGCATGTATGTGATCATAGTAGTCATGAAAATGGTAGTTTGTACTTTTTTTCAGGGTTCAAACTTGTTTTCCTGAATTTAGTTGATGCTCTGGTTTCCTTTTTAGCAGTGACAGTCACATGGGGCAAGCAAATGGCTTTATTTTTGGTGCTTGACCTTGAGCCATTCTTTTAAGAATCTGCGGTGGTCGCCATACACAGAGAGGCAAAGGAGCTACATGATCGAGAACGAGTGCGTTCCAAGGTGAGTTTCCTCCATCCTTTCAAGCAACAGATGTGGATTTCCCCCCAATATATTCAGCACGATTCTTCTCGGGGGGAGTTCATCAGCATGGGGGGCATGGTAGAGAGGGAGTAGGAGGGCCATTTTTTCATGTATTAGCAGATGCAATTAGCAGGATTAGCAGGTGTCTGTTTCCGTGCATTGCTTGGCGGGCACATGTGGACCTGCCACTAGCTTATGTAAACAGGCAGGCACTTGCACTGAACTCAGACATTCAGATTATGTAAACCTGCATAGCTTCTACAGATTAACAGCCAAATTCCAAAGGGCAATGCCATCTTCATATACTGAATCCTTAGTAACAATAGCTTATACCGATTCTAATTCAATATAATAGTAGTAATCATTATAAGCGGCCTATATAGAGAATTGCTTCGGGTGTCGTTCACTTAGTTGCCGCCAAGGGCAGCAGATAGCATCCTTTCCATTCCGGCCATTTACACGGGCTTGTCGTGTCCGTGTCCGCCTGAACCTAAATTATTTACGTAGGGGGGTGGAGGAGGCGCATGGTGAATCATTAGCATTTTCAGGAGTAGGCAACAACACCGAATTAGTAGACATTTTTTCCATGAAACTAGTAGGCAACAATACTGAGCATGCAGGACAATATCATTGGGTAACTGGGTATACAACTAGGTAAAATCTTTGAACAAGCAGGCACCATCCTTCATAGATTATGATGGTTTCCGAACGTAGCGACTTGATCAGTAGTCGATTTTTTTATGTTGATCATGTTTGTGTTGAATCAACCAAAAAAAACTGCAAACTAGACCAGTACCAAATTTATTCAGAACTTGTCCTATTTGAGAATCTGCCGGTCTAGTCGCCCGCACACACCTCACGCCCCTCGGAAGTTGCATAAGCCTGTGAAAAAGCAAAGCTCGCCAAAATGCGATGAAGTCGCCTGTGGGACGGAAACACCACGCGAGCCCCCGGAATCGGTCCTAAGCCAAAACCAAACTCGGCCACCCATGGTGTGCTAGGTCGCCTCAACCAAGAGGTCAAGTCCCCTATGGGGCGAAACACCACGCGACCCCCCAGAATCCCCGATCCTAAGCCAAAACCAAACTCGGCCACCCATGGTGTGCTAGGTCGCCTCAACCAAGAGGTCAAGTCCCCTATGGGGCGAAACACCATGCGACCCCCCAGAATCCCCGATCCTAAGCCAAAACCAAACTCGCCCACCCGTGGCTTGCTAGGTCGCCTCAACCAGGCGATCAAGTCACCTAGAAAGACGACAACACCACACGAGCCCCCAGAATCGCTGGTGCTAAGCCAAAACTAAACTCCCACCAGTGGTGTGCTATGTCGCCTCAACCAGGTGATCAAGTCGCCTATGGGGCGGAAACACCGTGCGACCCCCCGGAATCCCCAGTCCTAAGCCAAAACCAAACTCGCCCACCCGTGGCGTGCTAGGTCGCATCAACCAGGCGATCAAGTCGCCTATGAGCCGGAAACACCATGCGACACCCCGGAATCCCCGATCCTAAGCCAAAACCAAAATCGCCCACCCGTGGCGTGCTAGGTCGCCTCAACCAGGCGATCAAGTCGCCTAACGGGACGGGAACACCATGCGACCCCCGGAATCACGGGTCCTAAGCCAAACCCAAACTCGCTCACCCCTGGCATGCTAGGTCGCCTCACCCAGGCGATCAAGTCGCCTAACGGGACGGGAACACCATGCGACCCCTGGAATCACGGGTCCTAAGCCAAACCCAAACTCGTCCACCCGTGACATGCTAGGTCGCCTCAACCAGACGATTAAGTCGCCTAGCGGGACGGGAACACCATGCGACCTCCGGAATCGCCGGTCGTAAGCCAAACCCAAACTCGCCCACTCGTGGCGCGCTAGGTCGCCTCAACCTCACGATCAACTCGCCTAGCGGGCGGGAACACCATGCGACCCCCGGAATTGCCGATCCTAAGACGAACCAAAACTCGCCCACCCGTGGCATGCTAGGTTGCCTTAACCAGGCGATCAAGTCGCCTAGCGGGGCGGGAACACCATGCGACCCCCGGAATAGCCGGTCCTAAGCCAAACCCAAACTCGCCCACCCGTGGCGTGCTAGGTCGCCTCAACCAGGCGATCAAGTCACCTAGCGGGACGGGAACACCATGCGACCCCCGGAATCACCGGTCCTAAGCCAAACCAAAACTCGCCCAGTCGTAGCGTGCTAGGTCACCTCAACTAGGTGATCAAGTCGCCTAGCGGGACGGGAACACCATGCGACCGCCGGAATCGCAAAACTCGCCCACCCGTGGCATGCTAGGTTGCCTCAACCAGGCGATCAAGTCGCCTAACGGGGCGGGAATACCGTGCGACCCCCGGAATCACCGGTCCTAAGACAAACCAAAACTCGCCCACCCATGGCATGCTAGGTTGCCTCAACCATGCGATCAAGCCGCCTAGCGGGGCAGGAACACCATGCGACCCTCGGAAATGTCGGTCCTAAGACAAACTGAAATTCGCCCACCAGTGGCGTGCTAGGTTGCCTCAACCAGGCGATCAAGTCGCCTAGCGGGGCGGGAACACCATGCGACCCCCGGAATAGCCTGTCCTAAGCCAAACCCAAACTCGCCCACCCGTGGCGTGCTAGGTCGCCTCAACCAGGCGATCAAGTCGCTCAACGAGACGGGAACACCATGTGAACCCTGAAATCACCGATCCTATAAGCCAAACCAAAACTCGACCACCCGTGGTGTGCATGGTCGCCTCAACCAGGCGATCAAGTCGCCTAGCGAGGCGGGAACACCATGCGACCCTCGGAATCGCCGGTCCTAAGCCAAAACAAAAATCGCCCACCCGTGGCATGCTAGGTAGCCTCAACTAGGCGATCAAGTTGCCTAGCGGGACGGGAACACCATGCGACTCCCGAAATCGCCGATCCTAAGCCAAACCAAAACTCACCCACCCGTGGCGTGCTAGGTTGCCTCAACTAGATCCTTCCAGCGTATCAAACTCCATGCCGACATAAGGTTCCTGTGGGCTGGATCGCACCTCATTCTCATCAAAAGCAAATATGCCAGGGCCACCTGTAAGACCTTGACCACCATCGCTAGGTAGAGTTGCGGACGGGCTAAACATGGCAGGGGCGGGCGCGATAGTGTCAGTAGTTGCCGTCACATCGGACACACCGGTAACAGTAGCCTCCGCAACATGAAACTCCACACCGACGACATCTTGGACAGGAGGAGAACACAAATCCAGCGACGCACCCACCCCTTCGATAGAAGTAGGGACTTTTTTACGTTGGGCTTGTGTGTAGTACAGGGGGCCACCATCACAATCAACAAAGTCATCGGGGAGCTCGTTGAGGTCAAGGCCGGCCATTTGCACATTTTAGAAGACAAGTATAGGGAACGAATTAGTATGGAAAGCGACAAAATGTTAAACGAAAACAATTTTTTAGAAAAAAACTCAATGAACAAGGGAATTTTATTTCAGAGATCACCAGAAACACAACCAAAACTCAACGAGCAGCTTTCATCAATCCTCCTTCATGAATATGCATGAAATTTTTCTACTGCTAGTTGCAGGCTTTCCCCTTGCTATTTTTGTGTTTTTGTACCCAACTAGTCTTCACTAACTAGCTTTTTATGTACCTTTTTTGTAAGCAACTACAACAGCTTTTATGACCTGTTCTTACTTATGCACAGATTACTAACACAAAAAAACTATGATTCTTTTTCCTATTGTTTTTGCAGAAGAAAGGTGCAAGGCAATAGATAAGATACATTTCAACAGGCAGCAGTTTCTTTATACAGCAATTCAGTTATGCAGGTGTAAAGGGGAGGCAATAACAGGGGACAAGATTCAAGTCAGGTGTTGCAACAATTCGGTACATGAGGGCAAGTTTTGCAAGCAGTAGATCAAGGGGTAGGTTCAGAGAGGGAATCCCATTAGTTCTAGAATTAAAAGGAGTTGCAGACACAAATTATCTTCATATTCGGTGATGTTTCCCCTTAGTTACCTTTTGTTGTTTTGCCTGGGACAAATCTGCCCACAATTTCTTCAAATTATTGCCTGATCAGCAGGAAGAGTTGCAGAGACAATTGCTGTTTTCCCCAGTTTTTTGGCTTCTCCTTGTGGAAAGGGAGCTCTCCCACCACTAGGCCGTGGCGTGCGGCGGCGGCTGGGTGGGGTGAGGGGAAGCGATATCTATGTTGGTGTGATCGGTTTTTTTGGTCGGAGGCTGCAACGTGAGGGGAGGTGGACTTGCCCTTTTTAGTACATGGGTGGAGATAGACAACGTCAGGGCAAACCATAAAAGGCCACCGCTGGATCCGTCCGCACAGCGCGCAGGCGTTTTGTAGCAGCGTCCTAAAAAAAACAGATTTCATTCTCCATTTTTTTTACGATTTTACTAAAATACATCTAGAAGTGAGATAAATATTATAAATTTAAATTCTAGGACTGTGCTAAAATCCGAACGTTCGGACCATAGCAACAAATCTGAATGAATTTACTGGAGCTGGTCGAAGGAATGAGCAAGAGGGTTGCGGGTGCAGCGTTGCATGCCTACCTCCAAACTTGCATGCATGCATGTAAGACAGAATAGCTGACATCAGTAATGATTCCATTGAGATTTAAATTTCAAAATGTTTTGTAGCTCAAACCGTCGCTCCGACTGAAAAACCGTTTTCACATAAAAGATTCGTCGTGACGACACCTTCGAAACTAGATCCCATGTTGGTATGTTTCGACGACTTTTTTTTCAGGTCAGAAGTTACCATGCCCGTAGTATTAACTTATCATGGTGTTTACCATGATGTTTCAACTACTCTTTTTTTTGCCAGGCCAAAAAATTACCATGATGTTTGTAAGTAAATTATCATGTCTGCCATACCGCCTACCATCGGTGACGTGCCTCGGCCGTAGAGTGAGGTCCACATGTCGACATGGCATGACTCGCTTTATAAACGGAACTTTGCGAGTCGTGCTAGTCCAATGCTGTTTAGGTGTGTGTCGGGTTGTGCCGTACCTGGGTCGGCCTGTTGGACACCTATAATCAGGTCTATGGCGCATAAAATATCATGCTATTTACGCAAAAATTATCAAGTGTATGTGAAGATATTTCATTAACCCCCCACCCCGTCACCAAAGTTACCAGGACCGGTGTACATAAGTTATTGGGTCTACGATGTGTGAGTGACCATGCTATTCACACAAAAGTTACCGATAGGATATTTCATCAACTCCCCCTGCCCCGTCACCAAAGTTACCACGACCGGGATACATAAGTTAGCATGCCTACGATGTGGGAGTTATCATCTATTCACATAAAAGTTACCAGGGGGATATTTCATCAACCCCTCCCCTCCATGCCAAAGTTATCAAGACCGAGGTGCATAAGTTATCAGGTCTGCAATGTGTCAGTTACCATATTGTTCACATAAAAGTTATCATGAGATACTCCATCAACCACCCCTGCCCCCTCTCCCTCGCCGCCAAAGTTATATAAATTATCAGATCTGCGATGTGTGAGTTACCATCTATTCACACAAAAGTTATCGTGGGATATTTCATCACCCCATGACCCGCTTGCGAAAATTGCATAGGGTGTACGATGTGCGAGTTACCATGCTATTAACATTAAGTTACCATAGGTATATTTCATCATCCCTCGCCCTGCGCGCAAAAATTATCCAGAGGTGTACATAAGTTATCATGTCTTGGGAACATAAAAAATCATGTTATTTACACAGAAGTTATCGTGGTGTGTTTCAACAACTCCCCCATCTCCACCCCATCGCCAAAGCTATCAGGACTAGGGTACATAGGTTATCTGGTTTGTAGTGTGTGAGTTACCATGCTATTCACGCAAAAGTTACCGGGTGGTATATTTCAGCCCCCTCCCTCGTCGCCAAAAGTTACCATGACCGGAGTACATCAGTTATCAGGCTACAAAATGTAAGTTACCGTATAGTAACATTAAAGTTACTGTGGGTATATTTCACCACCCCCTCATCAAAGTTATCAGGACCGAGGCACATAAGTTATCAGATCTACGATGTGTGATTTACCACCCCTACCCCTTCCCCCCTCCCACGTCAAAGATACCAGGACAGGGGTACATAAGTTTCATGGTGAGAAAAAATGCAGAGAAAAAAAGTACTATCATTGACACTCGATGAGTGAATCAAAAGACAACGTTGAACAAAAAAATCATGGCATTAAATGGGATGACTGCACGGAATATCAAATGGAAGAAGCGCTTCTCTTTTTGGACACATCAACGTTCAAGTTTAGTTTAGCCAATACGTAGGCATCACCAAAGCATCAAAGAAAATTAGCTGGGCTGGTTGAGATCCTTGTACATCATCCAATAGGTCACAGGCTCAAATCCCACGAGCTGCTTCTTTTTCTTTTCTTTTTCACTCGCATTTAGTATAGGTCAAATAGAACAATTTGTTGAAAAGTTACAACAATGAAGCATTAGCGGGCTGGTTATTGACCTTGTGGTCTTGCGAAACGCCCACGGTTCGAAACCTACCGGAAGCATTATTTTTGCGGGCGAGGAGAAGTTACCTGACGATAAAATCCACTAATTCACTTGGGCGTGCGATCGAAATCCAAGGACTCTGGTGTCATTCGGATCTATTGCATAGATCCGAACGTTTGGAAGTTACAAATTTCCATATCATCGATCTTATGTGAGATTCCTGTGAGTATTTTTTATGAAGCTATTTACCCAAAACCATCACACATGGGGCTAGGGTAACAGGTCAGTACCAGATTTAAGCCAGGTCACAAGAAACCACCAGTTACGAGCCTAGTGCGTAAGTGGAGCACGAATGGGCTGATTTGGCCATGAAAACAGCGAAACCGACAAATGGGTCCTACCTATCAGGTCGACGTGGTGCGGGCTGCCGGACGCCATTAGACGGCGACACACGGCCATTTCCTTGCCCGTCTATGAGTGGCCCATGGGGGTGGCTGGTCGGACCAGACCACATCAGACCGCCCGCTCTATCTCGACCTCGACGACCGTCGTCGCCACCGTTGCTCCGCCATGGTTTCTTGGAGCGAGGAGTCAACCTCTTCTTCAGACGGCAAGTCAGTGACTAGCCAGGTACATTCATTTGGGGATTCCATCATTTAGGGTTAGGGTTCTTCAGTTGGGGATTTCTTACCAGCTCGGCGATTGCTTAATTTCTTCGGTTTTTACCTTCCTATAGGACTATCCCATGCTACGAATGGAGTGGCATTTCTTATGAACTCTCCTCTCGTTGTTTGCATAGGGAGCCTTGCCTCAGGCTAGTTGCATTTGAATCTATGGACACTGGCTGACGTTTTTTTGCTTGTGCGAGGAGAAGGTATGTTGCTTAGTACTGTAATTAGTTAATCTTAGTTAGTTTCTGCTCCATTTAATTGCTAGTAGGAAATTATGCTATGCTTAGTAGTGTAAATAATTGTCACTGCCCATAGTTGCACATAATTTGGTGGTTATGCTCTGACAGTAGGAAATGATGCTCTGCCAGCAGTGTAGTTATGCTCAGCTAGTAGTGTAATTTAGTTCAAATAATTTAGTAGTGTAGAAAATTGTTACTGTCAATAGGAAATTATGCCATATTAAATTATTTGGTGGAAATATTATAGCTACTGCTATAATTGACAATAATTTCTTATTGAAAACATATATTAATTGCATATGCTTTTATAATTGTTTCTGCTCATAAATGATAAACACAATTTCTTATTGAGAACATCTATGTTGAAGTATGATTGACAAGATGTTTTTTTTTGAATTTTAGGCAGAGCTAAAGTGTAGCTATCTGGAGTGGATAGACCCTGAGTGGTCAGTGGCTATGCAATTCTGCCTAGCTGAATTGTGGAGCATTGATGACAAAGAAAACAAGGAGAATTTTCAAATCACATGAAACCGGAGAATTTTCGAATGACACTAGGTTACCTCAGTGGGGATATGCATGTCCCCAACAATAAGTATATCATATTTCTTCTTAGTAGTAGGGAGAGGGAATTCAAAACCTCCAATAATAATCGTTGGAATTTTTTCAATTGAGTTGATACTATGAACTTGAGGTTGTTTCTTCAGAAAATGAATCGTATGCTCATTACCATTAACATGAAAAGTGACATTGCTCTTGCTGCAATCAATAACAGCCCCTACAGTATGCAAAATGGGTCTACCAAGGATGATCGACATACTGTCGTCCTCGGAAATACCAAGAATAACAAAATCCGTTAAGATAGTAACATTCGCAACCACAACAGGCACATCCTCGCAAATACCGATGGGTAAAGCAGTTGATTTATCAGCCATTTGCAATGAGATTTCAATAGGTGTCAACTTATTCAAATCAAGTCCACGGTATAAAGAGAAAGACATAACACTAACACCAGCTCCAAGATCACATAAAGCAGTTTTAACATAATTTTCTTTAGTAGAGCATGGTATAGTAGGTACTCTAGGATCTCCTAGTTTCTTAGGTACTCCACCTTTAAAAGTATAATTAGCAAGCATGGTGAAAATCTTAGCTTCCGGTATCTTTCTTTTATTTGTCACAATATCTTTCATATACTTAGCATAAGGAGACATTTTCAAAATATCAGTCAAGCGCATACGCAAAAAGACATGTCTAAGCATTTCAACAAAGCACTCAAAATCCTCATCATCCTTTTTCTTGGATGGTTTAGGAGGAAAGGGCATGGGTTTCTGAACCCATGGTTCTCTTTCTCTACCATGTTTCCTAGCAATGAAGTCTCTTTTATTGTATCTTTTATTCTTAGGTTGTGGGTTATCAAGATCATCAGCAGGTTCAATCTTCACATCATTATCATTACTAGGCCGAGCATCAACATGAACATCATTATTAATGTTATCACTAGGCTCATGTTCATCACCAGATTGTGTCTCAGCATCAGAAATAGAAATATCATTTGGAGCCTCAGATGTATCTACAACAGGTTCACTAGCAGCATGCAAAGTACTATCATCATTCTTTTTCCTACTCTTATTGGAACGAATAGGTGCATCAATATTAACTCTCTGAGAATCTTCCTCAATTCTTTTATGGTTGCCCTTAGGATACAATGGTTCCTGAGTCATTCTACCACCTCTAGTCACAACTTTAATAGAAGGATCATTGTCTTTACTATTGATCTCATTAAGCAAATCATTTTGCGCCTTAAGTACTTGTTCTACTTGAGTAGTTACCATGGAAGAATGTTTACTAATAAGCTTAAGATCGTTGACAATTCTACTCAAGTAATCACCCAAGCGATCAAGCATGTAAGCATTATGTTTCAATTGTCTACTAACATAAGCATTGAAATTTTCTTGCTTCACAATAAAATTATCAAATTCATCCAAGCATTGGCTAGCACGCTTATTATAAGGAATATCTCTTTCATCAAATCTATGGAGAGGATTTACCTCTACTACCTGTGTCGGGTTATCAAGACCATGTATTTCTTCAATATGTGGTAGATTCTTAACATCTTCAGCTTTAATACCCTTTTCTTTCATAGATTTCTTTGCCTCTTGCATATCTTCAAGACTGAGGAATAGAATACCTCTTTTCTTCAGAGTTGGCTTTGGAGGTGGTTCGGGAATAGTCCAATCATTATCGTTGCTCAATATATTATTCAATGGTAATTGAGCTTGTCCAATAGTTCGTTCCGTGAAAACACAACCAGCACAATTATCTAGGTGGTCCCTAGAAGCATCGGTTAGTCCATTATAAAAGATATCAAGTATTTCATTTTTCTTGAGAGGATGACGAGGCAAAGCATTAAGTAATTGGAGAAGCCTCCCCCAAGATTTTGGGAGACTCTCTTCTTCAATTTGTACAAAGTTAAATATTTCCTGCAAGGCAGCTTGTTTCTTATGGGCAGGAAAATATTTTTCAGAGAAGTAATAAATCATATCCTGGGGACTACGCACACAACCAGGAGCAAGAGAATTAAACCATATCTTAGCATCACCCTTTAATGAGAAAGTAAATAATTTAAGAATATAGTAATAGCAAAAAATTTCCTCATGAGTAAATAGGGTGGCTATATCATTCAATTTAGTAAGATGTGCCACAATAGTTTCAGATTCATAACCATAGAAAGGATCAGATTCAACCAAAGTAATTAACTCAGGATCAACGGAGAATTCATAATCCTTATCAGTAACAAAGATAGGTGAAGTAGCAAACTTAGGATCATATTGCATTCTAGCATCCAAAGATTTTTCTTTCCACTTGCGAAGCAATTTCTTAAGATCATATCTATCCTTACAAGCAAGAAAGTCCCTAGCTACCTCTCCTTCCATAACATAACCTTCAGGTATATCAGGCAATTCATATCTAGAAGAGCTAGATCTAGCAGGTGTATCATAGTGTTCACTTTCAATAATTTCATCAGATTCGGAAATATTATTAGTTTCACCATTGGCTCTAGCAATTTGTTCATCAAGAAATTCACCCAGTGGCACAGTATCATCAAGCAAAGTATCATCATAAGCATTACGCATAGCAGAAGTAGCATCATCAATTACTTGCGACATATCAGAATTACTAGCAGGTGGTGGTGTCGCAAATTTACTCATAACAGAAGGTGAACAAGTGCAGAGCTAGATGGCAGTTCCTTACGTGTCCTCGTAGTTGAGGGGTAGATCTTTGTTTTTGGATCTTTAAGATTCCTCATAGTGATCAACAGATATATATCCCAAGTGACTCAGAGAATAGAGCTATGCTCCCCGGCAACGGCGCCAAAAAAAGGTCTTGATAACCCACAAGTATAGGGGATCGCAATAGTTTTCAAGGGTAGAGTATTCAACCCAAACTTATTGATTCGGCACAAGTGGAGCCAAAGAATATTCTCGAGTATTAGCAGCTGAGTTGTCAATTTAACCACATCTGAAATACTTAATATCTATAGAAAAGTATTCAGTAGCAAAGTAGTATGGAAGTAACGGTAACAGTGGCAAAAGTCATAGTAGCAGTTTTGTAGTGTTTGTAATAGTAGCAATGGAAAAGTAACTTAGCAAAGATCAATATATGGAAAGCTCGTAGGCAATGGATCAGTGATGGATAATTATGTCGGATGGCATTCAGCATACAACAGTTATAACATAGGATGACACAGAACTAGCTCCAATTCATCAATGTAATGTAGGCATGTATTTCATATATAGTTATACGTGCTTATGGAAAAGAACTTGCATGACATCTTTTGTCCTACCCTCCCATGGCAGCGGGGTCCTATTGGAAACTAAGGGATATTAGGACCTCCTTTTAATAGAGAACCGGACCAAAGCATTAGCACTTAATGAATACATGAACTCCTCAAACCACGGTAATTACCGAAAAGAATCCCAGTTATTGTCACCCTGGGGGATGTGGATCATAACTCGTAATAGGTGTCTACAACTTGCAAGATAGGATAAATAACACACACACACACACACACACACACACACACACATATATATATATATATATATATATATATTCATGAAAACATAATAGGTTCAGATCTGAAATCATGGCACACGGGCCCTAGTGACAAGCATTAAGCATAACAAAGTAATATCGACATCAATCTTAGAACATAGTGGATACTAGGGATCAAACCCTAACAAAAATAACTCGATTATTGTTGGAAATATGCCCTAGAGGCAATAATAAATTGGTTATTATAATATTTCCTTGTTCACAATAATCATTTATTATCCATGCTATGATTGTATTGATCGGAAACTCAGATACATGTGTGGATACATAGACAACACCATGTCCCTAGTATGCCTCTAATAGACTAGCTCGTTGATCAAAGATGGTCAAGGTTTCCTAGCCATGGACATGAGATGTCATTTGATAACGGGATCACATCATTAGGAGAATGATGGGATGGACAAGACCCAAACTACAAACGTAGCATATGGTCGTGTCAGTTTATTGCTACTATTTTTTGCATGTCAAGTATCTGTTCCTATGACCATGAGATCACGCAACTCACTGACACCGGAGGAGTACCTTGTGTGTATCAAACGTCGCAACGTAACTAGGTGACTAATAAGGTGCTCTACAGGTATCTCCGAGGGTGTCTGTTGGCTTGGCATGGATAAATACTGGGATTTGTTACTCCGTGTGACAGAGAGGTATCTCACGGCCACCTGGAACACCATAGTGTGATCGTGTGTCCAAACGTCATAGTCGTGCTCTATTGGATATGGTGCAGGCTATGATGTCCCTTATCGTTTTGCTACTATAGTTTTAGGGTTATGGATTAGAGACAACTACATTCACTTTAAATAGGGCACCATCTAAATCCAATGAGATGACATCGTGTGAATTATGGTTTGATAGAAACCTAAGCTGTCATTTCTTAATGTTTGGGGATGTGACACTTGCGTGGAAAATGTTTTCACCTAATGAGCTCGAACCCAAAGCGGACAAATGCATCTTCATAGAATACCCTAAGAACAGTTGGGTGAACCTTCTATCTCAGATCCGAGCATAAAATGTTTTTTGCTAAAACTGGGTCCTTTCTCGAGGAAATTTTTCTCTCGAAAGAATTGAGTGGGAGGAAGATAGAACTTGATGAGGTTGTTGAACATTTGTTTCAACCAGAGAATAGCGCAACGCAGAAAGATGTTTCTATGGAGCCTACGTTAGTTGAAGAAGAAGTTAATGATGATGATCATGAAGCTTCGGATCAAGTTACTATCGAACCTCGTAGGTCGACAAGGACGCGTCCTACTCCTGAGTGGTACGGCAACCCTGTCTTAGAGGTCATGTTGTTGGACAACGATGAAAATACGATCTATGGAGAAGCGATTATGGGCCTCGATTCCGACAAATGGTTAGAGGCCATGAAATCCGAGATAGGATCCATGTATGAAAACCAAGTATAGACTTTGGTAGACTTGCTCGTTGGACTGCAGGTCGTCGAGTACAAATGGATCTTTGAGATGAAGACTGACGCTAATGGTAAATGTTACCATTTATAAAGCTCGACTTGTCACAAAGAAATTTCCGACAAGTTCAAAGAGTTGACTGCGATGATATTTTCTCACTCGTAGCGATGCTAAAGTTTGTTGGAATTCTGTTAGCAGATGCTGCATTTTTCAATTATGAAATCTGGCAAATGGATGTCAAAACATTGTTTCCTTAACGGATTACTTGAGGAAAGGTTGTATGTAATACAACCAGAAGGTTTTGTCAGTCCTAAGGATGCTAAAAGGTGAGCAAGCTTCAGTGATCCTTCTATGGACTGAAGCAAGCATCTTGGAGTTGGAATATACACTTTGATGAGGTGATCAAAGTTTCTGAGTGTATACAAAGTTTATGAGAAACTTGTATTTGCAATAAAGTGAGTGGGAGCACTATAGAGTTTTTGATAAGTATATGTGGATGACATATTGCTGTTCGGAAACAATGTAGAATTTCTGGAAAGCATAAACGGTTGTATAAAAGTGATTTTCAAAGGAAGACTTGGATAAAGATACCTAATTGTTGAGCATCAAGATCTATAGAGATAGATCAAGATGCTTGATGAGACTTTCAATGAGTACATACCTAGACAAGATTTTGAAAGAGTTCTCGCCTGATTTGTAAGGTGTGAAGTTGAGTGAGACTCAAAACTTGACAACGACAGAATAAAGAGAAAGGATGAACGTCGTCCCCTATGCCTTAGCCATAGGCTCTATATTATGCCATGCTGTGTACCGCACCTGGTGTGTGCCTTGCCATGAGTCTGTCAAGGGGTACAAAAGTGATCCATGAGTGGATCATTGGACAGCGGTCAAGATTATCCTTAGTAATTAAAATACTAAGGAGATGTTTCTCAATTATGTAGGTGATAAAGAGTTCGTCGTAAAGAGTTACGTCGATGCAAGCTTTAACACCAATCCGGATGACTCGTAGTAGCAATCTGGATACGTATAGTGGAGCAGCCATTTGGAATAGTACCAAGTGGGGTGTGGTAGCAGTGTTTCCGGTTTGACATAAAGGTTTGCAAAGTACACACGGATCTGAATGTCACAGACCCGTTGACTATAAGACCTCTCTCACGTGCAAAGTATAATCGAGCCCCAGAACTCATTGGGTGTTAGATTTATAACAATGTGAATCACATGGTGATGTGAACTAGATTATTGACTCTAGTGCAAGTGGGAGACTGTTGGAAATATGCCCTAGAGGCAATAATAAATTGGTTATTATCATATTTCCTTGTTCATGATAATCGTTTATTATCCATGCTATAATTGTGTTGGTCGGAAACTCAGACACATGTGTGGATACATAGACAACACCATGTCCCTAGTATGCCTCTAATAGACTAGCTCGTTGATCAAAGATGACTATGGTTTCCTAGTCACGGACATGAGATGTCATTTGATAACGGTATCACGTCATTAGGAGAATGATGTGATGGACAAGACCCAAACTACAAACATAGCATATGATCATGTCAGTTTATTGCTACTCTTTTCTGCATGTCAAGTATTTGTTCCTATGACCATGAGATCATGCAACTCACTGACACCGGAGGAGTACCTTGTGTGTATCAAACGTCGCAACGTAACTGGGTGACTATAAAGGTGCTCTACAGTTATCTCCGAGGGTGTCTGTTGGGTTGGCATGGATCAAGAATGGGATTTTTTACTCCGTGTAACGGAGAGGTATCACAAGGCCCACTCGGTAATATAACATCACAATAAGCCTTGCAAGCAATATGACTAAGTGTTAATCACGGGATCTTCTATTATGGAACGAGCAAAGATACTTGCCGGTAACGAGATCGAACTAGGTATGGAAATACCGACGATCTAATCTCGGGCAAGTAACATACCGAAGAACAAAGCGAACATCATACGGGATTAACTAAATCCTTGACATAGAGGTTTGACCGATAAAGATCTTCATAGAATATGTAGAAACCAATATGGGCATCTAGGTCCCGCTATTGGTTATTGACCGTAGAGGTGTCTCGGTCATGTCTACATAGTTCTCGAACCCGCAGGGTCAGCACACTTAAGGTTCGATGACGTTTCGGTAGTATAGAGTTATGCATGGTGGTGAACGAAGGTAGTTCAGAGTCCCAGGTGAGATCCCGGACGTCACGAGGAGATCCGGAATGGTCCGAAGGTAAAGATTTACATATAGGAAGTCCTATTTTGGTCGCCGGAAAAGTTTCGGGCTCATCGGTAGTGTACCGAGAGTGCCGGTATTGTACCGGGAGACCATCGGGAGGGGTATTTCGACCCAAGAGGCTACATGGGCTATGGGAGGATGAATACCAGCCCTTAGTGGGCCGGTGGAAGTCTGACACAAGGCCCATGCGGCTGGGAAGAAAAGCCCAAAAGGAAAAAGGTGGAAAAAGGCAAAAAGGGCTAGGTAAGGAAGGAGTCCTAATCCTACTAGGAGTGGAGGAGGAGGACTCCTCCCTCCTGGTTCGGCCGAAGCCTAGGGCTGGCTTCTTGAGGGCCAGGCCTCCTCCTCCTCTCCACATATATATACTAGAGGGGTTTAGGGTTTTGACACTTGATTTTCAGCCACGTGCAACTCTACCCTCTAGTGCATAGTTTCTCCTCTAGATCGGTTTTCTGCAGTGCTTAGGCGAAGCCCTGCCGGAATTACTCCACCACCATCGTCGCGGCGCCATCACGTTGCCGGAGAAATCTTCTACCTCTCCGCTCCCTCTTGCTGGATCAAGAAGGCGGAGATCGTCATCGAGCTGTACGTGTGTTGAACGCGGAGGTGCCGTCCGTTCGGCGCTAGATCGGAAGGAACGTGATCGAGATTACGAGACGGTTCGTGATGAGATCACGGGACGGATCGTGATGAGTTCGCGGGACGGATCGTGATTGGATCGCGGGACGGATTGTGATGAGATCGCGGGACGCTCGGTGGTTTGGATCGCGAAGACGTTCGACTACGCCAACTGCGTTTCTTAACGCTTCCCTCTTAGCGATCTACAAGGGTATGTAGATCCACTCTTCCTCTCGTAGATGCTCATCACCATGGATAGATCTTGCATGTGCATAGGAAATTTTTTGTTCCCCATGCAACGTTCCCCAACACTTGACTTGTTCTTGGCCCTTCTTGTTGTTTCTCTTGGACTTCTTCTTCTTATTGGAGTTGAATCCCCAGTCCATCTTTGTCATTTGGGATTTTTGCCGACACAAGATATTGTTGAGTGTGGACTTCCCTTCATGACTCTTTTCCATGTCTTTCTTCAAAAAAGTGACTTGGGCCTTGAGCTCTTTGATTTCCTCTACATGGTTAGTATCAATACAAGTACTAGAGGAAGTATATGCTTCATCTTTAAAGCAACAAGGCAAGGAAAGTAATTCATCACAAGATGTACCAACACTATGAACAGATGAATTACGAGGACTAACACATGGCAATAAAGCATTTCTACTAGATGTAGTGCTAATTTTCACATGAGGATCACTTGATGTTACCTTAGTAGTACTAGCCTCATGAGCTATCTTTAGCACATCATGAGATACTAGAAGATCGCCATGATAGCTAGAAAGCTTTCCAGGTTCAGCATAGTTCTTATAAAATAAGGTTCAGTATAGTTCTTGCAGAACAATCACACAGCCTGGTCATTTGTAGGTTCAGCATAGTTCTTGCAAAATAAGGTGGTTGATGATCCCCGCCATCGCACAAGGTGGTCACCCACAGGTTCAGTATAGTTCCAGAAGAATAATGTAGTTTTTCCACTAGTCAATTACTTTTACGGAATATTTAATGGGCGAGCGTTCACGCTTACGGTCGTGGTGCGCGACAGCACGGGCGCCGTCTGATCTCCACACGTGGGAAGATGTGCAGCCCCCTTCCTTAGGTAACCATGGCATCCTAGCTGACATGCCACCATGATCCACACGTGGGAAGAGGTAACCCTGTAGATGATTTTTTGTGAAACCATATCTGTTCTTAGGCATGATAGTCCTACCTGAACATACTATTTCAGGACTTTGCCTGTTTTCATTTTCTCTGTAATTTGTGTGCACCCGCGGTCTCCATTGATATACAGCATATAATCAATTTTTTACCATGATCCCACCACTATTGCTGATTTCAGTCATACCAGCCTACTATTTTTTGGCGCTACAGCATTCTTTTTTACTAATTCTCGCTGCATTGCTGCAGGTCCAATTTTGCCTCCAGGACGACTGCCCTCCTTTCCTGCTTTGACTCCCCATTGGTCAAAGTTACTGCAACATTTGGCACTATCTGTTGATGCTTGATGGGCTAAATAGCCTCATTTTGTAGGTACTGTTGGAAGTACTGCATAAGCATTAGCCCCGTGTATGTTCATTTTAAATGATCTTTTTGGCCAGCAAGTAATAGATTTTGTACTCGACCCACAGGCTGTGTTGTTCTTCAGAGTTGGAGTTAATTGCATAAAAGTACCACAATTGGGGCAGAATGTACGGATTGGTATCATGATTGCTAATTTTTTCATGTCAGTACCATCTTCGTGCCAGGTTTTTGCAAATAGGTCTAAAACAGCGTTTTATACGTATTGACGGTCGTTCCGACATGTGGGGGCCACCCGCCAGGTGCCACGGTGGCCAATAGGCGCATGCCCGCCCGCTGACTAGGACAAGGCCGGCTCGGTCGGTCTCTCACCACCCGACCAGTCTCCCTCCTCCCCACCCCGCCACTATTCTCCCCGTCGCTCCCAAGCGCCGCCAGCACCGCGCCGCCGCCCGTCGCCATGGTTTTCGAGGACGAGAGCAGCAACGACGAGGAGAGCTTCCCGTACCTTCACTCCTCCACCTCCTCCACCGACTGGATGTACTAGGTGAGCGGATTCGAGCTGTGTTAGGGTTAGGTTTAGGAATTTTGGGGATTTTTCTGTTGGATCCATTGCATGTGTACGAGCTTGTGCATATGAAGAGGAATCAATGTTTGGGAGTGGATTGAAGTGTTATGAGCTTGTGCAGGTTCCAGAATCAGTTGAGGACCCGGATTACCATGGGCTTGAGCTTGAGATTATGGTTTTTTATGAGAAGCACAGCAAGGCATCGAAGAGAGGTGTGGCATTTGAAGGCACAGACACAGGGAGAAGGTTCTTATCATGTGCAGAGCTTGTAAGTTTCTTTCTTACTTCAGATTGGCAAGTTAGAGAAAGTGTGCAGAATCTGTTATATGCTATATGGTCATGTGTTTAGTTAGTTTTAGTTGGTTGTGTAGGAGTAGGAGGAGCAGCTCTTGCCTGTTATACTTATTGTTGTTAGAGAATGTGCTCTGTTAGAGAAACGACTAAGTTTTGATAATTTCATAGTTGTTTAAGTTTAATTAAGTGCTCTGTTAGATAGTTTTTTAGTTGTTGTTAGAGGGTGCAGAGCTTGTAAGTTTTTTTCTTACTTCACATTGGCAAGTTAGAGAATGTGCTTTGTTAGAGGAAGTGCTAAGTTTTCATAATTTCATAGTTGTTTAAGTTTAATTTAGTGCTCTGTTAGATAGTTTTTTAGTTGCTGTTAGAGGGACAAGTTGTTGAATGGGACAAGTTTCTTAATTTTGTGATGCACATGTTGTTATCCATATTATGAACTCAGTATATATTTTGCTCTATTTGCAGGAAGGGTCAAATTGTGGTTTTGTTGAATGGGTTGGTAACCCCTGGCCCATAACAATGCAGAATGCATTGTTGAAGCTTTGGACAATGTATCAAGATGCCAAGGAAGCTAGGGTGACTGATAATCTTGAAAGTTCTCTGACTATTCACCATCTAACAGAAGAGAATAAGAAGTTGGATGCCTACTATGACAAGTTAGTTAAAGATGTGCATGATCTAGTTGATCACCAGGAGTCAAGGGTGATTGATTTCAATTATCTGCAGTCACACATAACCTATCATCATCAATGCAGAAGTGAATTGGTTGCTGATATGAAAGGACAGATGGCAAAGAAAGATGCAGATCACAAGCATCTTAATGACAAGTATCAACTTCTTGTTAACTTGACAAGAGCTCAGACAGCTGTCATCCAAAACTTGAAGTTGAAGCATCTGAAAGAGAAGCAAGTGCATATTTAAGCTATGGAGAAATTGGAGTTAAAGAATGCAGAGCTCACAAAGTCTGAGGAGAAGCTAATCCAAGAGAAGCTGGAGTTGAAGTTTCAGATTGCTAATCTGTTAAAGGGAAATGAAGTGCATAGTGAAGAGAAGGGTTAGTTGGAGTATCAGATTGCTGAGTTGATGAAAGGAGAGGAGAAGCTCAAGCAGAAGGTGAAGGACATCATGGCCATCTTACAAAAATGAACTAGATGAAAAGAGTAGTGTGCATTGCTGACCTTTTGGGTAGGATGGAACAGCAGTGACCTAGTTAACTTTGGATGTGTACTGTATGGTTTTACTAATTCTAAGACTCTGGCTATGTATGTATCTAGCAATGGTGTTATCCATCCTTTGTGAGCAAAGGATGTTTGTAAGCATTTGAACTCCACTATGTATTTGTGAACCAAGATTCTAGTATGTTGAATATGCATTTGAACTCCACTATGCATTTGAACTCCACTATGGTATTTGTGATGGTAACATTTATGATTGGTGATGTTAAGGTGAGTTGTGAGTTGTGATTATTATTTTTGAGTTCTTATTATTAATTGTGAGCTGTGATTAATTGTGAATTGTGAGTATTATGAGGTGGTTTGGTGGTTTCATCGACCCCCAGGAACCCTAAACCCTCAGTGATGGGTTGTGATATGTTTTGGACAAATAACAACATATCCATAAACATAATCATCAACATAAGATCATAAACACAATCATCAACATAAGATTATCAACATAAGATCATCAACATAATCATCAACATAAGATTATCAACATAATATCATCAACATAACATCAACATAAGATCATCAACATAATCATTAACATAACAAAAGTTCAACAAGAGTTCAACATCAACATAAGAATGAACATATCCATCAACATAATCATCCACATAAACAACCATGAACCCAACTAACTACAAGCTGGTTTAGCATCAGTTCAACATTACATGGTAGATCTTCCAGCACCACTAGCAGTGAAGTAGGCCATCCATCCACTGTGTGTACCATCAGTAGGAATAGCACCAGAAGTGGAGGAAGATTGACTTGGGACATTGAATGGCCTTGGAACACCTCTGCGAGCACCGCCTCTTCCAGCCCCTCCCCTGCCAGTTCCTCCATTTCCAGCTCCTCCTTTGCCAGCTCCTCCCCTGCCAGCTCCTCCCTTGCTAGCTCCTCCCCTGGCAGCTCCTCCCCTGCCATCTCCTCCATTTCCAGCTCTTCCTCTATCAGATGGTGGTGTTGTAGGGGTAGGAGCAGCAGCTCTTGCCTGTGTTTGTGGTGGTGTAGGAGCACTAGCAGCAGCCGTTGACTGTGAGTTGTTTGGAGTAGCCTTGCATTCAAAGGGAAACAAGTTAATAATACTGCAAGGGAACAAATATACAATAAAGGGTTCTAAGACTATTACCACATGTTTGTTTTTCCTCAAAGCTAGCTCAGGCTTCAACTGTTTAAGACAATTTGTGTACCTATGCCCTTGGAGACCACAATTGCCACATGTTATGGTTCTCATTCTTGAAGTGTCTTTTGGCTTTGGTACTTCAAATTTGCCTTTGATCCTCTTTTCTTTCTTTCTTCCTCTCTTCACTTTAAATGCAGGTGGTTCTATGTCTGGACCAGGGGTCTTTGTCCAATCATGCTCACCAGGAACAGGAGATCATTGGTTCATAAGCTGCCACATATAATTCTTTCTTGAAGAATTTGCTGACATAATCCTTTGGATTCCTTTTAGCCTTGTTTATTGCAGAGATTGCATGGTTGCATGGGATGCCAGTAAGGTCCCACTTCCTGCATCCACAAGTCTCAGCCTCCAAGTTGACAGCATGTGTTTGCTGCCCACTAGTAACTTGCCATAAGTTAACCCTAGCTTGTATGGGCTTGCAATATTTGGCCCTCTCCTTCTCAATCTCTAGTTTCTCACTGTAATGAGGTGTTATCATCCATCTTGCTGTCTTTCCACTCTCTCTGGTCCTATGCCACCTCACCATCTGCTTATCTTTTATCCCATCACACATTGTCCTTATAGGTTTTCTCCTAACATCTAGAATGTACTTGTTGAACACCTCAGACAAGTTGTTCACTACCAAGTCAGTCTTGCAATTTGTATCAAATGCATGCCTTGCCCAAGTTTTCTTTGGTATTGCAGTAAGCCAATTCCAAGCTTCCTTACTTTTATCTTTGAGATCATTCATTGCAATATTAAATTTGTGTTCATTATAGGCATAGCTAGTATTATCCATGCACTTCTTAAGATCTTCCCCCCTAAACCCAACATTCTGGAAATTTGCATATAAATGTCTAAGGCAAAATCTTTGGTTGCATTTTAGAAACACGGCATTCACTGCATTCAGTAACCCCTGATACCCACAATTTAACAATTCTAAGATACAAGCTAGAAGAAATATTGAAGTGGTGCAACACAATGTAAACATCTATGCAAAACAAAGTATGCATACCTTTTGTCTATCTGACATTATAGTATATGGTCCAAACTTTCTCACTTCTCCCCCTAGGCAAATTTTGAGTTGGTGTAGAAACCAACACCATTAGGTGTGTCCTCTTGTCCAACTATGCCAAATGCCAGTGGATATATATTGTTGTTGCCATCTCTACCAGTGGTAGCAAGGAGTTGAGCACCAGTTGTGAGCTTAATAAAGCATCCATCAACACCTGCATAATAAACATTTTAGTTAATTAAATAAATGTAAATGAGATAGAGATACAATATGAAAGTGGTGCACAAGGTTCATAAACTAACCAATGAATGGCATGCACCCCTTGAGAAACCCCTCCCTTGCTCCATTGATGCAAAAGAACATGGCATGAAATCTTGGGCCTGGGTGGGGAATTTTTTCAGATGGTGTTGGTGTAACAGTAGTGACAACTACTCTACTTCCAGGGTTTGTGTCCATGACAGTCTGAGCATAGTCCTTAAGCCTAGGATATTGCTTCTTGTGATCTCCTAACACAACTTCAATAGCTATGTTCTTTGCCTTGTATGCCATTAACTTAGGCACATCTACACCATATTTTTTCATGCAGGCATCAATTATAGTCTGAATGCGAGTGCTTGGATCAGATCTAAAGAGGTGCTCATATTTCTGTGCTAGCCACTTAGCACTCACCCTGGTGGTCTCAGTAGTACTAGGGAAAGTGTGCTCTAGTCCCATCTTCTTAATTACAAAGGTTTTCTCCCATTTTATAACAGCTGCCACCATAAAGAACTGACATTGTTTTTCTCTACACTGCACGATTATCCTCTTATCAGAATTCCTATGATACTTGAAATTCCTGCTCTAAGTGATGTGCAAATTCAACAAAGCATCTCTGAATTGATGTTGATCCCTAAAACACAACTGCAGACATAGTTGTTGATGTGGTTGGTCCATTTTCTCATTATACCACTTCCTAGCAGGTCTTTTGTTTGCCCTACTCTTCCTCTTCTTTGGTAGCACAAAAGAGAGTGGCTCAAAACCATCATCATCACTCTCCCTAAGCAAACCCTTCTCTTCTTCATCTGATGAAGGTTTGAAATCAGGTTCAACATCTGGTAACTGATTGGAATGTGACCTTGTTGTTGGTCCTCTTCTAACTGGCATCTTCTGCTTCTTGTTTAAGGTACAGCTAAAGTTTGTTCTTCTTATGACCCCAATGTGTTATCTTCCTCTACCTCAAATGGCTCATCAACTTCAGTGTCACCCTCATAATGTAGCTCTTCTTCCTCTTCTGATTGTTCATCATCTGATTCTTCCTCTGGTACTTCTCTATCTCTCTCTCTATGTGTCTCTTTCCCTCTTCCAGCTCTACATCTTCATCATCACACATATCATAAAGACCATCTTCATCAGAGGCAGAAGCATCACTTTGCTCATAAGCCTCATATCCATCTTCTTCTTCTTCCAAAACAACTTTCAACTTGGCACTAACATTCTTGCTCTCTTGTGTGCAAACACCAGGAGGTGTGGTAGAGCTGCTACACTGACTTTCAAACACTACTCCTTGCCGATCAACAGCTAAGATAGGAGTCTCACCCAGATCAAACACAACCGGCTCCTGGTACACAATAGTGGACAAATCTTGCTCATCACATTTTTGAATCACAAATTCACTAACAGGTGGTTGACAAGCCCTAGCTAACAAATTAAGCACCAAAGTATCCTTCCTCTTTAAAGTCTTCTTTATCATCTGTAATTCAGCATTACTATCTACCAAATCCAGCCATTTCTCTACTAAAGATGGATCTGAAATGTGATACAAACAATCATATGCATGAAATCCTTGTGTTTCCATCAATGCAACCAAATTCAGATAAGTAATATCTGAACTGGACAACTTCCTCTCCAATGGTTCTCTTGCATCGAAATGGAACCTGACTTCCCAAATGTCTTCATTCAAACTATAAAACAAATGAAATGAGAAGTATTCAATTTAATTAACAGAAACAAATAAAGAAAAAAAATTAACATATCTACTAATCAATGTAGTTAACAGAAACAATAGCACTACTGGTCAACTATATGCAAATCTTCCTATCCAGCATCAAAATGAATCCTAACATCCCGTATAGCATCATCTAACATACAAGCCACGGCAAAAAAATAATTTTTCAAGTGCTTCAAGAACACAAACCCTATCTCTGATTCAAAAATGAGAAAAGCAAAATGATTATGCAACTTACATCACTCCACCAGCTCCACTAGTCCACTGATGGCTTGTGGTGGGGTTGGCCAGCCAAATCTCAGCGAGACGCACCCGTTGATCCATGGACAGGGGCGCCTCTTCCTCCTCTTCATCGTCGCCGGTGTAGTAGAAAGAACTGGATCCGTCCAGACCCGTGTGGTCATCGTGCCCGAGGCTAGAAAGGTCGCTGTAGTCGGCCGGGAAACGACCGCCGCCGCCGTCGCCTGGGGTCGCCACAGCCATCGCCGGAGAGAGGGGAGAGGATGAGAGAGCTAGGGTTAGTCGGGGAGGAGGGGTCCGGCTCTGGTCGGTTCGACCAAACCGGTAAGAGAGACCGACCGAGCCGGCCTTGTCCTAGTCAGCGGGCGGGCACACGCCTATTGGCCATTGTGGCACCTGACTTGTGGCCCCCACATGTCGGACCGGCCGTCAATACGTATAAAACGCTGTTTTAGACCTATTTGCAAAAACCTGGCACAAAGATGGTACTGACATGAAAAAATTAGCAATCATGGTACCAATCCGCACGTTCTGCCCCAGTTGTGGTACTTCTGTGTAATTAACTCTCAGAGTTGCCTCCTATTGGCGGGATGATCCCTACAATAATAGCTCACGGTGGCAACATGCAGCACATGCTCGCTACAATTCCAGGTAGCTGTTGGAGAGACCATTTCACTTATGCTGCTACAAGTTGGCTAGGATAACCAATATTTTGTGTGGGTCCGTGATGATCTACAAAAACCATGTGCTGTAGAGGATTTGCACAGTTAATTTGGTCTTGTGTTTAGGATCAGTTCACATATTGGTTATTGGTAGTATCTATCTTCTTGCTATGCCTCCTCCTGCGATGTTTTTTCAATAAAATGGTATCAGACCATGTAGTACTTTAGAGGATTTGCACGGTTGAGAAGAAATTTGGTTGTAGATTTTATTTCTAGTGGAAAACCCTGAAAGAAGGGCAGGATCTATTGGCAATCGGCTCAAGTAGTGCTCTGTTAATAACAATTCAAACTGAGATTGTGTTTTCATCTCTGATTTCAAAATAAAATAAAATAAAATGTATGTGCACTTGGCATTTCCACTGTCAATATCCGAATCATATAGGAGATGCATTTACTGATCCTGCAGAGTATGAAAAACAGGTTATGGTTTCCTTTTTCTTTTCTTTTCTTTTCTTTTCAGTATGACTTCATGTTAACGAATGTGATGACAATTTGTCTGTTACTGTAGATGCGTGCAGCCCTGCTTCCGAATTGCTCGTCTTCGGAGGAGGTGAAGCCGTAACCAACATTCAGTTCCGCCGTCTTCCTTCTCGAAGAATCTCTCCCCAAAACCCCTCCCCTCCCGCCTTCCCCCCGCTTCCTTCCGTGGCAAGTCTCCCCCCAACAATTTCCGCCTCCGCCTCCACTCCCCCGCCCGCCTCCGCCTCTCGCATTCCCCTCCGCCGCTCGGTGCCGGTGCCGGTTTCTCCAGCGAATCGCGCCTCCCCCTCTACCTCCACGCCCCCGCTCCCCGCTCCGCCTCCACCCTCCCCTCCGCGACATGCGCGACCATGGCGACGGCGTTTGGTACGCTGGGTCCGCCTCCACTGCCTCTCGCGGGCCTTCACCGCGGAGGTCACCGAGGTGAGGACTTGGATGGGAGGCCTGAGCGCCATGGTCGCTCTCGTCACCAGAGGGAGATGCCGCCGGGCCAGCGCGTCGCCATCTACGCCGCCGACGGGTCCCGCTGGGAAGGAGCGATCGGGGGCTCCATGGACAGCGCCGCGTGGATTATTCTGCAGCAGTCCACAGGTGAGGACATCGGCGCCTCCCGTTCGGTTTCCCGCTTGTTGCGCTTGCGCCTGCTCTGCTCGGGATTTAGCCGTTTAGGACTTGTAATTTTGTTGCGATTTCTACCCGAGAGTTCAAGCGTGTGTCCATGTCATAAGCTTGTTGCGCCTGCTCAGGATTTAGCCGGTTAGGCTTTGTAATTTTGATGCGATTTCTGCATCTATTTCTCCCCGAGAGTTCAAGCGTGTGCCAATGTCATAAGCCTGTTGAGTTGAGCGGTGGAGCGACAAGGGGCGCGGAAGCAGCAAGTGTATGCACGAACTGCAGATGCGTGGAGCCTGGAGGGAGGGACGGGTAGCTTACTGAGGGGGGGGGGGGGGGGGGGCGATGTGCATGGTGTCGAACTTGCGTTGGAGAAGTATGTGCAGGTGACTAGGAGGAAGCCGGCAACAAGGCCGATGGCAAAGTTGCACGGCTAGATGGTGCTGCTGAAGGCCTTGAGCAAGCTGGCCATGTCGTAGTGGTTGGCCTTGCCTTCACCGCCCTCCTCTGCTCTGTTGTCCCTCTGTGCCCCCTTGCTTTGCTATGCTATGCTCTGTCTGACTCTGCCTGCTGGAGTCGTGTCGAGGGTGATCAAGGGCGACGCGCGTATGTAACTAGCTGAGTGAGTGAGAGAGCCTGACCTCACGTGCTTACAGCGCTGAAGCAGCAAGCAGCGGCACTGTGAGTGTGGGTGAGGCGGTGTTTACTTAACTAGTGTAGTAACTGGTGAGCTAAATAAGGAGTACTAGTACAGTGATCTTAATGTACAGCGACAGTGAACTAATATTTACAGCAACAGTGATTTGATTTCTTCTATTTATTTTGAGCCTCGTTAGTACCCAATGGTGTACAATTTCAGTCAATGCTCTAATTTTTACAGTGCCAATAGTCTACAATTGCAGCATATTTCAGCTATATATACTGTTCGCATGCCCCAATTGTAGATTGTTCATGTATTCTTGGTAATAGTTTCAAGTTGTTTTACTGTTTATAGCTTCCTTGGCATAGTAATTCAGTGCCTGGAGGTTATTATTTACTTTTTTCTCTTTGCTCCGTAAATTGGAGCTTAGCCATTCAGACTTTGAGTTTTCTTTTAACTTGTGCAAATGTTTTTTTTCCCAGGGCCTCAGCAAAAGCAGTTTCTTGACTTAGGAGATGAGCCAGAAACGTCCAGAGCCAGGTATTACTATAGCTTTTAGGATGGTTTTGTTCACAGTTTTTCTTACTGCAATTGTAGCATCTGATGTTAATACCGCCCTGTTATATAGCATGGACATCCCATCTGCAGTTGGCGATAGAAAAGATTATCTTTGGAGAGCAAGCATTGCTCAAAAATTCGGAAAATATGATGGTATGTGTTTTCGGTCGCACTTATCATGTGAAAACTGCAAAAACAGCACTCTAACTTCTGCACGTCTAACCGTTTTTTATGCAGAGCTGCTGTGTGCTTTAAATGATATTGCCGCACTTCAAGTGGATCTAATTTCAGAGGAAAAGAATCTACTCATGTCTTGCTATAATTGTCTGCTGAAGCAGAATTGGAATATCCTAAAGGTCCTCAGATCGGGTGGGGTAGATAATCTAGAGCATGTGTCCATAAGAGCAGTGAGGGAGTTTACTGAGAGGATAGGGCATCAGTTGCTGGAGCAATGCAACGATGCCCTTGGATTCATTGAAGAACGCCTGTTACCTTTTTCTTCTGAGAGAAACATACCATTTTACTACAAAATGTATGCAATATATCTATGATTTTACTTTCAATCTTGCTTCAAACTGTTATCGAGGTCTGATTTTCATTTATATTTATTATTCCATTCTTGTCAGGATGGGGGATATCTCCTGGCTCGCGCTTCAAGTTGAATCTGATAATCGACACGATTTAGTGAAGAAAACAACCAATTATTATGAGGTATGAGCTTGCACTCATAAGATGTACTAGCGGCAAAGATGCGCGGCGTGCCCGTGAGAAGCCTCGTTTGTATTTCAAATAAGTATTTCAATTTTTTTTTGTTGCATGCAGGTCTTCTTTTATGTTTAGCTGGTTGGATTTGTTTTGGTTTGGTTTGGTTTATAGGATGGAAAGGAAGTGTAGATTCATTTTGGGGCGGTTCCTTGGTGCAATAAAGTTATTTATAACACGTTACATACGTGTGTTTTTAATAGAACAGAAGTGTATAGATGCTTGACTTATTTTTTGTATAGAGCAACAAAGACCATTGCCGGCGGTGTTCATTTCATGTTTTTAATAGGACGGAAGTGTTTTAAGGATCGTCAGATTGAAGTTCCGAACGAATCATGATTTATTTATGGCAAAGAGTTCAATAGTATAGGTACGGTACAGAACAAATCATTTGTTCGTTCTAAATACGATGCAACAAATTGAAAATATTTTTTTAGTTTGCTTGTGGGTAAATCATTAGTGTTTTGCTTATTTTTGTCCTTGCAGAATTTCTTCAACATGTGCAACATTCAATAAGAGAAGCAAAATTCGTGCTATACTATTTCTTATTTGTATTGTTTCTTACCTCGGTGCCAGGGACTTATTCTTCCATGACCTTTGTGTATTATATTTGTATCTGGCCTACCATGTCTTCATCGTACTGGTAGTTTTAGTAGGTGAACAATGTTAGAATTAGTGTCATAGGGACTTATTCTTCCATGACCTTTGTGTATTATATTTGTATCTGGCCTACCATGTCTTCATCGTACTGATCCGGTAGTTTTAGTAGGTGAACAATGTTAGAATTAGTGTCATAGGGACTTATTCTTCCATGACCTTTGTGTATTATATTTGTATCTGGCCTACCATGTCTTCATCGTACTGATCCGGTAGTTTTAGTAGGTGAACAATGTTAGAATTAGTGTCATAAAAGGATTGATGTATTTATTGTAAATCAACAATGATTGAAATCTGATCGATGGTTACAGGAGACCATTTATATGGACTGGAGGGATACGACGATTCGGATGGACACCGGTTCCATCAACAGATGCGTCCGTGCGGATGGCAACCGCATGGCGGTTGGGCAAGGGGAGATTCCCCACTAATTACATGTGCTAATTAATCACAACACTCCCCCTGATCTACGCTTGACCATGTAGAATCATCTCATGATTGTCCAGGCGTTGTCATCATCTCAAAAGATTCTTCTCCAAAAGTTCTTCATGAAAACTTGACGAGAACCTGAAACATAACCTCACGAAGAGATAGCATAATGTGATGTCATAAAACAAGGATATCTCAAGAAGATACTCCCCCTGATTCCTGCAAGTCCCTAAGTCGTTGCATACCAATTCCATGAACATATTTTTGGAATGTAGAATTTGGTAGAGACTTGGTAAATAAATGTCGCATGATTTGACTTGTAGGATACTTATTTCCCCGCTTTTCTGAAGATTGTGGGGGGGGAAACCATTTAGGAGAAATATGCTTAGTGATATTGCTCTTGATGTATCATGTTTGCATCTGTGCAACACAGGCCGCATTATATGCTTAGATAATGGTGGGTGATTCTATCCCAATTCCACATGACTGTTGTATGTGGTCCATCATTCTGCGAAGCCATACACATTCACATGATGCTTCAAATAATGAGATTATTTCAGAATGATTGGTAGATGTTGCCACCAGAGTCTGCTTTGAAGACTTCCATGATATAGCAGTACCACCATGTAGGAACACAAAGCCGGTCTGAGATCTGGCATTATGGGGATCAGACAAATAACCGGCATCTGCATATCCAATCATATCAGAGTCCAGATTTCTCTGGAACTAGAAAAATAGGCCAAGATCCTTTGTGCCTTGGAGATATCAAAATATATTCTTCATTCCAGACCAATGACGTTTGGTGGGAGCTGCGCTATGTCTGGCAAGTAGATTCACTGCAAATGCAATACCAGGTCTTGTGCAATTTGCAAGATACATAAGCGCTCCAACGGCACTGAGATATGGAACTCCAGGTCCCAACACCTCTTCTCCATAATCCCTCAGTCTGAACGGATCTTTCTCTATGTCTAGAGATCGAACCACCATAGGAGTTTCAGATGGATAGGATTTGTCCATATTGAATTTCTCCAATATTTTCTGGATATAGGCAGCTTGGTGTACCATGATTCCTAAGGAAAGGTGCTCAAGTTGAATACCTAAGCAAAATTTGGTTTTCCCCAAATCCTTCATCTCAAATTCCATCTTTAGATGATTGCGAGCTTCATCAATGTTTGGTGTGTTGCCAATGATGTTGAGATCATCAACGTACACAAAAATGATGCAAAATCCTGTAGAGGATTTTTTGATGAAAACACATGGGCAATCAGTGCTATTGGAGTAACCTTTCTGAAGTGGAAACTCACTGAGTCGGTTGTACCACATCCGTCCCGACTGTCTTAAGCCATATAATGACTTATTCAGCTTTACACAATACATATTGCGTTTTGCACTATTATTCGCGACAGAGATTCCGTTAGGAACCTTCATATAGATGTCTGAATCTAGTGACCCGTAAAGATATGCGATCACGACGTCCATCAACTGCATGGATAGACGATTTTGCACTACCAAAGATATAAGATATCGGAAAGTGGTTCCACTCATTACTGGAGAGTATGTCTCATTGAAATCAATGTCGGGTTTTTGCGTGAAACCTTGTGCTACGAGTCTCGCTTTATATATCACCACCTCATTGTTCTCATTCCGTTTCCGGAGGAAAACCCATTTGAATCCCAAAGGGAAAACATTGGGAGGTGTAGGTATTGCTTCAATGAATACCTTTCTTTTGTTAAGCGAGGCAATTTATGCTTCGATTGCATCCTTCCATTTAGGCCAGTCGGAGCGCCTTTGGCACTCGATAATAGACCTTGGATCATGATCAGTGAGAAGGGTATCTGCAATCTTTTCAGCAAAATATATGTCGACAGTCGTAGTCTTACGGTCAAATGATTCTCCAGAATCAACATAGTTGATGGAAATTTCCTGCATCCCTAAAGACTCTTCATGATTTCCCAATACGATTGAGTCTGGGTGTTCCGATGTTCCAGTCAGTTTGTGCACACTGGAGCTAGGTTGTGGAGGTTGCCCTTCCACTGGGTGTATACTACCTATCAGGTGTTTGTCAACATTGAGTTGACCTGCATTTACTGACTCTGAGGATTTTCTCCTCAATTTCCTTTGCTGCTTGCTAGAAGCTAGCTCCAGGTCAGAGGCCATACTACTCCCCCTCTTTTTAGGAACAGGGAGTTGAGTGGTTTTTATTGATACCTCCACTCTTTCTGACGCGTTTCTGGCTGTATTTAAGGATTTTGTAACACCTTTCAGATCAGTAAATGAATCTGGCAGATTATTTGCAAGATGTTGCAAATTAATGATCTTTCGAACTTGAAGTTCGGTCTCATGGGTACATGGATCAGAGGATGAAATGGCATGAGAATTCCAATCAATTTCCGGGCATTCTTTCTGGTACTTGAAATCTTCCCCTAATGCCGGAAAATGTTCCTCATTAAATATGCAATCAGCACAACGGGCTATGAACATATCCCCAATTAGGAGTTCCAGGTACTTGATAATCGACGGTGATTTATACCCCACATAGATCCCCAACTTTCTGTGTGGACCCATAGATGTCCGTTGTGGTGGTGAGATCGGGATGTATGCAGCACATCCGAACTTACGCAGATGGGAAATGCTTGGAGCATTTCCACGACCAATTCCAGAGGGGAAGAACTGTGATATGCAGTTGGCCTCAATTGTATCAATTCGGTAGCGTGTAAAACAGTGTGACCCCAACAAGAGGTTGGCAAGTTGCAATTCGTCAACAAAGGTCTTGCAATGAGTTTAATCCTCTTAATCAATGCTTTAGCCAAACCATTTTATGTATGGACATATGGAACATAGTGTTGAACTTAACCCCCAAAGCCATGCAATAATCATTGAAAGCACGTGAGGAGAATTCTGCAGCATTGTCCATTCGAATTGACTTAATTCGACTTTCAGGATAATGGGCTTGCAACTTAATGACTTGCCTCATTATCTTGGAAAATGCATGGTTTCGTGTGGATAGAAGACACACGTGTGACCATCGTGTAGATGCGTCAATAAGAACCATGAAATACCGAAAAGGTCTAGATAATGGCTGAATGGGACCACAAATGTCTCCTTGAATTCGTTCAAGGAACTGAAGTGGTTCAGCTTGTATTTTGAGGTGCGAGGGCCTCAAAATTAGCTTTCCCGTGGCACAAGATGTGCACACAAAATCAGAAGATTGAGGAAATTTTGACTCAAGCAAATCATGACCAATGGAATTGCTAGTAATTTTTCTCATCATCCCTATTCCAAGATGGCCTAGGCGATCATTCCAGATCTGGAATGCGTTAACATTCTGAAAAATTACTTTGGATGCAACATGTTCCACGGGTTGATGTACGTATAGTACAAACCAGACGATAGAGAAGGAATTCTCTCATGTACCTTTTTGCCATATCCGTGATCTTTAGTAAAGAGTAGATACTCCTCTTTGCTGTCTTCATGGGTTTCAATATGAAAATCATTCTTACGGATATCTCGATAACTGATCAGGTTACATGATGAGTCGGGATACAATAAAGCATCCTCTATCGTCACTTGTGTACCACTAGGGAGGGTGAATATGGCACGTCCAGTACCAACAATCACAGTATCGCGTCCAGCGATAGTTAGAATATCTCCATCCATCTTTTTCAGAGTTTGGAAATGTTTCATCTCCCTCAGTATGGAGTTTGTGGTACCATTGTACACAAGGCATAATTCCTCTTCCATCGCATTGTTCCCATGGAAAAACAGCGGCGAGTGCTCCTTCTCTTCTCTCTTTCTCTGTTCTCTCCTTTCGCTCTTTCTGGAAAGCAAGTGTTGATAACATATTGTAAATCAACAATGATTGAAATCTGATCGATGGTTACAGGAGACCATTTATATGGACTGGAGGGATACGTCGATTCAGATGGACGCCGGTTCCATCAACAGATGCATCCGTGCGGATGGCAACCGCATGGCGGTTGGGCAAGGGGAGATTCCCCACTAACTACATGTGCTAATTAATCACAACAGTATTTTCGGTATGTCACAGTAATGGAAAGGGGTTATGTCCGGTTAAAAAAATCAAAGATGTTTTTTGCAGGTGTGAGTACTATCGATAGAGTGAGATTTTTCTTATCTTGTATGGTGAGCGAAGGATGATGGGGTTAGTGACAATCATAATGACTGTAGAGTTTTAATAGATCGCAACTCAACAATAGGTATTACTCGCAAAAAAACTCAACAGTAGGTAATACAACAAAAAGAGGGAAATAATCCTTAATCATTTTTAGTAAAAACTCAGGTTTTCTTTTTCTATTTTCCTTGGATTATTGTTCACGCGATGCACTGTGTTGGTACTATTCCAGTTTACATTTTCGGTATTGTTCGTACATTTTTTTTGGCTTTTTTGGGTGGATGTGGTAATATTGCAGTTTATTCAGTGGGCATGGAAACACTGGTCACATCAAGCACTGTTGCATACGAAGTTACTGTTTTGAAAACAGTGTTCGGTTTATTCGGGTTAGTTGTTCCCGTTTGTTAGATTTATTGTTCTCTTACAATCAGATTGCGCTCAAAATGGTAGACGAAAATAAAATCCTGGGGCAACAGTTCATAAGAATGAATCTAAGGAAAATTAAATGAGCAATACCTTTTTACACAACAGAAAAAAGGTTGGTATCCAAGATGCGATCTTTCCCTTGGATTTTGGCTTCATAGTAAAATTGGTGTGGAATGACGATCAATTTATTATCACTAAGAGTAATAACAATAGTTAAAATTAATTACTACATAATATGAATATAGACCAGATCGAACTAAGTTGGTATTTATTAGGCCCATATTTTTTAACACTAAGAGCAATGCCAATATGTAAAATTTATTGTCACATAATACAAACATAGATCAGATTGAACTAAATTATTATTTATTCGGCTTTTTTACCTTCGTGTTTTTAAGTAACCCATTAGATCTGTGTGTTTTTCACTTTAGCTATTTATCTATAAGTAAGTCTAAAAGATAGTATGATATAACTGTATTAGAGGAAATCGGTAAACAATTTACTGAGCTGGAATAAAAATAATAATTCCGGACTACTTGCACATATAAAAAGGCAATAAAATATACATAAATATCTCCTTTTGGAAATGTGAACACATGATAATATACAGTACGTAAAAAGAAGCCATTTCTATGGATACTTTTCACAAGTAATATTTTTCATAAAAAAATAAGAGGTACTATGCATAAATAATATTTTTCATACAAATTATTTTAGAAATGTGAAACCCCACGATGTTACATCTGTATGTAAAAGAAGCCGATTATTCTTTTGAAACACTGTTAACAACCGAAGAATATCAAAAATATATGAAGTACTATTCACACATGATTACTATTCACAGTTGGGGAAGTAAAGGAACAGTACATGGTTGAAAAAAAGTCAAAAAAAGGAGAAAAAGGGAAACCTTGCCGCTTTAGTATATGTACTTATTCTATGCGGTTTGCTAACGAGCTCTTATACGGATCGAAATTCAAAATATTTTTAACTGGTTCGTTTGTTTCTTAGATGGCTATTGATGTGATGCTGAAGACAAATAGATCAAGCATTGATTCTGGCTTTTTGGAGGTCATACTCAATCTGTCGGCACTTTTACATGATGTGGTCAATTCAAAATCCAGGTATAGATATAGGGAACGTTATAGACATGGCAACCATCATTTTTATCCTATCTTCTGTCTTTGTCTCTGTCGTTTTTTGCAATACGCTACTGTCTCAGTCTAGAGTTAATTCAATGCCTCCTCCGGCTCTACAGGTGAATATCAGAAGTAAAATATAAGACTTAGCTGTTTCAGCCTAACTGAACATTAGATCACCCATACAAAGGTGTAATTAGACGTACAAATATTTGTAACATGTAGGCATTCCAACATATCCAAGCATTTCTCGTATAATAGATTGACAGTATCTTCTATGTGTTGTTTAAGCACTAACTTCACCTTATAATTACAGAGCCCGCACACTCGCTATGAAAGTTGTAGCTGCAGCCTCGGGAAGAACACAGTCGCTAGAATCCAAGGCTGTGTTGGATCTCCTCCGTGAAAATTTAGATATATGGCTGTCACATGAGATAATACTTGAAGCTGACGAGCTTGCGGATCAGACCTTGACCTTGACAGAAGAAACTATACAAGGTAACAAAGAACAATGTATACAGCTGGCTCCTACATCTGCTCCTTCGTTTGTGTAATAGTGGTTCCCTAATTACTTAGGGGCTGTTTGGATCATTGCCCTCACCCGCAACAACAACAACAACAACAACAACAACAACAACAACAACAACAACAACAACAACAACAACAATAACGAAGCCTTTAGTCCCGAACAAGTTGGCGTAGGCTAGAGGTGAAACCCATAAGATTTCGCGACCAACTCATGGTTCTGGCACATGGATAGCAAGCTTCCACGCATCCCTATCCATGGCTAGTTCTTTGATGATGCTCCAATCCTTTAGATCTTTCTTTTTGGACTCTTCCCATGTCAAGTTCGTTCTACCCCGGCCTCTTTTGACATTATCGGCATGCTTTAGCCGCCTATTACGCCTGCGCTGAATATGCCCAAACCATCATAGACGATGTTGGACAAGCTTCTCTTCAATCGGCGCTACCCCAACTCTATCTCGTATATAATTATTCTAGATTCGGTCCTCCCTTGTGTGGCCACACATCCATCTCAACATGTTGTGGCACCCTCTTGTCACAGAGAATGCCAGAAGCTTGGCGCCACTTCATCCATCCGGCTTTAATTTGATGGTTCACATCTTCATCGATATCTGCATCCTCCTGCAACATTGACCCCAAATATCGAAAGGTGTCCTTCCGAGGCACCACCTGCTCATCAAGGCTAACATCCTCCTCCTCCTCCTCCTCCTCCTCGTGCCTAGTAGTACTAAAAGCGCACCTTATGTACTCGGTTTTAGTCCTACTAAGTCTAAAACCTTTCGGTTCCAAGGTTTGTCTCTATGACTTCAACTTCCTATTAACCCCCGTCCGACTATCATCGACTAGCACCACATCGTCCGCAAAGAGCATACACCATGGGATATCTCCTTGTATATCCTTTGTGACCTCATCCATCACCAAGAAAAAAGATAAGGGCTCAAAGCTGACCCCTGGTGCAGCCCTATCTTAATCGGGAAGTCATCAATGTCGCCATCACTTGTTCGAACACTTGTCACAACATTATCGTACATGTCCTTAATGAGGGTAATGTACTTTGCTGGGACTTTATATTTCTCCAAGTCCCATCACATAACATTCCGCGGTATCTTATCATAGGCCTTCTCCAAGTCAATGAACACCATATGCATGTCCTTCTTTTGCTCCCTATATCTCTCCATAAGTTGTCGTACCAAGAAAATGGCTTCCATGGTCGACCTCTCAGGCATTAAACCAAACTGATTTTTGGTCACGCTTGTCATTCTTCTTAAGCGATGCTCAGTGACTCTCTCCCATAGCTTCATTGTATAGCTCATCAGTTTAATTCCACGATAATTAGTACAACTCTGAACATCCCCCTAGTTTTTGAAGATTGGGACTAATATACTCCGTCTCCATTCTTCCGGCATCTTGTTAGCCTGAAAAGTGAGGTTGAAAAGTTTGGTTAGCCATACTATCGTTATGTCCCCGAGGCCTCTCCACGCCTCAATGGGGATACAATCAGGGCCCATCGCCTTGCCTCCTTTCATCCTCTTTAAAGTCTACTTGACCTTCGACTCCTGAGTTCGCCGCACAAAACGCCTGCTAGTATTATCAAAGGAGTCGTCCAGTTCAATGGTAGAGCTCACACTCTCCCCATTGAACAGCTTGTCAAAGTACTCCTGCCATCTATGCTTAATCTCCTCGTTCTTCACCGGGAGTTGATCTGCTCCGTCCTTGATGCACTTGATTTGGTCAACATCCCTCGTCTTCCTTTCTCGGATTTTGACCATCTTATAGATGTCCCTTTTGCCTTCCTTCGTGCCTAACCGTTGGTAGAGGTCCTCATACGCCCGACCCCTTGCTTCACTCACAACTCGCTTTTGATGGGGAACGTTGCATGGAAAACAAAAAATTTCCTACGCATATGCAAGATCTATCCATGGTGATGAGCATATACGAGAGGGAGAGTGGATCTACATACCCTTGTAGATCGCTAAGCGGGAAGCGTTAAGAAACGCGGTTGATGTAGTCGAACGTCTTCACGATCCAAATCGCCGAGCGTCCCGCGATCCCATCACGATCCATCCCGCGATCTCATCACGATTCGTCCCGTGATCTCATCATGATCCGTCCCGCGATCCAATCACGAATCGTCTCGCGATTTTAATCACGGTCCTTCCTATCTAGCGCCGAACGGACGGCACCTCCGCGTTCAGCACACGTACAGCTCGATGACGATCTCCGCCTTCTTGATCCAGCAAGAGGGAGCGGAGAGGTAGATGAGTTCTCCGGCAGAGCGACGGCATTGCGACGACGGTGGTGGAGCTATTCCAGCAGGGCTTCGCCTAAGCACCGCTGAAAATCGATCTAGAGGAGAAATTGTGATCTAGAGGAGAGGTAGCACGTGGCTATTAGGGTTAACTTTTCCGTCTAAATCCTCTAGTATATATAGGAGGGAGAGAGGGGAGGAGGCAGCCTAAAACCCTCAAGGTTTGGTCAAAATTGGAGGTGGAGGAGTCCTACTCCAATCCTATTAGGAGTAGGATTCCTCCTTTCCACTTGGAAACTCTTTCCAGCTCTCCACCTTTGGATTTTATTTTTCTTCTCAAACCACTCCAGCCGCATGGGCCTCTTGTGGGACTTCCACCAGCCCACTAAGGGCTGGTATTCATCCTCCCACAGCCCATGTAGCCTCTTGGATCGAAATATCCCTCCCGATGGTCCCTCGGTACACTACCAGCACTCCCGGTACACTACCGATGAGCCCGAAACTTTTCCGGTGACCAAAACAGGACTTCCTATATATCAATCTTTACCTCCGGACCATTCTGGAGCTCCTCGTGATGTCCGGGATCTCATCCGGGACTCCGTACAACCTTCGGTCACAACCATACATAACTCTATGCTACCAAAACGTCACCGAACCTTAAGTGTGCAGACCCTGCGGGTTCGAGAACTATGTAGACATGACCGAGACACCTCTACGGTCAATAACCAATAGCGGGACCTGGATGCCCATATTGGTTCTTACATATTCTACGAAAATCTTTGTTGGTCGAACCTCTATGTCAAGGATTCAGTTAAGCCCGTATGATGTTCCCTTTGTTCTTCGGTATGTTACTTGTCCAAGATTCGATCGTAGGTATCTCCATACCTAGTTCAACCTCGTTACCGGTAAGTCTCTTTACTCGTTCCGTAATACAAGATCTCGTGGCTAACACTTAGTAACATTGCTTGCAAGGCTTATTGTGATGTTGTATTATCGAGTGGGCCCTGAGATACCTCTCCGTCACACGGAGTAACAAATCCCAGTCTTGATCCATGCCATCCCGACAAACACCCTCGGAGATACCTGTAGAGAACCTTTATAGTCATCCAGTTACGTTGCGACATTTGATACACACAAGGTACTCCTCCGGTGTCAGTGAGTTGCATGATCTCATGGTCATAGGAACAAATAGTTGACATGTAGAAAATAGTAGCAATAAACTGACATGATCATATGCTACGTTTATAGTTTGGGTCTTGTTCATCACATTATTCTCCTAATGATGTGATCCCGTTATCAAATGACATCTCATGCCCATGGCTAGGAAACCTTAACCATGTTTGACCAACGAGCTAGTCCATCAAAGGCATCCAGGGACATGGTGTTGTCTATGTATCCACACATGTATCTAAGTTTCCGATCAATACAATTATAGCACGGATAATAGACGATTATCATGAACAAGGAAATATGATAATAACCAATTTATTATTGCCTCTAGGGCATATTTCCAACAGCTTTGGCCTTCTTTGCCATCTTCTACTTCTCTGTGTTGTTTGTACTCCTAACCAGATATAGGCATCTGACACAATCTTTTCTTTTCCTTAATTGCCTTCTGGGCATCATCGTTCGACCACCAGGTATCTTTAGCTTTTCTTCTACTTCCCATGGACACTCCAAACTCCTTTGAGGCCACCTTACGAATGCAAGTCGTCGTCTTCATACACATGTTGTCCGCATCACCTCCTTCCTCCGAAGGGCCCTCCTTAATGACCTTCTCCTTGAACGCCTGAGCTACCTTCCCCTTGAGCATCCACCACTTCGTTCTAGCGACTTTGGCATGCTTGTCCCGCTAGACATGAATCAGAAAGCGGAAGTCAGCAACCACAAGCTTATGCTGAGGGACAACACTCTCCAGGTATCACCTTACAGTCTAGGCATGCACGCCTGTCTTCCCTTCTTGAGAGGATGAAATCAATTCGGCTAGAGTGCTAACCACTACTGCAAGTCACTAGGTGCGATTCTCTCTTCTTAAAGAGGGTGTTAGATACGATCATGTCCTAGGCTAGCGCAAAGCTTAAGACATCTTCTCCTTCTTGATTCCTGATGCCATAGCCAAATCCCCCATGCACCCCTTCCAAACCCGTGTTAGATGTGCTCACGTGGCCACTGATGTCTCCTCCTATGAAGAGCCTCTCGCCAATCAGTACACTCCTAACCAAGTCCTTAGGCCTTCCCAGAACACCCTCTTGGTGTTCTCATTGTGGCCTACTTGCGGGGCATACGCGTTGATAACGTTGATAACTAACTCCCCAACTACCAGGTTGACCAGGATAATCAGGTCCCCACGTCTCTTGATGTCTACCACTCCATACTTGAGGTTCTTGCTGATCAAGATGCCTACTCCATTTCTGCTTGCAACCGTTCCCGTGTACCACAGCTTGAAGCCGGAACCCTCCACCTCCTTCGCCTTTTGTCCCCTCCATTTGGTCTCTTGGATGCAAAAATTATCACCACATCTCCTCACCGCTGTATCAACTATCTCCCGAAGCTTACCTTTCAAAGACCCTACTCTGAACATCCCCCTTGTTTTTGAAGATTGGGACTAATATACTCCGTCTCCATTCTTCTGGCATCTTATTTGCCCGAAAAATGAGGTTGAAAAGTTTGGTTAGCCATACTATGGCTATGTCCCCGAGGCCTCTCCACGCCTCAATGAGGATAAAATTAGGGCCCATCGCCTTGCCTCCTTTCATCCTCTTTAAAGCCTCCTTGACCTCTCACTCCTGAATTCGTTGCACAAAACGCTTGCTAGTATCATCAAAGGAGTCATCCAGTTCAATGATAGATCTCACACTCTCCCCATTGAACAGCTTGTCAAAGTACTCCCGCCATCTATGCTTAATCTCCTCGTTCTTCACCAGGAGTTGATCTGCTTCGTCCTTGATGCACTTGATTTGGTCAACATCCCTCGTCTTCCTCTCTTGGATTTTGGCCATCTTATAGATGTCACTTTTGCCTTCCTTCGTGTCTAACCGCTAGTAGAGGTCCTCATACGCCCGACCCATTCCTTCACTCACAACTCGCTTTGCGGCCTTCTTTGCCATCTTGTACTTCTCTGTGTTGTTTGCACTCCTATCCAGATATAGGCGTCCGAAACAATCTTTTTTTCCTTAATTGTCCTCTGGGCATCATTGTTCCACCACCAGGTATCTTTAGCTTTTCTTCTACTTCCCCTGGACACTCCAAACTCCTCTGAGGCCACCTTATGAATGCAAGTCGCCATCTTCAAGCACATGTTGTTTGCATTGCCTCCTTCCTCCCATGGGCCCTCCTTAATGACCCTCTCCTTGAACGCCTGAGCTACCTTCCCCTTGAGCTTTCACCACTTCGTTCTAGCGACTTTGGCACGCTTGTCCCGCTGGACATGAATCCGAAAGCGGACAAGCTTATGCTGAGAGACAACACTCGCCAGGTATCACCTTACAGTCTAGGAATGCACGCCTGTCTTCCCTTCTCGAGAGGATGAAATCAATTTGGCTAGAGTGCTGACCACTACTGCAAGTCACTAGATGCGATTCTCTCTTCTTAAAGAGGGTGTTAGCTACGATCATGTCATTGGCTAGCGCAAAGCTTAAGACATCTTCTCCTTCTTGATTCTTGATGCCATAGCCAAATCCCCCATACACCCCTTCCAAACCTGTGTTAGATGTGCTCACGTGGCAATTGATGTCTCCTCCTATGAAGAGCCTCTTGCCAATCGGTACACTCCTAACCAAGTCCTTCAGGCCTTCCTAGAACTCCCTCTTGGTGTTCTCATTGTAGCCTACTTGCGGGGCATACGCGTTGATAACGTTGATAACTAACTCCCCAACTACCAGGTTGACCAGGATAATCAGGTCCCCACGTCTCTTGACGTCTACCGCTCCATACTTGAGGCTCTTGCGGATCAAGATGCCTACTCCATTTCTGTTTGCAACAGTTCTTGTGTATCACAACTTGAAGCCGGTACCCTCCACCTCCTTAGCCTTTTGTACCCTCCATTTGGTCTCTTGGATGCAAAGGATATCAACACATCTCCTCACCGCTGTATCAACTATCTCCCGAAGCTTACCTGTCAAAGACCCTACTCTGAACATCCCCCTTGTTTTTGAAGGTTGGGACTAATATACTCCGTCTCCATTCTTCTGGCATCTTGTTTGCCCGAAAAATGAGGTTGAAAAGTTTGGTTAGCCATACTATGGCTATGTCCTCGAGGCCTCTCCACGCCTCAATGAGGATACAATTAGGGCCCATCGCCTTGCCTCCTTTCATCCTCTTTAAAGCCTCCTTGACCTCTGACTCCTGAATTCGCCGCACAAAACGACTGCTAGTATCATCAAAGGAGTCGTCCAGTTCAATGGTAGAGCTCACACTCTCCCCATTGAACAGCTTGTCAAAGTACTCCCACCATCTATGCTTAATCTCCTCGTTCTTCACCATGAGTTGATGTGCTCCGTCCTTGATGCACTTTATTTGGTCAACATCCCTCGTCTTCCTCTCTCGGATTTTGGCCATCTTATAGATGTCACTTTTGCCCTCCTTCGTGTCTAACCGCTGGTAGAGGTCCTCATACGCCTGACCCCTTGCTTCACTCACAACTCGCTTTGCGGCTTTCTTTGCCATCTTGTACTTATTTGTGTTGTTTGCACTCCTATCCAGATATAGGCGTCTGAAACAATCTTTTCTTTTCCTTAATTGCCTTCTGGGCATCATTGTTCCACCACCAGGTATCTTTAGCTTTTCTTCTACTTCCCCTGGACACTCCAAACTCCTCTAAGGCCACCTTACGAATGCAAGTCGCCATCTTCATGCACATGTTGTCTGCATCACCTCCTTCCTCCCAAGGGCCCTCCTTAATGACCCTCTCCTTGAACGCTTGAGCTACCTTCCCCTTGAGCTTCCATCACTTCGTTCTAGCGACTTTGGCACGCTTGTCCCGCTGGACATGAATCCGAAAGCGGAAGTCAGCAACCACAAGCTTATGCTGAGGGACAACACTCTCTCCAGGTATCACCTTACATTCTAGGCATGCACGCCTATCTTCCCTTCTCAAGAGTATGAAATCAATCTGGCTAGAGTGTTGACCACTACTGCAAGTCACTAGATGTGATTCTCTCTTCTTAAAGAGGGTGTTAGCTATAGAGAGGGTGTTCGCTACGATCATGTCGTAGGCTAGCGCAAAGCTTAAGACATCTTTTCCTTCTTGATTCTTGATGCCATAACCAAATCCCCCATGCACCCCTTCCAAACATGTGTTAGATGTGCCCGCCTCTTGCCAATCGGTATAGTCCTAACCATGTCCTTCAGGACTTCCCAGAACTCCCTCTTGGTGTTCTCATTGTGGCCTACTTGCGGGCATACGCGTTGATAACGTCGAGAACTAAGTCCCTGACTACCAGGTTGACCTGGATAATCAGGTCCTTGTTAGATGTGACTCAAGAAAAGTATATTCAGGATCTTCTCTCCCGGGCCGCCCTTGTATGGAGCTCAACGTTTAGCTTCGTGCTACTGATGGTGATCCTCTAGCTGATCCCACACGGTATCGCCACCTCGTTGGGGGCCTTGTCTATCTCGCTGTCACTCGTCCTGATATATCCTATCTTGTTCACATTCTCAGTCAGTTTGTTTCAGCTCCCACCTCTATCCATTATGGTCACCTCCTACGTGTTCTACGCTATCTTCGTGGCACGATTTCACACCGTCTTTTCTTTCCCCGCTCCAGCTCTCTCCAGCTCCAGGCCTACTCTGATGCTACATGGGCTAGTGATCCTACTGATCGCCGCTCACTGTCTTCTTACTGTGACTTTCTTGGCGGCTCTCTCATTGCCTGGAAGAGAAGAAACAGACAGTTGTTTCTCGCTCGAGTACGGAGGCTGAGTTGCGAGCGATGGCTATGTTGATGGTGAGGTGATCTAGTTATGATGGTCACTCGAGGACTTTGGTGTTTCTGTTGCTGCACCGACTCCACTCCTGTCCGATAGTACAGGTGCTATCAGCATTGTGCGTGACCCGGTGAAGCATGAGCTCACCAAGCACATCGGTGTGGATGCCTCCTTTGTCCGTGCGGCTGTGCAAGATCAAGTTCTTGCTCTTCACTATGTGCCTTCTGAGTCACAGTTGGCGGACTTCTTCACGAAGGCATAGACTCGAGCACAGCACGTGTTCTTTCTCTCCAAACTCAGTGTGGTTGATCCACCATGAGTTTGAGGGGGTGTTAGATGTGTATAGTCCCTTTTCGGTTTATCCCCATTGTATACCACACATGTATATGTATTGGCCTTTGGCCCTCCTGTGAATGTAGTTGCTCATTCCTAACAGTCCCCACGTCTCTTGACGTCTACCACTCCATACTTGAGGCTCTTGCTGATCAAGATGCCTACTCCATTTCTTGTTTGCAACCGTTCCCGTGTACCATGGCTTTAAGCAGGTACCCTCTACCTCCTTCGCCACGAAGGCATAGACTCGAGCGCAGCACAGGTTCTTTCTCTCCAAACTCAGTGTGGTTGATCCACCATGAGTTTGAGGGGGGTGTTAGATGTGTATAGTCCCGTTTCGGTTTATCCCCATTGTATACCACACATGTATATGTATTGGCCTTTGGCCCTCCTATGAATGTAGTTGCTCATTCCTAACAGTCCCCACGTCTCTTGACGTCTACCACTCCATACTTGAGGCTCTTGCTGATCAAGATGCCTACTCCATTTCTGTTTGCAACCGTTCCCGTGTACCACGGCTTGAAGCAGGTACCCTCTCCCTCCTCCGCCTTTTGTCCCCTCCATTTGGTCTCCTGGATGCAAAGGATATCAACACGTCTCCTCACCGTTGTATCAACTAACTCCCGAAGCTTACCTGTCAGAGACCCTACTCTGAACATCCCCCTTGTGTTTGAAGATTGGGACTAATATACTCTGTCTCCATTCTTCTGGAATCTTGTTTGCCCGAAAAATGAGGTTGAAAAGTTTGGTTAGCCATACTATGGCTATGTCCCCGAGGCCTCTCCACGCCTCAATGAGGATACAATTAGGGCTCATCGCCTTGCCTCCTTTCATCCTCTTTAAAGCCTCCTTGACCTCTGACTCCTGAATTCGTCGCACAAAACGCTTGCTAGTATTATCAAAGGAGTCGTCCAGTTCAATGGTAGAGCTCACACTCTCCCCATTGAACAGCTTGTCAAAGTACTCCCGCCATCTATGCTTAATCTCCTCGTTCTTCACCAGGAGTTGATCTACTCCGTCCTTGATGCACTTGATTTGGTCAACATCCCTCGTCTTCCTCTCTCGGATTTTAGCCATCTTATAGATGTCACTTTTGCGAGGTCCTCATACGCCCGACCCCTTGCTTCACTCACAAATCGCTTTGCGGCCTTCTTTGCCATCTTGTAATTCTCTGTGTTGTTTGCACTCCTATCCATATATAGGCGTTTGAAACAATCTTTTATTTTCCTTAATTGCCTTCTGGCATCATCGTTCCACCACCACGTATCTTTAGCTTTTCTTCTACTTCCCCTGGACACTCCGAATTCCTCCTAGGCCACCTTACGAATGCAAATCGCCATCTTCATCCACATGTTGTCTGCATCACCTCCTTCCTCCCAAGGGCCCTCCTTAATGACCCTCTCCTTGAACGCCTGAGCTACCTTCCCCTTGAGCTTCCACCACTTTGTTCTAGCGACTTTAGCACGCTTGTCCCGCTGGACACGAATCCGAAAGCAGAAGTCAGCAACCACAAGCTTATGCTGAGGGACAACAGTCTCTCTAGGTATCACCTTACAGTCTAGGCATGCATGCTTGTCTTCCCTTCTCGAGAGGATGAAATCAGTCTGGCTAGAGTGTTGACCACTACTGTAAGCCACTAGATGTGATTCTCTCTTCTTAAAGAGGGTTTTAGCTATGATCATCTCGTAGGCTAGCGCAAAGCTTAAGACATCTTCTCCTTCTTGATTCCTGATGCCATAGCCAAATCCCCCATGCACCCCTTCCAAACTTGTGTTAGATGTGCCATTGAGGTCTCCTCCTATGAAGAGCCTCTCGCCAATCGGTACACTCCTAACCATGTCCTTCAGGCCTTCCCAGAACTCCCTCTTGGTGTTCTCATTGTGGCCTACTTGCGGGGCATACGCGTTGATAACGTTTGAGAACTAAGTCCCCACCTACCAGATTGACCAGGATAATCCGGTCCCCACGTCTCTTGACGTCTATCACTCCATACTTGAGGCTCTTGCTGATCAAGATGCCTACTCCATTTCTGTTTGCAACCGTTCTCGTGTACCATGGCTTGAATCCGGTACCCTCCACCTCCTTCGCCTTTTGTCCCCTCTATTTGGTCTCTTGGATGCAATGTGCTCTGTTAATATTTGAATTGATGTATTCTATGTGTCCTACAAAACAAAGTTGTGATGATAACCGCTGCTATTCATTTACTTTATTATAGATGCAGAGCAAGTTGTGGTTCCTCTTGGAGCGCCTGGTCACTTACTGGCTCAAGATGCTGTTGATGAAGATCCAGAAGGTATGGTAGCTCTCTTGCCGGTTTACGGTGAAGGCAGATTATTTACTTAGTGTGCTGTGCTAAAACATGAATTGATGCATTGTATGTGTCCTATAGAACAGACTTGAGATGATAACCACCTGTTATTCCTTTACTTTCTTGTAGCTGCACAACAAGTTCTCGTTCTCTATGAAATCATTGATGTGCCACCAGCCCTAGGAGGTATTGCTTTTGCTGATTATGTTTCTGCAGTTATTGTGTGGGTGAGTGTGATTTGTCTTTTTCTCTATTCACATGGTTAATTTTGTTTTTCTAGCTGCAAATGTCGCACTTCCAGTCCCAGAACCTGTTGGTATGTCTTTTGCTGATTATGTTTCTGCAGTTATAGTGTGGGTGAGTGTGATTTGTCTTTTCCTGTATTCACAAGGTTGATTTTGTTTTTCTAGCTGTGAACGTCGCAATTCCAGTCCCAGAACCAATTGGTGCACAGTCTGTTATTCCGCACCGACCCCAAGATTCTGGTGTTCCCATGGTACTAAGAAAAGGTACATTGCGCAAGGAACTTGTCTGTTCAAAATCTGAATGTCCAAATGTTTACTTATCCCTAAACTGTCCTCTTGCAGTCCAAAGGCCATCTATTTTGCGATTTGAGGCTCCTCCAGTTGACACGGAAGCTGTAGGGAATGCTCGGCGCGGCAATAAGTTCAGGGCTTTAATGAAGGCCAAGAGTGCCGAGAAAGGCAAGTACGGCTAGTACTCAAGCTCCTCCAGGTGTGGCAGCTGTGATGATTCTGAGCTACTTCCGATTTCTCTTTGTCACACCTGAAGTCTACTGGAATAATACTCTGGTGCAGAATATTGCATGTTATCAGTGTCAGTCTAACTCGTGATTGTATGTAACGATTACGAGATGAAACTGTTTCTCTAACCTTGCGAACTATTCTGTGAGCCAGTCTGCCGTGGAGTGATAGATCATCTTATTACTGCTCTGCCAGTATCAGCTCAGCTACTTGTTTCTCTTGTGCCTACAGCTTTCGTTGCAGGCAAAAAAAAATTGAAGGGTCGTATCAGGTCAAGTTTTTCTTTGAGAATCGACCACAGATTCATTTATTCTTAAGAGTTCGGTACCAATTGACTGATGCAGATAGAAAATGGGCAGTCCTAGCATGAGGCTCAGTGTGAATTAAACGAGAACTACACAATTATTTTCTGATACAATTTTCTAAATTGTGCTCCCTCCGTTCCTCTATATAATTTGTATTTATTTTTTTGAAAGTCAAACAAATGCATGTTTGACCAACTTTTTAGAAAAATATATCAATATTCACAATACAACTTTATATCATTTGATCCATCATGAAAAGTAGTTTCATATTTTATCTATTAGATATTGCAGATGTTATTTTATTCTATAATCTAGGTCAAACTTTCAAATGGTTGACTTGCATAGAAATCATTACACCTTATACAAGATAAACATTTTGAAATGCACAGATCAGCACACAATAGCCAACTTCAAAGTAAGACTGAAACGTATATGGTGCATGCCCACATAGAAAAATACACTTGGCCATAAACAGCTACAATGCTAAAACAAAATTACAACTGCAAGGGCCTAATGAACAAACACTCTTAACACGTCACTCCAGCAACAGCCAAAGAGGGAGTACTCATTGACATTATACATCGTTATTGTCTCTTCATTATTCTTGGACTATGTCCATCATCCAATTATTATCTCCACAGTTGAGGAGGATCCATGGGTGAGTTGCTCCCTAATCCGTTGCTTGCTAGCTTCATCTACCAGAAAACTTGCAGGCTCATGATTGATGGCACTGCACCCACTGCACGGGACTTCATCACACAACTCGATTCATTTCAAGACAACAGCTCGTACCATGACAAGTTTTATATAATTCATCACCTTGTCTCCCTCCTTAAAACCTCTCATCACGAGCAACTTCAAGTTCAAGTGCCTTGAATCCTCGGATGGTTCCCACGACACATTGGTCTTCTCAGCACTATCCTTGGTCTTACTGAGTTCACATGAACGCCGAGATAGCTTCATGGACCACAAATAAACAGCACATTACATTAGATGTTGGCATTGATTTCGATATTAATATCTACTTAAGATAAAGAACAATAGCAATAAGAAGAGCCAATGCATCCAAGTAACGAATGATTGCTATATAGCTAACACCCACTTTGGAACTAGTTTTTGGAATGGCCTATATAGCTGTCTGGAACAAATGAATGATTTTTGAGGATTCCCTAGCGACTTGGATGAATCCAATATGAGATTAGACCTCACAGGAAAAATTATGCGTAGTGCATGGATATTATCTGTGAAAAAAAAGCTATGCAGCATCCAAGCAAGATTGTACATCATTACTGTACAATTCATGAGATCTCCCTATTCATGCGTCTCAAAATGGTCAGCATGTGACAGGATAGAGTTATTGGGTATTTTATAAATTTTGATATTACACACTTAAACAGACATGTCGATATTTTTATTGCTGATGGAAACATATCATACAAACAAATTATATCTAGGCCAAGATGTGGGTTAACTGGAAGAACTGAAGTAACAGACTTACATAGAAATTCTCCAAGGAAGGTGCACCTTCGAGGATAAACATAGTCCAATTCAGATCGCACTCTGCAAAGATATTGTAAAGATGCGCATCTCTCAGTTTGCTGAATATAGGAGTGAGCTGTCGAGGATCTTCAGGTTCAATCCAAATCTGCAGCAGAACAAAGTATAGAAATACAAGGAAAACAGCATGATGTTAACAGGTACACATTGAAACAAACAAACATGATGTAGGCGAGGAGGAAACTGTAACTTACCATTTGAGTGCGAAAATTTAGATGCAGAATTGACAGGTTTTTGTTATCAGATAAGCACTCACTCAATATGAATGGCATCTGCCAAGATAGGGCAGGAGAAGCGAGGCATACTTTAACAAGCTGAGGAACATATCCAAAAGACACTGGGGTTTTTTCACCGAGCCAGCTATCATAGACCAATTCCAGGAGTTTAGGGGCAGAGATTAGTTCAACTTGTGCACACCCAAACGAGATAAATTCAAGTCCTATGAGCTCCGAGCATGGAGCATCTATCTTCAGAACAGGGTCCTGGTCCATTTGACAGGATCTCAAGGAAAGGAGCTTAAGTTTATTGCAAGTGTTGAGGATATTCGGGATATCTGAGTCTTGGAACGAAAGGTTCTGCAGCGTCAGTTTGGTGAGCAAACTGAAGGAACCAGGGCAAGCATGGAAGAAGGACATAAAGCGTTGTCTGAACAGTTCTTGTTCAGCATCACTTACATGCAACATAGCCAGTGGCCGCAAACTCGAGGTATTCTGGTACGCCGATCTTCACGGCATCCCCGACCGCATGAGCAATGGAGGACAAGTAAGGGTCTGCTAGGTAGAAGCAGAGCTGCAGGCTCTTGATGATCCGATTGCATTCGCAAGGCGGAGGAGATAGAAATCTCCTTAGCGTATCAGTGTACGCGGTCATTATCTGATCCGCTGTGCCTTGAAAGTCTTCGGCGTTGATTTGCAGATTAGAGAGCTGATGAGGGAGGTGCCTCCATCGCGTGGAGAGCGCGCCGGTCTGAACTGCCGTGCGCATGTAAAGGCATTCGAGGATTTTGAGCAGAACGTAATCGGGCAGCGCACTGATTCGGTCTTCGTTTCCGCTTGCACTGATGTTATTTTCATCTGTGATGATCTGCAAAAAGAGTTAAAGTAGTAGGATCAAAACAGGGTCGGAAGCCACATCTTCTTCTTATTACTACAATTCTCCAAAGGCAAGGTGAGTAGTAACAGTATGAAAATGAATCTAAAGATTGGAAGGCCTACTACTTACTCTAATCGATTACTCGCGGCGGCGGCGGCGGCGGTGGGCCTAGCTTTTTCTTTTTTGTTTGCCAGTCGCAGCTTATATTACTGAAGGCCGGCCTTGCAGCTGCAGCTGCTATCTACTACCTCTGTTGATATTGAGATCGGCGGCCGGACTTGTAGTCGATAGGCTACTTATATTACTGATGAAGACAGGCGGCCGGACTTGCAGCAGCTAGCTAGTAGTACAACTTACCAAGACAGAAACAGGGACTAGGACGAGCCGGATTAGGACCATCAGGAATCCTCCTTCGCAACAGATTTGAACCCGGCGGCCGGCCAAATCTAAAAGCGGAGTCCGGCCTTGTTGGTTGATTGAAGATAGGATCCGCCTCCTGCACGGGCTAACCCGGCGGCCGGCCAAATCAAGCACGCACGAATCAAAAGAAGCAAAGATGATTTCCCTGATCTGTTTAACAGGTCCAAAGCAAGGGAACAGGGGAAGGTGGCGCAGCGGCGGTGGGTCTCCTGGTTGAGGCGAGCGGAGGAGAGAGAGTTTCCAGTCCAGACTAGTGACGCTACCCCTTACCAGTCGATACGGGGTGTCTTTGGCCGGTGGCTCACCTGAATTTGGACGAGGCGCCCAACCATGGCGACTCTGTTTCTGGGCGCCCGGGGCGAGGTGGAGAGGGGTCAGCAAGGTTAATAATACAGCTAACTGCTGGCTATAAGGAGTTGTCATATCATATAGAGGCGATGTGAAGAGGGGTTACGAAAGGAAGACGAGGAAATCTCGGGGGAAAGGTCAGATAATTGGGTCGATTCTGTTGCGCCGTCGGTAAAAAATGATTAAAAAAAAGAACAGTTAAAAGGATCGTTTCCGTTGCGCCAGCGGTAAAAAAGAGGGGAAAAAGAACAGTTAAAAGGGTTGATTTCGTTGCGCCAGCGGTAAAAAAAGAAAAGAACAGTTAAAACAGGGTAGAAAATGAGGGAGTATTTAATTGCACGTATTAACGCGTAAACATTCTTTTTAGAGTAACGCATAAACAAATTCGTCTGAGTATACTTGTTGAAAGAATGGATGTATCAATATATTTCTGTTTTAGATACATTTTTCGTGTATTTTTTTTGTTTTCGAGATGCATTACTCAATTATTAATAGTACAAAGCAAAACAAATAAAGAAGGTCTTCATTATTATACTCCATTCGTTTCTTTTTAGTCCACATATAAAATTTGATTAAAATCAAGCGATGCAAAATTTGATTAAAATTATATCAAATGATACCAACATTTATATAATACTAAAGCTATATGCTATGAAAATTATTATCATGATGCATCTAAGGGCATCTCTAAGACGGACGCGCAAACCACCTGCATACGTTTGGACCACGATGTCCGGACTACAGGAGTCATCCAACACGGGCCTATATTGGTTCATGGGGGGTCCGGACGTGATTTCTCCCGTAAACCGAAGATAAAAAATGAAGGGAATTTGCAGGAGTCCGGACACAAGAAATTGTAAGAATCCAACACCCTTAGTCCACCCAAAACCCTTCCTAACCCCTGACCCATTTTCTCTCCTTCTTTATTTCTCTCTTTTCCTTCGCCACCGCTCCACCCCCCTCGCCATCACACCACACCCCTATCGAAACCCCGCATCTCCATCACTTCCGCTGCTCCAGCAGGGCTCCCTGCCGCTTCTTCTCTGTCTTTGTTCAACCTCTGCCCTAATATTGATTTCATATTGTGAATGTTGACATTTTGTCTACAAAGTTAGTCAAAGTTTGTGGAATTGGACTTTGACCAAATTTTATATACAGACTAAAAAAAGAGGGAGTACAAAATGTTGAAAAGTCCTCTAGGTGTCGATGTGCAAGTTACCAAACCGGGGGCAGTGCTTCGATTCTTAGTACGGGCTTCGGCTCAACACTGCACCAGAGTTAGTGTGAACCGCACGCCTCTCCCTCCCTAACAGGCGGCGGCGGACCAACTCCTCCAGATCTCAGCCGACGGGAGCGTTGGTTCCCTCTCGCTCCGCTTGCCGCTCCGACGACAGGAGGGAGGGGGGATGTCGTTTCTCTGTCTAGTAGTTTTGCTTAGGGTCTGTCTGCTATGGAGCGCCGTTCTGGTGGTGGGAGCGGCGCCCGGGCAAATAAATCTGCCTCAACTCTTCTCCCACACCGCCGCTACTTCTTTTCTCTCATTTTTTTTTCTTATCTCCCGCACGAGCATGTTGATATTCCCATTCCAATGAACCCTGGCGCGATTATAGCAAAATAAATCGACATTTATGATATTAGATAAATAAAATATAAAACTATATGTCATGATGGATCTAATTATTACGATTTGGTATTAGACATTGAAAATTTACACCTTACACTTTTAAACAGACAGTAGTATTTTTTGAAGGCTTTGGGATCATGCACATTAGGCGGACTTCCAATACCAAACACAAGAAAACAAAAAAAAACTTTTCTCCAGGTCAAATTTTTTACCGAAAGAAATTGGATTAATCTGTCAGTCCGTTTACCCAAACATGGTACAAATTCCTCAGGTTACACCATGATATGCTTGTTGTTGTGCAAAACTTTCAGGATATTCTCGGTCTTTTATTCCAAAAATGATGAAAAATCCCGAGATTACTCCATATAATATGCTTATTGTTTCATGATAAAATTAGTAAATAACAAAATCCATGAATCTCTCAGCCTTTTTATCCAAACAGGATAAAAACTTCCCAGATTACTTTGCATAATATGTTAGTTATTGTGTAAAAGACTCTGAAAATATATTTTTCTAGGTCAAATTTTTGGCGGCTCAGCTAGCAGTGCCCACTGAGTGGTCGATGTGGCCAAAACCAATTGACTGGGTAAAAAACAAGATCATGGTTGATATTTGGACCCTCTGGTTAGTAACCACACGATATCGACCTGTTTTGAAGTTGAGAGTTGAGTTTTACACCATGTGGTTAGTTCAGCGTTGAAATACGGACTTTTCTCAATAAGCTTTAATCTTGATTCGTTGACCACTGTCACAAACTTTGTTGTTGGATGATATCGACTGGTTTTGAAGTTGAGCGTTGAGTTTTAAACCACTGTCACAAACTTTGCTGTTAGTTTTTCAATAAACTTAATCTTGCTTTTGACCACTCTCATAAACTTTGCTGTTGGATGTTGCGTCCTAGACACTAGAAAGGTTCACACACATATCGAAGAACACCATCATATACTGTACTAATAATCTCTAAAAGCATGTCTATGTGGCCATGTCCTATATATAGCTTAGCCGCTGGATGAAGTTGATCTCTGGGCGGCAGGCAGGCCGGTGGCAATTCCGGGTGACGGCTCAACGCTGCACCAGCGCTCTCGGGGTTGCACAGGTGATGCTAATGCCCCGCTCTACGTCTGCCGTTCCGCTGCCGCCGGCGCAGGGCGTAGTGGACCCCGACGGCCCTTGCCTCCCGAAGCTCCACAGCCTCTTCACCGACCTCAGCCTGCTCACGCCCGGAGACTTGGACGCGTCGCGCGGGGTGGCGTGGCTGCCACCATCCTTGGCTCCGGAACGTCGATCACCAGCACTCCGTCGGTGACCACGGTCACCGCGCCGAGCAGCACAGTCGCCGGCAGGTTCGCTGCGTAGTTCGCCGGCTCTGGCGGTACGGAAGGGAGACTAGCCGCCGTAAGCTCGTCGGGCTTGCCAACGGTGACTCGACAGAGCGGGCAGGTGGTGTGGGACGCCAGCCACATGTCCACGCACCCGGCGTGGAATCCATGGCCGCACCCGGGAAGGAACCTCGCCTCCTCCCCGTCCTCGAGCCCGGCCAGACACACCGCGCACTCCACTCCGACAATGTCGTCCGCGGCGCGGTATACCGTGACCGACAGGGACCGCATCAGCTCCGGGTCGACGCCGGCCTTGGTGCTGGGAGGCGGGGTCACCATCTCGGCGCCCCACGCCCGACGCCGAGGACGACCGCTGGGCGCCGCGCCGGTGCTGAAGTAAGAGTAGCGGAGGATGGTTAGCGCGAGGGCGAACGTCAGGAACAGCAGGAAGATGGCCGCCGAGGTGAGCGCGGCCCCGGAGGCCGCCGAGCGCGACGACGACGAGTCCATGGCGGCCCTGTGGTCGTTGATAATTCCGTGTGGCCTGGTGACTGAACCGTGTGTGGACTGTGGGGCTGGAATATATACATATACGTGCGGATGGGGTGCTGGAGCGAAGAGGCCAGGTTAATGACGCTGACTGACATGGATGGAAGAAGCTGGTAGGTAGGGGAGGGGCAATGCAGCAGTCTTGCAGCGCATCACCACCAGTCAACGGGTGCAAGATTATTACCACACCTGGCCTTGCATGAGAGGTCCTCGTCGTCCAGAAATATCCTTTAATTTCTGGGTTTATTATTATTATATATACACCTCATAGGAAAAATAAATAGAAGAAGAGTAAAAAGAGTTTGAAAGTTTTATTATAATAAACTTGACCTTCTTTTTGTATTACCTGCTCTGTTCCTAAATAAAAGTCTTTTTATAGATTACACTATGAATTACATACGGATGTATATGGACACATTTTAGAGTATATAGATTCACTCATGTTGTTTCGTATGTAGTCTACGGTGAAATCTCTAAAAAGACTTAGGGCGTGTTTGGTTTATCACCAGAACACGCCACGCCGAAGATGCGGCCGCGCCGCAGGTGCGGCGAACGAAACGAGCGCCACACTTTTGGCGAGTTGTGGCGTGAAAAATGAACTAGCAAGCTGTGGCGAGCGGTGCGGCACGCCACAACACCGACATAAAGTAAACAACGGCAAAGTTTAGGCGTAGGGAGCTGTGGTGAGCTGTGGCATGGGTAGTCACGAACCAAACGCGCCCTTATATTTAGGAATGGAGGGAACAGTATATAAATTTTTCGAAAAGAAAATCAATGTTGACTTCATGGCATTTTTTTTTTGCTATTATAGGTTACTATTCACATAATTTTAACCGATTTTTTGTCCTTTTTGAAAAGAAGGCAATGCGATTTTTTTCTATTTGTAGATTTTCTTTACCCATGCAATGGAAGGCCAAATTTATTTAAAAAAAATCAATTTGTTGAGAGATTAACTCCCACTTGATGAAAGAAAATCCGCTGTCTCGTCTCATTCTCACGCTCTTGTTTTTTCCGACACACAGAATGTTTAGAGGCGACAGTGCGAAGGCCATAAGTGGCATGATGGCTTGAGCTCTATTAAGAAGGGTAGATCGGTCATCCCAGGGCGCCCATCAGTAGCAGAACGACATGTCGCACAACGTCCAATTGCCACCCACACGTGGCTGTTGTTGGGGCTGCGCCACTCTCGCCGACCTTTGCGCCAGCTTCACGGTTTTCGCGTACTCCTTCATGTCCTCAGGCAGTAACGACAATTCCCCACCCGTGGCCATGTTCGTGCCCAAACAACAACTTGCATGACCAGCTCTATGGCAAGGGTGTCGGGGCAACGATGATGACGTGAGAGAGAGAGGGTGAGTGGATGGCATCCACCATTCAAATTTGCTCGGGATCTCCCCAGTGGCCGCGCCGTGAAGAGGGATGTCGTCCTCCCTACTAACTGGCTCGGGGTCTCCCCGACGACCACGCCAAACCTCTCAGTGAGGCTACCCTGCAACTCATGACCACGCGGGTGGTGGGCCTACAGGTTGCAACACACATTGCCACATGGGAATGTATAAACGTTTTTGAGGAAGTAAACACATATAAGGGGCTCATTTGAAAAAAAAATGCACAATGCATGCTCATCATGAAGCTTAGGACCAGAGATAAACAAACTTACATAGTTTTGGAATCCAAAACTGCACTTTTAAAGTTATATGACTAGACGGACACACCTTCAATATTTTAGAACCCACAAACCGTAGGTTTAAAGTAACAAGATTAAACCGACACACTTCCAATAGTTTTAGGACCAAAAACTGCAGTTTCAAAGTTACAGGACTAAACAAACACACCTCAGATAGTTTTTAGGACTTGTTACTTTTTTTTTTCAAAAGAACATGCTGCTGGCTTGATGAAAAATATGTACTCCTAAGGTTTTGTATCGTGGGGCCGCAGTCGCAGAGTCTCAAAAATTATTCTTTTCACGAGAAGAGTCCTAGTAGGATTCTAACAGAAGGTAAGATTTCAGTTAAAAACTCTTCATTTATTTAGGAGGTTTTCTAGCAAAACGGATATCCCATTGTCTTCACGAGCTGCTCTGCCTTCACGAGCTGCTGCTGCCGCCTGCGCCGCAAGAGCGGAGCCGCCGCCCGCTCCGCCGGCAACGATGGAGGCAAGACCAGATCTTGGTGAGTGCATGCTGCCGAATCCCTTCTCCTCCATCGAATCTGAGGTTTGCGGGTAGGAAACGCCGTCAATCTCTGCGAATTTCTGATTCCATCACTGTCTCTGCCGGACCAGGGCCTGGATTGCTCATGCCGCCGGCGACCCCCGACAATGGCCGGCGGCCGCCGTTCGGTTCCTCCACGGATGTCCCTTCCTCTTGCTCTACCGCGGCCGCCCCCGCGTCGATTGACTTGGGGGTCTTTGATAAGCACGGCTTCATCTACCTTGCGCCCCCCATTGGGGAACTGCCTCGATCTGCACCTGGCGCCACCGATGGCTGCGCAGCCACCGCGCAGACGTCCGATTCCTCCGACGAGGTTGCGCCGCCAGGGGCTGCTGCGGCTGCGGCTGTGGCTGCGGCGACTCCTACCATCATCCCCACCCCGGAGAAAGAGGAGAGCGCCCATTGGAGGCCAAGGAAGAAGTCCACCAAGGGGGTCCCCCGGCTGAAGGTGATGAAGGACAAACAGCCCAAGCCCGCCCGCGCCACGCCGGCCAAGCCTCACAAGACGCCGGCGGCGAAAAAGGACGGCGGCGGCGCTGGATCTGTTGGAGATGGCATTGTTGATAATAAGCTATCAAAGCGCCGCAAGTTAGATTTCGATCTGGAAACCATTACAGGGAGTTTCAGCAGGGCCAAGCTGATGGCCAATCTGAGGCTCCTTGCGGAGGTTAACAATATTTCAAGCGAGACGAAGACGAAGAAAAAGAAAACAAGCGGCGACTGGGCTATCGTTCCTTACCAGAATGCTGCTCCGGCTGATGCGTCGTGCTCTGCTTTGGTCCCGTTGGGGGATTTGGGTCCCCATGGAAATCGTTTGAATCAAGTGCGGCCCAAGGTGCTTGGCCTTGATGATGATACGTTGCGAGTGTATGGCGCTCTGACCAAGTGGGAAGAGATTGACAGTGAAAGCTTCGAAGGGGTTGATATCGGCAGCGGGCCTAAATGGGATGACACTCGGCGGAAGTATGAAAACCTTGTGGATTGGTTTATTGCAACCGTAAAGGATTTATTCGGTAATGATGTTGGCTCATTCTCTTCTCTGTGTCTTCATATTTGCAGCGTGCAATAAGTACATGTGAAGTGAAATGCACTTCCATGCCAAAGTTGAAAATAAATACATGAAAAGTAAGCGATGAAGCATTTGCCTTCAATATTAAAACCTGATGCTTTTCTCACATTTTTTTTTGAAGTTTTGAAACTATTACAGAAATATCAGGTGAGTCAGGACAGCCATTACTCGCTCGATGTCTTCTGGAAATAAACAAAAATTATTGACAATTTATTATTCTAAACAAGAAAAATAAGTTCTTTCATTGACTTTTTCATTCCATATATTATATGATTTACTCAGATGCCACTGTTTTATTCCCCCCTTCCTCCTTTTTGCTATAAACAGCAATAAAAATAGTTGAAGTGAGTGCAGGTGAATTCCTTCTGACCATACTTGCTAGCACATAACGTATATCAGGTAGTTCAGTGGAGAAACAAAAATAATCTGGCATTAGGTATATGATTTTGATTTGACAGTGGCACTTGGTTCCAGTGTTTTTCTCATGCAGGCAAAAGAGTAGGACTTTGAACAATGTTGTACCTGTTGTTAATTAGTACTTGAGTTCCAAAAACAAAAAAGGTGGAACAAAACAAAATATTTCGTGATATATAATGTGCAATTTAGGCCTTTTGCATTCACAGTAAACATGTGGATGATGGATCAAATAAGTTTTACAACCCTCTGCTTATATTAAATACACAAGTTCACATTGGATCATAAGTTTTGAAGTGCTTTTGTGTCAGGTCCCAGAGAATATTCTCGATGGGGAGGATCGGTAATTGATTCTGTGGTTGGTACTTTCCTTACGCAAAATGTTGCTGATCATTTATCAAGGTATATAGTAGAGAATATGATCTTTGCTTGCATGCTTGTGGGCACTGATATTCATTTTTTGAACATCGTATGCACTTTTGATTACTAATTGTTTTTGTATAAACACACAGCAATGCTTTTATGATCCTGGCAGCAAAATTTCCTATGAATAAGAGGAAGGGTAATGCTGAAGAATGTTCATATGTACCTCCGTCAACAGTTGACGTCAAAGAAAACTTGAATTTGACTAAAGCACCTGATGCTAGTGATTCTACCAATTCAGTTTTTACCAATCCCATTGATTGCGAGGAAGTTGGCTACGGTGAGGAGGTAAAAGGAAACTATGGTCAAGACTACAAAACAATTATGGAGAAGTTCCTAGCTATTATAAAAGAGAAAGACATCTCTACTTGGGAGAAGGATGATCTTTTGAACTTAGTCAAGGATAAATCTGGAAAACCAATATGCACTGAAAATACCTTAAGAAAGTTCATAGCTACGCTGCGGCTGGAAGATACTGCTCACTGGGATAAGTTACGGGAGGAAGCATATAGAAAAGGATATGATAACGGAAGCAAAACTAGAATAACTGACAAAGTAAATTGGGAAGCTGTACAGCAGGCCTCATTTGTTGACGTTGCAAAGTGCATTGCAGGCAGGGGACAACATTACCTTTTGGCGTTGCGGATACAGGTATGTCATTACGAGATACACTGTCAGTATGTTACTTAACTCTATAATATGACCCCAACATTTGTATACCAATAATGTGTTCCTAAATACCTTCCTCCTGAAAAATGAATGTTCTCACCTTTTGTAACAAAATCTATGCAAGCAGGCTTTCATATATTTTGTAACGTTCCTAGAAATTCCATGATTTAATTTACAGAGTTTGTTTTCACCACTAGAATTAGTCAGCAATCTGTTTTATTACCAAGTTATTTGTTGTTCTGCGACAAACAGAAGATATAAAGCAGCTGAATTTTTTTCTTATTTATTGGAGTAAACTATCACAACAGTACACTGTTATGCAACCATCTCTTAGATCGTATTTTGTGCTACTTCACATTCAACATAATTAAATGCTATTTCATTCGCTGTATGCACTGTTTGTTTTGTTGCAGAGTGCAGGCTAAAAAGAACTTGCATACATTTCTATGTAGTATAATGCAACTTGCGTACATCATGTCTATTGTGTTACTAGACATCATTACCTGTAGTCAGCCACTGGGCTATACCCACCATCGGTTCCGAGCCCACACTCCCCGCGCCCTCTCCTTTCTCAAGATGGACCATCGTTCATGAACAGACCTTCCCGCCCTCTCCCTGTCCAGCGACAGAAAATCATATTTGTAAAAAAAAAAAAACCAAACATATTTCCATGCCATCATGTCCTTTTACAATTTTAATTGACATGTAATTAGAGAATTAACGGACCAAAAAATGTGCATTGGAGACAATGTGGTATCTAAAACAACATCAATTTGGAAATGGAGGTAGGTAGTATCTATTGAATTTTCAGGTCGGCTAACAAGAAAATGATTGAAATATCAACTGTCAGCTACATTGGAACTCCTTATTCTCAATGCAATTGTGTATAGTGTTTTTTTAACAGCAATTTGAAGTTAAACATCATTTTATTATTTAACTAATATTCATTATTCCCACCACTAGCAACATATTTCTTCAATTCTTGTTTTCTGCATTTCACACAAGAGCTGAAAGTATTATTTGACCTTCTACAGGCGTTTCTCACGCGCATAAAGAAAGATCATGGAAGCTTTGACCTGGATTGGCTTAGATGTCTACCACGAGAAAGTGCAAAGTATGGCCATATCTTTTATAAAACATATGTTGCAGTCAGTTGCATCACCATTTTGGCATTCTTTGCTTTAATGGTGCGGAACTATCAATAAGTAGCTAAATAATGATATTGTCCCTAATCTAGATCAATTTTCTTGCACTTATAAATAAATATAACCATGCAGCAATTAACTCTCAGAAACTTTGTAATAAGTATATTGGAGGAATATCATGGTACTTGTGGTGGGGAACTGCTAGCAGGCTGGATAAAATAAGCAACTAATATTTGTTCAGAGCTACATAAAATCTGCATGCTCAGTGGAATTATATCACTCATATCTTGTTTTTTTTTCTGGGCATTAGAAAATACCTACTCAGCATAAATGGACTTGGAGCTAAAAGTGTCGACTGCATACGTCTTTTGTCACTGGAGCATAAAGCATTCCCAGTAAGTTATTTTTTGTTTCTTAAAAATGAATCAAATCCTGTTAGGTGAATGCATTTTAAATCAAAGCTGTGATCGCACTCCACTCCTTTCAGGTTGATGTCAACGTAGCTCGCATAGTCACAAGGCTACAGTGGGTTGAACTGCAATGCTGTTCTGAGGACTTCCATTCGGTTGACCTGTAAGATTTTTTGCACCTGAATATGTGAACAACTAAATATGAGTTGACAACCCTGTTCTTATGCCGACTTTCCTTTCTTGAAGGTATCCACTCATGCAGGATGTGCAGAGTTACTTATGGCCACGACTATGTACTATTGACAAAGAAAAATTGTAAGTCCTGATCATTTGAAATGTATCGACATTCTTTTTGTAACTTATGGAATTTTAGTAGACACATCTGACGAATATGTAAAATAATAGGTATGAACTACACTGTCTCATGATAACTTTCGGAAAGGTATTTGCTATCCACAAAAGTGATTAATAAAGTTTATGATAGTTTAGCTACAATGTTTTATGGTGGATATTATGCAGGTAATTTGCACAAAAGTAGATCCAAATTGCAATGCTTGCCCATTCCGTGGGGACTGCAGGTACTACAAAAGTAAACGTACCAGGTATGTTTACATGTTGCAAAGTTATTTACTTGAGTTTATTTCAGCAACACACCGAGATATTGTTATTATGGTACGTAATGAACTCTTGCAACAACAACTAAGCCTTTAGTCCCAATCAAGTTGGGGTAGGCTAGAGCTGAAATCCATAAGATCTCGAAACCAACTCATGGTTCTGGAACGTGGATAGCTAACTAACTTGCACCCCTGTCCATGGCTAGTTCTTTGGTGATATTCCAGTCCTTTAGATCTTTCTTTACGGACTCCTCCCATGTCAAGTTTTGTGTACCTTTTTTTTGGTGGATGCTGTTTAAATTTGAGTAGCTGCCATTGAACTAGGTAGTACTGTGACATAGGTGTTTATGTAGCTAACTATTGTTGGTATTCAAGTGCTATGTCTTTAAAAAAGGATTGGAAATTACTAACTGAAGTAAAACCTTTCAGAAGGTGTAATATACAAAGATGAGTACTCATATAAGATTTGTGTCTTGTGGAGACAATATTTGCATGGTGAACTTTTTTTATTGATTTGGACTAATTTTAGAGTGAAGCACGGAACAATAACATTTGCTTGTTATCAGACCATTACTTCCTCCTGCAGAGGAGCATGTGCGTGGTGGTGCAGAGAAAACAAGTATGGTTACTTCTGAAAGACTGTTGTTGTCAAATGGTAGCTGCATGCCAAGTCCACAAGTGTGTCAACATCAAATCGAAGAAAGCAGGACTGCTGGCAGACAACCCTCCTGCAGCTGTGAGCCCATTATTGAGGTGCCGCCAAGTCCCGAATATGAACACGAAGCACTTGATGAGCAAGAACAAGAGTATCCCAATGAAGATGATCTTGTTGATATTGAAGATATTATGTCAGGAGTACACTACGATGTTGAAATAAATCTGTGTTCAAACAAGCCTATGGTGAGCAATTGCTCTTGGACACCAAATCGTGGAAAAGATTTGGCATTGAGCAATTCACAACATACAAGCAGAAAATTGAAACACATAGGGCGTCTTAGGACAGAGCACCTTGCGTACGTAATAACATACTTTCCTGATATATTGAGATTTTGTCCTGAGAAATCAGCGGTGTTCCACTAAGATTGCATACTTGTTATTACAGGTATGTGCTCCCAGACGGTCATCCATTATTGGAAGAGCAAGAGGTATGTTGTATGCCATGACGCCTTAACTTTGTACTACAATTATGAGGTATTTTATACTACTAAAAAGATATCACCTAATAATTTGACTGGTTTTCTGCGTCATCCAGTTTGAAGAGCGAGTTCCAGAAGATCCATATCCTTATCTCCTGGTTGTTCATCGTTGTCCTGACGAGTGCATGGACAAGGGCACGATTCTGGTGAGTAACCACTTGCTCAAGGAACATAATTTTTATTAAAGGGAGTCAAAAGTCAATAGATTAGGAATGTTGATGTATGCAACTATGCATGAAACAAAGTTGATACAAGTAGCTAAAAGTTATCTAAATTATACTTGATTTCTTCAATTCAGCTGCTTTGCTGATCTTTAAGGGACAACTCATACTATATGATTTGCTTAACTTTTGATGGCAGTAACCAAAAGTTATCCAAGTTGGAATCCATGGGTAACCAATTTTGGTTCTGTTTGTGTCACCATCCACCTTATTAACAGAAAATCAGGCACATTCAGTTGTCATCTCTAAGAAACTAAAATAAGAGGTCCAGTCAGTTCAAATTACTGAGTTTCGCCACTTACGCACATCAACCATCTCATACTAAAAGCTGAGGAAAGGTGGGGAGTATAAATCACTCCCTCCTTCAGCCCTAAGAGGTGGAACAAAAGGGGGCTACAATTTATTTATCTATTTATTGATGAAATTTTGCCAATTGTGTTGCCTCTAATACTTTATCGAGTTTTATGTACCATCAAGTTTTCTTTGAGGCGCATATATTGGACACAGCTAATTCCTGGTCGATCGCACGGCACGGTCACTTTCGACAGCCTAACACTGTTGGACCGTTACTGCCACCTCTGCAACTGCAACCCACTGGCTAGCATTGGCTTAACTACCATTTTCCAAGCCAGTGGCCATCCTCCAGCACAATTTCAAATTCACTGCAACCTCTAATAAAATTCTTGTCTGTTTTTTTTGGTCATTTGTATGAACTTATCCACAACCCTCGTTATCTGAGAACAATGTTTTTCCCACTGTTATACCCTCTAATGAGGTATACTCACTTGATAATGATGGTCATGTGGAATAATTTGGTTATAGTTTTGTGCCTCTGTGCCCTGCACCATGTAATTATAGTGCTTAGATTTGACCCGAATCAGACCTATGATATGAACGGTCCAGCTGATATTACAATATGAGTAAAAAATCATCCTTATTTTTTATTGGTTCATACATGAACGAGCAGATACCCTGTCGAACAGCGTCCAGAGGAAACTTTCCATTGAATGGTACCTACTTCCAGGATCATGAGGTATTCATTGTTTAGGATCCAGAGGAAACTCTGCTTGTTTTTACACTGTTAATTTCTGACTAACTTGACAACTGAACACCTTTATAGGTCTTTGCAGATGACTCATCTAGCCGTCTGCCAGTAGACGTCCCTAGAGATTGGATCAAGGATCTGGGGAGATGCATTGTATATTTTGGTTCATCAATACACTCTATCACAAAAGGTAGCTTATCATCGTGAACTGTAAATGTGTGAAACTGTTACTGTTGAGTGATATTAACTTGGCATACTGATCAATCTCAGCTCAAACAAGACAAGACATTGAAGACTGCTTCAAGAAAGGTAACGAGTGCTTGCCACTTTCTTCTCTTACTTTGTTAGTTTATTTGTCACTGATGGGCTAAGGATCTTCGGATATTAAAAATGATAGATACTCTGCTCTCATAAAATTCCTAACATGCACCATTGTGAGAAAAAAAGAAGGATACTTATGTTTCGACTAGCCCAAGTGAAATGAGCATCCTGCTGCCAGTTTTGGGAATGGAAGTTGCTTTGCAGAATCACAAGTCAAGCTGAGATGCGAGACAGTAAATTTTTACAAATAAACTAGCATTGAAATATCATTTGTGAATGACCAGCTGGCTACAAAGTTGTGATACAATATGCGATGCCTTTTCTCATGTGTTTCACGATGTCATACATAATGTGTTGTGATCTCTTGCAGGATATGTGTGCATAAGAGGATTCAACCGGTGGACAAGATCCCCAAGGCGGCTATGTACCTCATTACATTCCATCAATGAAAAGAAAGAGGACAGCAGCAAACAGAAGGAAGGCGCGGGGCTGGGGAAGATCAATGAGCAGAACGCGCCTTCGACAAATTAGGAGTTATTAGATGTTACCTGACACCTGACAATGATCGTAGCTGGGGCGAAGCTAATGTTATTACTGTAGTTCTCTGGTTGTCTTTTAGTACATGGCTAGTTAGAAATGTAGCTTGATGGAGCCGTTAGAGCGATTGCAGATGTAAACCGTGATTTATTTTTTTAGTAGGAGTAAATAATGGGTGAGCCCTTGCCGGTCATGCTTTCTCTGCCTTTGCTTCTCCTTCGTACTGCAGAATAATTCGAAGTTGTTGAAGCAGTTTATCTTCATGCTTGTGCAAGATCCATCTTTTCGCAGCGCCAAAGTCCAAAGTCTTGTACCGCCGCAAATTTATCTTTCTCCCGAGTAATTCGAAGTTGTTGAAGCAGTTTATTTTCATGCTTGTGCAAGATCCATCTTTTCGGAGCGCCAAAGTCCAAAGTCTTGTACCGCTGCAAATTTATCTTACTCCCCCCTTTCCAAATTACTCGAAGTTCTAGCTTTGTCCCAAGTTAAAATTATTCAAATCAAGTCTAGGTTTGATAGCCTTTGTTCCAGGGCTGGATTAGTGATAGTCGTTCCAGGCCGCAAATGTTTCAACGTCTAGGAACTGTCAGGGGGTGCGGGACTAATGGTACGGGCCACATTAGTCCCGGTTCATTTGGGACATATAGTTCCGGTTTGTATCATGAACCGAGACTAAAAGGACTCGTGGGGGCCCCAAGCTGACACCAGCCTGCCACCACACAAACCGGGACTATAGATGGACCTTTAGTCCCGGTTTGTTTAACCAACCGGGACTAAAGCTTTTCCTATATAAACCCTTCGTCCAGCCCGACTCCATTTGTCTGTTTTCTCCATTCGAACTCCCCTCTCTGTTTTTTCCTCAGCTTGAGCTCATCTCTCCATTTTTGCCAAGATTTGAGGTATCCCAATCCATCCAAGTGTTCACAAAGGTTAGCAACTTTGTCCTTTCATCTTTTATTGCTAGATCAGCTCGTGCAATGCTTTATAAGTATAGTGATTTGTGGCATTTAGTTTGGATGTAATTATGTGATAGTTTTTTTTGATTTATATGCAATTTGAGCTCTAATTAACTCCTTAGTTTGCATATGTGTAGGTGTGGTTTACTTAGTGTGCCTTCCCGTCCCCGTCCTAACCACCGTCGATCGACCGCACCGTCCCATCGCCGGCACCACCTTGGTGAGCCTCTTCTTGTGTTCTTATCATTTTATAAATAAAATCGTATTTGTATGATTTAGATAGTTATTTGCATAGTTTTCTTACTTGTATGATTGTTGTTATATATAGTGCCATGGTTATGATATCCGTGCCCGTCGGCCCTCGTCCGGTTTACGATTCAGATGTGATATATTCTCTTTTATAACTATTTGTTGCATTTCGTGTTAATGACGATTATGCCCATCAAGTTGACATAGATATTTTTATCTAGGAGGTAGTTCAACCGGAAATGTCAACCGACCCTATTGTCGAGAAGTTAAATTTAGTTGAAAAAGAAAACGAGGATTTGAAAGTAAAATTGAAAAGAGTTGAAGAAGAGAAGATGGAATTGGAGTTATACGTTGCCGATGTCGTCGATGATCACAAAATCAAGATGGATGCAATGCGCTTGAAGATTATAAAATATGCCATTAATAAAGAGGCTTGTTATCATTATGCTGTTGGACCAATTTTTATCTTAGTTGCGATTTTGATCGCATTTGTTGTTGCATTTAAAATGTTTTAGGTAGATAGTTTTATGATAAATAAGTGTGTATGAACTTGTATTAATTTGGTATTCTCGGTGTTGTGTAATGAAGATGAACCGGCAATAGATGTACGTTGACCGACGCTCTCCTCAGTTCATTAATGGCATGCAGAGTTTTTTGCGAGCGGCTGAGGCAAACAAGCGGGATGGTTTTATGTGTTGTTCATGTGGTGTGTGTAAGAATGATAAGACTTACTCTAGCTCAAAACAAATTCACATCCACCTGTTTACGTCCGGTTTCATGTTCGACTATAATTGTTGGACCAAGCACGAAGAAAGAGGGGTTCTAGTGGAAAAGAATGAAGAAGAAGAGGATGACGACAACTATCCTGGATGTCCTGAATATGATGGTAGTACAATGGGGAAAAAGAATGAAGAAGAAGAAGCCGAGGCATCAGATGAGCCCGCTGATGATCTTGGTCGGGCCATTGCTGATGCAAAGGAAAACTGCGAAAATGAAAAAAAGAAGTTGAAGTTGCAGCGCATGTTAGAGGATCACAGAAAAGCGTTGTACCCAAATTGCGACGATGACAACACAAATCTCGATACCACACTCGAATTGCTGCAATGGAAGGTAGAGAATGATGTAGTTGACAAGGCATTTGAAAAGTTGCTGAAAATAATGAAGAATAAGCTTTCAAAGGACAACGAATTACCCGACAATACATACGAAGCAAAGAAGGTTGTCTGCCCTTTAGGATTGGAGGTGCAGAAGATACATGCATGCCCTAATGACTACATCCTCTACCACGGTGAGTACGGGAATTTGGATGCATGCCCGGTATGCAATGTATTGCGATATAAGATCGGTCGCGATGATCCTGTTGATGATGTTCAGGGCGAGCGCCTCGGAAAGAGGATTCCTGCCAAGGTGATGTGGTATGCTCCTATAATTTGCGATGACACAAAGAAGACCGTAAAAAAGACGGGAAGTTGAGAGTACCCGCTGATGGGTTGAAGTGGAGAAAAATCGAGAGAGAGTGGTCGGACTTTGCAAATGACCCAAGGAACTTATGGTTTGGTTTAAGTGCAGAGTGTATTAATCCATTCGGGGAGTAGAGCAACAAGCATATCACATGGCCTGTGACTCTATGTATCTATAACCTTTCTCCTTGGTTGTGCATGAAGCGAAAGTTTATTATGATGTCAGTGCTCATCCAAGGCCCTAAGCAATCCGACGACGACATTGATGTGTACCTAAGGCCATTAGTTGATGAACTTTTATAGCTGTAGAATAAAAAAGGTGTACGTGTGTGGGATGATCATTTTAATTTGAAAAAGGCATTTAATTAACTATTTTTCTACTGTTTTAATTACTTTAGTGCACTTAAACACTTTATAAAAATGTGGTTACAACATGACAAATATCCAGAGGAAATTTGCCACACTTTGAACGTTTTTGTTTTCATGTTAGACAAAATTGAGTTTTGACTTTAAATTTGAATAGGGTTTGGATAATGCGAGATTAACAACAATAATAGTGGTGACATGGCTTCATTAGTAAGGGATCACTGTAGCTTAATCACAGATATTACTGTAGCACAAACCCAGGATGTCACACACATCAACCAAAACCCTAATGCCACCTAGATACTCCAATGTCACCACAGGTACCCATGGGCTTGTTATACGATATGCATCACATAATTTCAGATTCATCATGTTCAATCCAACACGAAGAACTTCAAAGAGTGACCCAAAGTTTCTACCGGAAAGTCAAGACAAAAACGTATGCCAACCCCTATGCATAGATTCCCAAGGTCACGAAACCCGCAAGTTGATCACCGAAACATACATCAAGTGGATCAATATAACATCCCATTGTCACCACAGATATCCCATCACAAGACATACATCAAGTTTTCTCAAATCCTTAAATACTCAATCCGATAAGAAAACATCAAAGGGAAAACTCAATTCATCACAACAAGATAGAGAGGAGAAAACTCCATATGATTCATCTATATCAATAAAGCTCGCGGTACATCAAGATCGTGCCATCTCAAGAACACGAGAGAGAGAGAGAGAGAGAGAAAGAGAGAGATCAAACACATAGCTACTGGTACATACCCTCAGCCCCGAGGGTGAACTACTCCCTCCTCGTCATGGAGATCGTCGGGATGATGAAGATGGCCTCCGGTGATGGTTTCCCCCTCCGAGAGGGTGCCGGAACGGGCTCCCGATTGGTTTTTTGTGGCTCTGAAGGCTTGCGACGGCGAAACTCCCAATCTAGGTTTCTTTTCGAAGGTTTCTATATTTATAGGAATTCTTGGCGTTGGAATCACGTCAAGGGGTTGCCACGAGATGGCGACAAGCCTGCTAGGTGCGTCAGGGGGGGGCGCCTGCCAGGCGTGTGACCTTCTCGTGGCTCTTTTGGCCCAACTCCAATGCTTCGAGGGTCTCTTTTGGGCCAGAAAAAAGCATACTAAATTTTCAGCCCATTTCAAAAACTTTTATTTCTACACAAAAAACGACACCATGATAGTTCTGCTGGAAACAGCGTCAATCCGGGTTAGTTCTAATAAAATCATACCAAAATCATATAGAATTATTGTAAACATGGCATGAATACTTCATAAATTATAGATACGTTGGAGACGTATCATCCATCACCGACGATCGAACTATTACCGTGAGATAGTTTCCACCAACATATCAGTGTGAGAGAGTGCGCACCAACACACCATGAGATATGATAGTTATTTAAGGAAAGCCTTGACGGACCGAAAGTCACACACGCATTAGGATCCAAGCGTGCCGTAATTCTTGAATCATGAACACAGGAAATGTCGTCGTCATCAGACGACGATAGGATCCAAGCGTGTGAATTTTACGGTGAAGATAAGGGTCTTTGCGACCATCCTAGGCTGTGAGACGGCAGGTTCTTCACCATGAAGCTTTACGAGGACTTTGATATTTCTACGGTACGCAACGATGACAACTGTTTTTTCGTAATTAAGCATGAATTCTGTTTCTTTCCTTCAACACGTAATGTCTGTTTTATACAATTCGACTAGTTCATCCCCTGTCATGCAAGACGGTATTTCTTGGAGAGGCTCGGTGACGGGGATATACCCCATGGTATGACCCGGCCTGGCGACTCACAGGAGACCCGGCCGAAGACATGACATCTTATTAATGACCCGGCCAGGCAACTCACAGGAGACCTGTTAAAGACATGACATCTTATTTATGGCCCGACAAGCGGGTCACAGGATGACCAAGTCCAAGACCCGGCAGGTGAGCCGGCGCCAGGCGGCTCACAAGAGAAGGCCCACAGGAGAAGGCCCACAAGAGAGAAGGATTCCCTTAAAGGAAATAAGACCAGGAGTAGGATTCGTGAGAGACTAGTCCTAATCCTACTCCTAGTAGGACTCTATTTGTAAACCTATCCTCTCCACTTATATAAGGAGGGGTAGAGCACCCCTAGAGGAACAAGTTCTTAAGAGACGCAAGTCTACAAGTCTAGACAACACAATAGATTAGAGGCACAAGAGATTAGAGGTAGCAATTGGCACCCTTGTAACCGAGAGATCTTCATCATCATCAATACCAGACAAGCAGGACGTAGGCTTTTACCTCCATCGGAGGGGCCGAACCTGGGTAAAACTCCGTGTCTTCTCGATTCCGATCAACCCCTTCAAGCCGCCACGTAGTTGCGTCTCACCCCGAACCTAAGTCCGTTAATCCGGACATCTGCCGTGACAAATCCACGATAGTTGACGCCCACCGTGGGGCAAGCGCACAGTGATGTTGTGTTCTTGGAGGGAGCTCTTCATGGATCAAGAAGCTTGCAATCAATATGTATGAAGAAAATATGACTTAAAGGATCTACATGAGCGTGGATTCAGATTTTATCGGGTTCAACGCTCATCAACAATGAAGACTACATCATCGCAAGGTCAAGTAAAAAAAAGAGCAAGGCCACCATGGGGAATCAGGGACGGGGACAACCCGGATTTGCCGTTTCCACAGCCGCCTGAATCCGCTGCCGGGGTTCCTCGTCAAGCTACCGTCTCGCCGGATGCCTCTTCAAGTACCGTAGTGCCGAGCTGACCCGGCGTCGGCGACGCGCCTCTTCACCTCTGAGCCACCGCGGCCTTTGCTCCACCTTGTCTCCGAGCCCTCACCGAGCCGCCCCTGATTCGCGGAGATATTAACAGGACAAAGCAAGCTGGCCTCGGCCCGGAGACGGAGTGAACTTCACGCCGCCGCACGCCTCGCGAGCCGCCGACCACGACCCGCCGTTGTCCTCCTCCGCCGCCTCTTCGAGCCGGCCTGCCCGGTCATCACCGCGCCGCACGAGGCGCACCGGCGAGGCCTCGCCTACCTTTGCGCGCCTTCGCCGTGGCCGAACCGCCGGCCTCCACCACGAGCGGCGCCCCTCAGCCGCCGTACCCTGATTTAAGCCGTTGCTGTCGTGTTCGCTTCTTCAGCCATGGCTGCGTCGGGCTGGTCTGCTTCCAAGTCGCCGTCTCTCCTCGACAGCCATGCCGGGCCGCCTCGCCGTCTCTCCAACCCGGCCCTCGAGCCGCCGTTCCTGCTCCATGGCCCCGCCTCCTGCCAGCTCCTTCACTGAGCCGCCCCTTGCTGAGCTCGCTCCGTCACGACACCAATCCGGCTCCGCGCACGCCGATTTGCCGCGCCGGCTGCTGCTAAGCCCCGCCGCTGGCTCCGCCTTGCCTCCGCAACCGCCGGTCGGTCACAGCCGTGCCTCGCGTTGTTTCGACTCGCTGCGTCCGCACAGGGCCCCTCGGGTCACCTCTGCCACCGAGCTTGCAGTGTCGCGCCGCTGGTACATCGAGCCGGTCTCGTCCCGGAGCGGACTTGCACACGGAATCGTATTCCACGGGCGTCCGCCTGCACCGTAGCAGCCACGGACTCGGCCTCCTCCGCGATGGTTCGTCTCCGCCGTGGCTCGTATCCATCTCGGATCATCTCCGCTGCCGCCATAACAGCAGCCGCCGGCCCGCGCCACAACCACCCCGGCCTCGACTCTCCGCCATTGCTGCACCCCGTTGTTGTGGTTTCGTGTGTCACCTGACCATGCCCAGCGCTCTGCTCCATACCGCCCCCGCCAGAGTGGACCTCGAGCCGCCGGCGTTGGTGCCATGCCACGGGGACAAGCCGACTGTGTGTAGTGGATCAATTGTCGGGGTTTCCCGGTGGCATGCCATGCGGCTGCCGGCACCTCCAGGTCGTGCATCGCCTCCTGCAGTCGAGTTTGCCGTCGACACTGTTGACACTTCGGCGATGAAAAATAGCAAGCATTGACCACGGCGCGAGAGAGCAAAACGTCCACGAGGCATTAATGACCAAATGCCCAGATTTCTTTTCTGATGGATGAATTACACATGTTCCTTGTGCCAACGTCAAACAACAACAAAGAGTAGAGCAAGCTTTTCAGCTGGTGGTGTCTCCTGCATGCACGACCAAAAGTAGAGGGTCAAGAAATACAAATTCCATCAATGGCAGCCACAGCCGGATAGTCCATCTGCCAATGCCATCTTCACTGTTTTCTATATGCAAAAAGTTCAAACGCAGAAGGAGCTGGCTTTGAGATGATTCATTCACCTTTTCTAGAGCCTCAAATATCCAAAAAGAAAATAGCCACGCATTATTACTACCCTCCATCTAATACAAGAAGTACAAGCATGATACTTTGTTCAATCAGCGACGTACAAGTATCAACAGTACTACGGGCAGAATCATCAGGTGCTAACGTTTCTAAATATTTTATTTGCACATATTCTCCTTGAAAATAATTACGTTGTCCGCAGTGTCTTTAATTTGCAGGCCAATGGTTCATTGTAAAGATGACATTATATTGTGGATATGCAGTTTCCGCCAATAGTATCATGCGTCAGCATTCGTCCAAACCGCATTGTTCGATGGACACGAGTGCAAGACGCCGCCTTCATTTGGGGCAAGCTACATCAATAATGCCACGGGTTCGCCGGCTTACAACGCCGCAGTCGTCTCCCATGACCACGCCGGCTTAAACCACAACGACTCGCCGTCCATGCTGGTATACAACGCCGTGGGCGACTCACCGTTTGTGCCGGCTATAATGCCGTGGCTGTCTTTCGCCACACGCGCCGGCTTACAATGCCATGGCCGTTTCTCATCATCCGCGCCGGCTTACAACGCCATGGCGTCTTTCACAACATCACCGGTTTATAATGCCGCGGTGGTTTTCTACGTCTACATCAACAAGCCAGTGGCTGCATACACCAGTACGGGCTGTCTGACGGACAGGCGCACAAGTCACCGTCACTACAGTTTGGTTCACTTCAACAACCAGCCGGAATGCACCATCGACCGGATCATTGAAACAATTTATACGGGATCATTTATAACCCGTCACGGCCAAACCTCAAAACTTCCAGTGAAGATTCTCAAGCCGCCTCTTCGAGTCAACTTAAGACTCGGGGGCTACAGACATGGCGAGACACATTTGGTCGTTTTTAACGAGAACCCCAGGTCTTTGCAAGAGAAAAACCCAATCCTGGGGGCTACTACATTATTGGCGGATGATTAAAAGTTGTCCAAGAGGACGGATTGCCGTGATGCACCATTCAAACATGGGTGCCCGGATCATTGGATCATCATAAAGACACTTGGAGCTTCTGTCGTTTCTTCATACAAGATGGCGGCTTACAAGATTGATGCTGCTCCGCTATGTGACCCGCCTGCCTTACCGGTTAATCTCTCCTAGAGACCCTGAACCGGTTCAAAGAATTGACAGCCAATCTCGATAGAGACCCTGTACCGGCTAAGATTGAGGTGACCTGCTGAACTCTTACCAGTCAATCTCGCCTAGAGACCCTAAGCCGGTTCAAGAAATTGACGGACAATCTCGCCTAGAGACCCTGAGCCGGTTCAAGAAAATTGACGGCCAATCTCGCCTAGAGACCCTGAGCCGGTTCAAGAAATTGGCGGCCAATCTCGCCTAGAGACCCTGAGCCGGTTCAAGAAAATTGACGGCCAATATCGCCTAGAGACCCTGAGCCGGTTCAAGAAATTGACGGCCAATCTCGGCTAGAGACCCTGAGCCGGTTCAAGAAAATTGACGGCCAATCTCGCCTAGAGACCCTGAGCCGGTTCAAGAAATTGATGGCCAATCTCGCCTAGAGACCGTGAGCCGGTTCATGAAATTGACGGCCAATCTCGCCTAGAGACCCTGAACTGGTGTGAATTCAAGCATCGAATCCTAGTTTGGTTACATTAAGCGCTGTTGTTGATGGAGGCTTCTTACCTTTGGTATAGCTTACATGATCCTAAGACAACAGCGTGTACACCAAATTCAAGTTGCTTATCAACTGCGGCCATCGAAGGGGGCTTTTTACCGACGGGTATCGCTTATCTCACCCTAATGACCGGCTTTATGCCACTTCCGGTTACTTATTAACCGCGGTTGCCGAAGGGGGCTTCTTACCGACGGGTTCACTTATCTCACCCTAACAACCGGCGTTCTACGCCAAAACTCAGTTGCTTATCAACTGTAGCTGTTGAAAGAGGCTTCTTGCCTTCGGGTATAGCTTACATCTCATTTCAAACAGCCGGCTATTGCAATCATTAGCCGCGGCTGTCGAATGGAGGCTTCTTGGCTTCGGGTATAGCTTATATCACCCATCGGCAGCCGGCGTTCGCGCATACAATATACAACATGTGCTGTTGAAGGAGGCTTCTTGCCTTCGGGTATAGCTTACATCACCCTTCAAATAGCCGGCTTTTATAAATCATTAGCCGCGGCTGTCGATGGAGGCTTCTTGCCTCAAGGTATAGCTTACATCGCCCATCGACAACCGGTGTTCGCATACAAAGGTACAAAATTTGCTGTTAAAAGGAGGCTTCTTACCTTCGGGTATAGCTTACATTACCCTTCATACAGCCGGCTTTATGCCATTCCGGTTGACATGACAGCCGTGGATTATTCAAGGGAGCTTCCCACCTCCAGATAACACGCCGGCTTATCAAGCCGGATCAGAGCAAGATTATGAGAAATGAGCAATGTTATGAAAGGTATGAACATCTCCGGGTTGAGCTTCTTCAAGCCGCCCTCACAACAATGCAGAATATATTTTGTCTTGTTTATTTTTTGCAGGTTTTTGAAGAGCACGAGAGTTTCGATACGAGGACAGCCAACCCGAGGACTAAACATGGTCATACATTTGTCGTGAAAGAAATGAATGCACCTAATAACACAGAATTAGGGTGCTCAAATTGGAAGCTCTTTGCAAGGCATATGGATTTGAGGAGAATATGGAAATAACCTTCGATCTTCATCCTGAAAATCATATTGAAGGTAACATCGACATTTGGGTGGATGTCGATATGCTTCCTGTTTTACCTCCATGCGAGTTTGTCAACCATGCATATTTGTCAAGTAATTTTTATTCTATATTTAAAAATAGTTGGTGTTCATCCATACTAAATTTCTTAATTTATAATTTACAGCTTATTTCGCTTCTTCGAGTGAAACACAGAACATAATCGACATGACACACTACAATTATGGATCACATCTAACTTGGGAGGAGAAGAATGATCTTATCAACTTTGTTGTTGGTGTCCTAGTTGGTAGGGAGATCTTCCCGTATAATTTAAGAACTGGTCCAAATTATACATTGTACAGGACACTAGTGCATAGGTTGAGGACGGATGACATTAGCCAAAATATCTTGGTAAGACTTGCTAATTAAGTACACTAGTACTGCTGCATAAATGGTATTGATTATATTGCTAACTAGGCTACTATTACGTTTTTCAACAGAAACTGCAAATGAAGTTGTGCCTCCGTTGATGCAACCTGAAGGTAATATGACAATTAAAAGCCCCTTTCCAGTCCTAGTTCTCTTCTGCATACTCGACTAAGCGCAAAACACCAAGACGGCTCCAAATTGAAACATGGGAATAAATAAAGAAGGATCGCAAGCCACAAGTTGGAGACCGTTGGATCTCTTTGCTTCATCATGGCGACATATGTGTTATTCCATTTTATGTCATTTTACCTAGGAGGGAGGACTAGGTCTTATGAGAGAGAAAATTTTCTAGTTTATATTAACTTGTATGATCGATTAGGATGATTAGTATTATGATCTTTTTTTTGTTTTATGAGATTTTAACATGGTATGATTAAGATGATGATGATGAGTTGTTAGATGAGTAGGATGACGATGAGTTATATGACATATATTTGATTAAAGTGGATGAATGCAAGTGATCATGTTGAATTAGAGGAAAAAATTAAATGAAAAACACAAAATGAAAATGAAAAATAAACAATGAAGCCTTAACCTTTAGTCCCGGTTGGTGTTACCAACCGGGACCAAAGGTCCTCATGCCCTGGCGCGCTCTGCCGCCCACGTGACCAGGGTTTAGTCCCGGTCCTAACCAACGGGAACTAAAGCCTTAGATCCTATAGGGGCTGTTTGGTTTCCAGCCACATCATGCCACACTTTGCCACACCTCACCTTAGGCAAGTTTGACCAAGTTAGGTGGGTGTTTGGTTCTAGCCACACCTAAGGCAAGAATATTTTAATAAATAGTAAACCCCACATGTAATAGATACAAAAAGTATGGCAAGATTCCTTTAGGCAAGCCAAAGTATGGCTAACAATTTGAACAACTCAACTAAGGCAAGTGTGGCAAGTATGGCAATATGTGGCAAAGATAGTCACAATCCAAATAGCCCCTTAGTCTCTATAATTTAGTTCCGGTTGAGGAACCGGGACTAAAAACCTTTCCTAATCGGAACTAATGGCCTGTTTTTTAGTGATACCTACCCGAATACTCATACACCTGTGCATGTACGATTAAAGAAAAAAAATAAGTTTACGTACAGCCTGGCAAGATACGTGATTGTTTTGTTTGCAGGCGTAGATAAGGAGCCGATCAACTTGGACGTGGGGTACCAACGATCCACAATATCCGGGACTGCTTCGACGTGTCCGAAGTACCCCTGCTTTTTTTTCTAGAGACCTTCTACTATATGCAATATCTATATCTATATTTATATACCTAATATTAAAGGGGTGATTGCTTCTCTACTTTTTTTGGTCTAGCCTGAATTTCGTACGTCGTTTCTGAGGCTTTTTCCGAAAAAAACATTATGTGCAATTAGAGGATCAAACACAGGACCTTACGGCTTCAGGGAACAACAGTAGCCACTAGACCATATGGTATTTGCTGAAGAAAACTAGTTAAATATAATTGAGTGGGTGAACGGGTGAGAATCGAATAGGGGACCTCCAGGTTTCAGAGGATGCAGTAGCCACGAGACAAGATGCTGCTACCTGACAAATGTGGCGCTGAACTAACATATATACTGAATATTTTTTATATACGAAGAATATTATTTTAAAATGTATTCTTTTAACTGCAAATCTTAACATTTCTATAAAGATATGAAGATTTTTTTGAAAAAAAGTGAATATAAAAATACACATGAATTGTTTTATTATTGTATGGTGAATTTTTTCAAATACACACAGGACATTTTTAATATATGGTGATCTTTTTTAAATGAACACTGAATCAATTTCGTATACACGATGAATTTTTTTATATGCAGTGAAGATTTTTCAAGTATACAGTAAACTTTTTTTTATTATGTGAACAATTTTTAAAACATGAATAAATTTTGGAGTTTTGATTTTTTTTAAAGAAGCAAACATTTTCTAAAAATTTGACAAAATTTGAAATTCTGAAGTTTTCAAGAATCCAAATTTGGTCACGTGTGGTGGTAATAGTCGTCGCCTCCGTGGCCTCGTCCACTCGTCTGTCATCACGACCCATGGAGCATCTGCATCTGCATGGCCGATCGAGCTTCGTCTTCGTCCGTCCATGTCAATGTCAATGTCGTCGTTGACCTCTTCACCCCAACACTCCCTCCCTCCGCGTGCATACATATATTATGTACGACCTGGAGATGGAATGGAGCGCTCACCAGCCCACACGGAACTAGGAGTATTAATCAACGACCACAGGGCCGCCATGGACTCGTCGTCGTCGCGCTGGGCCGCGCCCACCGTGTCGGCCGGCGGCGTGCTCGCCTCGGCGGCCATCTTTCTGCTCTGCATGGCGTTCGCCCTCGCGCTCATCTTCCTCCACCACCACTACTGCAGCACCGGCGTCAGTCGTCGTCGGGCGCGGAGCGCCCAGATGGCTGCTCCGCGGCCTGCCAGGGGCCTAGACCCGGAGCTGCTGCGGTCGCTGCCGGTCACGGTGTACCGCGCAGTGGACGACGTCGGATTGTCGGTGGAGTGCGCGGTGTGCCTGGCCGAGCTCGAGGACGGGGAGCAGGCGAGGTTCCTGCCCGGGTGCGGCCACGGGTTCCACGCCCAGTGCGTCGACGTGTGGCTGGCGGCCAACACCACCTGCCCGCTCTGCCGGGTCACCGTCGTCGGCACGATGTCGACGAGTCTCCCTCCCGTACCGCCGGAGCCGGCCAACTACGCAGCGAACCTGCCGGCGAGTGTGCTGCTCGGGGTCACACTTACAGACCGGGCCACGCTCCGCGCGGTGACCGTGGCCACCGACGGAGCGCTGTTGATCGACGTTCCGGAGCCAACGATGGTGGCGGCGACCCCGCGCGACGCGTCCAAGTCGCCGGGCGTGGCCGGGCTGAGGTCGGTGAAGAGGCTGTGGAGCTTCGGGAGGCAAGGGTCGTCGGGGTCCGCCACGCCCTGCGTCGGCGGCAGCGGAGCGGCAGACGTAGAGCGGGGCATTGGCATCGCCTGTGCAACCCCGAGAGCTCCGGTGTAGCGTTGAGCCGCCACCGGCGGCCAGAGATCAGGTCCATCCTGTGCCTAAGCTATGTACGTACTACTCCATTCGGTCCTAAATATAAGGCTTTTTAAGACATTACAACAGGAGACTACATACAGAACAAAATAGGCGAATCTACACTTTGATAAGTCTATATACATTCATATGTAGTCTAATAATGAAATCTCTAAAAAGACTTATACTCCATAGGTTCTTAAATATAAGTCTTTTAAGAAATTTCACAAGGGGACTACATACGAAGCACAATGAGTGAATTTACACTCTAAAGTATGTCTATATACCTCCGTATGTAGTCTTCTAGTGAAAACTCTTAAAAGACTTATATTTAGGAACGGAGGAAGTATTTAGGAACGGAGACATATTTACACATGCATGGAGCCATGGAGTTATAGGACATAGCCACATAGACATTCTTTCAAAGATTATTAGTACTCAGTAATATGATGTTGATGTTCTTCGACATATATCCAGCAAAAAATGAGAGTCACCAGTTCCATGGTCCATACGTGTGCGATCGTTGCTGGTCTTCTAGGTCTTCCCATCAGTGTTTTTTTAAGAACAAAGATGTTTTCAAGGTTTTTTTTTGTTGCAAAATCTTGAAAATGAGTCAGGTGTCTGATATTTGGCATTTTTATTCAAATCTGTTCAGTCATTTCATTGGCATTTCAAGAAAGTCACTGTTTAACCTTTCGAATTATTTTAATGACACTTCATTAGATTACAGAGTTAGAGACTCGCTTGTTGCTGAAACACTACTTGACCTGCCTTTGTTGGAGAGGTGAGCTTGGATCATCCTCCCAAACGGGAATGATGAAGAGGTTGATGGATCTCTTGAGAAAGTAACAAGACAACGTGTAAGCGTCGCCGAGTCCAATTGATTGGACATGGGTTTCCACCTGGAGCACAAGCAAGGAGAGGAAAGGAAGAACTGTGGTGGAGCCCCTCAGGAGAGGCGCAACACCAGCAGGCGTCACCACTGTTGATGTCAAAGTGTTGAGCTTTTACTTGGTATCTTCCCCGTCCCAAGCCTTGTCTGCCTTGCCCACTGCCTTCATTTGGCCGTCCAGCCCATCCTTGCCTTTCCTTTGATGCGGCGGGCTCGCCGTGTCGCCGAGTTGATCTTTCGGGTCGTCACCTATTCCGGATCCTCCACCTTCGCCATCCCGGTAGCTTCTCGTATGTGTCTACGACAACGGGGATGAAAAGGATGGGAATTGGGGTGGAGAGTGGTGGGATGGTAGCAGATAGGGTGGCGAAAGGAGGGGGGAGTGGCAGGTGCTGTGAAAACAGTGCAGACCACTCCAATGCGCTGGCTACCTCCATTTTAGATTGGCTGGGGATGTCGGGATCCTATGTGATGGATGTCCGCACTGTGGTAAAGTCCTTGTTTTCATGTCATGAGAAAACTGACGTCCGAACAGGTCTACGATAAATACGATACTTCGTTGATTGACTTGTAGCGTCCGGCCAACTCAGTCCGCACGATTTGTGGACGATTTAGGGGTCATGCTGGAATCTGACGATGCAAGTTTGCACCACGGGAGCGGGGATCTCCGGCGTCTTCAAGGCGAGTGGACCGGTCACAATTTTGAATTGAATCATACACCAGCTGCAACTTGGAAGCTCGGACGAGGGTTGACGTGTGGTAAAACCCTGCGAATTCGCACGTGAGTTTCCTGTTGCATGGATTGCTCCATTTGGACCGTTGACCCGTCGTCAAGCGCGCGCCTGCATGCACGCCCGGTTCCACCTTCTTTCTCCCCTCCTTCATCCATCCATGTCACCGGCGGTCTCCGTCACTGTTCCCTCCCAACGCATCCGGTCGCATGCATACATATACGACCTAGTGATCTTCACTCCCCGAGCCACACGCACTCGCGGCATGGACCCGTTCCACGGCGTGCTCATTGCGGCGGCCATCCTCGTGCTCTTCCTCATCTTCGTCGCGCTCCCGCTCGTCTTCCTCCGCTACTTCTTCTTCTTCAGTGCCGGCGGCGTCGCCGGGGCGCCCGCGCCGAGGGGCATCGGCACGGAGCTGCTGGGCTCGCTGCCGGTCACGGTGTACCGCGCGGAGGGCCACGTCGGCGTGCTGGAGTGCGCGGTGTGCCTGGCCGGGCTCCAGGACGGGGAGCGCGCGAGGTTCCTGCCCCGGTGCGGCCACGGGTTCCACGCCGGGTGCGTCGACGTCTGGCTCGCGTCCCGCTCCACCTGCCCGCTCTTCCGGGTCACCGTCGTCGGCAATGGCAAGCTCGACGCGCTTACGTCGCCGAGTCTCCATCCCGCACCGGCGGAGCCGGCGAACTACGCCAGGAACCTGCCGCTGATGCCCGGGATTCTAGACCAGGCCACGCTCCGCGCGGTGACCGGGACCTCTGATGAAGAGGCCGCTCCGCCCTTGCCACGGCAGCGGTGCTGGTGATTGGTATTCCGGAGTCAAGGATGGTGGCGGCGACCGGAAGCGACCCCGCTGCCCGAGCGACGCGACGAGCCCAAGTCTCCGGGCTTGGCCAGGCTGAGGTCGCTGAAGAGTCATTTTTAGGACACGTCACTTAGCGGCAAAGTCATCCTATCATCCTTATTAATTTATGGAAGCGCCTAGCTAGAACTCAGCTAGCTGAGATTTTGTATGGTCTCATTCACATAATATCATTGTATTTTGTATTTAGCCTGTTTGCTTCCTTTAGCCCGTCATTTTTTTTTTGGGCTGACATGTCATATTCTTGGTTGTTGTTGCTGTGCCTGTGCATCCATCTAGCCGGCCCAATAATTATTTGTTCCGTTCTTGTTGCTGTACGTGACATCTTTTAAAAAAGAAATCGCTGTTAGAGAAAAGAAAAAAGGAATCAACAAATAATATGTGGGTGAAACCACGACCTTACGTGATGGCTTGTTAGCTTCAACTACTTTGACCACTAAAGATTCCTGTACAAAAGAAGTAGTGTGTCCTTATTTTACGAATTATGATGTAATACTTTGTTTTTTTTTCTTAGTAAAAAACAACTTGATTCTAGCTTTTCCATGTAGCGGCTGCAAAAATAAGATTGGCTAGTCATAAGGGAAAAAATAGTAACGACTGTATTAAAAAACAGCTTGAGGAAGGATGATACTCTACATAGAATGGTATTGTTATTTAAGAAATCAATTATGGTAGAATGTGCATAAAAGTAGTGGGATAAAAATGTTTTCCTAAATTGAGCATGCATCAAATTGTGTGTGTATTTCGTCAATTAAAATTGTGCTGAGTTGCGTCACATGTAGTTGCACAGTATCAACATACATGCGAGAAGTATCATTTTCTACCAAGAAAAAGAAAAGAAAATAATGGCATGCAACAGTTGCACATGTATTGCAATGCTTGCAGTTGTCCATGGAACCCCATTTAAAAACATGCAGTTGCGGCCTCATTATGAAAACATGCAGTTGCGATCCCATTATGAAAACTTGCAATTGTGATCCCTTAAAAAAACAAGAAATTGCGACCCCATTTTGAAAACTTGCAGTTGCGACCCTCACTAAAAACATCCAATTGCAACCCTATTTTTAAAACATGCAGTTGCGACCCTCCTTGAAAACTTGCAATTGCAACCCTCCTTGAAAACTTGCAATTGCGACCCTCCTTGAAAACCTGCAGTTGCGACCCTATTTGAAAAACATGCAGTTGCGAGCCTCCTCGAAAACTTGCGGTTGCGACCCTATTTGAAAACACATGCAATTGCGACCCTCCTCGAAAACTTGCGGTTATGACCCCATTTGAACTTGTAGTTGCAGTCCCTTTTGAAAACATGCAGCTGTGACCTCTCTCCCCACTTGAAAAACATGCAGTTGCATCCCTTTCCTAAAAACATGCAGTTGCGACCCTGACTAGGAAAGTTATAGTTGTGACCCCATTATGAAAACTTGCTACCGCGATCCCTTGAAAAATAAACAGTTGTGATCACATTTTAAAAACTTGCAATCGCGACCCTCACTAAAAACTTGTAGTTGTAATCCCATTTTAAAAAGTTGCAGTTGTGATGCTTATTAAGAACTTGCAATTGCGATCCCATTTTAAAAACATGCAATTACGACCCTCACTAAAAAACTTACGGTTGTGACCACATTCTGAAAATCTCCACTTGCGATTATCTAAACTTGCAATTGCAACTTCTTTTTTAAAACTTGCATTACCAACCCAATTTTAAAGCTTATAGTTGGAACACCGACATGAAAAATGATAATAGAATGAAAAATGCAAAAAAAAAACTCAAGGAAGGAAAATTTTAAAAAATAACAACATGAATAAAAAAAGAAAAAGGAAAAGGGAAACAAAAATAATATAATAGAAAAATAAAAAATAATAGAAGAAAAAAGAAATAAAAAATAAAACAGATATGAGGGGCAGTGGTTTTTGTACGCAACAATGCAGCGGGCCACACGCATGTAGGAGATATGTCCTAGAGGCACTAATAATAGTTATTTTGTATCTCCAAAGTTTGTAATGAAAGTTTATGTTCCATGCTATAACTGCAATGATTCTTGAGTCTACAATAACCACGAGGATTGGAGGGAAACTCATGTGCACGTGTGGTATAATAAACGGTAAATTGAATTCCTAGTCTAGCCTCTAAGACTGGCTCAAGTATTGCATGATGATCCTGTTTTCCTGATCATGGACATGGCTATGTTGGCAATTTTGAGGACGCGATGTTGGTAGAACACTCGTGTTGAATCGATCCGAATTGATGTTATGCTATGATATACATTCGTCACAAGTTAATGGTTAATAACACAGAGATGGTTAACGTTTGCATAATTCCTTAGACCATAAGAGTATCGAATTTCTTCATGCTTGCTTCATGAACATTGGGGTTTGTTAAACGTCATCCGTAAATGGGTGGCTATTACGGCGGCTTACGGGTTCATGGAAAAGTATGTCAAGTAACTTGATAGCTCAAGATTGGGATTTGCTCCTCCGGCGATGGAGAGATATCTCTGGGCCCTCTCGGTGTTACGGTATCCATCATCATCTGGCCAGACACTTTGTGATTTGATCACGGGGATGCCGGAACACGGGAACGAGAAAAGAGAACAATACCGGCAACGAGGTAACTGGCATAGTGGACAAGTTGTTGATCCACGAGGATGCCTACATATCTCACCTCGGGTAATTGTAACATATCGCGAAGCAACAGGAATAGCTCACGGCAACTAGAGGTTCACTCGAATATTCATTCGTGTGGGTATAGGGGTCAATATGGGTGTCCACGGCTCCGATGTTGATCATTGATCGGAAGGGGTTCCGGGTCATGTCTATGCTTCACCAAACCTATAGGGTCACACGCTTAAGGGTCATCTATCTGTTGAATACTAGACAGGGAGTCTGAGAGAAAATCACCAAAAACTTTCGGACACCGGAAAAGTTTCGGACAACGGAAAAGTTCCGCAGACAGGACACCGGAACAGTTTCGGTAAAACTAAAAAGTAGTTTCAGGGGATACCATTAAGTCAAATTGGTCTCGACACATGCCTGATAATTCTTGGAGGGCGCCAGAATCATTCTGGAAACTTTTGGGAATTTTCCGGAAGAAAAACCGGAAATGTTCCGGAGCTGCCGGAACCGCTTCAGATGCTTTTCGTAGATAAAAATCACTATTCCGGAATTGTTCCAGATCGCATTAAAAATTATTTTAGTGGGGTACTAGAATTGTTCTAATCCCACATAAATATTTTCAGTTCAATGAGACGCTGAAAAATGTCGTCGTGAATAGTGAAAGTGCTTTTTGGATATTTATGGAAAAGCACCTTTTTGGATATTTCCAAAAAGGCTTCTAGAAGGGATTGGGGAGCAAGGTAGCTCCTCATGCCCCCCCCCCCCAAGGGTTGGCCGGCCAAGGGTGGAGCTCCTCAATGGAGCTCCACATGGCACCCCTTTTCCTTCTTATGATTTTTATGTGTGACATAAAGTGGGGGTAGTTTGGTGTTTTCAAGTCCCAACCCTACCCCTTGGTTTTCCTCTAAATAGAGGAGATGTGGGCTGCCATCTCTTCATCCTTGTGCTCTCATACACATGCTTTGCTTTGCAAGCTCTCTCTCTCTCCCTCCCACGGAAAGAGTCTTTCGTAGAGCCGAAAGGTTGTTTGGGTCCCGGCAGGAACTAGTTCTGGACGGCAAAGCCCTGCCGGATAGATGACACCGTATGTGTGCAACTCCGTAGAGAGGTCGTAGTTTCGATCTTTTGCCCGAGGGGCTGTTCGTGTGTCCTCCCGTAGGGCTGTCCGAGTCTCCGTTCGAGTTTCGAGGGTCCTCCTGAAGGGTTGTCCGCGACATCGTCCGGGGGACTGTCCGACCGCCTCCCGAAGGGCTGTCCGCGACATCGTCCGGGGGACTGTCCGACCGCCTCCCGAAGGGCTGTTCGACGAGGGAGTACATCCTCACGGTTGGGAGGTTGTAAAATCCTAGCTGCGAGGATTTGCACCAACGAACCGCTGCGCTTCGAGTCGGTACGGATCAGATCAAACCTTGTATGCAGTCTCCATAGTGGTCCTGGGCATGCTCGCTATACCGGAAATTTTTGTTTTCTGTCGCGTTCCCCATCAGTGGCATCAAGAGCCAGGCTATGAGTAGATGCATGTTATGATCTAGAATACATGAGATGTATGGGTATTGCATAGTATAATTTTGTAGTAGATGAGATCTATTGCTGAAAATTATTTGTGCGGGTAGCAGATGAAATCTGTTACCCGATGTTCCTATTGCTTCCCGTGAATTTGCATAGTCCTGATCCTGACGGAATGGTGGAATCTTACAAAGTTCTGGCAATCCGCGATCCTTTCATGCTGCTCCTGAGTATGCTGATTGACAGGTCAACGAAGTGCTAACAATTCTTTGGGTTCCACCATAGGTAAAGAAAGATGGATGTTTCACAGACAAAAGGGCAATGCAGATATGATCTGCACGGGGGTCACACGTATGACGAAGTTTAGTATGGGGCTCGAGATTTTATTATCTTGTGTTTCATACACCCCGGAAAGTTAATCAAGCAACTTGAATTATCATACTTGATGATAAACGTTGGTAGCTGCGGTTTGAGTCAAAACCTTAGAAGCCACGTAAAATAAAATTTTGTATAAACCGATTAGAGGCATCTAACTTGGTTTTGCAGGATGGTTTGCATGTGATGTGGTATAGCAATGCTCATATTCAATTTGATTATGTATGAGATGGCTATATGATGTAATTAACATGACCTGCGTGTCATGATTCGGCATGATGGCTGGAGCCATATGATTGCACTTTAATGACCTGCGTGTCAACCTTATGTAATGCACTTATTTTATTAGCTATAGAGATAGCAATATTATCTGGTGCATCGACAAGGTGGTGGCAATCTTCGCAAAGGTGAACACCGATGCGAATGCCGAAGACGAAGAAATACTCGACTTCTCCGTCAGAAGGGGCTATACCATATCATGCTAATTATGAATTTCCTGAGATATTTATCCCTTATGTTGCACCCTTCTTGATTGCGCGGTAGTCGCTTTTTATTAGGGTGATCTCTCACAAAAAATATCAAGTAGTTAGTGTTCTCCCAAGTGTAGCACCGTCACGGCACCTATCTTTTCGGGGTGCGCCGTGTCACCCACTGTTGGAAATATGCCCTAGAGGCAATAATAAATTAGTTATTATCATATTTCCTTGTTCATGATAACCTTTTATTATCCATGCTATAATTGTATTGATCGGAGACTTAGATGCATGTGTGGATACATAGACAAAACATGTCCCTAGTATACCTCTAATAGACTAGCTCGTTGATCAAAGATGGTTAAGGTTTCCTAGCCATTGACATGAGATGTCATTTGATAACGGGATCACATCATTAGGAGAATGATGGGATGGACAAGACCCAAACTACAAACATAGCATATGATCGTGTCAGTTTATTGCTACCGTTTTCTGCATGTCAAGTATATGTTCCTATGACCATGAGATCATGCAACTCACGGATATCGGAGGAGTGCCTTGTGTGTATCAAACATCGCAACCTAACTGGGTGACTATAAAGGTGCTCTATAGGTATCTCCGATGGTGTCTGTTGAGTTGGCATGGATCGAGACTGGGATTTGTTACTCCGTGTGACGGAGAGGTATCTCGGGGCCCACTCGGTAATACAACATCACAATGAGCCTTGCAAGCAATGTGACTAATTGTTAGTTGTGGGATCTTGTATTACAGAACGAGTAAAGAGACTTGTAGGTAACGAGGTTGAACTAGGTATGGAGATACCGACGATCGAATCTCGGGCAAGTAACATACCGAAGAACAAAGGGAACATCATACGGGATTAACTGAATCCTTGACATAGAGGTTCGACCGATAAAGATCTTCGTAGAATATGTAGGAACCAATGTGGACATCCAGGTCCCGCCATTGGTTATTGACCGTAGAGGTGTCTCGGTCATGTCTACATAGTTCTCGAACCCGCAGGGTCTGCACACTTAAGGTTTGGTGACGTTTCGGTAGTATAGAGTTATGTATGGTGGTGACTGAAGTTTGTTCGGAGTCCCAGATGAGATCCTAGACGTTACGAGGATCTCTAGAATGGTCTGGAGGTAAAGATTCATATATAGGAAGTCCTGTTTTGGTCGCCGGAAAAGTTCCAGGCTTATCGGTAGTGTATCGGGAGTGCCGGTAGTGTATCGGGAGACCTCCGGGAGGGGTATTTCGACCCAAGAGGCTTCATGGGCTGTTCGAAAGTAATAACCAGACCTTAGTGGGATGGTGGAACAACCACAATAGGCCCATGTGGCTGGAAGAAAGAAACCCAAAGGAAAAAGGTGGAAAAAAAGGCAAAAAGGAAGAGTCCTAGTCCTACTAGGAGTGGAGGAGGAGAGTCCTCCTCCACCTCCTACTTTGGCCGACCCAAGGGCTGGATTTTTGGCAGCCAAGCCTCCTCCTCCTCTCCTCCTATATATACTAGAGGATTTTAGGATTTTGGCACAAGTTTTTCAGCCACGTGCAACCCTAATCTCTAGTGCATAGTTTCTCCTCTAGATTGGATTTCTGCAATGCTTACGCGAAGCCCTGCCGGAATTGCTCCACCACCATCGCCGGAGCGCCGTTAGGCTGCTAGAGAACTCTTCTTCCTCTCCACTCCTTCTTGTTGGATCAAGACGGTGGAGATCGTCATCAAGCTGTACGTGTGCTGAACGCGGAGGTGCCATCCGTTCGGCGCTAGATCGGAAGGATCGTGATCAAGTTCGTGCGACGGATCATGATCAAGTTACTGGGATGGATCGTGATCGGATCATGGGACAGATCGTGATTGGATTGCGGGACAGATCATGATTGGATCGCGGGACGCACGGCGATTTGGATCGCGAAGACGTTCGACTACACCAACCGCGTTTCTTAACGCTTCCCGCTTAGCGATCTACAAGGGTACGTAGATCCACTCTCCCTCTCATAGATGCTCATCACCATGGATAGATCTTCGTGTGCGTAGGAATTTTTTTGTTTCCCATGCAACGTTCCCCAACAGTGGCATCATGAGCTAGGTCTATGTGTAGATGAGATCTCGAGTAGAACACAAAAGGTTTGTGGGCATTGATGCTTAGATTGCTTCCTCCCTTGGTCAGATTTTGGTTCAGCGGTATTGTGAGATGATGCGGCCTGGACCAACATTACTCGTACGCTTACGAGAGACCGGTTCCCTCGACGCAACTTGTTGCCTAGATGGCTTGCGGGTGGCAGTTTCTCTCACTTTAGTTGGATCGGATTCGACAAAGGCGGTCCTTGAGAAGGTTGAAAAGCAACTAGTGTATCACCGTTGTGGTTTTTGCGTAGATGAGAATTGTTTTTGCTAGATACCCGTAGCAGCCACGTAAAACATGCAACAACAATTAGAGGACGTCTAACTTGTTTTTGCAGGGTATGTTGTGATGTGATATGGCCAATTACATGATGTGATATATGTGATATATGAGATGATCATGTGATGTATAGAATTTCACGACTTGCATGTCGATGAGTACGGCAACCGGCAGGAGCCATAGGGTTGTCTTTAATTATTGTATGACCTGCATGTCAATCATTAAGCGCTATGTAATGCTTTACTTTATCGCTAAACGCTAGCAATAGTAGTAGAAGCATGCAGGGCGTGACAACCCCGATGGCGACACGTTGATGGAGATCAAGATGATGGAGATCATGGTGTCGTGCCGGTGACGATGGAGATCATGCCGGTGCTTTCAAGATGGAGATCTAAAGCACAAGTTCATGGCCATATCATGTCACTTATGAATTGCATGTGATGTTAATCCTTTTATGCACCTTGTTTTGCTTAGTACGACGGTAGCATTATAAGGTGATCCCTCACTTAAATTTCAAGATAAATTGTGTTCTCCCCGAGTGTGCACCGTTGCGAAAGTTCGTCGTGTTGAGACACCACGTGATGATCGGGTGTGATAGACTCTACGTTCACATACAACGGGTGCAAGCCAGTGTTGCATGCGCAGAACACTCGGGTTAAACTTGACGAGCCTAGCATGTACAGACATGGCCTCGGAACACAAGAGACTGAAAGGTCGAACATGAGTCATATAGTAGATATGATCAACATGATGATGTTCACCATTGTAACCACCTCAACTCATGTGATGATCGGACTTGAGTTGGTGAATTTGGATCATGTATCACTCGGATGACTGGAGGGATGTCAATTTGAGTGGGAGTTCTTAAGTAATATGATTAATTGAACTCATTATCATGAACATAGTCAGTAGTGTCTTTGCAAATTATGTTGTAGATTACTTGCTCGCACTGTAGCTCCCTTGAATTTTTATATGTTCCTAGAGAAATAGAGTTGAAAGATGATGGTAGCAATATTGCTGATTGGATCCGTGATCTGAGGATTGTCCTCGTTGCTACAAAGAAGGCTTATGTCCTTAATGAACCGCTCGGTGCGCCAACCCCTCTAGCGTCGTCTGTAGATGTTGTGAACATCTGACAGGTACGTGCTGATGACTACTTGATAGTTTAGTGCGTCATGCATTACGGCTTAGAATTGAGGTTTCGAAACGTTTTGAACGTCATGGAACATATGAGATGTTCTAAGAGCTGAAATTAGGATCTCAGGCTCGTGCCCGTGTTGCGAGATATGAGATCTCCAACAAGATTCTTTGCCTGCAAGATGAACGAGAATAGCTGAATCGTTGAGCATGTGCTCAGATTGTCTGGGTGCTACAATCACTTGAATCGAGTGGGAGTTCATCTTCCAGATAAGATAGTGATTGCTATAGTTCTCCAAGTCACTTTCACTAAGCTATTAGAACTTGGTGATGAACTATAAAATGCCAGGGATAGAATTAATGATCCCTGAGCTGTTCGCGATGTTTGACACCGCGAAGGTAGAAATCGAGAAGGAGCGTCAAAGTGTTGATTGTTAGTCAAAACCACTAGTTTCGAGAAGGGCAAGAGCAAGGAGGGAAACTTCATGGATAGCAAGTCAGTTGCAGCTCCAGTGAAGCAACCCAAAGTCTAACCCAAACCCGAGACTAAGTGCTTCAATTATGAGGAGAACGGTCGCTGAAGCAGAACAACCCTAGATACTTGGTAGATAAGAAGGCTGGCAAAGTCGACAGAAGTATATTTGATATACGTGTTATTGATGTGTACCTTGCTAGTACTCCTAGTAGCACCTGGGTATTGGATACCGGTTCGGTTGCTAAATTTTAGTAACTCGAAGTAAAAGCTACGGAATAAACGAATACTAGCTAAGTGTGAGGTGACGATGTGTGTTGGAAATGTTTCCAAGGTTGATGTGATCAACATCGCACACTCTCTCTACCTTCGAGATTAGGGACGAACCTAAATAAATGTTATTTGGTGTTTTTTGCGTTGAGCATGAACGTGATTAGAGAATAATTGTTATTCTATTTACATGTATAATACCTTCAATGGTCATGCACCCAGTAAGAATGGTTTGTTTAAACTTGATCGTAGTAATACACATGTTCATAACATTGATGCCAAAAAGATACAAAGTTAATAATGATAGTACCACATGCTTGTGGCACTGCCGCTAAATGTCATATTGGTATAAAGCGCATGAAGAAACTCCATGCTGATGGATCTTTGGACTCATTCGATTTCGAATCGGTTGAGACATGCGAACCATGCCTCTTGGTCAAGATGACTAAGGACCCCGTTTTCTGTTTTGATGAAGTGGGCAAGTGATTTATTGGAAATGATACATGTTGATGTATGCAATCCAATGAGTCTTGTAGCGTGCGGTGAATATCGTTATTTTCTTACCTTCACTGATGATCTGAGTAGATATAGTGTATATTTACTTAATGAAACACAAGTCTGAATCGTTTGAAAGGTTCAAGCAAATTCAGAGTGAAGTTTTAAGATCATCGTGACAAGAAGATAAAAATGTTTGTGATATGATCATGGAGGTGAATATCTGAGTTACGAGTTTGGCATACAACTTTAGACAATGTGAGAATTGTTTTCACAACTCATGCCACCTGGAACACCATAGTGTGATGGTGTGTCCGAACGTCATAGTCGTGCTCTATTGGATATGGTGCATGCTATGATGTCTCTTATCGTTTTGTTACTATAATTTTGGGGTTATGCATTAGAGACAACTACATTCACTTTAAATAGGGCACCATCTAAATCCGTTGAGATGACACCGTGTGAATTTTGGTTTGATAGAAACCTAAGCTGTCATTTCTTAATGCTTGGGGCTATGACGCTTGTGTGGAAAATGTTTTCACCTAATGAGCTCGAACCCAAAGCGGACAAATGCATCTTCATAGAATACCCTAAGAACAGTTGGGTGAACCTTCTATTTCAGATCCAAGCATAAATTTTTATTGCTAAAACTGGGTCCTTTCTCGAGAAAAGGTTTCTCTTGAAAGAATTGAGTGGGAGGAGGATAGAACTTGATGAGGTTATTGAACCTCTACTTCAACCAGAAAGTAGCGCAGCGCAGAAAGATGTTTCTGTGAAGCCTACGTCAGTTGAAGAGGAAGTTAATGATGATGATCATGAAGCTTCGGATCAAGTTACTATCGACCTACGAGGAAAATAGAACTTGATGAGGTTATTGAACCTTCACTTCAACCAGAAAGTGGCGCAGCGCAGAAAGATGTTTCTGTGAAGCCTACGTCAGTTGAAGAGGAAGTTAATGATGATGATCATGAAGCTTCGGATCAAGTTACTATCAAACTTCATAGGTCGACAAGGATGTGTACTGCTACTGAGCGGTATGACAACCCTGTCTTGGAGGTCATGTTGTTGGACAACGATGAACCTACGAACTATGGAGAAGCGATGATGGGCCCGGAAACCAACAAATGGTTAGAGGCCATGAAATCCGAGAAAGGATCCATGTATGAAAACCAAGTATAGACTTTGGTGGACTTGCCCGTTGGACGGCAGGTCGTTAAGTACAAATGGATCTTTAAAATGAAGACAGACGCTGATGGTAAATGTTACCATTTGTAAAGCTCGACTTGTTGCAAAGTAGTTTACGACAAGTTCAAAGAGTTGACTGTGATGAGACTTTCTCACTCGTAGCGATGCTAAAGTCTGTTGGAATTATGTTAGCAGTTGCTGCATTTTTCAATTATGAAATCTGGCAGATGGATGCCAAAACATCGTTTCCTTCCTTAAGGAAAGGTTGTATGAGATACAACCAGAAGGTTTTGTCAGTCCTAAGGATGCTAAACGGTGTGCGAGCTTCAGTGATTCTTCTATGAACTGAAGCAACCATCTTGGAGTTGGAATATACACTTTGATGAGGTGATCAAAGTTTCTGAGTCTATACAAAGTTTACAAGAAACTTGTATTTGCAATAAAGTGAGTGGGAGCACTATAGAGTTTCTGCTAAGTATATGTGGATGACATATTGCTATTCGGAAATGATATAGAATTTCTGGAAAGCATAAAGGGTTGTTTGAAAAGAATTTTTCAAAGGAAGACCTGGATAAAGCTACCTAATTGTTGAGCATCAAGATCTATAGAGATAGATCAAGATACTTGATGAGACTTTCAATGAGTACATACCTTGACAAGATTTTGAAAGAGTTCAAAATGGATCAGACAGAGAAAGAGTTCTCGCCTGATTTGTAAGGTATAAAGTTGAGTAAGACTCAATGCCCAGTGACTGCAGAAGATAGAGAAAAGATGAGTGTCATCCCCCATGCTTCAGCAATAGGCTCTATCATGTATGCAATGATGTGCACAAGACCCGATGTCAGCCTTGCCATAAGTATGGCCGGAAGGTTTCAAAGTGATCCTGGAATGGAGCACTGGACAGCGGTCAAGATTATCCTTAGTAACTAAAAGACTAAGGAGATGTTTCTCGATTATGGAGGTGATAAAGAGTTCGTCGTAAAGAGTCGCGTCGATGCAAGCTTTAACACCAATCCGGATGACTCGTAGTAGCAATCTGGATACGTATAGTGGAGCAGCCATTTGGAATAGTACCAAGTGGAGTGTGGTAATAGTGTTTACAGTTTGACATAAAAATTTGCAAAGTACACACAGATCTGAATGTCGCAGACCCGTTGACTATGAGACCTCTCTCACATGCAAAGCATGATCGAGCCCCAGAATTCATTGGGTGTTAGATTCATAACAATGCAAATCACATGGTGATGTGAACTAGATTATTGACTCTAGTGCAAGTGGGAGACTGTTGGAAATATGCCCTAGAGGCAATAATAAATTAGTTATTATCATATTTCCTTGTTCATGATAATCGTTTATTATCCATGCTATAATTGTATTGATCAGAGACTTAGATGCATGTGTGGATACATAGACAAAACATGTCCCTAGTATGCCTCTAATAGACTAGCTCGTTGATCAAAGATGGTTAAGGTTTCCTAGCCATTGACATGAGATGTCATTTGATAACAGGATCACATCATTAGGAGAATGATGGGATGGACAAGACCCAGACTACAAACATAGCATATGATCGTGTCAGTTTATTCCTACTGTTTTCTGCATGTCAAGTATATGTTCCTATGACCATGAGATCATGCAACTCAGGGATATCGGAGGAGTGCCTTGTGTGTATCCAACGTCGCAACGTAACTGGGTGACTATGAAGGTGCTCTACAGGTAGCTCCGATGGTGTCCGTTGAGTTGGCATGGATCGAGACTGGGATTTGTTACTCCGTGTGACGGAGAGGTATCTCGGGGCCCACTCGGTAATACAACATCACAATGAGCCTTGCAAGCAATGTGACTAATTGTTAGTTGCGGGATCTTGTATTACGGAACGAGTAAATAGACTTGCAGGTAACGAGGTGGAACTAGTATGGAGATACCGACGATCGAATCTCGGGCAAGTAACATACCGAAGAACAAAGGGAACATCATACGGGATTAACTAAATCCTTGACATAGAGGTTCGACCGATAAAGATCTTCGTAGAATATGTAGGAACCAATGTGGACATCCAGGTCCCGTCATTAGTTATTGACCATAGAGGTGTCTCGGTCATGTCTACATAGTTCTCGAACCCGCAGGGTCTGCACACTTAAGGTTTGGTGACGTTTCGATAGTATAGAGTTATGTATGGTGGTGACCGAAGTTTGTTCGGAGTCCCGGATGAGATCCTAGATGTCACGAGGAGCTCCAGAATGGTCTGGAGGTAAAGATTCATATATAGGAAGTCCTGTTTTGGTCGCCGGAAAAGTTCCGGGCTTATCGGTAGTGTACCGGGAGTGCCAGTAGTGTATCGGGAGACCTCCGGGAGGGGTATTTCGACCCAAGAGGCTTCATGGGCTGTGGGAAAGTAATAACCAGCCCTTAGTGGGCCGGTGGAACAACCACAATAGGCCCATGTGGCTGGAAGAAAGAAACCCAAAGGAAAAAGGTGGAAAAAAAAGGCAAAAAGGAAGAGTCCTAGTCCTACTAGGAGTGGAGGAGGAGAGTCCTCCTCCAACTCCCACTTTGGCCGACCCAAGGGCTGGATTTTTGGCAGCCAAGCCTCCTCCTCCTCTCCACCTATATATACTAGAGGATTTTAGGGTTTTGACACAAGTTTTTCAGCCATGTGCAACCCTAATATCTAGTGCATAGTTTCTCCTCTAGATTGGATTTCTGTAGTGCTTAGGCGAAGCCCTACCGGAATTGCTCCACCACCATCGCCGGAGCGCCGTTAGGCTGCTGGAGAACTCTTCTTCCTCTCCACTCCTTCTTGCTGGATCACGACGGTGGAGATCGTCATCAAGCTGTACGTGTGCTGAACGCGGAGGTGCCATCCGTTCGGCGCTAGATCGGAAGGATCGTGATCAAGTTCGTGGGACGGATCATGATCAAGTTCGTGGGACGGATCGTGATCGGATTGCGGTACGGATCGTGATTGGATCGCGGGACGGATCGTGATTGGATCACGGGACGCACGGCGATTTGGATCGCGAAGAGGTTCGACTACACCAACCGCGTTTCTTAACGCTTCCCGCTTAGCGATCTACAAGGGTACGTAGATCCACTCTTCCTCTCGTAGATGCTCATCACCATGGATAGATCTTCGTGTGTGTAGGAATTTTTTTGTTTCCCATGCAACGTTCCCCAACAGTATGAACGATTAGAGGTGTGAGGCGGGTGAGTTGAGACCTTGCAGCAAGATCACTTGGTTGTCTTGACGTTCAGGCATGACCGTCATGAGCTTGGAACACACGCATCGAAAGATGAACAGGAGTCACATAGAGATGTGATTGGCAAGTTGGCCTACCGGTTAAGATTTTTGTCATCAGTGGTGTTACACCAATGGCAAACAATCAAGACACGGGTCTTGAATCACTTACAATCAATTTTGAGAGATATTGATTTGAGTGGGAGCGCACTTTAGAATAAAATTGTTTATTCACTAGTGCCAAAAATCATTATGAAAAAAGTCTAAGTAAACTTGTGTTTTCCGTTGTAGATCAAATGGCTCGCAACACCGCGGTCAACTTAGGCCCTATGTTAGAGAAAGAGAAGTTAGCTACGAATGGAAACAACTATGCAGACTGGGTTCGTACCCTGAGGATTGTCCTCCGGGGTGCTAAGAAAGTGTACGTGCTTGACGGACCTCTTCCTCCTAAACCGGCGGCAACAGCCGTGGTAGACGTACAAAATGTCTGGGCCACTAAGGATGATGATTACAACTTAGTGCAGTGCCTCATGCTGTCTTGCATGAGTTTAGAGCTTCAAAAACGTTTTGAATTCCATAACTCCTTTGATATGATTGTTGGGGAACGTCGCATGGGAAACAAAATTTTTCCTACGCACACGCAAACCTATCCATGGTGATGAGCATCTATGAGAGGGAGAGTGGATCTACGTACCCTTGTAGATCGCTAAGCGGGAAGCGTTAAGAAACGCGGTTGGTGTAGTCGAACTTCTTCGCGATCCAAATCGCCGAGCGTCCCGTGATCCAATCACGAACCGTCCCGCGAACACATCATGATCCGTCCCGTGAACTCATCACGATCTGTCTCACGATCTTGATCACGATCTGTCCCGCGAACTCATCACGATCCGTTCCGTGATCACATCATGAACCGTCTCGCGATCTCGATCACGGTCCTTCCGATCTAGCGCCGAACGGACGGCACCTCCGCGTTCAGCACACGTGCAGCTTGATGACGATCTCCACCGTCTCGATCCAGCGAGAGGAGGTGGAGAGGAGAGAGAGTTCACCAGCAGCATGACGGCGCTCCGGTGATGGTGTTGGAGCAATTCCGGCAGGGCTTCGCCTAAGCGCTGCGGAACTACGATCTAGAGGAGAAACTATGCACCGGTGGAACGGGTAGCACGTGGCCGGAAATTCTGTCCAAAAACCACCCAATCCACTAGTATATATAGGAGGAGAGGAGAGGAGAGGCAGCCAAGGCCTTTGGGTCGGCCGAAATAGGAGGTGGGAGCAATCCTACTTCACCTCCAATCCTAGTTGGAGTAGGATTGCCTCCTATTGGCTGATTTTCCACTTTTTGCTTTAGGACTTTCTCTCCTGCGCCATGGGCCTTTGTGGCTGTTTTCCCAGCCCACTAAGGGCTGGTTATTATTCTCCCACAGCCCATGGACCTCTTGGGGTCGAAGTACCCCTCCCGGAGGTTTCCCGGTACACTACCAGCACTCCCGGTACACTACCGATGAGCCCGAAACTTTTCCGGAAACCAAACTGGGACTTCCTATATATGAATCTTTACCTCCGGACCATTCCGGAGCTCCTCGTGACGTCAGGGATCTCATCCGGGACTCCGGACAAACTTCGGTCACCACCATACATAACTCTACACTACCGAAACGTCACCGAACCTTAAGTGTGCAGACCCTGCGGGTTCGAGAACTATGTAGACATGACCGAGACACCTCTACGGTCAATAACCAATGGCGGGACCTGGACGTCTACATTGGTTCCTACATATTCTACGAAGATCTTTATCGGTCGAACCTCTATGTCAAGGATTCAGTTAATCCCGTATAACGTTCCCTTTGTTCTTCGGTATGTTACTTGCCCGAGATTCGATCGTCAGTATCTCCATACCTAATTCAACCTCGTTACTGGCAAGTCTCTTTACTCGTTCCGTAATACAATATCCCATGACTAACACTTAGCCACATTGCTTGCAAGGCTTGTTGTGATGTTGTATTACCGAGTGGGCCCTGAGATACCTCTCCGTTACACGGAGTAACAAATCCCAGTCTCGATCCATGCCAACTCAACAGACACCATCGGAGATACCTGTAGAGCACCTTTATAGTCACCCAGTTACGTTGCGACGTTTGATACACACAAGGCACTCCTCCGATATCCGTGATTTGCATGATCTCATGGTCATAGGAACATATACTTGACATGCAGAAAACAGTAGCAATAAACTGACACGATCATATGCTATGTTTGTAGTTTGGGTCTTATCCATCACATCATTCTCCTAATGATGTGATCCCGTTATCAAATGACATCTCATGTCCATGGCTAGGAAACCTTAACCATCCTTTGATCAACGAGCTAGTCCATTAGAGGCATACTAGGGACATGGTTTTGTCTATGTATCCACACATGCATTTAAGTCTCCGATCAATACAATTATAGCATGGATAATAAACGATTATCATGAACAAGGAAATATGATAATAACTAATTTATTATTGCCTCTAGGGCATATTTCCAACAGTCTCCCACTTGCACTAGAGTCAATAATCTAGTTCACATCACCATGTGATTCACATTGTTATGAATCTAACACCCAATGAGTTCTGGGGCTCGATCATGCTTTGCATGTGAGAGAGGTCTTATAGTCAACGGGTCTGCGATATTCAGATCTGTGTGTACTTTGCAAATCTCTATGTCAAACCGTAAACACTGCTACCACACTCCACTTGGTACTATTTCCAAATGGCTGCTCCACTATACGTATCCAGATTGCTACTACTAGTTATCCGGATAGGTGTTAAAGCTTGCATCGACGTAACTCTTTACGACGAACTCTTTATCACCTCCATAATCAAGAAACATTTCCTTAGTCCTCTGGTTACTAAGGATAATTCCGACCGCTATCCAGTGATCCACTCCTGGACCACTCTTGTACCCCTTGACAGACTCATGGCAAGGCACACATAGGTGCGGTACACAGCATGGCATAATATAGAGCCTATGGCTAAGGCATAGGGGACGACATTCGTCCTTTCTCTTTCTTCTGCCGTTGTCGAGCTTTGAGTCTCACTCAACTTCACACCTTACAAATCAGACGAGAACTATTTCTCTGGTTGATCCATTTTGAACTCTTTCAAAATCTTGTCAAGGTATGCACTCATTGAAAGTCTCATCAAGCATCTTGATCTATATCTATAGATTTTGATGCTCAACAATTAGGCAGCTTTATCCAGGTCTTCCTTTGAAAAACACTTTTCAAACAACCTTTTATGCCTTCCAAAAATTCTACATTATTTCCGATCAACAATATGTCAACCACATATACTTATCAGAAACTCTACAGTGCTCCCACTAACTTTATTGCAAATACAAGTTTCTCGTAAACTTTGTATAAACTACAGAAACTTTGATCACCTCATCAAAGTTTATATTCCAACTCCAAGATGCTTGCTTCAGTCCATAGAAGGATCACTGAAGCTTTCTCATCTTTTAGCATCCTTAGGACTGACAAAACCTTCTGGTTGTATCACATACAACCTTTCCTTAAGTAAACCGTTAAGGAAACGATGTTTTGACATCCATCTGCCAGATTTCATAATTGAAAATGCAGCAACTGCTAACATAATTCCAACAGACTTTTTGCATCGCTACGAGTGAGAAAGCCTCATCGCAGTCAACTCCTTGAACTTGTCACAAACAACTTTGCAACAAGTCGAGCTTTACAAATGGTGACATTCACCATCAGTGTCCGTCTTCATTCTAAAGGTCCATTTGTACTTAACGACCTGCCGTCTAACGAGCAAGTCTACCAAAGTCTATACTTGGTTTTCATACATGGATCCTATCTTGGATTTCATGGCCTCTAACCATTCGTCGGAATCCGGGCCCATCATCGCTTCTCCATAGCTCGTAGGTTCATCGTTGTCCAACAACATGATCTCCAAGACAGAGTTGTCGTACCACTTAGGAGCAGTACACATCCTTGTCGACCCACGAAGTTCGATAGTAACTTGATCCTGAAGCTTCATGACCAAGACGCCGTTCACGGGTCATCCTAAACGGGCGAGTGAATTATTGGAAATAATACATAGTGATGTATGTGGTCCAATGAGCACAATCGCACGGGGTGGGTATTTCTACTTTGTAACTTTTACTGATGATTTAAGTAGGTATGGATATATCTACTTGATGAAGCATAAGTCGGAAACCTTTGAAAAGTTCAAAGAATTTCAAAACGAGGTAGAAAATCATCGTAACAAAAAGATTAAGTTTCTACGGTCTGATCGCGGAGGCGAATATCTTAGTCACGAGTTTGGCCAACATCTAAGTGACCGTGGAATCGTTTCACAGCTTACGCCTCCCGGAACTCCACAGAGAAATGGAGTATCGGAAAGACGTAACCGAACCCTGTTGGACATGGTAAGGTCGATGATGTCCTTTTCAGATCTATCGATATCTTTTTGGGGTCATGCACTACTCATTGCCGCTCACACACTTAACAGAGCATCGTCTAAGTCTGTTGAGACGACGCCATATGAGATATGGCACGGGAAGAAACCCGACCTGTCGTTTCTCAAAATTTGGGGTTGTGAGGCATACATAAAGCGTTTACAGCCAAGCAAACTTGATCCCAGATCAGACAAATGTTACTTTGTAGGTTATCCAAAGGAGACAGTTGGGTATTCTTTCTATCACATCTCCGAGAGCAAAGTGTTTGTTGCAAAACATGGAGTCTTTCTTGAGAAAGAGTTTCTCGCTAAAGAAGTGAGTGGGAGGACGGTACAACTTAATGAGATTAGTGAATCTTTGGCAACCGTTGATATGGCTAAGGAACCGGAAGTAATTCCACAAATTATCCCTACAACCGAGCCAAAAGTTGTCGCATGTGATGCGGAAACTTCAGACAATGTTGTAACTGAACCGCACAGATCAGGTAGGGCTATCCAGCCACCTAAGTATTTTCATAATGAAATCTTCATTCTTGAAGACGATGAACCTGCGCACTACAAGGAAGCAATGGTGGGGCCTAGCTCAAGGGAATGGCACAAAGCCATGAGGTCCGAAATGGAATCATGTACGAAAACCAAGTTTGGAACTTGGAAGAACTTCCAGATGGCGTAAAACCCATTGGTTGTAAATGGATTTTCAAAAGAAAGACGGACGCGGATGGTAACATTACTATCCACAAAGCTAGACTTGTCACGAAAAGGTTCACGCAAGTTCTAGGAGTGTACTACAACGAGACTTTCTCGCCCGTAGCTATGCTTAGGTTTGTTCGGATATTACTAGCAATTGCTGCTTATTTCGATTATAAAATATGGCAGATGGATGTCAAAACGGCTTTCCTAAATGGAAACCTTGAACAGGATGTATACATGATACAGCCAGAAGGTTTTGTCAATCCTAAGAATGCTGGAAAAGTATGTAAGCTTCAGAAAGCCATTTATGGTCTGAAGCAAGCATCAAGGAGCTGGAACATTTGTTTTGATGAAGTGGTAAAAGAGTTTGGCTTCATCAGGAACGATGAAGAATCTTGTGTTTACAAGAAGTTTAGTGGGAGCGCAAAAGCATTTCTAATCTTGTATGTGGATGACATATTGTTGATTGGAAATGATGTGAATTTTCTTAGCGAAATAAAAGACTCATTGAAAAGGAGTTTTTCAATGAAAGACTTAGGTGAAACGGCATATGTATTGGGCATCAAGATCTATAGAGATAGATCAAGACGCCTAATAGCGCTTAGCCAAAGCACGTACATTGACAAGGTGTTGAAATGGTTCAACATGGAGAACTCCAAGAAAGGCCTACTCCCTATGTCACCTAGCACAGTGCTTTGCAAGAATCAGAGTCCTCAGACCCTCGATGAGCGAGTGCAAATGAATGATATTCCATATGCTTCGGCAGTTGATTCTATTATGTATGCCATGCTATGTACAAGACCGGATGTTTCCTATGCGCTAAGTGTTAGCAGCCGGTACCAAGGTGATCCAGGATTGGAACACTGGGTCGCAGTCAAGGGTATTCTTAAGTACCTCAGAAGGACCAAGGATTTACTCCTGGTGTACGGAGGTGATGAAGAGCTCATTGTAAGTTGTTACACTGATGCAGGCTTCATGACTGACCCAGATGACTTCAAATCTCAATCTGGCTATGTTTTCATATTGAACGGCGGCGCAGTTGATTGGAAAAGTTCCAAACAAAAGACTGTGCCGGATTCTACGACGGAGGCGGAATATGTTGCTGCTTCTGAAGCCTCCAAGCAAGCTGTTGGTATCAAGCAATTTCTTGAAGACCTTGGTGTGGTTCCAAGTGCTCTGGACCCGGTGGAGATCTGTTGTGATAATAGTGGCGCCGTGGCTCAAGCAAGGGAGCCATGTTCGCACCATAAGACAATGCATATTCAACGCAAATATAAACTCATTCGACATCATGTCGAAGAAGGTTTAGTGAAAGTACACAAAGTTCACACGGATCTGAATGTGTCAGACCCGATGACAAAGCCTCTACCACGAGCAAAGCATGAGCAACACCGGATAGCCATTGGTGTTAGGGAAGCCATGTAACTGGATTATGACTCTAGTGCAAGTGGGAGTTTGTAGGAGATATGCCCTAGAGGCAGTAATAACAGTTATTTTGTATCTCCAAAGTTTGTAGTGAAAGTTTATGTTCCATGCTATAACTGCAATGATTCCCGAGTCTACAATAACCACGAGGCTTGGAGGGAAACTCATGTGCACGTGTGGTATAATAAACGGTAAATTGAATTCCTAGTCTAGCCTCTAAGACTGGCTCAAGTATTGCATGATGATCCTGTTTTCCTGATCATGGGCATGGCTATGCCGGCAATTTTGAGGACGTGATGTTGGTAGAACACTCGTGTTGAATCGATCCGAATTGATGTTATGCTATGAGATACATCCGTCACAAGTTAATGGTTAATAACACAGAGATGGTTAACATTTGCACAATTCCTTAGACCATGAGAGTATCGAGTTTCTTCATGCTTGCTTCATGAACATTGGGGTTTGTTAAACGTCATCCGTAAATGGGTGGCTATTACGGCGGCTTACGGGTTCATGGAAAAGTATGTCAAGTAACTTGATAGCTCGAGATTGGGATTTGCTCCTCCGACGATGGAGAGATATCTCTGGGCCCTCTCGGTGTTACGGTATCCATCATCATCTGGCCAGACACTTTGTGATTTGATCACGGGGATGCCGGAACACGGGAACGAGAAAAGAGAACAATACCGGCAACGAGGTAACTAGCATAGTGGACAAGTTGTTGATCCACGAGGATGCCTACATGTCTCACCTCGGGTAATTGTAACATATCGCGAAGCAACAGGAATAGCTCACGGCAACTAGAGGTTCACTCGAATATTCATTCGTGTGGGTATAGGGGTCAATATGGGTGTCCACGGCTCCGATGTTGATCATTGATCGGAAGGGGTTCCGGGTCATGTCTATGCTTCACCAAACGTATAGGGTCACACGCTTAAGGGTCATCTATCTGTTGAATACTAAACAGGGAGTTTGAGAGAAAATCACCGAAAACTTTCGGACACCGGAAAAGTTTCGGACAGCGGAAAAGTTCCGCAGACAGGACACCGGAACAGTTTCGGTAAAACTAAAAAGTAGTTTCAGGGGATACCATTAAGTCAAATTGGTTTCGGCACATGCCTAATAATTCTTGGAGGGTGTGAGAATCATTCTGGAAACTTCTGAGAATTTTCCGGAAGAAAAACCGGAAATGTTCCGGAGCTGCCGGAACCGCTTCAGATGCTTTTTGCAGATGAAAATCACTATTCCGGAATTGTTCCGGATCGCATTAAAAATTATTTTAATGGGATACTAGAATTGTTTTAATCCTACATAAATATTTTCAGTTCGATCAGACGCTGAAAAATGTCGTCGTGAATAGTGAAAGTGCTTTTTGGATATTTATGGAAAAGCACCTTTTTGGATATTTCCAAAAAGGCTTCTAGAAGGGATTGGGGAGCAAGGTAGCTCCTCATGGGGGCCCCCCAAGGGTTGGCCGGCAAGGGTGGAGCTCCTCAATGGAGCTCCACATGGCACCCCTTTTCCTTCTTATGATTTTTTATGTGTGACATAAAGTGAGGGTAGTTTGGTATTTTCAAGTCCCAACCCTACCCCTTGGTTTTCCTATAAATAGAGGAGATGTGGGCTGCCATCTCTTCATCCTTGTGCTCTCATATACATGCTTTGCTTTGCAAGCTCTCTCTCTCCCTCCCACGAAAAGAGTCTTTCGTAGAGCCGAAAGGTTGTTTGGGTCCCGGCGGGAACTAGTTCTGGACGGCGAAGCCCTGCCGGATAGATGACACCGTATGTGTGCAACCCTGTAGAGAGGTCGTAATTTCGATCTTTTGTCCGAGGGGCTGTTCGTGTGTCCTCCCGTAGGGCTGTCCGAGTCTCCGTTCGAGTTTCGAGGGTCCTCCCGAAGGGCTGTCCGCGACATCGTCCGGGGGACTGTCCGACCGCCTCCCGAAGGGCTGTTCGACGAGGGAGTACATCCTCGCGGTTGGGAGGTTGTAAAATCCTAGCTGCGGGGATCTGCACCAACGATCTCCACCGACTCTTCTTCCGCTGCGCTTCGAGTCGGTACGGATCAGATCAAACCTTGTATGCAGTCTTCATAGTGGTCCTGGACATGCTTGCTATACCGAATTTTTTTATTTTCTGTCGCGTTCCCCATCAAGGCAACCATAACCGGCCAGGAGAAGAAAAGAGTCCAAAACAATAAACTACGGCCCGACACAAAAAAAAACATTGGGCCGCATTCACCATAGACGCACGGAGACAAACCTGCCCAGCAAAGGAAACACACAAATCTTGATATTTAAAAAGCAGCCAACTGCTGATATGATGAATGATGCCAAACTTGAAACTCGGCTAGCTGAGATTGAGCCAAACCGTTAATTTATCGGAATTGCTGAAACTCAGCTAGCTGAGTATTACTTTGGCATCATTCACATCCATGTCCATTGGATTAATATTGCGCTGAGATTTGTACGTGTGCAGTTGTCTCAGGCTCTTGTTTGATTTTTCTTTCTTGCACGAGCGATGTGAGGCTGGGCCGTTGTGCGGCACATTTCTAATGGACTAGTACAGGCTTTTGAACGGTAGTCATTTCCTGCTTTTTGTTGTTATCCTGGGCTATACGGACGTACATGCATATAAAAGAGGTGAGCTTTTTTTGCATTTCGTTTTCATGTTGTTATCCTTTAGCGACTTTCTTGTCTTTTCTCTATTTTTTTCATTTTTATAAAAAGATACTTTCTGTTTTAAGCATCATTTATACATTACATATAAACACAGTGTATCTAATTTATAACTGTATGAAGATTATCATTTTTTATTCCTGTTTTCCATCTGTTTTTTTATTTGTGTTTTTCATGAATTCTTATTTATTAACATTATTCACGCGCCACACACGGCAAGGCTCGCACACGGGCGTGTTTCACTATCTTGTGCTAGGGGCAGCTTGTTCTTAGGGAGTTTAACAAGCCATTCTTTTTTCTTATTCTTGTTTATTTGTTTGTTTGGCATCATTAACGTTATCAGCCGTTGGATGTATTTTCACGTCACGATTCATGCTTTGCTAGTTGGGTGAGGTTATCCGGGTGGAAAGCGGCCCATGTTGGGTTTTGATCTACTGTGGGCCGTTTTCTCCTGTGTTTCCTCTTTCCGCTTTCTTACAGCTCACGTTTACGACGCAACAGCGGCTCGTTATCTCAAGCCTGCTTTTGTAGTTGTATAATACGGTGGTGTATCGACCAGTTTTGTACTTATCCCCACTTTCCTGCCTAGTGTTTTTTGTTCGTCTCCCTAGAGATAAGAGTGAGCAGAGAGAGTGAGAGCTGGGAGAAGGGGATATCACTGATTTTCCAAGGCATGTTACAACATGACGGGGTTTTCAACACCCCTCAATTTGCATTAGTTTTTCATTTTCATTTTTCAATTTTTCATCATGTTTTTTTTGTTCCTATGGTTTTACCCTTTTTTCATGCTTTTTTGTTTTCAAAATGTAAATGATATACAATGACATACTCGAGGGTTCCACTACAGGTTTTCTTAACGGCTCAAAATCTCAAGTTCTTTCAGAGGCAGTCGCAACTTCAAAGATCTCAAGAGGGGCACAATTGCATGTCCTTCATGAGGAACCACAACTACTTGTTTTCCAAGGAAACTGTAAAGACGGGGAATCGCGATAGCACATTTTCCCAAGGCATGTAGCAACTACATGTCCCCAAGGGGAATCGTAACTAGACGTTTTTTGCAAGGCAGGTTGCAACTTCAAGTTTGTTAGGGTTGTTGCAACTGCAATCTCCCAAGGGGTTAGAATAAAAACTACATTGTCCTCAGGGCATGTCACAAATGCAAGTTTTCTAGAGTTTGTCACAATTACATGTTCCCAATGAGGGGTCGCAACTGCACGTTTTCCAAGGCAAGTCGCAACTACAAATTTTCTAGGGTTGTCACGACTGCAGGCCCCAATAGTGGGAATCATAACTACACGGTATCCAAGGCATGTCGCAACTGTAAGTTTTCTAGAGTTTGTCGCAATCGCATGTTCCCAAGGGGAAACCACAACTACACCTCTTCTAGGTTTTGTCGCAATTACATGTCCCAAAGGTAGAATCTCAATTGCATGTTCACCCAAGGTAGGTCGCAACTACAAATTTTCTACGATTATCTCAACTGCAATCCCCTAAGGTTGGAACCGAAATCGCAATATTCCTAAGGCATGCCACAACTACGAGTTTTCTAGGGTTTGTAGCAACTCATGTCCTCAAGGGGGATCAACTGCACATTTTCAATGCAAGTCGCAACTGCAAGTATCCTAGGGTCGCAACTTCAACCCCCAAGGTGGGAATCGGAATTGCACGGTATCTAAGGCATGTCGCAACTGCAAGTTTTCTAGGGTTTGTCGCAATCACATGTTCCGCGTTCCCAAATGGAACCACAAGTGCATGGTTTCTTGGTTTTGTAGCAATTGCATGTCCCAAAGGTGGAATCAAAATTGCATGTTTTTCCAAGGCATGTCGCAACTATAAGTTTTATAGGGTTGTCGCAATTGCAATCCCTTAAGTGGTGGGAATCGAAACTACACCGTTTCCAATTGTCGCAACTGCAGAATTTCTAGGGATTATCACAACTCCATGTCCCAGGGGGGATCGCAACTGCATGTTTTTTAAGGTAGATCACAACTACAAGTTTTCTCGGGGTTGTCGCAACTGCAAGCCCCAAGGGCTGAATGAGAACTGCACCGTATCCAAGGCATGTTGCAATTGCAAATTTTCTAGGGTTTGTCACAATCGCATGTTCCCAGGGGGTAATCAAAACCGCATGTTTTCTAGGTTTTGTTGAAATTGCACATCCCAAAGGTGGAATTGTAATTGCACGTCCCAAGGTAGGTCGCAACTCAAAGTTTTCTAGGTTTGTCCCAACCAGGATGGGAATCGAAATTGCATGTTTTCAAGGCACGTCATAACTGCAAGTTTCTAGGGTTTGTCTCAACTCCATACTCCCAAGGGGTGATCGCAACAGGACGTTTTCTGTGAGAGGTCACAACTGCATATTCAACGAATTTTCTGTTATTTTTCCCTTACGTTTTTTCAATACAAATACAGATTTCCCATGCTTTTGTTCTTTTTCCTTTTTTACCGTTTTCCCCATTTTTTGTTCTTTTTCATTTTTAATTTAAATGATATAAAGAAGGCAAGCTCAAGGGTCCCACTGCAAGTTTTTTTAGTGTTACAACTATAAAGATCCCCGGAAGGCATAATTGCTCATTCCCAAGGGGGAACTGCAACCGTAAATCTTCAAACGTAGGTATCTAGCTGAGTTTCTGCAAAACCGTTTTGAATAAGGTAAATGTTTGGGAACGGCGCGCCGGCTGAAGTTTCGGCCGGTCTCCTTCACCCACGCGCGCGCGTATTACTCGTCCACTTCTTCTTTGTTTTGACCCAAAAAATGCAGCTCTCGTTCATGGCTGACTCCAGTCTTCGTCCGCCCCCTTCGCCGAGCGTCTTCGGCCAGATTCGAGCTATTCCTTCAAGTCGATGAGCCTCCCCTGCTGGATTTGGTCCGCCGGCCGTCATGAAGTCGCCCCCACCCCCACCCCCTTCCTGTCAGCACAGAGGAAATCACCTTCGCGTTCCTCACTTGTTTCTCCTCCGGCGAGCTATCGCCGTCTCCCACACCACACCTCTCGACACCCTCCCCCCACCAACGGTGATGCAACAGTCGTCATGGATGTGCCAACACCACCTTCAGCCCCACGACAGTGAGATGTTGCAACCCCTCATGATAGATGCTACAACCAGTTGGCGAATATGCTACAACCGGCCTTTTGTTTTGTTTCAACCGATCGCTGGAATTTTGGTTGCTGACATTTTGTTACAACTGTGTTATTTTTTTGCTACTACGGTGATGAAAATTTGCTACATCCCTCGAGGGAGAGTCAACCCATGTAGCTGGTGACTAGACGTAGGGCAGCCGTGATAATGCTGGAACCGGCTTCGAGATTTGCTACAACAGGCATTTCGAATTGCTGGAACCAACCACCATGTTTGTTGCAACCATTGTTATGGTGCAAACTTTTTGCTTCAACCAGCTGCGTCATTTGATGCAACCATAGTTATTTTTTGGTACTACCGACGAAGTTTTTTGCTACATCCACTCAACGGTGTTGACTGATTGGTGCCCGTCATTGACGCAGTTCCGTGCAGCGAGCATCAACGGCGAGGGGTGGCGGCGGAGCTACAACCATCGCCGTTGAGAGCTGCAACCACGGGGCGCAAATATTGCGTGTGTGTGGAGGCGCCGACAAGTACGTCCGGCGAGGGTGGGGATCGGCGACGAGGCCGGCCGGCAAGGGGACCGATGACGAGGACAGCCGGCGAGGATGGGGACCAGCGAGGAGGATGGCCACCGGTGGGGACAAGATCTGTATGCAGCCCGAGGAAGAAGAAGGTGCAGGGGCGAACCGTTTTTTCTCTAGGAAGAAGAAGGTGCAGAGCGAACCGTTTTTTCCCAGAATCCAACGGTCGTGGGGCTCACATCCAATGGATGGGATGCGACCGGCCGAAGCATTGGGCCGGCGCGCCGGCGTAGAGTGGTGCCCTTTGAATAAGTGACAACTTTTCTTCAACTTTGTGGTAAGCAAACTTTTACGAACATGTGAAAATTTCATTTTATGCATTATAAATCTTTTGTGTTGATGTTTATCATTTTAAAAACAGTTTTTGGATTTAAAAAAATGTGTAACAAAACTTGGATTGATCCTGCGCGAGAGGCACCATGCGGCCGATTACTACCGAACAGGGTAAAAACTGGAAAAACAACAAAGAAAACATTTGGAAACTGGGTTACAGTGACTAAATATTTTTTGTACAGGCCAGCCCACTAAACCATACGTGCAACAAGAGAGACAAAAAGGCCAAGCTAAAAGAAATACAACATACACAAATCATGGGGAGAAGGAAAAAACTAGCCAATATATGTGATGATGTCATGTGAATAAGACCATAGATAAATCTCAGGTAGCTGAGTTCTAGGTGCACCCTTAATCTATTTATCTCAACACGCAAGCATGCCACATCACCACATAATTATGGATAAGTTAAGACCCACCTCAACATGCGAGAAAATACCCGACACCACATGCAACCATGCATAGAAAAATATTTTTCATTCCAATATTCTACTTATATTCAATAAGTATTTTACAACTATGCATAATCAAATATATTAAGTCACATGTATTTTAATTTTGATTCACGTGTTATTAATCTAAATATTTATATTCCACACAATCAAAGCACATTGAAATATATTGCAACCGATTCCGCAGCAACGCGCGGTGTATCATCTAGTTTTTATAACGCCTTGGCTATGTGGAGGAATTGGCTTTACCAATCAGGTGGCTCGAGCTCAGCATATGCGACTAGGTCGTGGACTATTTTGGATTCCCTTTATCTCATTATTATCCATGCATTATGGAACCTATCTATCTAATGTGTCCCATCAACGTTTTTATTATCTTATGAAAGAAATGTTTTCAAAGTAATGTTTACGACAATACCGTAAAGAGTCAGATATCTTGTTTTATTATTTTTAATCAAATTTGTTCAATTATTTTAGTGTCATTTGAAAATTATTTTTTTACTCAACTTATAAATTATTTCCTTCGTCCCAAAATAAATGTCACTGATCTAGTAAAAAAAAATTATTTACTACTAAATCTACGACACTATTTTGAGATAGAGGAAGTACTATTTAAGTGGTTTGAATTGGACCAAAGATGTGTTGTTGGGGCCTTTCCAAAATAAACCTCCAATTTTATGACAATTGACAGGGGTGGAGACGGTGCATATTTACTAATGAACAATGAAAAAATAATGATTATTTATTGCTAAAAAACAGTTTTCAATGGTTTGGCGTTCCTTGATCAGTTTGAACAACACTTTGGCCCCGGTGATAACAGCCAGGCATGGGCGCCGCCCGTGCTGGGGACAACCGGGATCTGGGTTGCAGCCCCGCGGTATAGAGGGATTGGCGACGCATTATCCAATCTAGAGTTCGTCTTTCTTGGTGGTTCGGTGCTGCTCCGACAATTTCGTAGGGAGGGTGGATGGGGAGAGAATGTGACCAATCGGCAGTGATGGATCCCCGAATGCGGCCCCTCCGTCGGGGATGGCGGGCCAGGTGGTGGCATTTGAAAATTATTTTTATTCAACTTATAAGTTATTTTAAGTGGTTTGAATTGGACCAAAGATGTGTTGTTGCCGCATTTTCAAAAGGGGACTAATAGGCGTCGGCTCACCGACTCAAATTTGGGCCGGTCGCACCGTGCCTGTCTGATCTGGCAACTCTTTGCCGTGAGGTCCCCTTCTCCGTCGTCCCCAATCTCTCACCAACGCACGCGGGCCTTCTCAATCGGACCAACGCATAGTAGCTCTCCCCCATCGAGCAGTCCTTCTTGAGCTACGGTAGTCACGCTCGTTGTCGGTGTCATAACCGGCGGATCTCGGGTAGGGGGTCCCGAACTGTGAGACTAGAACCGATAGTAACAGGAGACGAAGGGGACATAGATTTACCTAGGTTTGGGCCCTCCTATGGAGGTAATACCCTATGTCCTGCTTGGATGTATTGATGATATCAGGGGTTACAGAGTTAACCTACCTCGAGATCGTATGTCTAACCCTAGATGAGTTGTTCTATATCTATACCCTAAAAACCTTCGGCATATATAGACGTTGAGGATGCCTAGGGTTTACACATGGTCGGTTACATGCCGAGGAGGTAAACATTGTTGGGGAACGTCGCATGGGAAACAAAAATTTTCCTACGCACACGCAAACCTATCCATGGTGATGAGCATCTACGAGAGGGAGAGTGGATCTACATACCCTTGTAGATCGCTAAGCGGGAAGCGTTAAGAAACGCGATTGGTGTAGTCGAACATCTTCGCGATCCAAATCGCCGAGCGTCCCTCGATCACATCACGATCCGTACCGCGATCCAATCACGATCCGTCCCGTGAACTCATCACGATCCGTCCCGCGATCTCATCACGATCCATCTCACGATCTTGATCATGATCTGTCCCGCGAACTCATCACGATCCGTTCCGCGATCTCATCACGAATTGTCTCGCGATCTCGATCACGGTCCTTCCGATCTAGCGCCGAACGAACGGCACCTCCGCGTTCAGCACACGTGCAGCTTGATGACGATCTCCACCGTCTCGATCCAGCGAGAGGAGGTGGAGAGGAGAGAGAGTTCACCGGCAGCGTGACGGCGATCCGGTGATGGTGGTGGAGTGATTCCGGCAGGGCTTCGCCTAAGCGCTGCGGAAAACCGATCTAGAGGAGAAACTGTGCACCGGTGAAACGGGTAGCACATGGCCGGAAATTCTGTCCAAAACCACCCAATCCACTAGTATATATAGGAGGAGAGGAGAGGAGATCCAGCCAAGGCCTTTGGTTCGGCCGAAATAGGAGGTGGGAGCAATCCTACTTCACCTCCAATCCTAGTTGGAGTAGGATTGCCTCCTATTGGCTGATTTTCCACTTTTTGCTTTAGGACTTTCTCTCCTCCGCCATGGGCCTTTGTGGCTGTTTTCCCAGCCCACTAAGGGCTGGTTATTATTTTCCCACAGCCCATGGACCTCTTGGGGTCGAAATACCCCTCCTGGAGGTCCTCCGGTACACTACCAGCACTCCCGGTACAATACCGATACTCCCGGTACACTACCGATGAGCCCGAAACTTTTCCGGAAACCAAACTGGGACTTCCTATATATGAATCTTTACCTCCGGACCATTCCGGAGCTCCTCATGATGTCCGGGATCTCATCTGGGACTCCGAACAACCTTCGGTCACCACCATACATAACTATACACTACCGAAACGTCACCGAACCTTAAGTGTGCTGACCCTGCGAGTTCGAGAACTATGTAGACATGACCGAGACACCTCTACGGTCAATAAACAATGGCGGGACCTGGACGTCCACATTGGTTCCTACATATTCTACGAAGATCTTTATCGGTCGAACCTCTATGTCAAGGATTCAGTTAATCCCGTATATCGTTCCCTTTGTTCTTCGGTATGTTACTTGCCCGAGATTCGATCGTCGGTATCTCCATACCTAGTTCAACCTCGTTACCGGCAAGTCTCTTTATTCGTTCCGTAATACAAGATCCCGCAACTAACAATTAGTCACATTGCTTGCAAGGCTTATTGTGATGTTGCATTACCGAGTGGGCCCCGAGATACCTCTCCGTTACACGGAGTAACAAATCCCAGTCTCGATCCATGCCAACTCAACAGACACCATCGAAGATACCTGTAGAGCACCTTTATAGTCACCCAGTTACGTTGCGACGTTTGATACACACAAGACACTCCTCCGATATCCGTGAGTTGCATGATCTCATGGTCATAGGAACATATACTTGACATGCAGAAAACAGTAGCAATAAACTGACACGATCATATGCTATGTTTGTAGTTTGGGTCTTATCCATCACATCATTCTCCTAATGATGTGATCCCGTTATCAAATGACATCTCATGTCCATGGCTAGGAAACCTTAACCATCCTTTGATCAACGAGCTAGTCCATTAGAGGCATACTAGGGACATGGTTTTGTCTATGTATCCACACATGCATTTAAGTCTCCGATCAATACAATTATAGCATGGATAATAAACGATTATCATGAACAAGGAAATATGATAATAACTAATTTATTATTGCCTCTAGGGCATATTTCCAACCAACATGCATGTTCGCTACATCAAACGTGGAGTACAAGCCGTGCTTCCCGAAGCTTCCATCTTAGAGACCGGGCCTTCAAATATTCCTATATTCGATAAGTAGCTCGTATAGTCCGGCCCACAGAAATAGGTCGGCCTCCTGAGGACCCCTTAACCAAGACTCCGTCAGTAGCCCCCGAACTTGCCTCCAATGCCAAGGGTCCCAGCTTCAATTGCTTTACACAATTAGAGTCTTCGACTTGCGAGGTAAGTTCTTCTCGTCGATCATAGTTCGGACTCCGATGATAAGTAGCTTTCCGCATAGTAGCACGTCCGAACACTGCAAATTGGCTGGCCTTGAAGGCCAAATGTCAAGGGGCGAATAATATTCTTCTAACGACCTCTCTGACGAAAGGTCACGGCCCACCACGACCGCTAGGCCAGTTACACAAGCTCGATTCGCGGTTCGAGGTCGTTTCAATCATCACGATCTATCAACATAGTGGTCGTGTCCCGTTTTATACGGGTTATGTTTAATCACGCGCGCACAACGGTTCACACGTCTCTGGAAGCGGAGGGATTCATGACGCGGTAAGGGGAGACCAAATTGATAAGCCTCATAAAAGGAGAGGAAAACCCCATAGCCTATTCACGTTTCCCATTCGCTTTCTCCGCCCTCCATTCTCTTGCGCCTCCAAAGCACAGATCTAGGTCTTCCACCCCCACCTCTGATCTCATCAATGGTGGGCTCCAACGACCAGTGGGAGGTCTCCACGGTCACCGACCGGGACATTCTCGACCTCAAGAAGGCCGGCTACCTCTCCGCTGACATTCCACATCGCGTACCGGAGGAGGGCCAAGTGATCCCCACCCCCAGCCAGGCGAAAGGGTGGTCTACCCCCCCTTCATCAGGGGGTTGAGCATCCCGCTTCACCCCTTCATCAGGGGGTTGATATTCTTCTACGGTCTTGACTTCCATGACCTCCCGCCGAATTCCTTTATGCATATATCGGCCTTCATCCTCGTCTGCGAGGCGTTTCTTCGGGTCGAGCTACACTTCGGGATCTGGCTCAAAGTATTCAATGTCAAGCCGAAGCACGTCGGCGGGAAGCACGCAGACTGCGGCGGGGCTGTCATTGGCAAGCTCACCCGCGTCGTGTGGCCATCAGGCACCTTCATCGACACCATCAAGACGTGGCAAAAGGAGTGGTTCTATATCACAGAACCACGAGAAGAAGGTCAGATCCCACCTGTCACATTCAGATCCGCCCCCACCAGACTAGCTTCATGGCTCAAAAAGGGCCTTATCTGGGGGGCCGAGCAAGGAGGTGAACGACCTGCAAAAGCGCATCAGCGCCCTGGTTGAGGAGGACATCAAGCTGACCAACGTGGTCCAGGTGATGCTCCGGAGGCACATCCTCCCCTACCAGCGCCGGGACACTCCCTTGTGGGCTCAGCAAATTGACGATGTACCCACAATTCGACACCTCTTCCGCACTACGCGGGAGAAGCTATGGAAGGCGCTCTTCAAGTCACAGGAGAGCTGGCCATCTAAGGAGGAAGACAAAGGTCTGCAAGCCTCCAAACCCACCACCGAGGCATGGGTCACTTTTTCTTGATCGGCCTTTTCACTTCCCAAGGAGAATCCATAATGTCCTCTTCTGATCATTCTTTTGTATAAATGGCTAAAGAAAGTCGTTAACATTAGCAGTCTGACACCTTAGCCCGAGGACGCTAGGTCTAGGCTGTTGGCGGATATGCTCGTGGAGAAGCCTTACGAGGCTCCCATGAAGAAGGAGAAGAAGAAGAAACCAGGCCCAAGCGGCCTTCGTATCCAGGACCAGTCAGAGACTGTGTCCAGGGAAACTCATGCCTCCTCGAATCAAGAGGAGCATGAGGAGGAAGAGGAGAAGGAGGAGGAGCAGGAGCAATAGGAGGAGTACGAAGTCGGGGGGAGGGAAATTCCCCCCTCGCAAGAAAGAGGGCGGCGTCATTAGACGCCCCAGAAGAGGTTCCCCCTCCTGCCCCGAAAAGGATGCATCGTGCACAGGTGATCCTATCCGACAATAGCTCAGACTCACATACCAGTCCGATAACCTCGAGGTGGTTCCACGAAGGAACCTCGGGGTCAAGCCCCCGGCTCAAAGGTTAGGATCCGAACACCCCTTATTTGTTCCCTTAACAGGTTTAGAGTTTACTAACACGCGGGTGTTTATGGATTTTGCAGCCCCCCGCGCGTCCTCCCCACCGATCAAATATCGGATGGGGAGACCCCGTCTGCCGAACTAGCAGAGAGTGGGAATGCCTCTCATCCCGCCACTCCGAGCGCCGCGAAGGACACTGCCATGGTGTCATCCCATGCTCCTATGGAGCTGGGCACCGGTGATGGGGAGACGACACAATCCAAGGCTAACGCCTCGGTTACCGAAGACCAGGGAGAAGTACCCCACCCGGACACTGAGGAGGCTGGACGAGCGGCCTCTCAGTCCCCTCCAAGGGCATCTCCGGAGCATAGCACGCCTCCGGAGGTTCTGGTTCAAACCCCGGTTGGTGATCGGGTTATCCAATCACCTCCGGCGCCACCGACCAATGGGTGACCGGTTATGAAGGAGGCTCTATCGAGCGCCTGCATTTCCGAGGAGCACTGCACCCTTATGGGTGCAGTATTAAAGAGCATCTAGTTCGTTAACAACAGACTGAAGGAGGCCTTCAAAGGTCTCCTAACGGGTTTTCAAGCAAGTCACCAGATACTCTTATTTGCAAAGTTTTTATTTATTTACATTATATACATGGCAGCCCCCGAGCCCTAGGAGAGTTTGAAAAATTTACCTAGGGATCAATCATATATCCGATACCAGACTAGATACAACTTATGTGTCTGGCATGGTAGGGTAGCTCCTACTAAGGTCCAACATATGATCGAATTGATTATAATGCGGGAGTTGAAAACCCATGTAACATGTCCATTGTATGTGTACTGTAGGCATCATCGTCGGTGGCAGCAATAAATGGCGCCGAGCTAGACGAGCTGAATCGTAATCTTAAATGCTCCGAGGATGAAGTTGAGGCCTTGAACCGAAGATTCGACGAGGCACAAGGTAGGTCAAAACGAAATCCGAATACCTTTACCCGAACTCCTCTATCCGAACACCTTTACCTGAACACTGTCCCTGCAGTTTTTCATAATATCTTATTATGTAAACAGCTTCGGCGAAGGAGGTGGATAGGCTCAAGGCCGAGCTCCAACAAGCAAAGGACCATGCGGCCGTCGAGAGAGCGGCGGCCAAAGAAGCGGTGATCGCCCTCTCCGCCCTGCGAGCCACCAGCCAGAAGCACGAGGCTCGTGTGGTGGAGGTTTAGCAAGAGCTCAAGGACGCCAGTCGTAAGTGCGAGGTCCTTGAGCAGAAGGGCAAGGAGAGCGAGGCCGAACTGTCCACCCTGAAGAACGAACTTCAGAAGGAGCGGGTGGACAGACGGTTTTATGAAGAGCAGGTCCGCCAAGTAAAGTACATAATGGATGGTAAGCCATACTTACTACCGTGCATCTTCGGGGATAGAAAATTCAAATTCCTTACCCAGGTGTGGCGTTCTTCAAACGCCTCCTCCGATCTTCAGAAGAGCGTGCCGGACGCTAATATACTTTTCGCCTCGAGGGAAGAAGGAGACGCAGCTCGGCTGTTCTAGGCACAATTCGGAGCCCTCGAGCGCTCGCCTCTTCTCATGAAGCAGCTAAAACAACAGATGGAGCTACACCAGATGGCAGAGCCGGTCATGAAGGACCTCTGCATCCGCCTATGGCCCGGTGAGCCGCTGCCAGGCAACTACTTTGGCCTCGTGCAGAATTTGATTGCCGCCTTGCCCCGCTTCGACACCGTGAAGCGCTCTTCCTGCATAGAGGGAGTTCGTATGGCCCTTGCCAAGGCCAAGGTGCACTGGCCGGGGCTTGATCCGATGAAGGTAGCAACCACCCCGTCGCCTCCCAGGAAGGAACACAGACGCCCTGAGCTGTACTTCGATGGAGTGATGGAGAGTGCTCGGGTGATAGCGTCGTAGTGTTCGAACAATAATATGTTTGAATGAGTTGTAATACATCCGAAGACATATCGAAACTTTTAATGTTATAAGTTATTATGATTTTATAGTTTTGCATTCCTTTATAACTCCTGTGTGGCCGTTTTTATACTGAAAGATGCGAGTCGTCGGCTTCAGCCCCCAAGTAAATACCACGTGGGGTGTCTATGTCAATGCACTATGTCCCTTAGCCAAGTTATCGGAACCCGAAGGCAGTAAAGTGCGCCAGACTAGGCAATCAGACTATAGTGCTTTATTTGTTCACTCAGCCATAGGGGCACGAAAAGGACTGCGGGGAGCTTACGATTTGCTACCAAAGTGTTGTGATGTTCGGATGAACCGTGGCTAAAGCCGATATCACAAAGTTTGCATAAAAGACAAACTCCTCGTTCAGCACGGAATAACTGCTTATGAGGTTTGAAGTATAATACTTCCAGCTCAGATTCACAGACCGGATCTCGCATACTATGACAGTCAGTTTTCGGCTTTCTCCCCTGAGGTTCTTGACCAGACTATCCAGAAGAAAAATCGTAGGGGTGCTCCCTTTGCCCTTTTAGCCGAACGAGCGGAACGTAAAGGGGCAAGCACAGGAGCTGGGCAACCCAACTATTGACCCAAGACACAGTTCTGAACCGATGCATATTAAGTGAACTCCGAGATGCCGAACACATAATGAACAATATGTGAGGTGATTTGTTTGTAAGTTCGAGCCCCCGGTGTAATATTCGGTCGCATCGTAACGTAACGAATTAATTCACGAGAAGAGAGAGAAAAGGAAAATATGTGTCGAGAAGGACAACCAGAAAACATGTAGAATGATGTTGTATTTTTCACAACAACTCTTATTATTTGGAGTGCCGAGGCAACTGCTTACAAGTATACGTGAAAAAAGAGAAAGAAAGAAAGGAGGTAACAGGAGCGGTTGTACCAGGGGTCTTCGATTGATGGCCTTATGTCCTCGATATGCCCTATTTCTAGTTTTACTCCTGATCTTTGGTGTGCCTCGACTGGTGGCATCCTTCGGCGAACAGATCTTGCTAACGAAGTCTTTAGAAGTCGCCGAACTATGGATAGGCTTTATGGCTGTGGTGGGCCCTTTAATGGTCCCTGCATTGTGTTCAAAGACACATGTAGTGGTAGTAGTCTGGTCCAGCCGGACTCCCACCTTTGTTTCCCCACCGCTGCCCATGGAATTTTAAGCTCGAAGTTGTGCCTTCTTGGAACGTACTTTGTTGGTCCTACGGGCATGCGGTGGGGTGCGAGTCCCTATTTGGGGGTAGAGGAGGGCTTTGAGAGTTCGGCCTGCAGCCGAGCTCGCTTACCCACCTTGCATGTCTTTACGACAGATGCCGGAACTTGTCGATCATCTTGGTAACTAAATTCGGCCGCCAGGGCCAACGCATGCTCCTTAGTCTGTAGAGATCGCTCCGTATTTCCGTTGACAGTGATGACCCCTCTCGGGCCAGGCATCTTGAGTTTGAGGTATGCATAATGCTGGACGGCGTTGAAATGAGTGAATGAAGTCCGACCAAGCAGGGCGTGACAGCCGCTGTGGAAGGGTACGATATCGAAGATTAAGTCTTCACTACGAAAGTTGTCGGGTGAGCCGAACACAACTTCCAGGGTTACGGAGCCTGTGCATCGTGCTTCGACAGCTAGAATCACCCCTTTGAAGGTGGTGTTACTGGGTTTAATCCGTGACAGGTCTATCCCCATCTTTTTCACCATATCTGAGTAGATAAGATTAAGGCTACTTCCTCTGTCCATTAGGACTTTTGTGAGGTGATACCCTCCAATAATGGGGTCGAGGACGAGTGCGGCCAAACCCCCATGACGGATATTGGTCGGGTGATCGCGTCGATGAAAGGTGATCGGATATGCCGACCATGGGTTATACTTTGGGGCCACCGGCTCTACGGCGTAAACCTCTCAAAGGGCGCACTTCCTCTCCTTCTTGGGTATATGGGTGGCGTATATCATGTTTACTGTCTTTACTTCCGGAGGAAATTTCTTTTGGTTGCCAGAAATCGGACCCCGAGGATCATCCTCATCTTTGTTGTGAGGGCTCTTGCTTTGATCCTCGGGTGGGAGCTTGCCGACCTGTTTAAACACCCAACAATTGCGGTGTGTGTGGTTGGCAGGCTTCTCATGAGTCTCGTGGATTTGGCAAGTTCACTCCATTATTTTTTCCAACAGAGTTGGTCCATCACGATTGCCTTTAGGAGGCTTCTTCTGCTGTCCAGGGCGGGAGTTGCGGAAGTTGGCGTTAACGGTTGTGTCGTCGGCATCACTGTTATTGTGTCAACGCTTGTTCTTATTGCGCTTTGGTTTTCTGTTGCCATCTTGGACTTCAGAGGCTCCTGGATCTTTGGAATTGTGATCGCGCCTTGCCAGCCAATTATCCTCGTTGTGCAAAAGCGGGTCATGAGGGAGGTGAGGGTGGACATAGTCCATGGTTTGTCTGGCCTAGTTGGAGGGCCAGCCATTCGTCCCGAATATTGTGCCGAAAGGAGGCTATGGCTTCAGCATCCAGACAGTCGACAATCTGGTTCTTCTTAGTCAAGAACCGATTCTAGAATTGCCAATCGGACTCGCCGGGCTTCTGGACGACGTTGCTGAGGTCGGAAGAATCCGGCGGCCGAACATAGGTTCCTTGGAAATTGGAGCGGAAAGCTTCCTCTAGGTCCTCCCAGCATCCAATGGAGTTTTCGGGGAGGCTGTTTAGCCAGTGCCGAGCTGGCCCCTTAAGCTTGAGGGGAAGGTATTTGATAGCGTGGAGGTCATCTCCTCGAGCCATGTGGATGTGAAGGAGGAAGTCCTCAATCCAAATGGTTGGGTCAGTAGTTCCATCGTACTGTTCGATGTTCACAGGTTTGAACCCTTCTGGGAATTGGTGCCGCATGACCTCGTCCGTGAAACACAGCGGGTGAGTGGACCCTCGAATCCGAGCTATAGCGCGTCTGTTCTGGCTCGGGTGCGTTCCCGGTCTCTATTATTACCTCGTTCGAGCCATGGCCTGTACCCATCCCGTCTATCGGGTGAGTATCGTCTGGATCCGTAGATGGATCTTGTACGGCCTGCTCTGTGATCCAAGTCATCTCACAGGTCGAATATGTCATTCGGCTCTAGTGGCTCCTTTCCCTGTCTTTGGGGTATTGCCGGTCTATAATAGGCGTGAGCAGCCATCTGATCGCGCCCGCGAGGAGGGCGGTCTGGCCTGCCATATGGAGTATGCTTTGGCGACGGAGTATCAGTGAGCTCGTCGTTGAATTGTGGCAGCAGCCTTCTCCGTGGTGTTGGGAGACGTAGTAGTAAATCAAAATTTTCCTACGTATCACCAAGATCTATCCATGGAGAAACCAGCAACGAGTGGGGAGAGATTGCATCTTCATACCTTTGAAGATCGCTAAGCGGAAGCGTTACAAGAACGCGGTTGGTGGAGTTGTACTCACAGCGATTTAGATCGCGGTGGATTCCGATCTAAGTGCCGAACAACGGCGCCTCCGCGTTCAACGCACGTGCAGCCCGGTGACGTCTCCTACGCCTTGATCCAGCAAGGAGGAAGGAGAGGTTGGGGAAGAGCTCCAACAGCAGCACGACGGTGTGGTGGTGGTGGAGTAGCAAGGTATTCCGGCAGGGCTTCGCCTAAGCACTGGGGAGGAGGAAGAAGAGAGGTAGGGCTACGCCGTGAGAGAGAGAGATTAGATCTGTTCTCAAAAGGCCAAAACCTCAAGTATATATAGGAGGAGGGAGATGGAGGGCTGCCTTGGCCCCTCCTCCAAAGAGGAGAGCTTCGGCCGAACTAGGGGGAGAGTCCACCTCCCACAAGGGAGGTGGATCTCCTCCTTTTAAACCTTTTTCAGCCCTATCTCTTATCTCCAGCCGCATGGGCCTTTCTAGAAGGTCTTGACCAGCCCAAAAAGGGCTGGCACACCTCCTCTAAGGACCACGAAGTCCTATGGTCGTCACACCCCTCCCGGGGGTCCTCCGGCACCCTCCCGGCACTCCCGGTACACTACCGATGAGCCCGAAAACTTTCCGGTGACCAAATCTGGACTTCCTATATATCAATCTTTACCTCCGGACCATTTCGGAGCTCCTCGTGATGTCCGGGATCTCATACGGGACTCCAAACAACCTTCGGTAATCACATATACCATTTCCCTATAACCCTAGCGTCATCGAACCTTAGGTGTGTAGACCCTACGGGTTCGGGAGACACGTGGACATGACCGAGACACCTCTCCGGTCAATAACCAACAGCAGGATCTGGATACCCATGTTGGCTCCCACATGCTCCACGATGATCTCATCGGATGAACCACGATGTCGGGGATTCAATCAATCCCGTATACAATTCCCTTTGTCTATCGGTATGATACTTGCCCGAGATTCGATCGTCGGTATCTCTATACCTTGTTCAATCTCGTTGCCGGCAAGTCTCTTTACTCGTTCCGTAATACATCATCCCGTGGCTAACTCCTTAGTCACTTTGAGCTCATTATGATGATGTCTTACCGAGTGGGCCCAGAGATACCTCTCCGTCACACGGAGTGACAAATTCCAATCTCGATTCGTGCCAACCCAACAGACACTTTCGGAGATACCCGTAGTGCACCTTTATAGCTACCCAGTTACGTTGTGACGTTTGGCACACCCAAAGCATTCCTACGGTATCCGGGAGTTGCACAATCTCATGGTCAAGGAAACGATACTTGACATTGAAAAGCTTTAGCAGACGAACTACACAATCTTGAGCTATGCTTAGGATTGGGTCTTGTCCATCACATCATTCTCCTAATGATGTGATCCCGTTATCAACGACATCCAATGTCCATGGTCATGAAACCGTGACCATCTATTGATCAACGAGCTAGTCAACTAGAGGCTCACTAGGGACATGTTGTGGTCTATGTATTCACACATGTATTACGGTTTCCGGTTAACACAATTATAGCATGAACAATAGACAATTATCATGAACAAGGAAAGACAATAATAACCATTTTATTATTGCCTCTAGGGCATATTTCCAACAGTCTCCCACTTGCACTAGAGTCAATAATCTAGCTACATTGTGATGAATCGAACACCCATAGCATTCTGGTGTTGATCATGTTTTGCTCGTGAGAGAGGTTTAGTCAACGGATCTGTGACATTCAGATCCTTATGCACTTTACAAATATCTATATCTCCCTCCTGAATGTAACCAGAGATGGAGTTGAAGCGGCGCTTGATGTGTCTTGTCTTCTTGTGAAACCTGGGCTCCTTCGCAAGGGCAATAGCTCCAGTGTTGTCACAGAATAGAGTCATCGGGCTCGACGCACTTGGAATTACTCCTAGGTCGGTGATCAACTCCTTCATCCCGACTCCTTCCTTTGCTGCTTCCGAAGCAGCTATGTACTCCACTTCACATGTAGATGCCGCCACGACGCTTTGCTTGCTATTGCACCAGTTGACTGCCCCTCCGTTCAAAATATACACGTATCCGGTTTGCAACTTGGAGTCGTCCGGATCTGTGTCGAAGCTAGCATCAACATAACCCTTTACGACGAGCTCTTCGGCACCTCCATATACGAGAAACATGTCCTTTGTCCTTTTCAGGTACTTCAGGATAGTCTTGACCGCTGTCTAGTGTTCCGCTCCAGGATCACTTTGGTACCTCCCTACCAAACTTATGGCAAGGTTCACATCAGGTCTGGTACACAGCATGGCATACATAATAGAGCCTATGGCTGAAGCATAGGGGATGACACTCATCTCTTCTCTATCCTTTGCCGTGGTCGGGCATTGAGTCGTACTCAATCTCACACCCTGTGACACAGGCAAGAACCCCTTCTTGGACTGATCCATATTGAACTTCTTCAATATCTTTTCAAGGTATGTGCTTTGTGAAAGACCTATGAGGCATCTCGATCTATCTCTATAGATCTTAATACCTAATATGTAAGCAGCTTCTCCAAGGTCCTTCATCGAAAAACACTTATTCAAGTAGGCCTTTACACTTTCCAAGAGTTCTATATCATTTCCCATTATCAGTATGTCATCCACATATAATACGAGAAATGCTATAGAGCTCCCACTCACTTTCTTGTAATACAGGGTTCTCCATAAACCTGTACAAACCCAAACGCTTTAATCACCTCATTAAAGTGAATGTTCCAACTCTGAGATGCTTGCACCAGCCCATAGATGGAGCGCTGGAGCTTGCATACTTTGTTAGCATCTTTAGGATCGACAAAACCTTCCGGCTACATCATATACAGTTCTTCCTTAAGGAAGCCATTAAGGAATGCCGTTTTGACATCCATTTGCCAGATCTCATAATCATAAAATGCGGCAATTGCTAACATGATTTGGACAGACTTTAGCATCGCTACGGGTGAGAAAGTCTCATCGTAGTCAACTCCTTGAACTTGTCGATAACCCTTAGCGACAAGCCGAGCCTTATAGACGGTCACATTACCATCCGCATCAGTCTTCTTCTTAAAGATCCATTTATTTTCAATGGCTCGCTTATCATCTGGCAAGTCCATCAAAGTCCACACTTTGTTCTCATACATGGATCCTATCTCGGATTTCATGGCTTCAAGCCATTTGTTGGAATCCGGGCCCGCCATCGCCTCTTCATAGTTTGAAGGTTCACCGTTGTCTAACAACATGATCTCCAGGACAGGGTTGTCGTACCACTCTGGCACGGAACGTGTCCTAGTGGACCTTCGACATTCAATAGTAACTTGATCTGAAGTTTCATGATCATCATCATTAACTTCCTCTCTAGACGGTGTAGGCTCCACAGAAACAACTTCCTATGCTGCGCTACTCTCCGGTTCGAGCGAAGGTACAATTACCTCATCAAGTTCTATTTTCCTCCCACTTACTTCTTTCGAGAGAAACTCTTTCTCGAGAAAGGATCCATTCTTGGCAACAAAGACTTTGCCCTCAGATCGTAGGTAGAAGGTATACCCAATAGTCTCTTTGGGATATCCTATGAAGATGCACTTTTCTGCTTTGGGTTCGAACTTCTCAGGTTGAAGTTTCTTCACATAAGCATCGTATCCCCAAACTTTTAGAAATGACATCTTAGGTTTCTTTCCAAACCATAATTCATACGGTGTCGTCTCAACGGATTTTGACGGTGCCCTATTTAAAGTGAATGCGGCAGTCTCTCATGCATATCCCCAAAAAGATAGCGGTAAGTCGGTAAGAGACATCATAGATCGCACCATATCCAATAGAGTGCGATTACGACGTTTAGACATGCCATTTCGCTGAGGTGTGCCAGGCGGCGTGAGTTGTGAAACAATTCCACATTTCCTTAGGTGCGTGCCAAACTCGTGACTTCAATATTCTCCGCCACAATCAGATCGTAGGCACTTTATTTTCCTGTCACGTTGATTCTCTACCTCACTCTGAAATTCCTTGAACCTTTCAAAGGTTTCAGACTTGTGTTTCATTAAGTAGACATACCCATATCTGCTCAAGTCATCAGTGAGGGTGAGAACATAACGGTAGCTTCCACGAGCCTCGACACTCATTGGACCGCATACATCGGTATGTATTATTTCCAACAAGTCAATTGCTCGCTCCATTGTTCTGGAGAACGGATTCTTGATCATCTTGCCCATGAGGCATGGTTCACACGTGTCAAATGATTCGAAATCAAGCGACTCCAAAAGTCCATCAGCATGGAGCTTCTTCATGCGTTTGACACCAATATGACCAAGGCGGCAGTGCCACATGTAAGTGGGACTATCGTTATCAACCTTACACTTTTTGGTACTCACACTATGGACATGTGTAACATCACGTTCGAGATTCATCAAAAATAAACCATTGACCAGCGGGGCATGACCATAAAATATTTCTCTCATATAAATAGAACAACCATTCTTCTCAGATTTAAATGAGTAGCCATCTCGCATCAAGCGAGATCCAGATACAATCTTCATGCTCAAAGCTGGTACTAAATAACAATTATTAAGGTTTAACACTAATCCCGAAGGTAGATGTAGAGGTAGCATGCCGACGGCGATCACATCGACCTTGGAACCATTCCCGACGCGCATTGTCACCTCGTCCTTTGCCAGCCTCCGCTTATTCTGCAGCTCCTGCTTGGAGTTACAAATGTGAGCAACTGCATCGGTATCAAATACCCAGGAGCTACTACGAGCACTGGTTAGGTACACATCAATAACAAGTATATCACATATACCTTTAATGTTGCCGTCCTTCTTATCCGCTAAGTACTTGGGGCAGTTCCGCTTCCAGTGACCGGTACCCTTGCAATAAAAGCACTCAGTCTCAGGTCTGGGTCCATTCTTGTTCTTCTTGCCAGCAACTTGCTTACCTGGCGCGGCAACAGCTTTGCCGTCCTTCTTGAAGTTCTTCTTACCCTTGCCTTACTTGAAACTAGTGGTCTTATTCACCATCAACACTTGATGCTCCTTTTTGATCTCGACCTCCGCTGATTTCAGCATCGAGTATAACTCAGGAATGGACTTCTCCATCCCCTGCATGTTATAGTTCATCACAAAGCTTTTGTATCTAGGTGGAAGCGACTGGGGGATTCTGTCAATGACTGAGTCATCCGAGAGATTAACTCCCAGCTGAGTCAAGCGGTTGTGTAGCCCAGACATCTTGAGGATGTGCTCACTGACAGAACTATTCTCCTCCATCTTACAGCTGAAGAACTTGTCGGAGACGTCATATCTCTCGACCCGGGCATGAGCTTGGAAAACCATTTTCAGCTCTTGGAACATCTCATATGCTCCATGTTGCTCAAAACTCTTTTGGAGCCTCGGTTCTAAACTGCAAAGCATGCCGCACTGAACAAGGGAGTAATCATCGCAGCGAGAATGCCAAGCGTTCGCAACATCTTGCTCTGCTGGGAGAAGGGGTGGGTCACCTTGTGGTGTATCAAGGACATACAATTTCTTGGAAGCTATGAGGATGATCCTCAAGGCACGGACCCAGTCCGCATAGTTGCTTCCATAATCTTTCAGCTTGGTTTTCTCTAGGAACGCGTTGAAATTGAGGGTGACATTCGCGTTGGCCATTGGATCTACAATATAGATTGTAAAGATAATTTTAGACTAAGTTCATGATAATTAAGTTCACATAATCAAATTATTTAATGAACTCCCACTTAGATAGACATCTCTCTAGTCATCCAAGTGACACATGATCCATGTCAACTAGCCCGTGTCCGATCATCATGTGAGACGGACTAGTCATCCATGGTGAACATCTCCATGTTGATCGTATCTTCTATACGACTCATGTTCGACCTTTCGGTCTTTCGTGTTCCGAGGCCATGTCTGTACATGCTAGGCTCGTCAAGTCAACCTAAGTGTTCCGCGTGTGTAAATCTGGCTTACACCCGTTGTATGCGAACGTTAGAGCCTATCACACGCGGTCATCACGTGGTGCTTCGGAACAACGATCCTTAGCAACGGTGCACAGTTAGGGTGAACACTTTTCTTGAAATTTTATTGAGAGATCATCTTATTTACTACAGTCGTTCTAAGCAAATAAGATGTAAACATGATAAACATCACATGCAATCAATATAGTGACATGATATGACCAATATCATCTTGCTCCTTTGATCTCCATCTTCGGGGCACCATGATCATCACTGTCACCGGCACGACACCATGATCTCCATCATCATGATCTCCATCATTGTGTCTTCATGAAGTTGTCTCGCCAACTATTACTTCTACTACTATGGCTAACGTTTAGCAATGAAGTAAAGTAATTACATGGCGTTTATGATTCACACGCAGGTCATACAATAAAATAAGACAACTCCTATGGCTCCTGCCGGTTGTCATACTCATCGACATGCAAGTCGTGAATCCTATTACAGGAACATGATCAATCTCATACATCACAATGCATCATATCACATCCTTTGGCCATATCACATCACAAGGCATATGCTGCAAAAACAAGTTAGACGTCCTCTAATTTGTAGTTGCAAGTTTTTACGTGGCTGCTATAGGTTTCTAGCAAGAACGTTTCTTACCTACGCCAAAACCACAACGTGATATGCCAATTGCTATTTACCCTTCATAAGGACCCTTTTCATCGAATCCAATCCGACTAAGGTGGGAGAGACAGACATCCGCTAGCCACCTTATGCAACAAGTGCATGTCAGGCGGTGGAACCAGTCTCACGTAAGCGTACGTGTAAAGTCGGTCTGGGCCGCTTCATCCCACGATACCGCCGAATCAAGATAAGACTAGTAGTGGTAAGCAAATTAACAAAATCGACGCCCACAACAACTTGTGTTCTACTCGTGCATAGATTCTATGCATAGACCTAGCTCATGATGCCACTGTTGGGAGACGTAGTAGTAAATCAAAATTATCCTACGTATCACCAAGATCTATCCATGGAGAAACCAGCAACGAGTGAGGAGATATTGCATCTTCATACCTTTGAAGATCGCTAAGCGGAAGCGTTACAAGAACGCGGTTGGTGGAGTCGTACTCGCAGCGATTCAGATCGCGGTGGATTCTGATCTAAGCGCCGAACAACGGCGCCTCCGCGTTCAACACACGTGAAGCTCGGTGACGTCTCCTGCGCCTTGATCCATCAAGGAGGAAGGAGAGGTTGGGGAAGAGCTCCAACATAAGCACGACGGCGTGGTGGTGGTGGAGTAGCAAGGTATTCCGGCAGGGCTTCGCCTAAGCGCTGCGGAGGAGGAAGAAGAGAGGTAGGGCTACGTCATGAGAGAGAGAGATCAGATTTGTTCTCAAAAGGCCAAAACCTCAAGTATATATAGGAGGAGGGAGAGGGAGGGCTGCCTTGGCCCCTCCTCCAAAGAGGAGAGCTTCGGCCGAACTAGGGGGAGAGTCTACCTCCCACAAGGGAGGTGGATCTCCTCCTTTTAAACCTTTTTCAGCCCTATCTCTTATCTCCAGCCGCATGGGCCTTTCTAGAAGGTCTTAGACAACCCAAAAAGGGCTGGCACACCTCCTCTAAGGGCCCACGAAGTCCTATGGTCGTCATTGTTGGATATATGCCCTAGAGGCAATAATAAATTAGTTATTATCATATTTCCTTGTTCATGATAATCGTTTATTATCCATGCTATAATTGTATTGATCGGAGACTTAGATGCATGTGTGGATACCTAGACAAAACCATGTCCCTAGTATGCCTCTAATAGACTAGCTCGTTGATCAAAGATGGTTAAGGTTTCCTAGCCATTGACATGAGATGTCATTTGATAACGGGATCACATCATTAGGAGAATGATGGGATGGACAAGACCCAAACTACAAACGTAGCATATGATCGTGTCAGTTTATTGCTACTGTTTTCTGCATGTCAAGTATGTGTTCCTATGACCATGAGATCATGCAACTCACGAACATCGGAGGAGTACCTTGTGTGTATCAAATGTCGCAACGTAACTGGGTGACTATAAAGGTGCTCTACAGGTATCTCCGAGGGTGTCTGTTGAGTTGGCATGGATCAAGACTGGGATTTGTTACTCCGTGTGACGAAGAGGTATCTCAGGGCCCACTCGGTAATACAACATCACAATAAGCCTTGCAAGCAATGTGACTAAGTGTTAGTCACGGGATCTTGTATTACGGAACGAGTAAAGAGACTTGCCGGTAACGAGGTTGAACTAGGTATGGAGATACCAACGATCGAATCTCGGGCAAGTAACATACCGAAGAACAAAGGGAACATCATACGGGATTAACTGAATCCTTGACATAGAGGTTCGACCGATAAAGATCTTCGTAGAATATGTAGGAGCCAATGTGGACATCCAGGTCCCGCCATTGGTTATTAATCGTAGAGGTGTCTCGGTCATGTCTACATAGTTCTCGAACCCGCAGGGTCTACACACTTAAGGTTTGGTGACGTTTCGATAGTATAGAGTTATGTATGGTGGTGACCGAAGTTTTTTCGGAGTCCCGGATGAGATCCTAGACGTCACGAGGATCTCCGGAATGGTCCGGAGGTAAAGATTCATATATAGGAAGTCCTACTTTGGTCGCCGGAAAAGTTTCGGGCTCATCGGTAGTGTACCGGGAGTGCCGGTAGTGTACCGGGAGACCATCGGGAGGGGTATTTCGACCCAAGAGGCTACATGGGCTGTGGGATAGTAAATACCAGCCCTTAGTGGGCTGGTGGAAATCCACACAAGGCCCATGAGGCTGGGAAGAAAAGCCCAAGGAGAAAAAGGTGGAAAAAGGCAAAAAAAAATAGGGTGAATCCTAGTCCTACTAGGATTGGAGGTGGATTCCACCTCTCCCACTTGATCTGGCCGACCCAATTGCTGGTCCTTTGAGGGCCAAGACTCCTCCTCTCTTCCTCTTATATATACTAGAGGTTTTAGGGTTTTTTGGCACCAGATTTCAGCCACGTGCAAACCCTAATCTCTACCGCATAGTTTCTCCTCTAGATCGGTTTTCTGCAGTGCTTAGGCGAAGCCCTGCCGGAATTGCTCCACCACCATCACCGGAGCGCCGTCATGCTGCCGGTGAACTCTTCTCCCTCTCCACTTCCTCTTGCTGGATCAAGACGGTGGAGATCGTCATCAAGATGCACATGTGCTGAACGCGGAGGTGCCGTCCGTTCGATGCTAGATCGGAAGGACCGTGAACAAGATCGCGAGATGGTTCGTGATGAGTTCACGGGATGGATCGTGATGAGATCGCGGGACGGATCGTGATGAGATCGCGGGACGGATCGTGATGAGTTCGCGGGATGGATCGTGATTGGATCGCGCGACGGATCGTGATGTGATCGCGGGACGCTCGGCGATTTGGATCACGAAGATGTTCGACTACACCAACCGCGTTTCTTAACGCTTCCCGCTTAGCGATCTACAAGGGTACGTAGATCCACTCTCCCTCTCGTAGATGCTCATCACCATGGATAGATCTGCGTGTGCGTACGAAAGTTTTTGTTTCTCATGCAACGTTCCCCAACAGTCACACCCCTCCCGGGGGTCCTCCGGCACCCTCCCGGCACTCCCGGTACACTACCGATGAGCCCGAAAACTTTCCGGTGACCAAAACTGGACTTCCTATATATCAATCTTTACCTCCGGACCATTCCGGAGCTCCTCGTGACGTACGGATATCATCTGGGACTCCGAACAACCTTCGGTAATCACGTATACCATTTCCCTATAACCCTAGCGTCATCGAACCTTAAGTGTGTAGACTCTACGGGTTCGGGAGACACGTGGACATGACCGAGACACCTCTCCGGTCAATAACCAACAGCAGGATCTGGATACCCATGTTGGCTCCCACATGCTCCACGATGATCTCATCGGATGAACCACGATGTCGGGGATTCAATCAATCCCGTATACAATTCCCTTTGTCTATCGGTATGATACTTGCCCGAGATTCGATCGTCGGTATCTCTATACCTTGTTCAATCTCGTTGCTGGCAAGTCTCTTTACTCGTTCCGTAATACATCATCCCGTGGCTAACTCCTTAGTCACTTTGAGCTCATTATGATGATGTCTTACCGAGTGGGCCCAGAGATACCTCTCCGTCACACGGAATGACAAATCCCAATCTCGATTCGTGCCAACCCAACAGACACTTTCGGAGATACCCGTAGTGCACCTTTATAGCCACCCAGTTACGTTGTGACGTTTGGCACACCCAAAGCATTCCTACGGTATCCGGGAGTTGCACAATCTCATGGTCTAAGGAAACGATACTTGACATTGAAAAGCTTTAGCAGACGAACTACACGATCTTGAGCTATGCTTAGGATTGGGTCTTGTCCATCACACATTCTCCTAATGATGTGATCCCGTTATCAACGACATCCAATGTCCATGGTCATGAAACCGTGACCATCTATTGATCAACGATCTAGTCAACTAGAGGCTCACTAGGGACATGTTGTGGTCTATGTATTCACACATGTATTACGGTTTCCGGTTAACACAATTATAGCATGAACAATAGACAATTATCATGAACAAGGAAATACAATAATAACCATTTTATTATTGCCTCTAGGGCATATTTCCAACACGTGGATAGTTCTTTGTCTGGTCCGACACACCGGCGACATGCCCTTCCTCAGTCGAGAGGACTCTTGTCAATCGGTCATTGAGGTCATCCTGTTCGGCTTTAAGCTACCTTTCTTTGGCTCTCAGGCTTAGAGTCGTCGCTATGGGTTGCTGTCTGAACTGTTCCTGGTCTTCATGGTTATCAGGGATGTCCATGTCGTCGGCTTCCGAGATATTCTCCTCCTCGACAGGGGGGAGGTAATTGTCGTCCTCGGAACCGTTGAAGTCGTCGGGGTTGCTTTGGTCCTCGGGCCTTTCTTGACCCTCTGCTGGGTGTTCGGGATTATTAGGGTCGCCACGGACTTCGGGGGTAACTCCGTCCCCGGTGCCGATAATAGCTTTCCTTCCCTTTTTTTTCTTTTGGACCGCGTATGCGGCTTTCGGCGCCTTGACGGTGCGTCGCCTGACTTATCGCCGTCATTGTTAGGCATTTTGTCGCCATTGGGAGTGTCCACCATATAGACATCATATGTTGAAGTGGCGGCCCATCTTTCGGTATTAACAACAGTGGGGGCGCAATCCTCTTCATCCATGTATTCTACCTCCTCGGAGGCGTAGTCCAGCATGTCAGTCAAATCTTCGACAATGGCTATCAAGTGGGTGGTGGGTGGGTCGAAAACTTCGTCCCGACCCGCACCGTAACCGATCCGAGCTTGGATCGGGGTTGGGTCGTCGGTGATCTTCATCGACGAGATCCGATCTAGGGCCTCGTCAACCTCTCAGAGCCCGATCGGATCAGGATGTTCGGAACTTACGGAGTTTACCTCCGAAGTACCTTGGCATGGGGAGTGTTCGATAAGAACACAAGTCCAGTCTTTTAGTACAATGGTCGGACCAAGACTAGAGATCGGTCCATCGCCGTAGGTAACCCCATTGGCGTGCCTGAAGAAGGGACTCGAGGTTAAAGCCTCAGAATCTTCGGGTGCTGTAGGCGAAGCTACAAGCCCGGTTAGCGACAAGTCGCCCCGAGAATCAACGGAGAACTCTAGGTTTCCGAATCTGACCTCACGATCAGGGGCGAAACTCTCAACATGACCTAGATGGCCAGTGGGGTCAGCATGCAGCACCATGCTGCCGAAGGCGAAGATCTGTCCGGGGACAAAAGTGTCCATGTTGCGGACCTCTTCGTTGATGACAAGGCAAGACATCGATTCCTTCTTGTTCATAGTGGAACTCTCAATGAAAGCACCAATGTCGGTGTCAAAACCGGCGGGTAGGGGGTCCCGAATTATGAGACTAGAACCGATGATAACAGGAGACGAAGGGGACACATATTTACCTAGGTTCGGGCCCTCCTATGGAGGTAATACCCTACGTCCTGCTTGGATGTATTGATGGTATGAGGGGTTACTGAGTTGATCTACCTCGAGATCGTATGTCTAACCCTAGATGAGTTGTTCTATCTCTATACCATAAAATTCTCCGGCTTATATAGACGCCGAGGATGCCTAGGGTTTACACATGGTCGGTTACATGCCGAGGAGGTAAACATGCCTATTCGCTACATCAAACGTGGAATACAACCGTGCTTACCGAAGCTTTCATCTTAAAGATTGGGCCTTCAAATATTCCTGTATTCGGTAAGTAGCCCGTATAGTCCGGCCCATAGAAATAGGTCGGCCTCCCGAGGACCCCTTAATCCAGGACTCCCTCACTCGTCGTCAGTGGTGGTGGGCCCGACAGCACTTGCGCGTATGCCGCTCCTTGTCACGTGGGTGCCTTGATTGAATCCCGAAGCCGGTAGAAGCTTTTTCACTACCGGTTGAAGCTTTTTCCCAACTGTCGATGCGGGTTGTAGCAAAACTCCACACCGTTTGTAGCACGGCAAAATGCAGGTTGTAGCAAAATTGGACGCTGGTTGTAGCTTCGTGGTTGTAGGTTGCAGCTATCTACCGTCGCTGGCCACAAGTTCGTTGTCGTTCGTTGCATCACGTCTGTCCGACAATTGTAGCCTTTCTTGTTGCCGGTCGTAGTTTTATTGCGCCGTGGGTTGCAAATTTTCCGATCTTTGGGTTGCAGCTGTTTGTCGTCATCGGCCAGCAAAAAACACCGTTGAAGATTGTAGCAAGTAGTGGCACAGGTTATAGCAAAAAATGATATAGTTATAGCAAAAATCAGTTGCGTTTCCAACTCGCTTCTCGGTTGCAGCAAAAAAAATTGTGGTTCTAGCTTTGGATTTGGACGGTTGAAAAATGTTGGTTCCAGCATCGTTGTCCGCTCGTTGGCACCGCAACCTTCACTATGATCGTTCGTGGAGACTCGTCGGCACGGCTCACAACGGTGTCCCCCACACGGTCCCAACAACTCCGTTGCGGCGATGCTGTCCGCTCGTTGGCACCGCAACCTTCACCATGGTCGTTCACGGAGACTCGTCGGCACAGCTCACAACGGCGTCCCCCGCACGGTCCCAGCACCTCCGTTGCGGCGCCCCCGGCACGGTCCGAGCACATCAGGCGTCGCGAGAGCTTCTGTGCATCACAACGTGGAGATCGGAAAAAAGCACGCAGTGAAGCCGTCTTGCAGAGGGGCGTTTTGGCTCCCAGAGCCGAATTGGATTTCCCTCTTGCAGAGCGCTTCTGAAGGTAGAAGACGAAGACGATGCGTTACTGAAGGTAGAAGACGACGGGTGGGCTGCGTATTTTTGGAGAGGTGATGGGCCTAAAAAGTTATTCGTGGGTTGCTGAATGTGAACGAATAGATGACGCGGAGACAAGTGAAAAAGTAGTGATTATTTACTGGTAGAAAAACAGTTTTTCAATGGTTTTGCCCTCTCTGATCAGTTTTAACAGCGTTTGATTAAGTGTTTATCTTTGGTTATGTATGCCTGGGTGCTTTCAGCTCCGTTGCTTGGTCTCATACTCTCATTAATAATGAAAAATGAAGCCGGGGTAAAACCCCTTTATTGAAAGAAACAGATAAATACATAGTGACCTCGATGAATCCGCGTACGTACAAAATAATTATGGTACAAGATACAACATAGACGTGATGAAAGAAAGCGCCAAGCGTGTCAGCAAGCATGCCTTGCCATATGTCCCCCGGCCTTCAGCAGACCCCGGCCTTCTTCTTCCCCGCCAGGTCCTTGAAGGCCTCGGTGACGGCGTCGATGGCGCTCTTGCTGGCGCCCTCCCCGCCGGCGGCGGCCGTGGACAGCTTGATGGCGTGGACGGCGTGCGCGTCCAGCTCGCCTACGATCTTGTTGATGTCGGCGAGGAGCCGCTGCGCGAGGCTGCGGTTGAAGTCCTCCCGGATGACGATGCGGAGCACGGCGACGTGCTCCGCGTCGGCCGGCATGGTGTATGCCGGCACGATCCACCCGAACCGCCTCAGGTTCTCCGAGATGTCGAAGACGCTGAAGTTGGTGCTGTCCTTGAGCCGGATGGCCACCAGCGGCACGCCGTCCGCCTTGGACAGCACGTCGAACCGGCCCATGGCGTCGATGCCCTCCTTCAGCACCGCCGCGTTCAGCTTGCAGTTCTCCATGATGTGTTTGTACCCCTGTCATGTGATTTGTTGACGAAGTGAGCACCAACATATCTTCTACTCTGATGTTTGCAAATGAGTGAGGAAAAACGAAGGCTGGCTGACGACGCATACCTCGAAGCCGAGGCGGATCAGCTGATAGTATTGCGCAATGATCTGGCTAGCACCTGCACATAATCCACACGGTACACACCTAAGTTGTTTGTAACATCAGAGAAATCATGCTCAACTAGAGAACAATATACTGACCTTTGGAGAAGTTCAGTGTAAACGTGGGCTGATCTGTTCCTAGATAGTTTATGTGGAAGATGAGCTCATCAGGCAAATCGTCCTTGCTCCGCCAGATGACCCAGCCAACACCAGGGTACACAAGGCCATACTTGTGCCCGCTAACGTTGATGCTCTTCACCAATGGTAGCCTGAAGTCCCATTCAAGCTCAGGCTGAAGAAAAGGAGCAATAAATCCTCCACTGGCAGCATCGACATGGATCGGCACGTTCCACCTGCATTATTTGTGTGATGATAAGACATATGTCAACCGTGTTGCATTGCTATGCCTCACCAAAACAATGTAGTCATTATTCATCACTATGATGACTAAACATATGTCAAACTGTGCTGCATACTATCTGCACAATTTCAATGAAATTTGTCAAATTAGGATATGTAATTGACAGGATATAAAATGCATACCCTGTTTTCTTGTTCTTCTCCACAAGAAGGTCATTCAACAGTTTCACATCTTCGTACTCTCCAGTGAGAGTAGAACCCAAGATGGCGGCGACACATATTGTGTTCTCATCCACCATCTCAACAGCCTTCTTAGGATCCATGACATAGTACCCTTCAGTTAACTTGACCTCCTTCAGTTCCACTTCAAAATACCTAGCAAATTTCTCCCAGCAAACCTACAGGCACGAGAGGTTGGTTACAAGAGACACCTTTTCTGGCACATACATACAGTGGTGAAGTTTAAAAGATTTCACTCCTCAGAACAACGACAACAAAATACCTGAACATTTGCACCGGTAACAATGTTAGGTTTGTCGCATGGCTTCCCCTGCTCCTTCATTTTGTTTGCCCACTTCCTCTTGAACGCCAGGCCCGCAAGCATGATTGCTTCCGAAGACCCCACTGTCGAGACTCCGATTGCTGTCTCGTCCTCACCGATCGGCGCATTGAACAAGTGAGCTATCATGTTTACGCAACGGTTCTGCGAAATTACAAACAGCTAATAAGCAGAGTGCCTAAAGTAAACAGCGGGTCTATGCATTCCGATGTAGGTGCATGCCAATGCAAAGAGGCATCCATATACAAGAGTATCGATTGCTAAATCGAACAACAGCGGTGCATGATAACAAGCACATTATGCTGGTTTACACGAACGCGTGGATCAAGAGGCTCCCCTCCAACTGTTTGTAACGTTTCGCATGTTCTGCTTGCAATTAACAGGCCCACCGGAAATCATTTCTAAGTGCCACTCCCTCCGTCCCTTATAATAATATAAGACGTTTTTGCAGTTCAACTAGAGATCGTATTTGCAATCGTTATTAGCAAACAGTATTGAAATAGTGTACTTCCATCACCAATGATTCCCACAAGGTGATGACTGAAATAGAAAGGGTCTTTGTATATTTGTTTCCAGATTCAGTCAGACAGTAAACCAGGTGAAAGAAAACCACAGAATGCGATGTGACGCCAACCGTAGCAGAGCAAAACCGTCCGTGTCACAACCAGTCCAGGGTTCAACCGTATGCAACAAACTATCACTTTCCCATCACTGAAGTAACACGATTTGGCGGTCGGGTTCGCCGGAGAGCCACCGGCACCGGCGGGCAGAGGCAGAAGAGAGCAGCAGAGCAGAGCGTTTTACCAACCAAAACCGCACGAGTGCTGGGATCTCGGACCCTTCCATTTTCAGGAGATTTGCTGCTACCACTTGTGAGCATGGTGGTGGTATTAAAAGTGCTGGGGATTGTCCCTTGCCCCGAAATGGCAAGGAAATATTAAATGAAAGGAGGCTGAGAGTGAGATCTGGGGGTAGACGGACCTGGAGCTCGGTGGTGACGGGGTACTCGTCCATGTCGACGTAGTTCTTGTTGACGGAGTCCATCATGAGCTTGCCGCACTCAGGCTCCATCCAGGTGGTGACGAAGGACGCCAGGTTCAGCCGCGGGTTCCCGTCCAGCATCAGCTCGTCGCTGATGATCTGGTACGCCGCCTCCTTCGGGATCGAACCCTCCGGCATCCGGTACCTGCGGCCAGAAATCAACATCCGTCCGTCAGTCAGATCTCCGGCGAACATCCGGTACCTGGTTCGGCAACGAGCTCCTCGCGGTCTCTCTCTCGCCCTCACCGCGGGAGCTCCTCGCGCACGTAGCGCGAGGAGAAGGTGGAGTAGACGGCCTCCCCGGCGCTGGAGCTGGCGTGCGAGATCACCATGGCTGCCGCCGGCGCTCAGCTAGCTGCTGCTGCTCCGCTGAGTAGACGGGTGGGGAGTCCGGGAATGGATGGGAGGGAGAAAGGATGGGGTGGGGTGTCACACCGACGGTGTGTGCGCTGGTGCCTTGTAGTGGAGTGGAGTGGTGGTGGGGCAGTGCCGTAGTGGGTGGCCGGTTACCGGTAGGCGTGGTGTGTGGTGTGTGGAGGAGATGGGAGGAGGGTTAGGGGAGGGGACTGACCGGGGGAGCTGGTCGCGGACGTAGCGGGAGGCGAAGGTGGTGGAGTGCAGCGGCTCGGCCGTGTCCGGCCCCGTCGCTGCCACAGTTACCACCATCGTCCTCCTCGCTGTCGCGGGCACCACCGGGACAGCGACGGCGAGTCGGCCGCGCGGCAACGGGAATCTGTTCTCGGCGAATGAACGGAGGCGGAGGTGGAGGTGGGTGCGCGGCTCTGTCGGCGGACGGGCGCAGCGCGGCGATGGGACGGCCCTTTTGTTTAGCAGAGCGAGGCACCACGTACGCGCGCGCCGTGGTACGCGTCGCGCCGCGAGGTGGTTGCGCGCCGTGAGCTGGCCAGAGGAGGATAGCCGGTGGTGTGGTTGACGCGTGCCGGTGCCAGCAACATGTCCCCGTTGGAGAGAAAACATATTTAATCTGCTCAGTCGACTCAGGTTTCGTGAAATCTCGGCCATGCGCTCAGCTGCTGCTACATGATACCCACGCACGCGTTGGTGCGGTGATTCTGTTACGAAATAAATACAGTCTATAATTAAGTGCTGCATAAATAGTTAAAACAATGAAAAAAATACAAATGTAATACACTTTTTTTGAGTTATTTATTATTTCTTGAGATAGCTAATTGCTTATTTCAAGCGGTAAAAGTAACACACTTTAAAAGCATTAACAATATTCGTTTTGGACACTGCCCTGCGGCGGCGCGGCGGCCGAAACTTTCGGCCGGCCACACGCGAGCCACTTGATCCGTCAGATCGAATCTGGTTTGACCGTTAGATCTATTCATGAAGCAAAAATCATCGATTGAAACAAAAATAAATAGCAATGTAGCAAATTTTGGTCACGGATGCAGCAAAAATATGGTTGTAGCAAAAAAATATCAATGTGGTCGTAGCAAAAAAAACGACGTTGATGTTGCGTGATAGCAAAACAAAAATGTGGGTTGTAGAAAAACAATCCAGTAAACTCGGGTTGCAACTCTGTCGAACGTGTATGCAGCTTTTTTAGTGAACAACCAAAAATTATTACCGGTTGTAGCAAAAATTAACATCGGTTGTAGCAAAAAATCAAACGCCGGTTGTAGCGAAACAATCCGACGAACTCGGGTTGCAACCAAACGTAGATGCAGCTTTTTTAATAAACAAATTATAACAAATGGGAAACGCTTGTAGCAAATTTAAACGCCAGTTACAGGAAATCTGGACGAAAAATGCTGCGTGACTGGGCCAGCCACCTGTGCGGGTCGTACACGACCGGACGAACGGTTCGACCGGCACGCCGGCTCCAAATGTTTCCCATTTGTTTTATCTAAAAAATACTCTATAAGTTTATAAACATTTTATGAAACTTTTTACAAATACACGTGTTACGATAATCAGAAGTTGTGGGATCATTTTTTTGTGAGATTTTTTTCTGATATATTCATAATTAGTAATGACAATACAAAGAACATACGTAATAAAAGTTACAACCAGAACATTAACGACGGCTACAAGTACTGAAGCGAGTCGAAGACGAGCACATCATCGTCTTTTCTCTACTCCTATAAAAATGTGAGTTGGTGATGATGGTGTGTCTGCCTTTGTGTCATCTACATCGTTCGATCTGGATCGTAGGGCTGAGGCTGGAACAGGTCGTCCCCGAACTCCCTGCAGGTGCCCAAAGTCTGAATGTCCTCCTTCTCTCGCGAAAGAAGCCGAGTGTTCTAGAATCCAGACCCCCTCTCAAAATCGTCCCCGCCAGCCCTCCCTCCTTTGCCGACGACCGCTTGTCGTCGTTTTCTCACGGGGGTGCATCGGGACGGCATATGCCATGGGATGGCTTAAGAGGTGAGAGCAAGGCTGCAGTGGACGTGACGGGATAGGGCAACATCACACGGTGGTTTACCCAGATTCGGCGTGCTCCGAAGAGATAATACCCCTACTCCTGCATGTTTGTATATGAGGTGTGTTGTAATACAGAGTTGCTCCTAGAGCTATACAGGAGAGGAGAGCCACGAGGCTTCTTACCTCACATGTGTGTGTGAGAGAGGAGAAGATGAGAGAATGAGAGAGAGCTTCACGTGTGTGTGCTCATGTGTGAGGGAGCTCCCCTGGTGCCTCTTATAAAGGGAGGCCCATGAGACAAGAGGTGGTCCGCATGGCCAACTATACACTGTTGGAGATGACAAGTGATGCATGCAATAGTACACCACTATTGGAGATGACATGCGAGGTGACACATGATCAGGCTACATTGCGCCACTATTGGAGCGTAGTGAAGTGACGCATGACGCAGGCTATGGTGTCTTCACGTCGCGTCCGACGGGACGTCGTGGTTGACTTCTCGCAGTAGGTCGGCTGGGGCAGCCAGGCGGAGGGTCGGTCGAAGCGGCCGACTGGGCAGGGAGCCAGCCGAACTCAGCAGCCGGCCGAACCGGGGTACCAGCCGGAGCAGCTGGACAGAGGGGCGTTGGCCGCCCCGTTGTTTTAAAATGTTGAGTCGCCTCCATGAGCCTACCCCGGGGTAATCCCCCCGACAATATCCTCCGAGCCTCCGAGCGACTTGGGGAGTCGGGCGGAGGGTTTTCGCCGTTGTTGTTGTTGGAGTTCTTGAGGACGGTTGATCGCCGGCTGGGGACAGCGTGGCTTGTTTCAAGCGAGGGCGCGCCAGCGCACCCGCTGGGTGTAGCCTCCAAGCCTACGGGCGAATCGAAAAGTCGGGAGGAGAGTCTTTGCTATTGCTGAAGCAGACGGTGGCCTCGAGGACGTCGGGTGCGGACGCGGGATCCGCGAACTGACAGGCGCGGGGCCCTGCCTGGCACGGACGCGGAGTCCACCGGCTGGTTGTTTCCAGTGGGGGCGTGCCAGCGCACCCGCTGGGTGTAGCCTTTGAGCCTCCGGGCGACTCAAAGAGTCGGACGGAGGGTCTTTGTTGTTGCTAAAGCAGACGGTGGCGTCAGGGATGTCGGGCATGGACGTGGGGGCTGCTGGCTGATGGGCATGGAGCACAGCCGGGGTCGGACGCAAGGTCCCCCGGCTGATGGGCGCGGAGCCCACCTTGGGGCGGACGCGAGGTCCGCCGGCTGTCGAGGCGAGGCGCTACCGGGCGCGGACGCAGGTCCGTTGGCTGATGGGCGTGGAGCCCTGCCGAGGGCGGACACGGGGTCCGCCGGCTGTCGAACGCAAGGCGCTGCCGGACGCAGACACGGGGTCCGCCGGCTGTCGAGCGCGAGGCGCTGTCGGGCATGGACGCGGGGTTTGTCTGCTGATGAGCGCGAGCAGCCCTGCCGAGGGAGGACGCGGGGTCCGCCGGCTGTCGAGCGTGAGGCGCTGCCGGGCGCGGACGCGGGGTTCGCCGGCTGATGAGCGCGAGGCGCTGCTGAGGACGGACGTGGGGTCCGCCGGCTGACGGGCGCGGGGCTCTGCCGGGAGTAGCCTCCGAGCCTCCGGGCGAGGAGGTTCCTCATGGAAATGATCATGCAGAAGACAAGGTTTAGTCGGCACAGATATATCAAACATTTGATTTTGGTAGTGCCCCCTTAAGTGTTTTTCGTGTCCTCTCCACTCTTTGGTTTTTGCTCTTACCAGCCGGACAGCCGGGAGCCGGTCTGTGGCTGAGGCGAAGAGTGTGCCGCGGAGTAGAGTGTACTGTACTCAGACTCTAGGAGCAGAGTCGACCGAGCAGATACTCATAAATGAAACGAGCGCGTCCCCAAACCGTTTATCTGGGCAAGCGGCCGGCCCCGGGCGAGACTAGCTAGCGCCGGGAGGAATAGTAAAGTAGTCGAAACAAATACAGGGATGGCCCCCGAGGGTCATTTGGGGTATCCGGTTTTTTGTGTGCGGCACAAGGATGTGCGGGTGAAAAGCTCATATTGTTTTTTGGTGCCGGCGAGGCGGTTGTTGTCGATGACAGACGGCATGGCTTTTGGCCAGTGAGGCGCGCCGGCCGCACCCGCTGGGTGTAGCCGGCTCTCCGTGGGAGGTTGATGGAGGTGTCGGCTGGACGGTCCCGACCAGCCAGCGTCGAAGTAGATGGGCAGCCGGACCGGCGCTCCGGCCGGTCTGATGTTAAAGTAGGCGGGCGTAGAGGCATCGACGCAGGCGAGCGGGGCCCAGCGGGTCTTTTTTCCAGACGGCTCCACTTTTGGCCCGCGGGAGCCATGCGAGAGACGACCGAGGCGCGCGGGGAGCCGGCAGGCGGCAGGGTTGGGGCCGAGGCGCGTGCAGGGATGCGCAGTGGTCGCAGCTGGCGTGCGCGGACGCGACGGTGGCCGGTTGCGGCGAGACGGCAGGAGGGACGCGGCTGACGTGGTGTGGGCTCGGAGCAGAGGAGGTCAAGGAGAGCCGCGGGAGCGCTGATGCGCCCAGCCGGCGGGCCGGACGCGGACACAGCCGGCCAGGGAGCGTCAATTCTCAATGCGAATCTTTTCTTTGGCAATAATTCTCCGACACGACTTTTGTTTAGCATCAATTCTCCGCCACAGCTTCTGATAACCATATTGACATCAAATCTAATCATGTACACAACTGAACTAGCGCCGAGGGCGCGGCATGTTGCCGAGGTTGTCTAATGACCATTATAGCCCAAAGAGGTAAAAGGTGAAAGTATAGTTCACTTTGTGCCCACCGCGCAGCCTCCCTCCCCCTCCCCCCCACCCTCGCGTCGTCCCGCTTGGGCGACTCGGGGGGCGACAACCCTAGGCCACCGCCGGGCGCCCCTTCCCTCATCCTCCTCGCCGCCGCCTGAGGCAGCTGTCGGGCTAGCCCGGGGTGCTGCCAAGGATGGTGGCGGCAGGGCCCTCGCCTATCCTGCCCTTCCGTGGGGAGTCCTAGACCGGAGCAGCAGCTCCTCTGGTGAGGCTCTGCCGGATCTGCGGCCACCGGCGGTGCGGACGATGGATCCGGGGTCCCTGGTCGCATGGGCGACGGGATCTTGGTGGAGGAGGTGGGCGGCTGGTTGCTGCTTTGGCAGCTGGTTGCTACTTCGGCGGCTGGCGACGCAAGATCCATGGCGTTCCCCTCCCATGATTGGCGTGCGGGCCCCTCTGGCCGGGTGGTGCCTCCTGTGGTCGCCGGTCCCTGGACAGGGGGGGTGACTTGTGGGGTTGGGGCGGTCCTGGCGAAATCCATGGCTGGCATGGCCGGCCGCGCCGACGGCGACGCCTACGGGCGCCGTTCCCCTCGCTGGAGGCGGTGGTATGGACCGCCCCAACCACTTCCCCTTCCTCTAGGTCTCCCGGGCGAAAGCCCTAACTTTGTTGGGCGGCAACGACGCTCCCAATGTCGTTCCCTTCTTGAAGGCGCCGCTTTTGGGAGCCTTGTGTTTGGTTGGTGGCCCGGCGGTGTGGCCCTCTTCGTCTTAGCGTGATGCTTCCCCTCTTTTGGTGTTGGATGTGTGCAGCGGCCTTGTTCTGCACAAGAAGAGCCTCCGGTGACTCGTGGGGATGCACTGACCCTTTCTATGTGGCCATCTCCGACGACGTCCACCCTAACCGGCGACAGTGCGGCGCCTTCGATCCAGGCGAGGAGGTAGTGGCCTCCTTCGAAGTTGGATGTTGGATGCGATGTGCCGGGGTCCGTACAGCATGCCACGCTGGTGCTGGTCCTCTCTCCTTTGTGTCCATGCGATCTTGCTCAGGGTGCTACATTCTCGGTCAAGGACCTCGGAATCTCCGGCTTCACCTTTCGTTGCTTATCTTCAGTTGTCGTAGCGTGTGTCGTCGTTTTTTTTTATCCTTCGTCGTGTATTTTCTTCTTTTTTGCCTGAGTCCTGCCACTCTGCACTGTCCCTGTCCGCCTACTGCCATCGACACAGTGCCTCCTGCGATGGCCGCGGAGCTCACGGGCAGAGCTCGCAGGGAGCCGTTGCCGGAGCAGGCCGCTCCCCAATAAATGGAGCCACCACTGCTCCCCGACCACCACCACATCCGGCCTCCACCGCCCACTCACTGTCCCAGATCCCTTCCACTCCCGCCCCGCACCACATCAGGCCACCATCGCCGGTTTCCCTCCCGGTACCTGTCGCCGTCCCACACCACATACGGTCACCACCGCCCTCTCCCATCCCAGATTCCTCCTGCTCCCATCCTACACCACATCCGGCCACCACCGCCGGCTTCCCTCCCTGGCCTCGTCGCCGGGATTTAGGAGCCGGCCATCCACCGCCACCGGGCCCCTTCGTCCTCTCCTGATCCGCGGGAAGCCAGCGCTCTGGACGACGGGCGCCGACTGTCCACCCAAGCGAGGATGATGTGCAGTTGCTCGCAGTCCAGCTCGTCAGGCCAGACGTCGGCGAGATGGTCTCCGGAGGGGTTCTGAGTCCGGCCTCCGACGCCGCCCCTCCCCCACCCTCCCATCCTCCATCCAGGCCTCCGGTGCCTCCAGCAGCCGCCCCCGGCCAGAACTGCATCTGGCCGACCTGCCTGGTCACCACCACCTCCAGCCGCCGCTCCTAGCCATCACCGCCTCCGGCAGCCGCGCTTGTCCACCACCACGTCCAGCCAGCCACGGCCACCGCCGCATCCAGCCGCACTTCAGCACTAACAAGCCCACGGCAGGGGCGATGCACTTGAGCACCAACAAGCCGGCGCCACTCCACCAAGCCAGAGCTCTCCACCACAATCACATCTTGCGCACGGGTCGTCTCATCTCTGTACTTGGCTTGCCGGTCATGGCGAAGGTGTGTGTGCACTGTACAGTGTGCTCTGTCTCTGGTGTGCATGCGGCCGCCATGATCCCATTGCTTGTAATTTTCTTGTATTATTGGCCAAATTATATTTCTGTTGACGCCGAAAGCTTAGGATGAGCACGGCTGCATGTTGCCCATGCGGCATATGTAGGCATGTGCAGATGTTTTTGAGGAAGATATTGCACAGTAGCTTTCTCTTTTAATCAGATTTCGGCCTACACTTGTTCTTATTATCTTTTCTATCCATGTCTGAATATGTCGTGTTGATCTGGTGTAAAGATGCTGCTGAAAATTTTTGGTCGTTGGCAGTGGATGACCTCTTTGCATCAGTATGATTCGATGTACCTAGAGTGACTTATTCCCTGTGAGTCTTTGTATTTGGATTGCTGAATTTTCGTCATGTAGATTTTTCCTGTAAGAGATACTGAAACAACCCTCCCTGCTACCAAAGTTGCATTTCAGTGCCAGGCTAGGTAGTAATGCTGCTTTGCCTCATGTGTAAGGAACATTCGTCTTAGCAGTCGAATTAAATAGCAGAGTGGAGAAACACCATCTTACAATTGGAAACTGAAGGTGATGTGGAATAGAACATATCAAAATGGTTGTGATTTTTTCACTTGTGTAATCTAGGGGCCATTCTCTAGTGTCCATTTTGATTGTTGTGCAATTCAGTATTTTATTCTCCCTCAACGAAAATAACAGCAGCAGCTTGATTTTTAGTTGCTGCGAGTTTCTTATTTTTCCGGCCCAAGAACTATATTGCATATATTTGTCATTCAAAAGGTGGATTTGTTTCTCTAGGGGACTGATTAGTTAGAACAGTGGTGCTGAATGATCTCTGCTCAAATCACCTGACCTGTTTTTGTGTGCATCAGGTTATTGTGATAATGTGCGCTGCCATGGCTGGGTCCCCGCCGGTGGCGCGCCTGTCCTGGGCGTCGTGGCCGTTGCCGACGGCTTTACCGCCGTCCACTTCGCCAAGGCGGGCATCGCCATGGCTCCAGCGGGCATCGCCATCGCGCTGATGCTGCACCTCAGGGCAAGGCCTGGTGGCGCGGCGACCGCTGGAGCACGTGATGTGGGCGGCAGCGTCCGTGGCCCTGACCCGGCCCGTCCTGTCCTGCAAGGTAGAGTGGAAGCGCGTCACGGACGTCCTCTCATGGCGATGTGTTGTTTCTGGAGGCGTTCAAGCAGGCAACACCCAGGTGTTGTGTCCATTGCCACGGTGCCAGTGCGAAGTTTTCCGCCCGGGCACCGGCAAACGCCGCTGGACGCTCACCATCGGTAAAGAGAATTAGTCCTGCTCCTTTTAGTTATGTGCCGTGATGCTCTGAAGATTTTATTTCGGTCAGACACTTGGCATACCTAGCGAAAGTGAATTAAGGAATTAGATCTTTCAGTGCTTCCCTGTTTGGAACCCGAAGAGGCCTTGGTTTAGAGAGATCTTTGTGCATACATGTGCTAGCAAGAAAGAGCAACTTCTGTACTTGTTCTTTTAGAGAGCTGACGATCAGATTACTGCTTCTTTCTCTTATTCTCTTGCTTAAATGTTCAGTTAAGAACTTGGTACTGATCTGGCTCTACTATTCATACGATTCAGTTTTCAGTTTTAAGTTTTGTCACGTGTTGTTCGAAATCCTTCATACGCACACGTTACGGTGCGTTGACGCAAGGGCCAAACAAACGGGAGAGATTATTGTCACTGTTTTTGTATTAATGCGCGTTATCTATTTTGAAATTTCTGTTGGATTGTCATGCTCTGCCGCTGTATGAAATAGAGAGCTGAGTAGATTATTGCTTCTTTCTCTTTTTTTTTTTGTTCTTCAATGTTCAGTTCAAAACATGAAATCAATTTATAGATGTTTATTCTCAGTTGTTTTTTTGGCAAGTGACAGTACTCTGCCTGTAGTTGATGGCACGATCAGATTCTGAATCTGGAGGCTAAGGTATGGAGTTGATTAATTGGCTGGTACAAGTTTTGGTCCTGTAGTAGTAGTTTTAGCTTTGCAGCTTTGCCCTGTTTCAATCTTGCAGCAAGCTGGGAGTGTGATGTAAAAAACTTTATTTGTTCTATTTACTAAGTACTATAACTATTCAACTGGTACCACAGTTTACGGTACTTAACCATTTCAACTTGGATGCCAGGTAGGTTTCAACTGCGGTGCTGAATCTTTCAACGTTGGGTGCTGACTTGCATTTCCTTTTTGTATACTTGTGGCTGGTGAGGCTTGCGCTTCCTATGGGACCAAGATGTTAAGTTTTCCTTGATTATGCAAGACAAATGGAATATAATCGTTTCAGCTGTGTCTTTTACTTCTTTGAAAATTTAACTCCATGTTTTTTGTACACTGTGATGTACCCTGGAAGTGATAAATGGTTAGCTTGCCGTCTCTTACTTCTAGCATAGCAGATGTTTGTTCTAATTCATTGCAAGATACCGTCCTCGACTCCTGACTTGTACACCTTGCTATCACAACTTACTCCTTTTGCACAAATAGCACTCAAGCATGTTGCCCGCTACTAGTGCTGACTGCACCTTATAAGGGTACTTAACAACTTGCTCTGACATGCTGAATCATATGGGTGCTTAACAAGTTTCTCTAAGGTGCGGAATCATATGGGTTCTTAACGAGTGTCTTTGAGGTGCTGAATCATTTGAGTGCTTAACAAGTTTATCTAAAGTGTGGAATCAAATGGTGCTTAATGAGTTAAACTGTGGTGCCGAGTAAGTTAAAGTAGGGTGCTTAATCGTGGTGGCCTAGGGCCATGGACGACCTTGTGACAACAAAGACCAACAAGGTCCTCACCCTGCAAGCTGTTTATCTTGTTCTTAAACACTTTGTAGTCTCCTACTTTGGATTTCTTAAACACTTTTCTATGTATGATAAACTTAGATGGATGTTTTCAAAACTTGATATCGGTGGGGCTCAAAACTTCACTGGACATCATTTTTCTACCGTGGGTTTTTGTTATCTGGCTATTGATGCATTCTTTGTGTGACATTCTGTTTAAATCAAATCCTGTTTGTTCCCTTCTATTGTTCAAGCTAAATAGCCAGTGCCCAATGGAGGAGTGCCTATAATAAAGTGAAAGAATGTCTATAAAGTGGATGTGCACATTCAGATAATGTATTTTCAAAGCCTGTTTCTATATGTTTCTTGGGTATAGCATGCATTAACCATAGGTATTAATTAATATTTTAGATACTTAATGGTGACTCTAGTGTGTGTTCACAAATATTCCGAACAGTTATCTTGCAAGTTTAATTATATTTTTGTCTATTTATTAGGTACTTAACAATTTATGCTGGGGTGCCAAATGCACATTGCAGGAGGGTGCTTGACAAGTTAATTTGTGGTGCCGAATAATATGAGCACATGATCCATGTGGCGGTGCGGAACCTATATATCATCAGGACAGGTACTTGATGAAAATGAGTCAGGTAACGATAAAACAGTAAGTACCGACATGCATCATTTTTTTCGAACGAGCTGGTACCAACGTAGATGATGTTCAATGCCTGACTGTAACATTTGATCATCAACACTGAACATTATAAGATGAGTTTTGTCATGCAAATCTCTTTAGTTCGTAGGTGATAACCTTGGTCGAAATTATCAAATGTAGGGAAGAGAATCAGTTTTCTTGGATGAGTTTTTTCTTGCAAATCTCTCTGCCTGAGTATGTGCTGCTGAAGGACACTAGTGCAGATCATTAGATAAGGACATATTTCTCACTGTAGAGCATGATTCCACTTTGCATTTTGTGACAAGTTTCTCTCAACCTTTCCTTTCAGCCCGAAATGTGACATCTACTGTGACATCTAGCTTTTTGCGGTTGTTTTGTTGCTGAAGATTTCAATTGTAACATCTACTATTTAGCACGTTTCCTATTGCATTGCTCCTAGGTACCTAATAATTTCAATCTGGATGCCGAATGTGATAGATGATGAGTGCTTAAGGAGTCTTGGGCACGGTGCTGAATTGTGTGCTTATTTTTTGCGCGTACGAGGTGCTTAACCGCTGATGCACGGGAGTTTAACTAGTTAAATTGCGGTGCTGAATCATGGGGGCCTAAGCAAGTGTGTTTGCTATTGACTGATGCAATTTTTTTTCTTGGATTGCATCTTGTTTTTAGTCATGCACTTGTAAATTTCTTTTGCCATGTACCTAAGTGGTAGTTATAATGGAAGTTGATCTGCCTGGGAGAGTAGCAGCTGGGATCAGAGAGTTTGCTGGTGGTGCGTCGAAAGGATGTTCTGGTGTAAACCTCAGACAATAATATGCTGGTGCATTCTGACTACAGCCTTTCTGTCTATCAATACCCATGATATTTGAGTTGTTTAAAAACCAACAAATATATTCCGCCTACCAACTAGACTTATGATGCTGGTGGTGAGTACACCGTATATGGGTACTTAACAAGTTTCTCTGAGGTGCTGAATTTCATCTGGGGTATTGGATGTATTCTTCCAAGGAAGCTTGACAACCTAAGCTTTTGAGCATGAATGTAGATGTTGAGTTACTTGTTTGGCAATATCGGCTATTTACTTGTTTGGGTTCAGTTAACACAGTAGTTTTGGTTGATTCTTATTCATTTGTTCATGTTTATTTCCTGCTAGACTTGAGACAAACTCCTTGACAGGTGCCCGACGAGCTCTTGACAGTGAATACCAACAAGGTGAGGCTTGCAAATTGTCGATCAAGGTGAGTGCTCAGCGAGGCCTCGTGCAGTGCTGAATGGAATCAAGGTGTTCAACGAGGCTGTGAAAGTAGTACCACGGACAGTGACGGTGTCAGGAATCCAATTATGTGTGGTCAACTGAATGTTGAATAGTCAGATGTATGCATTCATAAAAAATTTGGGCATGATTTTTTACTTGATGTATGTCGTTGTTGCAAATGGCTGTGTAGTCAATTGACTACCCAACTCAAGTGTGGCTTCGCCACTAACCACGGAGGCGTCAAACTAGTGTCGTTAACCGGCATAATCTTTAGACGTGGACTGATTAGGGATGGACTAGATATGGGTTTGACAGGAGTCAAACGATCCTTCGTGAGTGCTTTTAGAGGGAGAGAAATGAAAAAGTAAAAAACAATACGCGAGAAGTGAGGCCTCCTTCAGTGGCTAAATTTCGTGTTTTGACCCTTTTGATCAAGTTGATCCAGATCTGACCCTAGTGTGTAAAAATTTCAAGATCTAACCCTTTTCTTACCGTCGAGGTCCATGACGATAGGGTATAACAACCTACCACCGAGGTTCTTGGCGGTAGGGTTGCATGCCCTACCGTAAAAAAATTCTAAGTTACAGACACAAAGCGTGTGCGTACCTACCGTCAGACCCTTTGGCGGTAGGGTTACATATGCTACCGCCAGCCCCTGTGGCTTTAGGCCCTTTTCCAACCACCAGGGACCTCGGCGGTAGGTTGTCATATCCCTACCGCCAACGGGTCCGATGGTAAGAAAAGGGTCAGATCCCAAATTTTTTGCAAACTAGGATCAGATCTAGATCAACTTCTTCAAAAAAGTCAAAACACGAAATTTTACGTCCTTCAGTACCAACACATCAGGTCCAGTGGGGATGGGAGTGAGAGAGCCCATGGGTACCGATGGATGATTTCTGCCAACGGAATTTTGAATTCGTATGTGTCAGGCCCGCGTTAGGTATCCGCACACTGAGAACAGATGTCAGCCCACGTGATGTGATGCAGTGGATGGGTACCGTGGCCAAAAATTTGAATCTCTGCATGCATCAGCCCACGCTGGGTGGTCAGAGGTCTGAGCGACCCAGGCGGCCCACTGTACACAGCAGACGCTTTGCCTCTTTTTGCAACGAATTCAAACATCATTTGAAACACAACCTGCAAACACTGCAAAAATAAACCTGTCGACTGTGGCAAGTTTCCTCAAATGCTTAGGGCTGACATGTGGCAGGTTTGAGAAATTCATTTCTCAAATAGGTGGTGGAAATGAGAAGAGAAAGAGGAGAGCCACTAGGTACCCATCTCAAAGCACATGAGTGGTAGATGATGCTTCCTCCCGGGTATTAGGATTTATATTATTTTGTTTACCCCGGTCCTATATAGGGAGCGACGCGTTCAACATGTACGAAGTTGGACTCCGCTGCCACCCGGCCCATCCCGACTCGCCTCCTACCGCCGGAGGCAGTCGTCGCGCCGTCCCAGCTCGTCGGTCCCCGCGCGCCGTACCATCCCGTCGGCCCCACGCGCTGTCCTTGCTCGACGATCAGTTCGACGAGATGAAAAGCGTTAGTACGAGGCTGGGCTTTGCTGCGACCCGCCTCACCCCGACCAACCTCCTACCGTCGGAGGCAGTCGTCGTGCCGCCTCATCCCACCGGCCCCGCACGACGCCCCAGCTCGACGATCAGTTCGACGAGACGGAAAGCGTCAGCACAACTGCTCCAACTCGTCAGTTCGGGAATACTAATAAAATAATATAATTTGCTTAACTCTGACAAATGTTGAAAATTTCTAACGAAAATAATACAAAAAACAAAATAAATCATATTCAATGAAAAACGCTCAGTACAAACGTACATACCAGTACGAGTACTTTGTTTTCGGATGGAAAACAGCAAGATGGGTCTCACTGTATTCAAAATTACTGTTAAACTGTTGTAAATTTGAGAAAACATTCAACATGACTAAGTTTTGCATTTTGATAGCTTTCTATCAGTATATGATTTGCCTTATTTCGATATTTTTTTCAAAAAAATCATGTTTAAAATCAAATTTCACCGAATTCGAATTTTAATTTAAACCGTAAAGAATTAGAAAAAACTTTCAAAACGCAAAAGTTGTGCATTTTCCATAGCTATCCAATGCCATGTCATTTGCATTAATCCGACAAGCCGTTTGCAAAAAATCGTGATAATACGTTTCGTTCGGAATTTCAACATTTTCCAAATTACTTTTAAATCATACATAATTTGAAAAATAAATCTGCATATGGAAGATGCAGATTTTTACCAGCTTTCCAACGCCATCTCATTTGCTCAATTCTGACAAAACGTTTGGAAATTAACTCCGAAATACGATTCACATTTTCGGTTTTCAAAAAAATGGTTTTTTCAAAACTGCTCTGAAACCATGATGATTTTACAAAAAAAATTATATGACTGTAATTTAGATGTCAAGGGCTTTACAACGATATATTACACGTCCCGTTCCGACGATTTTTCTTGCAATGTTTGATTATTATGTTTTTGAACTAAACAAGATGATTAGTTCGGCGTAATGAAAGCATCGGTCCACCCGCTCGAAAAACCATCAGTCCAATCTATAAACTACATCAGTTCAAGTAGGATAACAGAATAATAATTTAACGTAGTTTACAGATTGGACTGACGAATTCGAACGGATGGACTGATGCTTTCATTACGCCGAACTGATCATCATGTTTAGTTCAAAAACATAATAATCAAACAGCGCAAGGAAAAATCGTCGGAACGAAACGTGTAATATATCGTTGGAAAGCCCTTGACATCTAAATTACACTCATATATTTTTTTTTGTAAAATCATCATGGTTTAAGAGCAATTTTAAAAAAACAGTAAAAAACCCGAAAACAAAGTACTCGTACTAAGCAATGTGTGTGTTTGTACGCAACATTTTTCACTGAATGTACTTTATTCTTTTTTATATATTGTTTTCGTTAGAAATTTTCAACCATTTGTCAGAGTTGAGCAAATTATATTATTCTGTTAGTATTCCCGAACTGACGACTTGGAGCAGTTGTACTGACGTTTTCCGTCTCGTCGAACTGATCGTCGAGCTGGGGCGTCGCGCGGGGTTGACGGGATGGGGCGACACGACGACTGCCTTCGGCGGTAGGAGCCGGGTCGGAGTGGGGTGGGTCGCAGCAGAGTTCAGCCTCGTACCGACGTTTTCCATTTCGTTAAACCGATCGTCGAGCTGGGGCGGCGCGTGGGGCCGGCTGGATGGGGCGGTGCGTGGGGCAGGAGGCAAGGATCATGGCCCTGGCAAAGGAGCCCCGGCGAAGGAGGGAGGCAGGAGGCGGGGATCACGGCCCCATCGTTGCTTTGCCACCAAGGAAGGGGATGGCGGCGATGGATCCGTCACCGGTCAGTCACGGCGCCACGGGCTCCCTCGCTCCGGTTGCCGCCGTCGCTCGCTCGCCCACGACGGCTGCCTCCGGCGGAAGAAGGTGGGTTGGGTTTGGGTTGGGTCGGGGAGATTCCACGGTGTAGGCGCGTCGCGCCCTATATATATATATATATATATATATATATATATATATATATATATATATATATATATATATATATATATATATATATATATATGCAGATTAGATGTGCGATTGAGTTACTTTTACGGGGATAAAATTGATCGTTAAGTCTCCATAATACAAAAGCATAATTGCAGCAGATTGAAAAAAGGTATTTTACATGATTGAAAAAAGGTATTTTACATGTAACAAGTATCCAAAGATATTTACTTAATGTACTTCACAGTTTGGAAACATTTTTTTTTGTCATGGTAGAATCATGAGAAAGCTATATAAAACCACCATAATAAATAACTAGACCACAAAACATTTACTCCCAGTATTAGTAACAGATGAACATAAATAGATTGCAGATGAACGTTAGTCAAGGAAAGTTGTGCTTAAAATAGAACTAAGTGGCCAAAATTTTGTATGTCTTAATGCCTTATAATAGACATGGTTTAACACATTACGAGTATAACAAGCAGTACATATAACCATCTAGAACACATTTTACTAGGTCAATCAAACGTGCACAAAGAAACTTGGGGAAAAAATACATGTTTCATATCATTAAAATGACTGCATAGAATGGTCGAAGTTGTACTGAAACTTCTTAGCTCGGGACAGAAGTGATTGCAAATAAGCACCTGATAGCTGTTCCATTGCATTACTTGTGTAGAAATGTCGGCTTCCTAAATGTTTCCCAGTCGAAGAGCCGCCAAAATTCAATATCTAAAATATTCGATCCATAGAGCAAACAGGCAAAAGATAATCCCTCTTCTGGCACGCAGTGGAGGTATAATGACAGCTATCTTTAAAAGCTCTCGGATGAATACGAAAATCGCCGCAATAGGAGTGATGGCACTTATGGCAATAGCAGTTGTACGACCAACCGGGGCCAACACTATATATACACCTATTGCGAAGGCAAGGGCCCAGCAAATGAGCGAAGATATGGCAAAGTCCAAAGATGTCTGGAAGTGCTTCCAGCGGATTGGCAATTTAACCATGGGTATACCGGAGAACATAAGGCCAATTGTTGCTACTGTGGAACAGATGAAAGCCAATGTGTTTGCGATCATGAACGCTTTGAAATACCACGTAAAGGAAAGTGCTGTTTTGCCACCGCTGCTGTTGTCGGCAGCTTTGATCGTTCCAGCTACGGTGAATGTTGCACTGAATGTCACCGATGCGATGAGTACCGAGCCAATTCCAAGTGTGCGGGTCGAATCTGTCAGTTTAGCTGACTCTCTCTCTTCACGCTCTGGATTTATTTTTGGTACTGCAATGGGAAGTTGTTGAAGACGGTTTATGAAAAACCAGCCAGGCCGACCACCGGCTGTTGCGAGTGTTCTGTATATCACGTTCTCTGGATTCTGCAAAAAAGATTAACCAATAACGTAGTAAGTTGGTAGTACATAGTAATATCTTTCTACTCGATGAACTAGCGGGAAACATGAGTGGGAGAGCTGAAGCTAGATATTTACCCACTTGTACGATCTATCAATCTTGTTAATTGCTAGATCCATTGGAGTTTGATTCTTGTTATTCCATAAATTTAAGAACACTTCTCGATTCGCCAAGAGAGTACAGAAAACTGATAGATCTCCAACCTCCACAGCTATGTGTAGAGCAGTGTTGCCTTCATTGTCCCGAGCGTTCATTAACGGTGCAAAAATTGACTCTCGACAAGCATATCTTACTACACGAAGCCTCTTGTACTGGACAGCAATATGAAGAAAGGATCTTCCCTCGTTATCACGAAGATTCATGCAACCAGGACATCTTTTCAGCAGAATACGGATGGCGATCCTCCTATTCACCGCGGCAGCGAGGTGAATAGGAAACAAACCATGATTATCTGGCTGGTATGCTGCAGATGGGTTAGCATCAAGTATATGCCATGCTGCCAGTTTTACCAACGGAAACCATATATTGGGGAAGCGAATGTAACATATACTAAAGAATGGTTCATGTTGAATCAATACGGCAAAGTGGAGAGGGGTGCGGCCATTTTGGTCCTTGTCTTTGCTAAGATCCTTGTTCCAATCCAGTACGAGTTTTATCATACCTGTAATTAGGTTTGATTAGGTAAAAGAAAACCAAACACTTTATGAACAAAAAACCTAGTAGCACACAGTGGGCAGGCACAGTACAGAACACTTCTTCACGGTTAGCAAAGAGTAAAGAAACTATGTTCCATATCACACGCCATCATATAAATATAGAACTAACTTCATACCAAAAGTTCCTATTGGTGCAAAAATTGATTCACGACAAGCATATCTTACTACGTCATGGCTCTTGTACTGGGTATCTCATGCTAATCTCTCGTGCATGATGTCGATCCCAGCTGAGTTTGTTTCTGTGTACCGACCTGCCTTGGCAAAGTGGCAGATCATTATCTGTATTCTTCTACAAAATAATGCTCTAGCTAGGATGCAAATGTTTGTGCGCATCCTACTGCGACTTACTCTTGTAGCCTACATACTTCCTCCGACGTCTAAGTCCTGAAGCAGCTGGCATAGATATGAGCAGAGGATTGAAATGTAGAGTATATTTTCTCAACAATTTAGGGTTGGATAAACTTATCTTACATGCAACCCAATAATTACAAAATTTCTGTCTCACATAAGTGTCCTACACGTTTGAACACCAATTGATCTATTTTCATGTAAACTAATGGGGGTCCACTTTCCCCCTGAACTTTTGATAAACTCAACTCCCTGAAATCATAAATCTGACGCTTAAGCCCTCCCAAGTCTTCAAACCAGAGGATTTCCATCATTGACTTGTTTATATCTATGTTGGTTTTCAATGTCTTGTGTCACAATCAAATTTTCGGGCCGGACAAGGAATTTTGCCGCCTCCATCGTTAAGCCACTGGTATCTCTGGTTACTGGATTTTACTGGCTGCTATTTGCTAGTAAACTTTGACTTTTTTAATGAATACTGTCACATATTAATGACATTCACAGATGGGCTCATGAGTACCTCTCCCTCCCTCTATCCTCTACCACCTTTGTGTTTCTTGCTCTTCCTCTACAAAAATGCAACTCCTAATGTAAGTGGGCGTTCGGTTGTTATCTTTGCAGTTCGTTTGTTGGAGATTCATGCTGCACTTTACAGAATACCCCTTCCACATATTCTTCACCTATTTTTGCACAACGTCCCTTAAGTTTCCTGTATATTTCTTGTTTTCTTTTTCTTCGTTCACACAAGTTTTCACCCTGATTTGATCTTAGTTTACACAGAAAATGTATCTGGTTTGAGGGTCCATGTGTTATTTGGACTTAAGCAAGAGTTCAAGGATAAAGTGGACATCCTTACTAGTATTAAATTGCTTGCAGTAGGTTCGCCGCACAAAATTTTCCTCCCATCATTTTTAGGACGTTTTTGCCCCTGACCGTTTGGAGATATTACTTCAGCTGCCACCGCCAAGTGAATAAGTGGTTCCTTTTTTGCCACCGAGAGCCTCTCTTCCTCCGTCCCTCGCCTCCCCATTTTGCCATCGCGCGCCACCGCCACCCGTCTGTGGGCTGTCGTTGACCCGCCGACGAAGTCGCGGCGGCCGTATCGCGTCACTGATTCCTGCCGTTCGAGATCGACCGGGCTGCCGACTAGCTCCGCCGACCCCGTCCTGGTTTTCTGTCCCCAGCTAGAGACACTGCTACATCGCCCCAGATCCGTTCCCTGCTGCCTCATCCTGGTTGTTTCATATCAACCCGGGATAGGACCCTCGTGCCTGAGAGCTGCACCTCGCCTTGAGGGCGACCACGCCATGGATGGTGAAATCCTTGTGCTTCTCGTGATGGTCGCCGTCACCTAATCTAGGCACGCCGCCAAGCTCTGGTTCGCAGTGATCCGCTTCGAGGAGCAGCACTACCGGTCGTCCTCCTTCTCCACGAGTAGTAGGGGCGGTAGCCTCCTTGCCCCGAGACCTCCAGTGCGGCTGTGTGGGCGAAGACACTTCCCAGAATCGAGGAGCAACAGGAGTGGCGGCGCGTCCTCGACGTCACGGAGGCGGAGGCCGACATGACGATCCCAGGCCCTACCGGCACCGGCTCTGGCAGACTCGGGATTAGGAGGAGCACGGGCTGGAGGAGCTGAAGAGGAGCTTGGTGTACCCAACAGCGGCTCTGGCAGACTCTGGCTTGGGAGGAGTACCGGCTGGAGGAGCTGAAGAGGAGCTTGGTTGACCCAACAGCGGCTCTGGCAGACTCTGGCTTAGGAGGTGTACGGGCCGCAGGAGCTGAAGAGGAGCTTGGTGGACCCAACAGCGGCTCTGGCAGACTCTGGCTTGGGAGGAGTACGGGCTGGAGGAGCTGAAGAGGAGCTTGGTGGACCCAACAGCGACTTTGGCTTAGGAGGTGTACGAACTGGAGGAGCTGAAGAGGAGCTTAGTGGACCCAACAGCGGCTCTGGCAGACTCTGGCTTAGGAGGTGTACGGGCTGGAGGAGCCGAAGAGGAGCTTGGTGGAGCCAACAGCGGCTCTGACAGACTCTGGCTTAGGAGGTGTACGGGCTGGAGGAGCCGAAGAGGAGCTTGGTGGACCCAACAGCGGCTTTGGCAGACTCTGGCTTAGGAGGTGTACGGGCTGGAGGAGCCGAAGAGGAGCTTGGTGGACCCAACAGCGGCTCTGACAGACTCTGGCTTAGGAGGTGTACCGGCTGGAGGAGCCGAAGAGGAGCTTGGTGGACCCAACAGTGGCTCTGGCAGACTCTGGCTTAGGAGGTGTACGGGCTGGAGGAGCCGAAGAGGAGCTTGGTGGACCCAACAGCGGCTCTGACAGACTCTGGCTTAGGAGGTGTACCGGCTGGAGGAGCTGAAGAGGAGCTTGGTGGACCTAACAGCGGCTCTGGCAGACTCTGGCTTAGGAGGTGTACGGGCTGAAGGAGCTGAAGAGGAGCTTGGTGGACCCAACAGTGGCTCTTATAGACTCTGGCTTAGGAGGTGTACGGGCTGAATGAGCTTAAGAGGAACTTGGTGGACCCAACAGCGACTCTGGCAGACTCTGGCTTAGGAGGTGTACGGGTCTGTCCTTGGCCTCCAAGTGTTCGCCGCTGTTGGGTCTTAAACGTTCTCTTCTTATTGGTTCAGATTTCCCTGTCCTATCCTTTCTCCATAGAGTTTATTTGTTAGTGCACACAAAGTGTTTGATACTTGTTCGTTGTGATTAGTTCAGTATTTTGGGAGCTGGACAGTGAATTTCGGGGGCTACTTCATATCTAATTTTCCTTCTGCTACTCTTTATCAATTGGCCTCTGGAAGATGTTTTTAGTAGTGCCCACAGTTTGATGCTTCCTTTGGTGATATTCGTAGATTTAGTTGATTACAAGGTTATTTAGATGGGCAGGCTTCTGCGTCATCATTGCTTAGGTTCTTTCAATTTTTTATTGTTCTCTATTCCATATAAAATTTGATAGATATCTCAGTCTACTTCAGTATTTGCTCATTCTAAACTCTAATTCATCTTTGTGGGACTGTAGTTTTATTGATATGCAGATCACACATTTTAATTAAGATCACATCCAAAGTTTACTATTGTTTTTTGAACTTTTGATATGTCTTCAAGATTTAGTCACGTTCATCTGTCCTATTCCCTGATAAGCAAAGGGCTGATATGTTAAACCAATTTACAAGCATGAGAACAAATACAAACTGCAGTCTAGCTATAGAAGCTTAGATACTTGCACATTATACTCCACCATTTTGCTCCATTAAGCCGAAGAAACATCAATTCAGCAATTTTAAGTAGTTGAAGTAGGATGTGAATTCAGTAGGATTGCCTCGGTTAATCTCTTGGAACCGAGATGGCCGGGCAGGTGCACACGACTAGCTACTTCGCATCAACTGACGGTCTTTGGTTGTTTCTCAAGTTGTACACTTGCACTCTTCAAATGTCTTGAATTCGTTAATAAAATCAACCCGTAGCAACGCACAGGTATTTAGCTAGTTATTTTCTAAACTAATAACCAAATTCGTTACTGAGGAAGTCCATATATGAGCATCGCAATCTCAACGATGATAGTACTACATGATTCTATAGTAGTATCGCTACTTTTATATATCCAATTGATCGGATCAGCTATGGTGAATTCAATCAACTATGTATGCTAGTCAACCATGTTGAACATAATTATATATTATAGAAAATTAATAAAGGTAACGAGTAATGTATCTCACCGCTAAAAGGACCGAGAAGCGCAGCATGCAACGCGTTTCGCCCATCTGGCCCAGAATAGGACAGGTTGGTACCACTTGCACGATACAACATCCGTGCGATGTCGTCGCGTCTGAGGGAGACAGCCAGGTATAACGGCGAGGTGCCTTGACCAGCTGCAGGAAAGTGAGCCAGCTCTGGATCAACCCACATCAGGAGCTCGACCATGTCCTCGTTGTCCAGCCTGATCGCCTCGTGCAAGGGCGTCTCCATGCGACTGTTAAATTTTCTCAGGATATGTATCGCCTTCTCGTGGCCGCATTCCTCGCCGACCAAAGAGATGAGGTGGCAGATCATTCTCATGCCCTTTGACCTGGCGGCACAGTGCAGTGGCGTGTCACCGTCCCTGCACTCTTGTGCTGGCTCGCACAATAGATCAGGTCCGTGTCTGGTAAACTGAGGGCCCTGTGCCCAATGTAAAATTTGTTTCGATGTTAAAAACAAAATTATAAAAATAAAATATCAGCTATGTAAACCTTTTCTGTTAAGAGATCAGTATAAGTGTTCGGGGGTAGATTGATCGTGTGACAGAGTCGTATAAACAATGTGTCCTAGGTTAATATACAACTCGATCCATTAATTAAGAAAAAAGTGCCAGTATTTTTTAGATAAAACCGGGCGAAAACCTACAACAAGAGGGCCAAGCCCACCCCAATACCAACAACACAGGAGCAATCAATACCAACAACACAGGAGCAATCAATATTTTTTAGATAAAAATGTGCTCGCAATCAGAGGCAGCCGACACAACTGGCTGCGACAGCGGGCCACGAGGAGAGAGATAGCCGTAGAGTTGCTATTCCTCAACGACAGACGACTTCTGCTCAGACGGGTCAAGCGCAATCGAAACCTGTGCTTGGCGAGCCCCAGACCAACATGACGGCATGCCTCCGCCGGCTCCAAGGAATCACCACCACGCGCCAACAATAGCTTAAGATCTGTCACCTCTTCACGGAGGGGGCGAGACGCCTCCTCGATGCGGACGTCGACCGACTGAAGGAGCTCCATGCTCTTCAAGGCGACCTGAGACTGAAAGAGAGAGTCCAAAGTGGCATTGACCTTGAACTGCTCGCAACACCTAGGAGAGGGTCTAGGCGGCACTGCTGCAATCACTGACGATTGGACCACGACCTCAGCCCAACTCCGGGACGATGAGGGACGGCGAGGCTGAGCAGATGGAGAGCGGCTCCGCTGGTAGGGAGCACAAGTGACCACCTCGTCCCCAAGAGCAGCAGGAAAGCGAGCACGACAGAAACCCTCCCGATGACCAGGACGACGACAACGGATGCATCTGAAGGGCTCACGGCAGGTGCTGACCTGGTGGTCACGCTCGAGGCAACGGAAGCATCTCCCACGAGCCCAACGCTTGAATGCGAGACTACGCTCGAGACCTTCCTTTCGAAGCAAAGACGATGGATCGCGGCCGGACCCACCTGCACCCAGCCTTCCTCATCTCCATCAGCGGAAGCTGCAGGGCAGGTAAACTTCACCGCATTGCCCTCGACCTCGTCGACAACAGTAGAAGTGCAGAACTTGGCAGCCGGCGGCGTCTGAGGGGCCAGCTCTTCATCATCACTGTCCTCGTCATCCTCAGCTGCATAAGCCCACAAAGCGGGCCGCGTCACAATGAAGGGGGCTGGCGTAGTCAAAGCTGAAACAGTCATGCCTAGGAGGGGCGCCTGCGGAGACGGCGAGGAAAAGCTGGAGGCGGGGTGGGCGGGCCTACCCATGGTGCGCGCCTCGCCCCCGACATCAGCGTCGTCGTCAGAGAGCCACTCACCAACCTATCCGTCGACCTCCAGGGGCGCATCGCTGCTGTTCCCGTCAGCAAACAGGGGGGGGGGGGGGGGGGTTACTGGCTCTGCCCGGACGAAGGGATGGCGCGCCACGCCTACCACCATGGCAGCTGGCCCAGACGAAGCCAGCACGGGGACATCGGTGCCAGATAGGTCTGGCGCGGAGCCAAAATCCGGCATGAGAGCAGCGCCATCACCAGCATGACGGTGTCCTTGCTTGCCGCCGGAGGAGCCAGTGAGGGGAGTGCCAGCCAGCATGCCCAGGCGGATCAGCTACGACGGCAAGGCAGCGTCGTCCTCGTCGTCGGCTGCATCGGAGGCCAGCTTGCATGCACTCATCCGGCTGCTGTCTGCCTCGTCCACCGGACGGACCGCCGGCATCCCTACTGCAAGACGGGACACGGGCAGGAGCAACACCCCTGCAGAGACGAGGCCTCCCGAGACAGCCGGCGGCGTCTGTGGCGCTAGCTCTTCACCGATGTCCATGCCATCGGAGAGTGCCGGAACAAAGGCGGCTGGCACGTTGTCCTGAGCCGGAGAGGTAGACATTGGGGTCTGCATCGTAGGCTTCACGAGGGCGAACTCCAACACAACAGGCGTGGGGCAGCAGCCTGCGATGGGCCAGTTGCGGTCGCCGTTGTAGGCATGTGGACGGTCGGGGGCGAGGCCATCGCGCTGACATTCTCCTTCCGAAACCTCCCTGTCGGGGGCAGCCGCGACGTGTTGGCCCTTGAAATTAGCTGGAGACAGGAGCGGGTAAGAAAGAGGACGTTGTTTTGGTTTGTCTCAGATTTTTTTTTACTGATGAGGTGGTGCCCTAAATAGGGGCTTTGAGCTACAAAGTCAAAAACTACTTCTCCATCTACTAACGTGGCAGCGGATGGGACAAGGGCGGCAGTACTGCGCCGGCCACACTAATGACATCTGACACGTCCTAGCTACTTTGTACAGGTTGAGCTTATCTACTCACACCTGGACCCACTATGTCAAATTCCGTGCAGTCGACTAACTGGTCGACTCCGACGAAATACGTACTTCCGTCCCATAATATGACGTTTTTCAACACTATACTTTTCCAACTGGAACATCAACTCGTATTAGATGCACAGTTGAACACTGAATCGACACCGAAACATGCTCCGTGTCACTCGACAACTTCTCGACTCCCCACAAGGTGCGGAGTCGGCTACTCAACTGGGACAACCCCCAGTTGACAAACCATCGGAGTCGAAAATCCTTCAACTCCGGGACGAACACAAGCCTATTCCAACACGACGATGGAGGAGGGGCCGCCGGAGGGAAAACAGCTGGAGGAGCCCGGAAGCCTTCGGCAGAGCAGCCGCTGGCGGAGGTGCCCGGGGACGAGCGGGACTGCCCCTGTCGCCCGAAGAGGGCCCGACTAGCGCGCACATCGGGGCTGGAGATTGCGGAGCTTGTGCAGGCGGTGAGAGAACGGAGGTGCTGGCGAGACGGCAGCCAGGACGACAGACGGAGCAGGTGCGGCCCGGCGACGACAACAGTGGACCTCGGGTTGGACGGAGAGAGGACGTCGAGGGGGCACCGGATCTGATCGCGGCGGGGGTGGAGCTGGCTGGAGGTGGGAGATCAAGGCGGCGGCGGCGAGCCTTCCCCCGTCACGGACATGGTCGGGTTGATAGGAACTCGGCTTTAGTGTATGTTTGGAGCTGGTTTTTCATGTATCACAAAAGGATCATGAGGAGTCGTGGGTATAAGCGTGTGTTCATACTTTAAATCCACGTATTCAACTTACTAATAGATAAAACAAAAATCTACCCACCCATAAAACAACTAAATAACTGTTTTATGGCTCTCCTGTGGCTTCATATAAGGGTTATATGGACATGGTGTTTTGGCTCACGGGTCTAGATGCACCCATTATAAAAAATGTATGCATTTTTAGTGCATTTTAGAAAGTAAAAAAAAATTGGAAACAAAATTCTAGATGTACATACAAACATTTTATGTTCTCATACAAAGTTGATATATTAGTGTCCGTAACGAAAGAGGGAACCTTCAATTTACTGGATGAAGCTTACCTTCAGACCACAAAACTTTGAAACTCTAGGAGACCAATTTACCCGAGTAAAAGTTACTCTTGTTTTGATATGACAATTTAAGAAGGGGAGGCAAAAATGAAAGCGGCCGCGCATGGCGCACATGAATTGCTTACCTTACGGGTCTTGAGGAGTTTCTGGGTCTTGTCGTAGATGACCTTGGCGCACTCCAAACAGGAGTTGCCCTCGTAAGCGACCATGTCAAGAAGCGTGGCAGCCCACAGTGGCGCATCCTCCCTACTGATGCCTTCCTCTCCTACCATCACTTGGTCAGTCAAGCATGAGCTCCGGCAGGTCATGCCGCTAGGGAACCACACCGCTGCTCTATGTTTGTCGGGCTTATGCTTGGGTATAGCCGACGATGTCGGCCCAAGATCCTCAAGCTGCCCGCAGTACCCGCATCGGGCGGGCGTCAGCAGCTCAGGATGCATGACCACTGCCTGTCGGCAGTTCTGACGGCGCGCTTCCTTCAGCAGCTCAAGATATGCGGGGAAGGTAAAAGCTTCTGCTCCGCCATTACTCAGCGTGGCGGATGCTGGAGATTGTCGTCCAGTCGGTGGCGCGGAGGACGCAGGAGGTTGGTGTGCAATCGGTGGTGTGGCGGATGCAGGAGGTTGTTGTCCAGTCGGTGGTGCGGCGGATGGAGGTGGCTGCTGCCCGCTCGGCGTGGTGGATGTCGGACGTTGCTCTTCGATCGGCGCATCGGATGCTGGTGGTAGCTGTCCAGATTGGCCAGTGTTGTTCGATGCCATCGCTCCGAGAAGCGCTAGGCAGATCTGGTTTTGTCTTGGGATTTATCTGGTGTGCACGTCGCCTCACCTATTTGTAACTCATGAGGATCATAAGGTAGCTCTGCGCTCTGCGAGGACACAACGATTTGTCATATTTTCATATGCCCACCTAACGATCACATACGACATGTCCACATGCCAGCCTTTTTTTTTGTCTGTGTCCGTCAAAATATTTGAATTTTATGTAAGGACATCTTCAGCCAAACAAAAGGGAATGATTAACGAGAATCATACCCGGCTCTCGACATGGGAAAGCTACTCCTAGTCTAATTGCATTGTAATATATAGTATCTTTTCGCTATAATAATGTCGAGGTCCTTAGAAATGTATCCTGTACCTTAATTTCACGTAACTTTCCATGCCATTTTCACCCGTCCGACTCGTCTGTATATGGATTTGTAAGGTATCTTCACTTCACCGGGTCTTCTAAGTTCAGATGCACGAGTCATCTTGTCTGGTACTTCCTTCGTCCCAAAATTAGTAATACAGAGTTGTACTAAGGTTAAGACATTTATTTTGGGATGGAAAAAGTATTAGTTACCAACGATCACAAATATAAGCATGTAGGTATGTTGGGCTCTCGAAAAACTTATACAGTATATGTACGACAGTTTGGTGGGCCTGAGTTCAAATATTAAACAACAGAAACATGATTAACCCGGTACCCACTCCACAAATTATTTCTTGATGGAATATCTTGTTAGTTGTGTAAGCTTCCGTGCCTATCACTGTTAGACTATATTAGATTGGCTGACCCTTGTATTTATTAGTTAGAATCCTAATTATTCGGTTGTTATCTTGTAACTATCAATCAACATATTATGGAGTAGAGCCGGCACTTGAGAGCTCTGCCTTCCAAACCAATTTCCCACCCCCTCTTTGTTTTTATATGGTATCAAAGCTACTGAACGATCTAGCCGTTTGTTCCGAAACAACCCCATCACTCAACAGCGGCACCTCCTGCGTCCTCTCCTCTGAACTCTCATGCCCTCACACCATGAACACCGGCTCATCTTCCTCGTTGCAGCATGGCCCATTAGTGATTAGGGAGTCATTTCTGATTAACACGCTCGTACCGGCACTAAACCTACCAAAACAGCGATTTAAGCGACTGTCAGCGACATTGTATTCTATACTACTGTACAAACCCAAAAGTTCAACAAACAGCACCCTTCCATATCGTTCAAGAGAAGAAAAGTCCATATCATTTAGTTTACAAAAAATAAAGACACTGATTATTGACAAAGACCACATCGTAGCTGGCCTTGTACTTTCTGCTTTGTGCGTGTCATGCATATGCATTTTCTTCTGTTTTTTACCAGTTAAATGAATATCAGCTGCGATTATATCAAAAGGTAATTATAACTTTTTAGAACGGGGCCAATTGTTTACGTGGAACATGTTTTCCCTGTTAATGTGACTACGTACTTCTTCCTTGCATCAAAATCGTAAGTGTGTTTCTTTTGTGAGACTCACTTTTTTATAGATAAAAGGCATCACTGCCCGATTTTAATTAAAATACAAGTTTTAGCATGGTTTTTTTTACAACCGTCCGTTCTCGTTGTTCTAAGGATCGTAAAATAGTTAGTACTCCGTAGTACTCACTCGTAAGTACTCGAAAGTACTAATGAGGAAATGGCAAATTAGTCCAACATTTTCCCCACGTATGCCGCCGCCCCTGTCGTCCAATCCAAAACCGCCCCTGAGCCCCATCCTCTTCCGTTGGCATCATTTCTTCTTTCCACCGCCGCCCCTGTCGCCAGAAACCGCCGATCCTTATCATCATCCATTGCCATCATTTCTTCCAACCCGTCGCCGATGAGCCCTATCTTCTTCCATTTCCCCACATCTCCTCTTCCATGGCCACACCACCGACGATCTCATTTTTTGAAGAGGAGTACGTGAAGCTCTCCGGCGGAGAGGATGTAAAGTTAGCCAGGCTGAGGGAGATCGGCTCTTGGTTTGACAACAAGCAGCAGTTAGCGGGGACAGTGCACGTGATGTGCACAAAATTGAAAGATAGCGAGAGAGCTTCTATCCACCCGAGCGGACTCGCGCGTGACCCCATAGAGGTCCTCCTCTGGGCCATGGAGCAGTCAGATTTGCCGATTGCGATCGTTAGGCGGAGGTGGTGTCGTTATCGGTCCAAGATCAAGCATCCAAAGGATGAAGAACCAGAGAGAAGCATCATGGTGCCGTTTGTGAAGGCGGCAGTGATCCAAGAGCCGGTGGAGTCCTCGCACACCAACCACAAGTGGAATAATGCATTTGTCCCGACGTCGCTTCCTCGCCATTCTCCACGGTTCCCTCGCCGTTCTTCCCGTCTCACGGGGCAGAGGTCTGAGGCCGATGAATAGTAAGCTTTACACTTGATCTAATTTTCTTCTTTTCATGCTTACAATCATGGTGTGAATGTTAAGATAAAAAAGTTTTAGGATAGTTGGATGTCAACTATTTTTCAATTTATAATAATTTTTGGCATTTTGCAACCAAGTTGTAGTCACTTGCTTAATGTTGCAGCCACTGTCTTCACTTTTGAATTACTGTCAATTGTGTCTTACTTCAATAGGTCTGCATCTAAAAACAAAAAATTAGGTCATGTCTCCTTGAAATATTAGGACTACTTTTGGTAGGGATGTTGGCTTGGTCATGTTGCAGTGTTGTATAGCATTTTGCTTCACTTCCCGTAAGTGCTTCTTGCATCTTGCAAAAGTGATATTAATTTAACATTAACTTATACAACTTGGTATTCAAATTGGTATGGGTGGGTTATTCTGTTAGATTGGCTTATCATCTTCAAATGACCATACTGTCATCTTTCATCTTTATATGTATTCAATCTGAAATTTTCAATTACTTTTACGCTTAAGGTGAGAGCATGGATACATTGCTGAAGATGCTGGGCCTCACTTCAACAAAGGAAGTTGTTTTGCATTTCTAGTTGTGTCAGTATTTCATGTTATGTATTTGAACATCAGAAGTTGTTATGCATTACAGTTGTACCCATTCAGATAATTTGTAGTTGTAATGATTCAGATAAAACGGAGAACAGATTTCTTAGTACCAGTCCAAAATACAAATCTTAGAACCTTAAAACTTCAAAAACTCCAGACAGACCAGTTCATGAGAACTAGATCCTATTACAGTCACTTCAGATGGCCCTTTTCATCAACCAAGTACCTGGAGAAAAAAAATCCGGATCTCGCTCTTGCCGCACAATCATGTGACTGATAACCGTTTTAGCATCGCCGGCACTGATTGTCTCCTGCTTATTAGCATGGCAAAAATTATAAATGTTCCTCTTTGTGCATCCAACAAGATCATATCCACTGTATTGCATGCACAAAATATCCATTATATGGTGCTTTCGGATCCTAGATTTTTCCATGCCTGCAATGTCTGCTTTCTGCTCATTGGTAATTCGTCTGTGCGAATGCAAAAGACAAGAAAGATCTTGTGGGGCTAGAGGATGGTTGTGCTCATCGATGAAATCCTTTACAAACCACCGACATGTTTCCTCCTTCCTTGCAATGATCAATTTAGCATTACACCCAACACGAGTCAAACTCCGTGGCCTCCTCTTTCTATCTTCCATATTTCTCTTCATGTGCTTGTCTTCGTGAACCCCTTGACGACTACACACTAATTTCTTTAGAATTATATGATTATTCGAGCTATCCCACTCAACGTAGCTTTTTCTAACACTGAAACCTTTCTGAAGTGCATATTTGTTATAGAATTCATAGCCTTCAGCTTCACTACCAAACAACATCTAGGTACTCAAATAAAGATTCCTCACTTACACCCGCCATGTCATCCTGCATGTAACATGTTTTATGTGTGAGGGCAACCGATCATCAACATTCAGAAACTTTATTGTACTGCATGCACTATGGAAATAGACCTTAAGTGATGGTGAGTAGAATAAAGTAAATTAAGTAGGAAGAAAGGAACTATTATGTCATCTTATTGGCATAGGCAAACAAGGCTCCAATGCCATGACGAGTCTTTCATCTAAAACGGCAAGTAAGACACTTTTTTCTTTGATATGAAAGATAGTACTAAGCAATGGCCTAGTGAAACAGACATGATGCGATTAACTCAACGAAAACGATTCCACGCTGTAGCTTTCCATTCTTTTGAATTTGTTGGTACAAATCTAGCATGGCAAATACTGGTAAATTATGTAATCATGGTAGGGTTGAGGTGGTACTGCATGCACGGTGGATGCGCGCAAGGGCGAGGAGAACTACCCGAACGATCGTAAGGATCCTAGCCGGATTCATACCTAAGGATGGTAGGCGCGAAGAGATGGGATCGAATGCCGCCGTCGCCGCCGACTCACCCATAGCGTAGATGTGGTGCCTTCTCCTTCTTCCTGTCGCCATACACGTAGAGGACAATGAAGGCGTGGGGCCTTCGGGGTTATTGGGGGGGGGGGGGGTTGGCTGCCGGAGATGAGGACGATGAATCTCGCCGAGCACGTCGAGGATAGTGAAGGTCATGAGCAGGAGGGCGAGGACTGGATCTGCATGGAGTAGAGATGGATCTAGTCGTGGAGGTGATCGGTTGGAAAAAAATAGATTTCTTCATAGACCATTATGCCCTTCTCGAAATAAAACAATTAAATTTAATCATTCGTAATCCCCACCCGATCGAACGGCTAATAAAGATCGAAAGGATAAGTACTGATTAGTATTTCGAATACTATGCAAATCACCGTAAAACAACTCTAATTAAAAGAGCCCACAAGTTCACCAACGTACACGGCCAGGTCAGCCACACGAAGCTACCACAAATTACAAAAGCCTGTAGGCACCGAAAGTTTACACCCAGGCTACAATACTGCAAGGAGAGCTAGCTAGCTAGAGAACATTAAGCAGATAGCACTAGGTGTTGAATATATGTGTACGTGTATACTGTGTCTTAGGCCCACTTCCTAGTTCATCTGTATAGTTGAGGTTGTGGCCTCTCTCTGTACTCATATATACATGCCTGGTGCACCGATCAATGCATTGTGTTGCACAACCTATTCTTTCACTTCTACATGGTATCTATCGCAGTAAGATCCTAACCCTAGCCGCCGCCGCCGCGCCTCCCCAGCACAGCCGCCGCACCCTCTCACCGCCGCCACCTGCCGCCACCGACCTTCCCATGCGCCACCGCCGCCGCGAGTCGCCGCCGCCCTCCTGTCACCCGCCGCGCCACCCGCCGCCGCCGCGGCCTCCTAGCCGTCGCCTGCGATGGTCACAGCGCCACCTCCTGCTTCCGCTCCTCTCTCCCCACCCCGCACCCGCTCCTCCTTTCCGCCGTGCCACCCCTACCAGCCCGCTCCACCCACGCCGCACCTCTCTCCCCTCTCCGCGCTATGAGTTCCTCCTCCTCCACCGTCTCCAACCCCTTCGTCGGTCCCGATGTCACCCCCGTCCACGATCTCAACATCCACAAGCGCGTTCCGGTGGTGCTTGATCAATCCACCGGTCCTACTCCGCTTGGAAGCGGTACTTCTCCTTGGTGTTTCGCGAGTACCTGCTCCACGGCCACGTCGACGGCACCGTGGACTCAAGTATCATGATTCATGATGAGGAGTGGATGATCCTCGACGCCACCATCATCTGCCGGTTCCACCTCACCATCTCCAAGGACCTCTTCCACATGGTGGTGGATGATGACGACAACGCCTACGCCGTCTGGACCAAGCTCAGCGGCCTCTTCCCCGACAACAAACTGTAGCACAAGGTCCTCCTCCAAGGCGAGTTTTACGGGTGCCAACAGCTTGACTCGTCCATCGTCGATTTCTGCATGCGCCTCAAAAGCTTGCCGATGAGCTCCGCAATCTCTGCAAGACGGTCGGCGACGAGATCCTCATCAGCACCCTCACCGCCAGCCTCAACAAGGACTTGGGGAACGCCACCTACTACCTCTTGAGCATGTGTTGGTTTTCCCTTGAAGAGGAAAGGGTGATGCAGCAAAGTAGATAAGTATTTTCCTCAGTTGTTGAGAACCAAGGTATCAATCCAGTAGGAGGAACAAGCAAGTCACCAATCGATGCACCTACACAAACAATCAAACTCTTGCACCCAACGCTATAAAGGGGTTGTCAATCCCTTCACGGTTATTTGCAAGGATTAGATCCGATAGAGATAGATGTAAATGAGAACGGAAAGTAAAAGGTAAATAAATTACAGCAAAGTATTTTTTGTATTTTTGGTTTATAGATCTGAAAGTATATTATGGAAAGTAGACCCGGCGGCCATAGGTTTCGCTAGAGGCTTCTCTCTCGAAGGAAAATACCATGCTGGGTAAACAAATTATTTTCAAGCAATTGATAGAAAAGCGAATAATCATGTAGTTATCCAAGGCAATGATCATGCATATAGGCATCACGTCCGTATCAAGTAGACCGAAACGTTTCTGCATCTATTACTATTACTCCACACATCGACCGACCCTGCCAGCATCTAGAGTATTAAGTTCATGAAGAACACAGTAACACATTAAGAAAGATGACATGATGTAGAGGAATAAACTCAAAAAATATGATGAAAACCCCATCTTATTATCCTTGATAGCAACAATACAATACGTGCCTCGCTATCCCTACTATGTCACTGGGTGAGGACACCGCAAGATTGAACCCAAAACCAAGCACTTCTCCCATTGCAAGAATTACCAATCTAGTTGGCCAAACCAAACCAATAACTCGAAGAGACTTACAATAATATGAAATCATGCATATAAGAATTCAGAGGAGATTCAAATAAGAGTGATGGATAATCTGAACATAAGCTCACAATTCATCGGATCTTGACAAACACACCACAAAAGAGGATTACATCGGATAGATCCCCATGAAGATCATGGAGAACATGGTATTGAAGATCAAAGAGAGAGAAGAAGCCATCTAGCTACTAGCTATGGACCCATAGGTCGGTGGTGGACTACTCACGCATCATCAGAGGGGCAATGTAGTTGATGTATATGCCCTCCGTGATCGAAACCCCCTCCGACAGATTACCAGAAAAGGCTCCAAGATTGGATCTCTCAGGAACGGTGGCTTTTGGCGGAGGAAAAGTATTTGCGTGGCTCGTGCTGATATTGGGGGAATATTTGGGAATTTATAGGCCAAACATTAGGGTTAGGAGACATGCCGGGAGACGACAAGCCTGCTAGGCGCGGCCAGGGGGGCGCCTAGCAGGCTTGTGACTCCCTAGCAGGTTTCCTGCCGTGCACTCCAAGCCTGGTTGATTTGTTTCCTTCCAGAAAAATTCTTTCCGAAGGTTTTATTCCGTTTGGACTCCGTTTAATATTCCATATCTGCAAAACTCAAAAACAAGGAAAACACAAAAACCGACACTAGGCTCTAGATTAATAGGTTAGTCCCAAAAATAATATAAAATATCATATTAATGCATATAAAACATCCAAAATAGATAATATAATATCATGTCATCATAAAAAATTATAGATATGTTGGAGTCGTATCAGCATCCCCAAGCTGAATTCCTTCTATTCGTCGAGTAGGTAAATGATAAAAACAGAATTTTTGATGTGGAGTGCTACCTAACATATTTACCCATGTAATATTCTTTATTGTGGCATGAATATTCAGATCCTCAAGACTCAAAACAAAAGCTTAATATTGATATAAAAACAATAACCTTCAAGCATACTAGTAAAGCAATTGTATCTCTTCAAAATATAATGGCAAAATAAAGTTATCCCTACAATATCATATGGTCTAGCTATGCTCCATCTTCCCCACACAAAGTATTTATATCATGCACAACCCCGATGAAAAGTCAAGCAAATGTTTTCACACCTTTATTTTCTCAAACTTTTTCAACTCTCACGCAATACACGAGCGTGAGGCATGGATATAGCACTATAGGTGGAATAGAATATGGTGAAGATTGTCAAAGAAAGGAAGAAGATAGTCTCACATCAACTAGGCGTATCAATGGACTATGGAGATGCCCATTAATAGATATCAATGTAAGTGAGTAGGGATTGTCATGCAACGGATGCACTAGAGCTATAAGTGTATGAAAACTCAAAAAGGAACTAAATGGACGTGCATCATGAAAAAAATTTGCACTACTTATATGAAAGTGACAAAATAGGAGACTCTATATCATGAAGATCATGGTGCTACTTGGAAGCACAAGTGTGGAAAAAGATAGTAGCAATGTCCCTTCCCTCTTTTCTCTCATTTTTTTCATTTGGGCTTCGCTGGCCTCTTTTATTTTTTCATAAAGTACGGAATCACATCCCCACTTGTGAGGGAATCATAGCTTCCATCATCATTTCCTCACATGGGACATGCTCTAATAATGATAATCATAACACTTTTATTTACTTACAACTCAAAAGAAAATCACAACTTGATACCTATGACAAAATATGACTCTATATGCAACATGGAAGTGATGGTGCATGGCATAAAAGGAAATGGTGGAAGTTGCATGGCAATATATCTCGGAATGGCTATGGAAATGCCATAATAGGTATGTATGGTGGCTGTTTTGAGGAAAGATATATGGTGGCTGTTTTGAGGAAGGTATATGGTGGCTGTTTTTAGGAAGGTGTTTGTTGTACTAGCGAAAGTTGCACGGTACTAGAGAGGCTAGCAAAGGTGGAAGGGTGAGAGTGCGTATAACCCATGGACTCAACATTAGTCATAAAGAACTCACATACTTATTGCAAAAGTCTATTAGTCATTGAAGCAAAGTATTAAATGCATGCTCCTAGAGGATAGGTTGGTAGGAGTTAACCATCGCATGCTCCCAACCCTCACACAAAGGTTGACAATCTATAAACAAGTCATTCTCCGACTTCCTTACATAATGGTTCACCATACGTGCATGCTATGGGAATCACAAACCTTTACACAAGTATTTTTACCAAATCACAATTACTTCCTAACATGACTCTTAACATTATCATCTTTATATCTCAAAACTTTATGCAAGGAATCAAACTTCTCATAAATAATCAATGCACTTAATATGGAAGTTTTTATTATATGCTTCTTGGATGCCTATCATATTAGGACTAAATTCATAACCTAGACCAATTACCATGTTGTTTAGAGACTCTCGAAATAATATAAATGGGGTACGAGAGTTCAAGTATTTCTATAAGACGCAAACACCACCGTGCTCTAAAAAATATAAGTGAAGCACATAGAACAAAATTGCCTAACTCAAAAGATATAAGTGAAGCACATAGAGCATTCTAACAAATTCACGATTCAGCGTGTCCTTCTCAAAAAATGTGTGCAGCAAGGATGATTGTGGCAAACTAACAAGCAAAGACTCATATCATACAAGGTGCTCCAAGCAAAACACATATCATGTCGTGAATAAAAATATAGCCTCAAGTAAATTTGCCAATGGATTGAAGACAAAAGAGGGGATGCCTTCTGGGGCATCCCCAAGCTTAGGTTCTTTGGAATCCATGAATATGACTTGAGGTTCCTCGGGCATCCCCAAGATTAGGCTCTTGCCACTCCTTATTCCATAGTTCATCAAATCTTTACCCAAAACTTCAAAACTTCACAACAAAAAACTTAACACAAAACTCGTGAGATCCGTTAGTATAAGAAAATAAATCACCAATTTAGGTACTGTTGTGAACTAATTATTTATTTATATTGGTGTTCTACCTACTGCATTCTAACTTCTCCATGGTTCATACCCCATGATACAACCCATAGATTCGTCAAAATAGGCAAACAACTCAAAGAAAACAGAATCTGTCAAAAACAGAATAATTTGTAGCAATCTGAAAACTTCGTATACTTCTATAACTCAAAATATTCTGAAAAATTAGGAAAACCTGGAAAATTTATATATCAACCTTGTGTAAGAATTTCGGACTCATTCGAATCTTTGAAAATTTTAGAAAATTCCTGGACTGAGCGCAAAAGTTTCTATTTTTCAGCAAGATCAAATCAACAACTACCATAGATCAATCCAAAGGTTTTACTTGGCTCAAACACTAACTAAAACACGAAAACACAATTACTAAAGAATTAATAATGTGGGAAACACTAAAAGCTGAAGCAAAAACAGAACACAAAAATAAAATTGGGTTGCCTCCCAACAAGCGCTATTGTTTAACGCCGCTAGCTAGGCAAAACACAATAGATCTAGGTATTGTCATCTTTGGTATGCAATCCAAAAGTGCCTCTCATAATATATTCATAAGGCAATCTTATTTTCTTTGTAGGAAAGTGTTCCATGCCTTTCCTTAATGGAAATTGGAATCTAATGTTTCCTTCTTTCATGTATTCAAGCATACCCTTTTGTTCTTTAAGCTCGTTTCTGAAGAAGTTATTATGGTCAAATTGGAGTGACGTGAATATTTTAGAATTATCCTCAATATCTTCCAACTTCCTAAGATAAGGATTAAAGTCATTGGGTGGAGCCATAAAGACAAACAAACGAACTAACGCATAAGCAAACAAAAGGCAAACAAAAGAAGGGCGAATAAAAAGGTAAATCTTTTTGGTATTTCCTGAAAAATCATTTTAGAAGTGGGGGAGAGGAATACGAGAGGAAAATGGAAAATAATGTAAATGCAAGAGATGATTTTGTGATGGGTAGTTGGTAGGCTTGATGTGTATCCTCCCCGACAATGACGCCAGAAATCCTTCTTGCTACCTCTTGAGCATGCGTTGGTTTTTCCTTGAAGAGGAAAGGTTGATGCAGCAAAGTAGATAAGTATTTTCCTCAGTTGTTGAGAACCAAGGTATCAATTCAGTAGGAGGAACAAGCAAGTCACCAATGGATGCACCTACACAAACAATCAAACTCTTGCACCCAACACTATAAAGGGGTTGTCAATCCCTTCACGGTTATTTGCAAGGATTAGATCCGATAGAGATAGATGTAAATGAGGATGGAAAGTAAAAGGTAAATAAACTGCAACAAAATATTCTTGGTATTTTTGGTTTATAGATCTGAAAGTATATTATGGAAAGTAGACCCGGGGGCCATAGGTTTCACTAGAGGCTTCTCTCTCGATGGAAAATATCATGGTGGGTAAACAAATTACTGTCAAGTGATTGATAGAAAAGCGAATAATCATGTAGTTATCCAAGGCAATGATCATGCATATAGGCATCACGTCCGTATCAAGTAGACAAAAACGACTCCTGCCTGCATCTAGAGTATTAAGTTCATGAAGAACAGAGTAACGCATTAACAAAGATGACATGATGTAGAGGGATAAACTCAAGCAATATGTCTTGTTACCCTTGATGGCAACAATACAATACGTGCCTCGCTACCCCTACTATGTCACTAGGCGAGGACACCGCAAGATTGAACCCAAAACCAAGCATTTCTCCCATTGCAAGAATTACCAATCTAGTTGCCCAAACCAAACCAATAACTCGAAGAGACTTATCAGGATATGAAATCATGCATATAAGAATCCAGAGGAGATTCAAATAAGAGTCATGGATAATCTAAACATAAACTCACAATTCATCGGATCTTGACAAACACACCACAAAAGAGGATTACATCGGATAGATCCCCATCAAGATCATGGAGAACATGGTATTGAAGATCAAAGAGAGAGAAGAAGCCATCTAGCTACTAGCTATGGACCCGTAGGTCTGTGGTGGACTACTCACGCATCATCGGAGGGGCAATGGAGTTGATGTAGATGCTCTTCGTGATCGAAACCCCCTCCGATAGATTACCGGAAAAGGCTTCAAGATTGGATCTCTCAGGAACGAAGGCTTCTGGTGGCGGAAAATTATTTGTGTGGCTTGTTCTAATGTTGGGGGAATATTTGGGAATTTATAGGCCAAAGATTAGGGTTAGGATACATGCCGGGAGACGGCAAGCCTACTAGGCGTGGCTAGGGGGTCGCGCCTAGCAGGCTTGTGGCTCCCTGGCAGGTTTCCTGCCGTGCACTCCAAGCCTGGTTGATTTGTTTCCTTCAAGAAAAATTCTTTCCAAAGGTTTTATTCAGTTTGGAATCCATTTAATATTCCATATCTGCAAAACTCAAAAACAAGGAAAAACCAGAAACTGACACTAAGCTCTAGATTAATAGATTAGTCCCCAAAATAATAAAAAATAGCATATTAATGCATATAAAATATCCAAAACAGATAATATAATTAATAGCATGCCATCGTAAAAAATTATAGATACGTTGGAGACGTATCACCGCCTCCAACCTCACCCTCATCCCGGATCCTACCTTCGCTAAGGTGGTGGCGTACCTCAAGCTGGAGGAGCGCCGAATGAAGATGGCCAAGACTCGGGCGACCCATACCGCTTTTGTCGTCGGCACCCGCGGAGTCCAGGCGCCGTCGCCGCCGCGTCCCGTGCCGGCCCTCCTGCCCACGCCCGCCTTCTCGCCGGCGCTGGCCTCGCCGCCCCAGCCGGACGCTAATGGGGGCCACCGCGACATCCTCCGCGGAGGCCACAAGTAGTAGTAGGGCATGGGTGCTTAGGGAGGAGCGGCCCGCCCTCAGCGGCAGCAGTACCAGCCGGCTCCGGGGTACGCTGGCCAGAACCCTTGGACTGGTGTCGTGCATGCCTACTCCGTGTCGGTTTACCGTGCCCTAGCCTTGGGTAACCTCGGCGCGCGGCCTTCGTCCCACCAGGCGATGTATGCCACACCACAGCCCTACGAGGCCCCCTACGGGCCTCTCTCCTACGGACAGGTGCCGCCCCTGCTGCCCCTGATGGCTCCGTACCAGTAGCCTGCCCTCTCACCCGCGCCGTGGGACCTGGCGCTCCTGGCCGCTCTGCACTCCGCCCCGACCCCGTCCAACTACACTGGCGGTGGCGACTGGTACATGGACACCAGAGCTACCGCGCATATGGCTGCTCATCCTGGTAACCTCCACTCTTCCTATCTCGTCCACACTTCCACACGCATCACCGTCGGCGACGGTTCATCTATTCCCATCACCCACGTAGGGCTTGCATCTTTTCCGTCTACATCCACTCCATTATCATTGTCTAACATCTTAGTTTCCCCTTATCTTATTAAAAATCGTGTCTCTGTTAAAGTTTTTACACGTGAAAATCCCGCTACCGTTGAATTTGACGAGTATGGTTTTTCTGTCAAGGACGCTCGCACCCAGATTGTACTCCACCATTGTGACAGACCTGACGAGCTCTACCCTGTCCACTCCACCGCATGCACCACCTCCACCGCGTCTGTTGCTCTCGCCACCGGTGTGGACCTTTGGCACGCTCTCTTGGGTCATCCCAACCCTGCCACACTTCGTCATATACTTCGGGCTTTATCTTTCACGCGTAATAAGATCGATGATCACTCTTGTCATGCATGTCGCCTAGGCAAACATGCTCGTCTTCCGTTTAGGACTTCTTCTCATGTTGCATCGTACCCGTTTGAGTTAATTCATAGTGATGTTTGGACCTCTCCTGTTACAAGTAAAATGGGCTATCTTTATTATCTTGTTATTCTTGATGGTTTTTCTCACTATGTATGGACCTTCCCGTTGCGTTCGTAAGTCGGATGTCATCTCCACTCTTGCCGCTTTCTACTCCTATGTTTTCATGCAGTTTGGTCGTCCCATTCTCGCGCTTCAGACTGATAACGGGAAGGAATTCGACAACTTAGCTGTTCGCACTTTCCTGACCACACATGGCACAATTTTCGTCTCACATGCCCGTACACTTCGTAGCAGAACGGTCGCGCTGAGTGTGTCCTTCGCACTCTTAACGACTGCGTTCGGACCATTCTCTTTCATGCCAATGTGCCTCTGCACTTTTGACCCGATGCTCTCGCCACCGCATCACTTCTCATTAACATTCGACCCTGTCGCACTCGCGGGAACTTTGCACCTCATCACCTCCTTTTCTGTGCACCGCCCTCTTATGATGAGCTTCGCATATTCGGCTGTCTTTGCTACCCTAGCATCGCCGCCATTGCGCCTCATAAGCTTGCACCCCGCTCCGTCGCCTGCATCTTTCTAGGCTACTCACCTACCACCAAAGGCTACCGCTGCTATGACCCTGTCTCACATCGTGTATTCACCTCCCGACACGTTTACTTTGATGAGAAGGTGTTTCCGTTTCAGTAGCAGGTACCTCTCGTCGCCCCGTCGCCGCCAGCCACCGGCAGCTCTTCAGTGACCCCGTCAGGTGGACTGCCCCGCTCGGCTCTCGGACCGCCTCCGGGCTTTGGCGGTCCCCGCGTCGTGGGATGACCTGCACCTCGCGCCCCGATGTCGCCGTCGCCGTCTCCGCTGGCGTCGCCGCCGGCGCCTTCTCCTGCCGCCTCAGGCGGTAGGCCACCTCGGTCGGCCCCGCTGCCTCGGGCACCTCGCCCGCCTCGGGTATCGCGGGCGCCTCAGGCGCCTCGGGTGCCGCGACCTCCCCGGCTATCTCGCCGAGCGCTTCGCTGGCTGTTTCATCGTTTGCTTTGCCGGCCACCTCCTCGGGTCTCGTCCCGGAGTTGCCGTCTCGCCCCCTCACTCGGGCCCGCGTCGGCGTCCATCGCCCGAGTCTGCGGTACTCCAACGACGAGTATCTCCTTGCTGCCTCCACTGCCGCGCCATCACCGATCCTTGTGTCCGACAGAGCAGCCCTTTGTGATCCTCACTGGCTTGCTGCGATGCAGGAAGAGTTCGACGCTCTTCAGCGAAACCATACCTGGACACTGGTTCCTCGGCCTTCTCGTGCCAATGTCATCATCGACAAGTGGGTCTTTCGCCATAAGACCCGGTCGGATGGTACACTTGAGCACTACAAGGCTTGCTGGGTGGTCTGTGGTTTTCGGCAACACGCTGGCGTGGACTTTACTGAGACGTTTGCACCTATTGTCAAACAGGACACGATCCGCACCGGTCTCCAGCTAGCGGTTTCCCGAGGCTGGCCGGTTCATCAGATGGACATCTCCAACGCCTTCCTTCACGACCATCTTGAGGAGCAGGTTTACTGTGAGCAACCCACCGGTTTCGTCGACACATCTCTTCCTAGGCATGTGTGTTTGCTGTCCCGGTCTCTCTACGGGCACAAGCAAGCACCTCGCGCCTTGTACTAACGTATCGTCGGGTTCTTTCAGATACTGGGCTTTAGCGTTACTCGCTCGGATGCTTTGTTGTTCATCTATCACCGCGGCGACACGGCTGCATATTTGCTCCTTTATGTCGATGACATCATCCTGACGGCCTCCTCTGCAGCCTTTCTTCAGCAGATTACTCTCCGGCTGCGTGATGAGTTTGCCATCAAGGACCCACGCGCTCTACATTATTTCCTTGGCATTGAGGTTGTTCAGTGACCTGACGACTTCTTTCTTCATCAGCAGAAGTATGCACACGAGCTACTTGAGTGTGTCGGGATGCTCAACTGCCATCCTGTCGCTACTCCTGTTGACACGAAGGCCAAGGTTTCTGCTCTCGAGGGCTCGCCTGCGTCGAATGATCCGTTCTACAGGTCCATTGTTGGTGCTCTTCAGTATCCGACTTTCACCAGGCCGGATTTTCAGTATGCTGTTTAGCAGGTGTGTCTCCATATGCACGCCCCTCGTGACTCCCATTGGAGCCACGTGAAGCGGATTCTCCGATACATCCGCGGCACGATGGCTCTTGGGCTCACCCTCACAGCGTCCCCTTCTTTGGAGATGGTGGCCTACTCCGACGCGGACTGGGCTGGCTGCCCTGACACCCGTCGGTCCTCCCCTGGCTACTGCGTCTACCTCGGTCCTTCCCTCGTCTCGTGGTCGTCCAAGCGACAACCCACGGTTTCGCTCTCTAGTGTGGAGGCTGAGTACCGAGCTGTGGTTAACGCCGTCGCCGAGTGCACCTGGCTACGACAACTACTTCAGGAGTTGCATCATGACGTCTCCCAGGCTACGGTTGTCTACTTGGCACAATGTCTCTGCGGTGTACCTTTCCGTCAACCCCGTTCATCATTGTCGGACTAAGCACATTGAGCTGGACATTCACTTTGTGCGTGAGCAGGTGGCCCTTGGACGCATCAGGGTCCTCCATGTTCCGACCGCACAACAGTTCGCCGATGTGATGACTAAGGGACTGCCCACTTCCACCTGCCCATTCACTTTTCGTTCTAGTCTCCGCGTCTCCGGCGCCGCTTCGACTTGGGAGGGGGGGGGGGTTGGATATATGTGTACGTGTATATTGTGTCTTGGACCCACCTCCTAGTTCATCTGTATAGTTGAGGTTGTGGCCTCCCTCTGTACTCATATATATACGTGCCTGGTGCACCGATCAATGCATTGTGTTGCACAGCCTATTCTTTCCCTTCTACACTAGGGATTGTGTCGATGTTGGAGGAGAGTATGTATCCTGATAGAGGTTCTTCATCACCACCAGCAACACCTCGATCCCTTGCAAGTCTTTATTCCTGAGGAGGGGACGCCACAACTGCATGAAGATGATCGTTTTGTAAACAACATCTGCAGGTTGTTTAGGAAAAGTAGATTCAATCGCAAACTTATTACGAACAATCCAGAGCACCCAGCTCTGAGCCGTAAATAAGAACCAAATGAAACGACGATCTTTGCTAGGCAAAGACATGAGAATCGCGAGGAATTGGTTCCTTATCGCCTCCTGGCTCCTCAATTCGTTGACGTCGTGCTGAATGAAACCCCACCGGTTCCTTATCGCCTCCTGGCTCCTCTTCATGTACATGACGACGTACTCGGCGTTGAGAACCTTGCGTTCATCGAACTCTTCCTTGATTCTCTTCTAGTAGGCGTCGCTTGTTTTATTGCTGCTGGTGATGGGATCAAAAGAGACGGCAGCCCATGATTCGAGGCTTTTCCACAATGGCCCTCTGTTCCCACTCCTCAGCATGTTAGGTTCTTCTGCACCATCATCTTCCTCCTCCTCTTCTTCGTCCTCATCCTCATATTGCTCTTCATCATCTTCAAATGCATGTTGGGTGCCGTCGGTGTTGTCATTAATCATGGCATTCATGACGGCGCTATGATCGGCCTATTCACACAAACACAAGGCCCATGCTAAAGCCGCCGGCGGATGCAATCGATCAATGTTTGCACATAGAACAACAAAGGGGCTAATGACATACCTACGTTTCGTCGAACACCTGGTCGGCGCCCAGGCTAGGAGCACTGAACAAGCTATTGCCGGCGAAATCGCCGGGAGCAGTGTCTCGTCACGCCTGCTAGCTGAGCCGCCGGCGAATCAGTGTAGACAACGTTGAGGTCGATGCTAGCTTCCTGGGTGGTGGTCGTTGATGCTCGGGGAAAAGAGGAGGTTCCGGTTGAAACCACCATAGCCGCCATGCTCAGTCTCTCTGAGCTCGGGGGAGAACCTTGTTCTCGAGAGCGGCGTCGCGGCCACGCTTTCATGTAAGTTGCTGGGCGTCGACAGTGACCCATGCCTGCAGGGTGGAGTCGGAGTCGCACGGACTGCCGACGTCGTGCTCCCTTGGCTGCCGCTCCCCGTGCAGAACCCTTGGCTCATCACCTCGTTCACCGCACGAACACCTTCTTCTTCTCATTGAGGCGCCGCACGTTGCCCTCGCATGCAGAGATCGTTCCACTCCATCTCCGGCATCCCCTCCTCCTTGAGCATCGGTGCTTGCTTCTTGTGAGGTTTCTTGAAACTCCCATCTGGCCCCTTGTCGAGCCCCTTCGCCTTGGGCACCTTGGGCACAGGATGGCGCTGACGACGTGGCTTGGCGAACGGGGCGCGCGGCGTCGGCTCTGTGGGAGAGGGGCGGGAAATTGGACTGGCGGGACGGGAGAAATGAATTGGAAAGAGGGAAAGGAAAGTCAAATAGGCGCGCAACAACGGCAATGTGTCGCTGCCAGGGCTGGCCCATGTGTTTGTGCGCATTCTGTCTAGCGCCTCCAGATTGCTCCCAATCGTTCAAAGGGTGGGCTGGGCGCGCCAGACATCCTATTGGGCAGCGTCAGACAAACCGCGGTCTTAGAAAATGTGGCTAGACGCAATTTCTTGTCCGGCGTGTTCAATAGCCACTTAAGGAGAAAGGGCTCCCGGATGGAGATGCTCTTAATGATGACTTTGACACGGGTCCGTTGTCCTTTTTTCTTTTTTTATTAATAATTTGGTTATTTGCATCCTTGATGTGTCGACTAACTATTTGACATTTTCTTGTTGTAGAGACCAATTGTAATTACTATTATTTTGACATTACTATAGTGCCATTTATAAAAAAAATGAAAGAATTTAATGTAAGAAATTATTTGGCTAAAACGACATTGTACCACTTACAGAAATTGATATTAATCATGCATTTATCCCGGCAAATGCTTTGCTCAAGACAAAACATAAAAGTACCACCTATATCCATTGATCTTAGCTTTTGTTGTGTCTTCCTATTAAGGGCCTCCTCAACGGTGTCAACGCAATCCTTTCCTTTCTCTCTATGTGAATGGTTTTGATGAAAATAAATTTGTATGGTTCGTTCAATCCAGCTTGCTTTTCCTTCCCATGCCCCCTGAGGCCCTTGAGATTACCCGCAAGTTCATGAACAAGCCCGTGAGGATTCTTGTCAAGAGAGACGAGCTTACCCTTGAGGGTATCAACCAATTTTATGTCAATGTTGAGAACGGGCTATGCATCGATTGATGCAGAAGCCGGGGTATATCACGCGCACGGACGCGCCCATTAATCCCATCTCGCACACCCCATGTCGACTGACTTTGCCTGATTTCCAGACGTAGCAGCATTAGGAAAACAAAGCGACACGCCATGGATACTCTCGAGAGATGCTAACCAAACATTTTTGTGCGCAGTTCGTAGGTGGCTCGCTGTTTTCGGTTCGCGCACGCCGACTGTTCGACGGAATGCGCTGGAGGTGCTTCCTGATGATGCAGTGTTGCCTCCACGCTTCCACTCAAGCATTGTTCCAAGAGGACATGTTCTCGGGTCACCAAGGCTTTGCCATATACCACCAGTGCTTCAGAGGACTCCCTGGATGTCCGCGTTGTCGGTCAAGTTCTGAGACTTCTCAAGTCCTGCGATGCTGCTGATCCTGACCTCAGCAAAGACCTCCGTCGGTTTGCCGATGAGATGGACGAGGATGTTGTTCTCAAATTCCTCCAGAAGCAGAGGTCCAATTGGCAGGTGGCGCTGCTCTTTTTCACCTGGGCGGCCGGTCTACCTACGTATGACCACGGTCCAAGGACCTACATCGAGATGCTTGACATCCTTGGGCGGATGAAGAAGGCTGAGGCACATAAAGAGCTGGAAGCCTGGAACATAAGCCTGACCTTCTTCATACTCCAGAGGAAAGACGAGTTCCCTCCTGTCATAAAGAGCTGGAACATCATTCTTAATGGATGGTGTGTCAAGGCAAGTCTGGCCGATACTAAAAGGGTTTGGAACGAGATCATTGCATCTAAAGCTTAAGCTGGACCTGTTCACATATGGTACGTTCATATATAAATGCACTAACCAAAGCTGGCAAACTTAGTATGGCTGTGAAACTATTCAGAAGCATGTGGGAGAAGGGAATCAATCCCGATGTGGCAATTTGCAACTGCATCATCGACCAATTGTGCTTCAAGAAAAAGATTCCAGAAGCACTTAAGATTTTTGGTGAGATGAATGGCCGTGGCTGTCAAGCAGATGTGGCTACCTAGCTACAACATTTTGATCAAACACTTATGTAAGATAAGGCGGACGGAAAAAGTTTATGAGCTTTTGGATGATATGGAGAAGAAGGGATGCTCTCCAAACAACATGACATGCACCTACATTCTCAAGACAACTGAGAAACTGAGAGATGTTATGAATTTGATCCAGAGGATGGAGGAATCAGGTTGTAAGTTGGACTCTGACACGTTGAACCTCTATGTCAGTATGAAATATGACAAGAGGGTACAACAAGTATGGGAGGAGATGGAGATGAATGGATCAGGTCCATATCAGCAATCATTTACTATTATGGTTCATGGACTTCACTTCCAAGGACAGCTGGACCAGGCTTTGCAATATTGCACGACAATGAAGTCGAGAGGGATGACTCCAGATCCAAGAACTAGGATATTGGTGAAATAAATACATATCAAGAAGGATGGGCCTGAGACAGAAGATCTATCCGCAAGTATGACTGGGAAAAATCTAAAATTGGATCGTCGATCAGGACTTTTCCATGTTCGTAAATAGTCACCAGAAGATTCTGCTTAAGTAATCCTAGCCGAAGATGCTGAGCGTCTGGGTTTATGGAACATAACCTACTGACTTATAACCTTGGGCCAAAAGAAATCCACATGAGAAGCGTCATTGACAATACGATGCCCCAAAATTTATGCTGTTTGAAGGGTCACAACAGGCTATGTTTAGGATGTATTGGGCAATTCAATTACAGGTACTTGCTTAGATGCTTGCATTCTGGAGATGTATGTGAAATTATTACATTTGTTTGTTTCTTCATGCATTATATATGTCATTTGTAGTTGCTTGTGACAAATTGACACATAAATCAGGGATAAAAATATGTCCAAATATCCTATACTCCCTAAGTCCCATAATATAAGAGCAAGTGCTCTTATTATTATGGGACGGAGGGAGTAGAATTGAGAAGGTCCAATAGCAACACTCTACAGTACACATGAATACACTGAGTAATGCCTTTGCTTCTATCTCACTCGTGTAGTTTACCTTCTCTCTCAACTTTTCTGTTTTTCCAAGCTAACATCTGGGATGAGGTCTCCTAACTCACAATATTCATTTGTGGATCGAGTTTTTGGTGTTGGAAGAACGATCTATGCTAGTTAATGTCACTTGTGTAGTGGTAAAATAGTTCAAGTAAACTTGTTACCAAGTTAGATGTTGGTCTTCTCATTTTATTTGTGTTCTGCATATACATGATGGCTGCCTGCTACACCTCTGCCATACTATATCTGTATGATAAGCAGAGTACACATTATTCAGGGCTTATGGTGAACTCATGATGCTATATTGATTGTGATGACATGGCTTAAACTTAAAGAACAAATGCTTGCGTTTCAAGATAAATACCAACTTCTAGGATAAGAGAACCTTCAGAAGGAAAAATTCTAGGCCGTTAAAAAGGCTTATGGTGTTTAAGCATTGCATATGTATATGTTTGACCAGAGTGTATGCCTTGCAGGTGTTTTCACTGAGTTGATTCAGGAGATGCAAGCAAAAGGTGTACAGGTTTGCTTCCGAGGCCCATTGTTTTCCTTGTCTGAATGTAACTTAGATATGAAATATCCATCACATGTTTTTACGCATTGTACTGCGATGATGTAAAAAGTAAAAACACCTGGTCGGAATTGTTTGTTGAGCCGTGCAGTTTACTTGAATTGAGTCTTCTGCGTAGGTTTGTGACCCTGTTGTGTAAAGAAATTTATGATAACGTAATAGAATTGCAGTGAGCAACTACCTCTACAGCTGTGCCATACTATATATGTATGATACGATGAGCAGAGTATACTTTAATCAAGGCTTACTCTGAACTCATAATGCTATATTAACTGTGATGACATGGGCCTGAATTTAAAGAACAAATCATTTATGGATAGATGCACCTGAGTTTAGAGAACAGTATTAACTTTCTAGGTTAAGATACCTTAAACTTGGTAAATCCTTTATCAATACACTCGAGTTTCAAGAACAATACAAACTTCTAGGAAGAAAACATCTTGGTTAAAAGGCTTTGGGTATAATGTGAAGACCGGAGACATAACAATCCTCAGTCATTGCGTTTTATAATGCATGCCACTGTTAAATGAATGCAAAAGGAAGATGCCTTTACTGAAGCTTTTCTCTACAATTGCTAATCTGTTTGCATGCATTCGTGTTATGAGGCTGTAGGTACAAGAATAATGTTGATATGAGGCTATTTTTCAGTTTGATTTGGCTGTACTTTTTATTACCGTAATATGTAGCATTAGGAAATTGTATAATTTCTAGGTACCATAATAATGTTTATACTTTTTACTGAAACTAATATGTGGCATTAATTTGTTTTTTATTACCGTAATATGTGGCATCTTATTCCTTGTACTGCTACGTTCAAGTACATTGCTAGTGTTCAGAAATGACACCCACTCATTATGCAAGCAACATAATCTGAAATTATCATTCTCATTATGCAAGCAACATAATTTGAAATTATCATTCAGTTCCACTGTAAACACTCTAGCGTACTACTATCAACTTGTTTCAGTGTTCGGTTTTTCACCCATGCGTACGCAGATGTTAGAAGACGGAAATAAAAAAATCAACTCTTTGATGATCTATTGCAAATAACTAAAAGAAAACCCTACAATTTTCAGGGACTTGCTGACTACAAGGATCCCCTGCACCATCAAGTCTTGGTTTTCACCGAGTTGATTCGGAAGATGCAAGTAAAATGTGTGCATGTTAGCTTCAGGGCCCATTGTTTTCCTTGTCTGAGTGTAACTAAGATATGAAATCTCTTATCATGTATCTTTGATATGTTGCCGTTCAATGCTGTGAAATGCTTGGTCAGAACTATTTGTTGAGCCATACATTTTACTTGAATCGAATCTTCTGAGTAGGTTTGTCTCCCTGTTGTAAATAATTTAATTACAACCTGATTGGATTGCAATGAGGAACTACCTTTACAGCTTCGCAATCCTATTATGATAGGCAGTGTATACATTAGTCAGGGCTTATGGTGAACTCGTGATGCTATATTAATTGTGATGGCATGGGCTTAAACTTAAAGAACAACTGCTTTACGTATAGATACACTTGTGTTTCAAGAGCAATACCAACTTCTAGGATAAGAGAACTTCCAGAAAAAAATATGGGCCATTAAAAAGGCTTGGGTATAATGTGAAGACTGAAGCCATCAATACGAAGAATATACTCGAGTGCATGCTTATCCCCAGTATCAATGACCGTTGCTCTGGTGTCAAATTTAAGGTTGGTTGAAACATGTGGTGCCGCCATAGTTATGCTTATGCATGAAAAGTACCCAATAATCACAAATTATATAATTTCATATCACGCTTACCACAAGTACAACAGAATATATTCACAACACATTGTGCACTGTGAGTAGAGTCATGGCAAACTGCAAAGGACAGAGTGTGCTTTTTATTCGACTTCATCTCCGACTAGAGCGTGTGGCATGCCATCGCCGACAGTCACCACGCGCACACCGGCCACCTCAGGCATAGACATGCTTACGAGGCTGTGTTGAGCATGCCGCCACAGCCAGAGCCACAGCCTGAACCATGGCCCCCAGAGTTGGCATGGCTAGTCTCCCATGATCATGCCACCACATCCACCACCACCGCACCCGACGCCACAACCTGAACCACAGCCCCCAGACTTGACATGGCTCATCTTGGAGCCTTCCATGATCATGCCACCACATTCGCCGCCACCGCACCCGGCACCACAGCCCGAACCGCAGCCCCCAGACTTGGCATGGCTCATCTTGAAGCCTTCCTTGACCATGCCACCACAACTGCCGCCACCGCAGCCAGCGCCACAACCTGAACCGCAGTCCCCAGACTTGGCATGGCTCATCTTGGAGCCTTCCATGACCATGCTGCCACAACCGGCGCCACCGCAACCGGCGCCACATCCTGAACCACAACCGCCTGACTTGGTGAAGCCAGTCTTGGAGCCTTCAATGGCCATGCTGCCACAGCCACCACCACAACCTGAACCACAACCACTTGACTTGGTGAAGCCAGTCGTGGAGCCTTCCGTGATCATGTTGCTGCATCCACCGCCACAACCTGAACCGCAACCACCTGACTTGGCAAAGCCAGGCTTGGAGCCTTCCATGACCATGCTACCGCAGCCACCACCACAGCCGGAACCGCAAGCACCTGACTTGGCGAAGCCAGTCTTGGAGCCTTCAATGACCATGCTGCCACACCCACCGCCACAACCAGAACCGCAACCACCTGACTTGGTAAAGCCAGTGGTGGAGCCTTCCACGATCATGCTGCCACATCCACCGCCACAACCCGAACCGCAACCACCTGACTTGGCGAAGCCAGTCTTGGAGCCTTCAATGACCATGCTGCCACACCCACCGCCACAACCAGAACCGCAACCACCTGACTTGGTAAAGCCAGTGGTGGAGCCTTCCACGATCATGCTGCCACATCCACCGCCACAACCCGAACCGCAACCACCTGACTTGGCGAAGCCAGTCTTGGAGCCTTCAATGACCATGCTGCCACACCCACCGCCACAACCAGAACCGCAACCACCTGACTTGGTAAAGCCAGTGGTGGAGCCTTCCACGATCATGCTGCCACATCCACCGCCACAACCCGAACCGCAACCACCTGAGTTGGCGAAACCAGTCTTGGAGCCTTCAATGACCATGCTGCCACACCCACCGCCACAACCAGAACCGCAACCACCTGACTTGGCGAAGCCAGTGGTGGAGCCTTCCATGATCATGTTGCCGCATCCACCGCCACAACCCGAACCGCAACCACCTGACTTGGCGAAGCCAGTCTTGGAGCCTTCCATGACCATGCTGCTACAGCCACCGCCACCGCCACAGCCCGAACCGCAACCACCTGACTTGGCGAAGCCAGTCTTGGAGCCTTCCATGACCATGTTGCCGCAACCACCGCCACAATCAGAGTCGCAGCCTGAGCCACAACCACTAGCCTTGGTGAAGCTAGTCTTGGAGTGTTCGATCAGCATGCTGCCGCAACCACCACCACAGCCCGAGCCACAACCGCCTGACTTGGCATGGCCAGTTTTGGAGCCTTCAACCACCATACTGCTACAACTGCCACCACAACCTAAACCGCAGCCGCTAGACTTGGCAATGCCAGCCTTGGAGCCTTCAATAGCCATGCCGCCACAACCTCCACCGCCGCAACCTGAACCACAGCCACCTGACTTGGTGTTCCCCTCCTGGGAGCTTTCAATAACCATGTTGCCACCGCAGGAACCACCGCATCCTGATCCACACCCAGCAGACTCAACATGGCCATTCTCGCCACCTGCAACGACACCACAACTCGCATGGCCTTTCTTGTAGCTCATGGTGACCACAGAGACACCGCATCCACCACCACAGCCTGATCCACAACCACCACACTTAGAATCAGCCACCTTGCCGCTTGCGGTGACTGAGCCGGCACAACTAGCATGACCAGCCTTGTCACTTGCCATGACCATGTCACCGCCACCAGCCGTGCCACAAGCGCCACATTGCGCCGGGCTAGCAGTGGCGCCTGCTGCTCCACCTTTCACCATTTCAGAAGCCACTCTAGTACCAGGCTCACTTTCGATGAGCTTGGCACCATCTTTGCCAATGGAATTCAGGAAAAAGAATGATATCGCGATCCAGGGAAGCAGAAACCAATCCTCGTCCACCTAAATTTAAGTAAGAACACCATGAGTGTATCTGACATGCAAGGAAATTAATTTTGACTAGTTAGAAGGGTATGGCATTAGAGCTGACACTGTACCGTGATAAATTCTGATTCAGTGTCAACTAGTGCGACTGCTTTGCCATAGGGGTGTTCAGCCGAGAACTTCACAGCGGTAACTGCTGCAGTATCTTCAGCATGCTGACTGCAGCATTTGAGTTCATATGCTAGTCTCCTCCCCCTATATAGTTTGATCTGCTTTGTTGAAAGAAGTATCAGAACTGTGAGTATGCTAAATGCATAAAGTTTTTATTTATTTACATATGATTTAATGTAATTACTATCTTCTTAGCGAACACAATGCTTGTGTGAAATGGGCTGTAGACTGCAGTTGCCCTTACGATTTTGTCGTCGTATTTGAGCTCGTGTATGCAGCCATCATTGCTTGGTTTCAGGTCATGATTGATCGATAAGTTAGGATCGTTAAAAGACCATTTGTTTTCCATCAATTCTGCAAGCTGGAATGGCTGCTTTGAGGACTTTGTTACTCCGACCAATTCTTGAGTGAGAGCCATGCCATTCTTGGCCTTGTGTTCCCTGAAGTTAAGGGGATGAATTTCTCATTAGACAAGAACAAACTGATATTTGTTTCTTAAACATAGTAAAATAGAACTTCCCAGTGTCCACTGGAATAAATTTGGATCTGTTTTGAAGGCGAAATACAAATACTGCTATATAAGTTGAATATTAAAAATTCCTGCAGCTAATACAAATTTGCAGTTTGAAATGAAGATGTTATATAACCATATGTTATTAGCAATCAATGTATCGTATTGTAACTTCTTATTCATTTCGGCAAAACAACTTACCAGTAGGTTTCATGCAGGACACTAATCAGCAAACAAATTGATACCAGGAACAAAAATATACCTTATCTGAAGACGAATGAGTTCAGTACCACAGTTATATACGAAGCGAGTCCAGGAGCAAGGTTTCACATTCACCATGCTAAGAACCTGTGGAGCCTGCCTTGGGACAGTACAAGATGCAGCAACACGAAGACTGACCGGAGGGGAACCGGCATATGCACCACAACTTTTCAGTTCAAACCACCTCTCAAAGGAAAGCTTGGAATCATGCTGTGTAAGCTCTTGAAGAGAGATCGAAACCTTCCCCATTGGTTCCGATTTCTTCGATGATGATGGTGCCCCGGAACAGGCCAGTTGATCAACCATTACTGTAAGAATGAGTTCGCCAGTCGGTTCGCATTGGAAACCTGCTCTGATACTCTTCCCTGTTTTTGATGAAATATCCAGCCTGCCGCTATCACTGATAAATGCATCTGGTTGAGTCTTGGTGAACCATACATTCACGCTTTTCTCTGGAATTGCAGACGGTAAGTTCTTGATGTCCACAATCTGTACATATAACTGCAAAAGGATAGAAATATTTTCAGTTCATAAATTCAGTAAATGTCTTTCTCTTGGCAAAAGAAGCACTTAGTATCAGGCGTGTTTTTGGATTACCAATATCAGGCGTGCTTCCAAATCAATAAAATATTAATAGTACAACATACCACATTCTGGGTTATTTTGTTACATCAGAAAAATATATTTTTTACTTGTGTAACTGTTACTTCATGGACAACAAATATATAAGATGTAAAAAGAGAATCATACCTCCACAACTGTTGTTTCAAGAATAGCAAGACGCTTCTCCGCTTCACCGACACCAAAAACACCATCGTCCACACCACCAAATTCTATCCGAGGAACGGATGTCACAGGAGATGGCAAGCTCCCACGGTACATAGCACCAGCCTTCCAGTACCTCACACCAAAGCAATCCTCGAACTGCTCGGTGGTCCCTGAAAATCCGGTGTCGAGCTTCTTCCCTTCGGCTCGATCGTCGTCCGTGTCATCATGCTCCAGAACTCTCCCAAGGAGACCCAGCATGTCAATGCGGTAGGCAACAGAATTCAGTTGGTGGGTGTGCCACATCAGGTCCACATCGTAGGTTGGCACACGGAAGAGGTTCATTCCTTTCTCCTGGTTCATCTTGATCAGATACAAAAACCCTTTGTATCGAGCCAAAGCGTCTTCAAGAAAACGGAGATCATGCATGGTTGGCGTTCCAACCTGCCATAAACAAAGGAATTCTCTAACTTTCTATACATATTTATTTAACAGAGCAAAGTCTAGTATAGTGTAACCAGCTACCTGGTAGACGAAAGAAGACTGTCTCTTAACAGCTGAGACCAAATCATAGGAAATGCCTCCTGCGGTTCCATCACCCACGTAAACCGAATCGCCGGAAGGATTTGTACCGTGCTCCAACTCAAAGGGCTCCCCAGGATATAACTCGGTCCAAACTTTCTCGGACCGATCCTTGGACTTTGCTCGAACGGAGGACTCGACATTGTTGGAGTCCAGTATTCTGCCATATAATCTCTTGCAATCCTTCATGTATCGGGTCTGAAAGACAAGATATTTGTTGTCAGCAAAGCAAAATTAACCAGAAACAATACAAGATGGCTTTGAGTTAGACATTTCCAGCCATGTTCGCTCACTGGTATTTTCTTTCTTTTGTTCATGCCAAGAGGTGCAGATTAATAGCCAAATACTAGTATAGTTCTTTAATGTGGTAGTTCACAACACATGAGCATCTGTGAATCGATATGTGTACCGGGTTAAGCCGATGGCAGTGCCATATCCATTCGCAGTCAAGCGGAACAACCAGAGGCTCATCCGCAACAACAGCGGCCTTGGTGTGCTTGGCAAGAAGGGGAAGCCAGCAAGCTTTGTACCTAGCACAATAATATGCAAAGTCAATATTCCAAAGTCGTCTATACGATAGAGAACATAAACTAATTAATTTAGCACCAGTGATTTTTTTACATAGTATAATCATTGATTTCAGCATGATATGCAGGGACTTTGACCGTAAATAAGCAGACAGATATAATTACATGCCAAAATTTCTAGACAAGGCCAGAACTGTAGCACCAGATTGTAACCGGAGGCACAGATCAGATCAGAGGATGGTTTCAGAAAAACTACCGGCGATTATTGATTCCATTCCTTGTTATAAAAGTGAAAACCCAAGCATATATTCTCAGTTCAGCTCTCTTCCACCAACTTAATTATATCGAGGTTAACTAAACTGGCGGTTTCGTCTGATTTTGCTGAAGTAGGTGTCTGTCAGGGTGATTCACCAGGAGTTTATGGAAACATGGCAACGATTAATTACTGAGAAAATTTCATTCTCAACACAAGACGACACACTAGAGATGGTAGAGACTGTTTGTCAATAATAACTCCGACAGAGAAAGAATGATGAAACGCGTCCGAAAATAAACTAATTCCCGGACGCAAATGGTCTCTTGGGTTGCTGAAGAGGCAATGTCGATAGTCGATAGATACCTGCGTATGGCCCTGTGGAGCAGCGGGCCGTGGTAGAGCCACCGGCGGCGATCGACCGCGGCGAGGAACTCCAGGTGCCGCAGCGCGGCCGGGACGAGGCCCTCGCCGATGCCGATCGCCTGCGCGGCCGCCCACCGCGACTCCTGCTCCGCGTCCATCTCTCCCAACCGATCGACCCCACCCACTCCCACCTGCAGTTGCGATAATAGATTTGGGTTAAACCACGGGCACGATCACGAGACGGCGATCATGAGCGAGTTCTTGGCGCCGCAAACTAGAGCAAGAACCTGAGGGAGATTGCGCCACTGACAGACAGCTCGTGCTACGGACTCCGACTGGCTAGCTGACTTTCCTAGCACGGCCTCACCACGGCTCCTGCCCCGCGCTCCCTATTATTTATACAGTGTGGGAGGGAGAGGATAGGATGATGGAGCACGCAAGGAATGGCGTCGATCGCTATTCACGGCGACGCGAATGGAGCACGAAATGGATGGAGCTGCTTTCAGTTAAGGAACTCTGCACACTTTCTGAACCCATATCTATCCATATGATCGATCTTTCTTGCCAACCATGCGCACTTGTTGCCGTTGGTACTACTGCAAAGCAAATGCAAGTGCATCTCCTACCAACTCTCCAACTTCCTTTAGTTGCAGCTCGTTTAGAAACTTTGAAATGCAGAAAAACTTAGTCCGAAACCCTGAATAGAGAGTACCGTAAGTTTTTAGATCAGTAACAAGCAGTACGTACAACTTAGTCTGAAGTCTGAACTGACTGGATAGACCCGTCACCAAACTGTGGCAATAATTTAGGAGGACCCTAGCTAATCCTTGTGGGAAAAAAAATCGTTGCTTGCAAACTTAGGGAACTATGTGATGTAGCACATCACGCTTGGACTATTCAATAATGGAGATGCTCTGGCTGTGAGGATCATGCCGCTTCCGGAGCATCGCAGCCCGATAGTACACTCGTACTGCAGTAGTACAGAGCTCAAGGCGTTTGATCGTACCACACGTCGTTCTGCCAGGTCATGCGTGCAGCGGATTAACAATTTTGGAGCCGAATCATGCTAGTGCACATTATAGCATCTTCAACGGTCCTGTATCCGTACAATAATGAAAGTTGGGATGAAAAAAGCTCTTCAATTGTTTTGGGTAAAATTGGAACTGTCTACAGTCTATTAATAATGGAACTTTTTACCAATTAGGTTTACAGTCTATTAATAATGAAACTTTTTATCAATTTTGCACTAGTGTCAAAAAACGTCTTACATTAAAGGACAAAAAAAGTAAAAAAAAAAAAATTCACGGTCTGTCGGATTTGGTTTTTGGCTTATACCGTCATGTAATGATATTGAGTCATAAGTCAAAAACCTACAAATAGGTAATTTCGCTGCCAGACACAACCAACCCTGAAAGCTAAGATTCTGTTAGCCTATGTTGCCCCCTTGCCGATACCGCTGCTACAGGTCACAAATCACCAAGCAAAGTCCCCATCGCCACAAAGACTCGATACGCCAGTACAAGGCCTCAGACCACGGCCGCCATGAAAAAAATTCAAAATACCGACATGTCTCACGATGCCGGCAAATACAGAAACTTTGCGTCACGCACACCAAAAACCACTAGGGATGAAATAGGTGTGCACATGACCAAATCCCACCCAATCCAGCAATCTATAGGCGTCAAACACTCTTTGGCGGAGCATTCCGGAACTCGTTAGAGGCCAATTCCATGAGGGCCAGCAACCATCAAAACATCATTTGCGCGTCGTGGGATGCCATCCACCACCACGCACCACATCCGTGCCGCCCGCCTAAGATGCCAGCGACCCAGACCACACTGTCGCCGGATCATGACAACCGTGCCGCCCCATTGCCGCATGGGATACCCTGGACGGCACCATCGCACCAGGCCTGCGCCGCACAACAAGATTCATGGAGATCTGCACCTTCAGCTGTCCGCCTCGCGTCGCCCGAAGCGTGCATGCTCATCCAAAAGTAGTACACATGCAGGGATATTCTTAGAGCATCTACACCCACGTGCGTCAAACCGCTCTTCAATGCCTGGGCAGTTGGCCCGGTCAACGATCGGTCAAAAAGGCACGACCCATTGGGGCGTCTCAAAGCGGCCTCAAATGCCCTGGCTGACAAACACCCCTCAAATCCACAAATGCATGTAGGGAGCATATAAGGCAGCCCAGGCGCGCGTCTGCCATGTCCTGCTGACAACCGGGTCCCACACATAAACACTCAAATACTGGACGGGCCAGCGACACTAGTAGAAAGCAGACCTTCTGTCCACATCATTAGTCTCGGTCCGGTTTTGAACCGGCACTAATGTGCCCATTAGTCCCAGTTCGTGACGGGCATCATTAGTGCTGGTTTGTTCCGGACCATTAGTCCCGGTTCATGCCATGAACCGGCACTAAACGTGTGGTGGCAGGCCGGCGTCAGCGTGGGGCCCCACGGGAACCTTTAGTCCCGGTTGGTGGCTCCAACCGCGACTATAGGCCAACCTTTAGTTGCGGTTGGAGCCACCAACCGGGACTAAAGGTCCCCGTATATTGAAACCCTTCGGTGCCAGCCCGAGAAGAGTTCTATGTTCTTCCCCTTTCTTCTCCTCTCTGTTCTTCCTCTCTTCCTCGAGCTCATCCTCCATTTTTGCCAAAATTTGTCAAGATTTGGAGGCATCCCATCCTTCCAAGTGTTCACAAAGGTTAGAAACTTTGTCCTTTCATCTCTCATTGCTAGATTAGCTCTTGCAATGCTCTATAAGTATAGTAATTTGTGGGTTTTAGTTTGTATGTGGTAGTTTATTTGATTTATGCAATTTGAGCTCAAATTAACTTCTTACTTTGCATTTGTAGGTGTGGTTTACTTAGTGCCTTCCCGTCCCCGTCCTAAGCACCGTCGATCGCCCGCACCGTCCCGTTGCCGGCACCACCTTGGTGAGCTTCTTGTTCTTATCCTTTTTATAAAAAAACCATGTTTATAAGATTTAGTTAGTTACTTGTATAGTTTTCTTACCTATATGGTTGTTTGTTATACATAGTGGCATGGTTTTGAAATTTGTCCCCATCGGCCCTCGTCCGGTTTATGATGCGGATGTGGTATATACTCTCTTTTATAACTCTTTGTTGCATTTCGTGTTTATGACAATTATTCCAATTAAGTTGACATAGATATTTTTACCTAGGAGGTATGTGAACCGGAGATTCCAACCGACATAGATATTCTTGTCAAGAAGTTAAATTTAGTTGAAAAAGAAAACGAGTATTTGAAAGAAAAATTGAAAAGAGTTGAAGAAGAGAAGATGAAACTGGAGTTGTATGTTGCTGATGTCGTCGATGATCACAAGATCAAGATGGGTGCAATGCGCTTGAAGCTTATAAAATTTAAAAGATATGCCATTGATAGTGAGGCTTGGTATCACTATGCTGTTGGATCAATTGTTACCTTAGATGCGATATTGATCGCATTTTTTGTTGCATTTAAATGCTTTAGCTATTGAGTTTGTATGTTGTTTTATGAGAACAAGTTTGTATGAACTTTATGTACGAACTTGTATTAATTTGGTCTTTTCGGTGTTGTGTAATGAAGATGAGCCGGCAATGGATATACGAGGACCGATGCTCTCCCCAATTCATTAATGACATGCATACTTTTATGGTTGCGGCCAAGGCAAACAAGAGGCCGGATGGTTTTATGTATTGTCCATGTGCTGGCTGTAAGAATGATCGAAATTATTCTAACTCAAGAACCATTCACGTCCACCTGTTTGAGTCCGGTTTCATGTCCGGCTATAACTGTTGGACCAAGCACGGAGAAAGAGGAGTCCTAATGGAAGAGAATGAAGAAGAAGAGGATGACGACAGCTATCCTGGCCATGGGTTCCATGAATATGACGGTACACCAATGGGGGAAGAAACTGAGCTGACAATGCGGGAAGGAGCTGAAGAAGAGGCATCAGATGAGCCCACTGATGATCTTGGTCGGGCCATTGCCGATGCACAGAGAAACTGTGCAAGTGAAAAGGAGAAGCTGAAGTTGCAGTGCATGTTAGAGGATCACAAAAAAGGGTTGTACCCAAATTGCGAAGATGACAATAAAAAGCTAGGTACCACACTGGAATTGTTGCAATGGAAGGCAGAGAATGGTGTATCTGACAAGGCATTTCAAAAGTTGTTGATAATGTTAAACAAGAAGCTACCAAAGGACAACGAATTGCCAGAGAGTACGTACGAAGCAAAGAAGTATGTCTGCCCTCTAGGATTAGAGGTCGAGAAGATACATGCATACCCTAATGACTGCATCCTCTACCGCGGTGAGTATGAGGATTTGAATGCATGCCCGGTATGCTGTGCATTGCTCTATAAGATCGGCCACGATGACCCTGGTGATGTTGAGGGCGAGCGCCTCAGGAAGAAGATTCCTGCCAAGGTGATGTGGTATGCTCCTATAATACCACAGTTGAAACGTTTGTTCCAAAACAAAGAGCATGCCAAGTTGATGCGATGGCACAACGAAGACCGTAAGAAAGACGGGAAGTTGAGAGTGCCCGCTGATGGGTCGTAGCGGAGAAAAAATGAGAGAAAGTGGAAGGACTTTGGAAAGGATGCAAGGAACGTATGGTTTGGTTTAAGTGCAGATGGCATTAATCCTTTTAGGGAGCAGAACAACAATCATAGCACATGGCATGTGACTCTATGTATCTATAACCTTCCTCCTTGGTTGTGCATGAAGCTGGAGTTCATTATGATGCCAGTGCTCATACAAGGCCCCAAGCAACTCGGCAACGACATTGATGTGTACCTAAGGCCATTGGTTGAAGAACTTTTATAGCTGTGGAATGGAAAAGGCGTACCTGTGTGGGATGCGAAAGATCAAGAGGAATTTTACCTACATGCGTTTCTGTTTGTAACCATCAATGATTGGCCTGCTCTCAGTAACCTTTCAGGACAGACAAACATGGGATACAACGCATGCACGCACTGTTTAGATGATACCGACAATATATATTTGGATAAATGTAACAAGAATGTGTATCTGGGGCATCGTCAATTTCTTCAGAGCAGGCTTCCTGTAAGAAAGAAAGGCAAGCATTTAAAAGGTGAGGCAGATCACCGGAAGAAGCCTCGCCACGGTACGGGTGATGAAACACTTGATATGGTCAAGGATTTAAAAGTAATCTTTGGCAAGGGGCCCGGTGCACAATCGGTTCTGAATGGCGCTGACAAACGCGCACCCATGTGGAAGAAGAAATCTATATTTTGGGACCTACCGTATTGGAAAGACCTCGAGGTCCTCTCTGCAATCGATGTGATGCACGTGATGAAGAATCTTTGCGTGAACCTGCTAGGATTCTTGGGCGTGTATGGGAAGACAAAAGATACGTCGGAGGCATGGGAGGACCAGCAACGTATGCACGAAAAAGATGGCATGGATCCAAAGCAGTTTCAGGGTCATGCCGGCTACGCTCTTACCAAAGAAGAGAACACTACAGGAATCAGCTACTTTGCCGTCAGCCATCCCGGACAGCAAAGGCATGCTTCCCGGACGACAAAGGCTTTGTCGTCCGCTAGCAGACGGCCAACCGTCCAACTGAGTGAGCCACGGTAAAGGGCGCTTTGCCGTCTGCTGGCGAACGACAAAGACCTTTGAATCTTTGTCGTCCGCCAGCGGATGGCAAAGGGCCTGGACGGCACACGTGGCAACTTAGCTCCGTTAGGGGCTTAACGACGTGCTTTGCCGTCAGCTGGCAGACGGCAAAGAACCAACCTAGGCCTGCCCCAGGTCACACAGGTAGCTACCACATGGCCACTTTGTCGTCCGCTGGCGGACGGCAAAGCTGTTTGCCGTCTACCAGCGGACGGCAAAGTGGCTATATAGCCCCTGTTTTTTAAATCATTCAATTTAAAACATATATATCCAACAATATCACATATATATCCAACAATATCACATATATATATCCAACAATACAAGCATACCAACAATAAGTTGAAACAAGCATATACCAATAAGTTCCAACATACAAGTCCAACATATATACAAGTTTCCAACAACACACAATATGGTTTCCAACAACATATCCATACATACGTATCCAAAACAAGTTTTCCATAAACATAAAGGTAGCAGAAGTAGAAGAGTACAGTCCATCAATGCACTCTTCCTCATCTATAGCAAATCTGCAAAGTAGGAAAGATGATAGTTAGAAGAAGAAGAAGACTAGCTAGAAGAAAAAGAAGAGAAAAAAGAAGAAGAAAAAGAAGAAGAAGAATTTATATTCTCTTTCTTTTTCTCCTCTCCTCTCCTCTTCTCCAAGGTAGTAATGCCATTTTGTAGCTAACTAATCATATGAAGTAATTTTGGAGGAAACAATGCTAAGTATAGGTCATTTTATAGCTATCCTAGGTAGAATATATCATTTTGGAGGTAAGTAAGGTTATTATGTATTTTTGAGGAAAATAAGCTAAGTATAGGTCATTTTGGAGCTAAACCAAGGTTATTATGCCAATTTTTTTACCTAAATGAGCATATTATGTCATAAATGAACTAGCTGAGCTAATTATAGATCATTATTGAGCTATCCTAGGTAGTTATTCCATTTTGTACCTAAGTGAGCTAATTATGTCATAAATGAACTAGTTAAGCTAGCTATAGATCATTATTGAGCTATACTAGGCACTAATGCCATTTTCTAGCTAACTAAGCATATCAAGTCATTTTGGAGGAAAAATGCTTAGTATAGGTCATTTTATAGCTATCCTAGGTAAAATATACCATTTTCTAGCTAACTAAGCATATCAAGTCATTTTTGAGGAAAATAAGCTAAATATAGGTCATTTTGGAGCTAAGTAGGTCATTTCGTTAGCTAAGTATGCATTTGTTAATGAAAACACTTGGGAAAACTTACCTCACATTACTAATATTAATCTTCATCGTCTATATATGCGCCGGGATCACTAAATGCATAATCATCATCACTATCAGTAATGACGTGCTCATCAGCATCATCAATAAATGCATCAACATGTGGAAGGCCTCTATGTAATCGGTCAAGCATTGTCAGGTCATCCGCAGCAGTAACCTCTTCTTCTTCCGTCTCTTCTTGTTCCTGCTCAGGGGTGAAGTCGGGTTCACTATCGCCGTCGACCTCAATGTTCTGGGGTGAAGTAGAGCGGTTCTTGAAGCGTTTTTTGGAAACACATGTTTCTTGGAAGAATTCTCCTTCATATGTGCCTGGGTTAATGTGAGGTTCATAATCATCTTCATTGAGGGGAGGTGGTCTAAAATGTGGCAGCACATCATAAACAACATCCCAACCTTTCAAATTTGGATCCGTTTGGCAGGCCCACGGTAGATAGAAAACTTGGGTCGCCTATTGAGCCGTAATATAAACATCGAGAACATCCAAATGGGTGCTTTGTTTGATTTCGACTAGCCCTATATGTTCATGAGTCCTTCTAGCCTCCTTCGGCTGGAACCAATAACATTTGAAGACTACGATGTTTGGTGGGTTTTCACCAAAGAATGTAAATTCATAAATTGCTTCAACTCTTCCATAATACTCGACCCCTCCTTCGCCGACAGCGGAGACACAACAATTTGTAGACTTTCGGTCGGCCATAGATAGCTCTTTGCCAAAAGTACGAAAGCGATACCCGTTGATGTCGTATTTGTCAAATGAACGGACCTTAAAGTCAAAACCATTAGCGACTTGTCTCAATTCGGAGTCCATAGACCCTGCATTAGCCTACAAGTTTAATACCAAAGGATTGTTGCATTAGCCGCAAACTAGGCGAAGAAATGAAATCGTCTAATTAATGGAAATTACCGTTCGCTTGAACCAAGAGGTGAAACCGGGATAGCCGCCTCGATACTTTGCCAGAAGCTCATACTCTTCGATGGAATCCTTTTGGATCACCGCTCCATCCGAGAATTTGGCGACGTATTGACTGTATCACATATCTAGGAACAAGATCATTTCAAGGGAATTAAAAGTTGCGAAACAATGTACCAAGAACTTACTCGATGTACGACCGCAGTTCTGTTAGGTTGTTGAAGATATACAATGAAATGGTCTACCATTCTTTGACATCCAAACTTATTGATTTCGAAGCACTGGCTGGTGTGAGCTTCCCTTTGAATAGGCTGAGGTTGGATCGACCTTTTTCACGGTCGCCATCATTGTACCGAGGCTTCGGATTATGCAAATGACGATTCTGGGCTGTGTAGTGTGCTGTGACAAAGTTTGCCGCCTCCTCAGTAATGAATGCCTCGGCCATCGATGCTTCAACTCTACATTTCTTTTTACATTTTTCTCAAAGCGTCTTCTGCATCCTCTAAGTTGAGAAGCACCAATGATTTTGCACGCCCCCCAATCTTGCCTCAGTCGGGAGATGCAAAATCAAATGCTGCATTGGATTAAAGAAGCCCGATGGAAAGATCTTTTCTAACTTGCAGATCAACTCCAGCGCCAACTCTTCCAGTTCGTCTAGCATGTCAGGCGATAGTTCTTTCACACAAAGAGCATGGAAGAAATAGCTCAGCTCTATCAGTACTAGCCATTCATCCTCAGGGATAAAGCCACGCAACATCACCTGACGCAAAAGAGAGGTTGTCAAGCTCTCCATGGTAATAAGATAGATTAGGTAGTGATAGTTTTGGCAAATAGATCACGCAAGAACACAAAATAAGATAGATAAATAAAAGGTGCAGCAAGGTATTTTGGGGTTTTTGGTTTTATAGATCTAAAAACAAAAAATCCAAATAGTAGATCGCAAAGCAATATGTTGGAAAAGTAGACCCCGGAGCCGTAGGTTTCACTAGTGGCTAATCTCATAACTATAGCGCACGGTGGGTGAACAAATTACTGTTGGGCAATTGATAGAAGATCAAATAATCATGACGATATCCAGGCAATGATCATTATATAGGCATCATGTACAAGATAAGTAGACCGAAACGATTCTGCATCAACTTCTATTACTCCACACATCGACCGCTATCCAGATTGCATCAAGTGTATTTTGTTCATGGGAAATGGAGTAATGCAATAAGTATGGTGACATGATGTAGATAAGATCTATTCATGTAGGAATAAACTCCATCTTGTTATCCTTAATGGCAACGATACATGCATGTTTTGCTGCCCTTTCTGTCACTGGGAAAGAACACTGCAAGATCGAACCCATCACAAAGCACCTCTTCCCATGGCAAGAAAAATCCATCTAGTGGGCCTAACTAAATCAAAGATTCAAAAAATAAATACGAGGTCAAAGAAGACTCAAATCATATTCATGGATAGAAACTGGTCATGAACTCAAAATTCATCAGATCCCAACAAACACACCGCAAAAGTCATTACATCAAATAGGTCTTCAAGAGACCATTGTATTGAAATACATAGAGAGAGAGAGGAAGCCATATAGCTACTGCCTACGGACCCGTTGGTCTATGGTGGACTACTCGTGCATCATAGGAGAGGCACCTATGATGAAGATGAACCCCTCTGTGATGGTGTTAGATTGGATCTCGAGGTTTTGGAACTTGCGGCGGCTGGAATTGTGTTTCGTCGGCTCCCCTAGGGGTTTTGGATTTTTAGGGAATTTATAGGCTCAATAGTCGGTTGAGGGGGTGCCCGAGGTGCCCACTTTCCACCAGGCCGTGCCATGGGCCTCTAGCGCGCCCTGGTGGAGGGTGGCTACCCCGGGGCCCCCTTCTGGTGTTGTTTGGCCCATCTTCCTTCTTCTGGTCAAAAAAGCCACAAAAATCCCCGCAGTGCTTGGGATTCCTTTGGTACTAATTCTGCGAAGTAAAAAACAAGCAAAAAACAACAACTGGCACTTTGGCACTATGTCAATAAGTTAGTCTCAAAAAATGATATAAAGTTGCTATAAAATGATTGTAAAACATCCAAGATTGATAATATAACAACATGGACCAAGAAAAAAAAATTATAGATACATTGGAGACGTATCAACATCCCCAAGCTTAATTCCTACTCGTCTTCGAGTAGGTAAATGATAACAACAGAATTTTTGATGTCGAATGCTGCCTATCATGTTCATCACATAATATTTTCTTTATAGAATGTACATTTGGACTTTTCATATGGTTCAAAGCAATAGTCTAGTATTGACATGAAACTTTTAATACTCAAGCATATAGACAAGCAACCATGTCTTTCAAAATATCAACGCTAAAGCAGGTTATCACTAGCCCATCATGCTCAATTATTGATCCATTCATAATACACACTCAAATATTAGCTACACCTAATGCTCAAGTAGGATCATAGTGCCTTCTAGTTGGTGCTTTATAAGAGAGGATGGAGACTCAAATTGAAAAACAAAAATTGCATAAAGTAAATAGATAGGCCCTTTGCAAAGGGAAGTAGGTATTTGTAGATGTGCCAGAGCTCAAGTGTTTAAATTGATAGAGAACAATATTTTGAGTGGAATGACTTTCCTGCCAACAAAAATGACCGAGAGATTTCAATACCTTTCCACACTAGATGCATCATAGGCGGTTCCCAAACAGAAAATAAAGTTTATTCCTTTTTCCACCATACTTTCACTTTCCATGGCTAGCCAAATCCACGGTTGCCTTCCATACCAACACTTTCCAAGGAATTTATTATTTGACAACATAAAGTAAAGATTTTTTGTTTTTCTCATTTTGGGACTGGGCATCCCTATTACCGCCATACTCTCATGCAATGACAAGTGAATAAACACTCATCTTCAGAATAACACATCTAGCATGAAAAAATATCGGTCACCCCCTACCGTTTCATGAGCGGTACAAGAACACAAAAAGGAAAATTTATTTTGAAAGTTTAAAGATGTCACATATAAATTTGCTTGGAATGGCATGGAAATACCGTATATAGGTAGGTATAGTGGACTCATATGGCAAAACTTGGTTTAAGGATTTTGGATGCACAAATAGTATTTCTACTTAGTACGAGTGAAGGCTAAAATGAGATTGAGAAGCATCCAACCAAGAAACGAAAAATCACATAAGCGAGCATTAAGCATAACTAACATCGAATAATGCACCATTAGTAGGATGTAATTTCGTAGCACAACTATTGACGTTCGTGCTTGCGTAGGGAATCACAAAGCTTAACACCAATATTCTTACTAAGCATAATTACTCACTAACATAACTCACATATCACTATTGTCATGTGTCAAAACTATTACAAAGAATCAAGTTTAATTTGTCCAATGATCTTCATGATTTTTTTTATTATATCCCTCTTGAATATCTTTCACTTTGGGACAAGTTTCATATGTTGCAATTGATTTTGATAAGCTCACATGGATATAAGTGAAGAACATGAGCATATAAGTTTCATCTCTCAAAATAATATAAGTGAAGCATGAGAGGATTTCTTAAAAAAATACTAACTCTAAAATTAATATAAGTGAAGCATGCGAGCATTTCTTTAAACATGTACAAGCACGCTGTGCCCAAAAGATATAAGTGAAGCACTAGAGCAATTCATTTTTCTCAATAGTTTTAAGTGAAGCATAAAGAGCAATTCTAACAAATCATAGCATAATTTGGCGCTCTCAATTCTGTGTGTGCAGCAAGGATAAAAGAAAACAAAGCAAAGATACAAGACGTTCCAAGCAAAACTCATGATATGTGACGAATAAAAATATAATTCTAAGCAGTATACCGATAGTTGTTAGAAGAAAGAGGGGATGCCAGTCGGGGCATCCCCAAGCTTAGTTGCTTGTTACTATTTGGATATTTCATTGGGGTGCTGTAGCATCCCCAAGCTTTGACTCTTCTAACTCCTTATTTCTTCATCCATCGTGATCTCACCCAAAACTTGAAAACTTCAATCACACAAAACTTGACAAAATTCTCGTGGGATCTGTTAGTATAATAAATCAAATTACCACTTTTAGGTACTGTTGTAAACCCTTTCTTATTTTATTATTGTATTATACCTACTGTATTCTAAGTTTACCATGACTTATACCCCCCCCGATACAATCCACAGATTCATCAAAACAATCACACAATGCAATGAAAACAGAATATCTTCCAGACAGGACAGTCTATAGTAATATGTACTCTACCCATACTTCTGGAACTCTAAAAATTCTAAATCATTAGGGAAACGTAAATAATTTGTATAGAAATAATGTGTTAGAATTTAAGCTCAATATCATGTTCCAGTAAAAAATGAAAATTTGTGCACTTGGAACAAAGTTTCTGTTTCAGATTCAGCATTGTTTCTACTTATCTTATTGATCATCCTAAAGGCATTACTTTGAGAAAACAATAAATAAAACATAAAAAAAATCAAACAGAATCATAATTTTGCAAAACACAAAAAAACAGAAAGCAAAAGATAAAAATAATTTATTCATTGGGTTGCCTCCCAACAAGCACTATCGTTTTACGCCCCTAGCTAGGCATAACACATAGATTAAAGTATTGTCATCCCTAGTTTGCACTCCATAGACGACCCTCATGATTGATTCATATGGTGGCTTAATTATTTTTCTAGGGAAGTGTTCCATACCCTTTCTAAGGGGAAACTGAAACCTAATATTGCCTTCTTTCATATCAATCACGACACCTATAATGCGTAAAAACGGTCTACCAAGTATGATAGTACAAGATAGATTGCAATCAATGTCAAGAACAATAAAATCACTAGGAACATAATTCCTATTTTCAAGAATAAGAACATCATTAATTATTCCCAAAGGTTTTCTAATAGTAGAATCCGCCAAGTGCAAATTGAGAGAGCATTCTTTAATATTAGTAAGACGAAGCACATTACATAAAGATTTTGGAATTGTGGAAACACTAGCACCAAAATCACACAAAGCAAAGCATTCATAATTTTTAATCTTGACTTTAATAGTAGGTTTCCACTCATCATGTAATTTTGTAGGAATTGAAATATCTAGTTCCAACTTCTCTTTTAAGGATTTGATCATGACATCAACAATATGTTAAGTAAAAGCTTTATTTTGTTCATAAGCATGGGGTGAATTTACCATAGTTTGTAGAAAAGAAATACAATCAACCAAGGAACAACTCCCATAATAAAAGTCTTTGTAATCAAAGATAGTGGGTACATCACTAGTTAAAGTTTTGACCTCTCCAAACCCACTATTATCAAAAAATTTACCCTCCAAATCATTGGGATGCCCTCTAACTAAAGTTGACTCTTCTTCATTCCCTTTATCATCAATTTTAACATTACTAAAGAAGGAATCAATAGACCAAACACCAATCATTTTAAGATCGTCATCATTGTTATCCTTTAGAAAAATTGGTTTAGCGGCCATTTGATTCACTAAAGTGGCTTGTGCATTAGATATTTTTCCTAGCAAATTTTCAGCATGAGCATACTTACTTTGGAGATTAGTGATACGTCTCAAACGTATCTATAAGTTTTGATTGTTCCATGCTATTACGTTATCAACTTTGGATGTTTTATATGCTATTTTATATTATTTTTGGGACTAACCTATTGACCTAGAGCCCAGTGTCAGTTCCTGTTTTTTTTCGTGTTTTTGATCTTTTTCAGATAGGAATATCAAATGGAGTCCAAACGGAATAAAACTTCCGCTGTGATTTTTTATGAAAAATATCAAAAATACCAGAAGAAAAAGATACCGGAGAGGAGTCCCAAGGAAGCCACGAGCCTGGGAGGCGCGACCACCCCCCTGGCCACGCCTGGGAGGCTCGTGACTCCCTCGTGGCCCCTCTCGACTTATTGTCAACGCCATACGGTCTTATAAATACAGAAACCATTAGAAAGGAACCTAGATCGGGAGTTCCGCCGCTGCAAACCTCCAGAGCCACCAAAAACCAATCGGGAGCCTCTTCCGGCACCCTACCAGAGGGGCAATCCATCTCCGGTGGCCATCTTCATCATCCCGGCGATCTCCATGACGAGGAGGGAGTAGTTCACCCTCGGGGCTGAGGGTATGTACCGGTAGCTATGTGTTTTATCTCTCTCTCGTGTTCTTGAGATGTCTTGATCTTGATGTACCGCGGGCTTTGCTACTATAGTTGGATCTTATGATGTTATTACCCCTCTCCCTTCTTGTAATGAATTGAGTTTTCCCTTTGAAGTTATCTTATCGGATTGAGTCTTTAAGAATACTTGATGATTGTCTTGCACGTGTCTATCTCTGGTGACAATGGGATATTCATGTGAGTACTTGATGTATGTTTTGGTGATCAACTTGCGGGTTTATGACCTCGGGAACCTATGCATAGGGGTTTGCACACGTTTTGACTCTCCGGTAGAAACTTTGGGGTACTCTTTGAAGTTCTATGTGTTGGTTGAATAGATGATTCTGAGATTGTGTGATGCATATCGTATAACCATGCCCACGGATGCTTGAGGTGACAATGGAGTATCTAGGTGACATTAGGGTCTTGGTTGATATGTGTCTTAAGGTGTTATTCTAGTACGAACTCTAGGATAGATTGAACGGAAAGAATAGCTTCGTGTTATTTTACTATGAATTCTTGAATAGATCGATCAGAAAGAATAACTTTGTGGTGGTTTTGTACCCGACAATAATCTCTTCGTTTGTTTTCCGCCATTAGTTACTTTGGAGTGACTCTTTTTTGCATGTTGAGGGCTAGTTATATGATCCAATTATGTTATCATTGTTGAGAGAAATTCCACTAGTGAAAGTATGAACCCTAGGCCTTGTTTCCACGCATTGCAATACCGTTCGTGCTCACTTTTACTATTAATTACCTTGCTGTTTTTATATTTTCATATTACAAAAACCTATATCTACCATCCATATTGCACTTGTATCACCATCTCTTCGCCGAACTAGTGCACCTATGCAACTTACCGTTGTATTGGGTGTGTTGGGGACACAAGAGACTCTTTGTTATTTGGTTGAAGGGTTGCTTGAGAGAAACCATCTTCATCCTATGCCTCCCGCGGATTGATAAACCTTAGGTCACCCACTTGAGGGAAAATCGCTACTGTCCTACAAACCTCTGCACTTGGAGGCCCAACAACGTCTACAAGGACAAGCTTGCGTAGTATACATCACACGCACCCACGTAAACATCACCTGCACACAAATAACAAATAGTTGCAACCCGACGCGAAAGAGAGGTTGTCAAGCTCTCCAGAGTAATAAGATAGATTAGGTAGTGATAGTTGTAGCAAATAGATCTCGCAAGAACACAAAATAAGATAGATAAATAAAAAGTGCAGCAAGGTATTTTCAGGTTTTTGGTTTTATAGATATGAAAACAAAAGGTGCAAATAGTAGATTGCAAAGCAATATGTTGGAAAAGTAGACCCGGGGGCCGTAGGTTTCACTAGTGGCTTCTCTCATGAGTATAGCACACGGTGGGTGAACAAATTATTGTTGGGCAATTGATAGAAGATCGAATAATCATGATGATATCCAGGCAATGATCATTATATAGGCATCATGTCCAAGAAAGTAGACCGAAACGATTCTCCATCTACTTCTATTACTCCACACATCGACCGCTATCCAGCATGCATCAAGTGTATTAAGTTCATGGGAAACGGTAATGGAATAAGAACGGTGGCATGATGCAGACAAGATCTATGCACGTAGGAATAGACCCCATCTTGTTATCCTTAATGACAATGATACATGCGTGTCTTGTTAACCTTTCTGTCACTTGAAAAGAACACCGCAAGATCAAACCAATCACAAAGCACCTCTTCCCATGGCAAGAAAAATCGATCTAGTTGGCTTAACTAAACGAAAGATTCGAAGAAGAAATACGAGGCTATAAGTAATCATGCAAATAAGAGAACAAAGAAGACTCAAATCATATTCATGGATAGAAACTGATCATGAAATCAAAATTCATCGGATCCCAACAAACACACATCAAAAGTCATTACACCAAATAGGTCTCCAAGAGACCATTGTATTGAGAAACATAGAGAGAGAGGAAGCTATCTAGCTACTGCCTACGGACCCGTAGGTCTATGATGGACTACTCACACATCATCGGAGATGCACCTATGTAGAAGAGGAACCTCTCCGTGATGGTGTTAGATTGGATCTCGAGGTTCTGGAACTTGGGGCGGCTGGAATTGTGTTTCATCGACTCCCCTATGGTTTTTGGATTTTCAGGGAATTTATAGGCTCGATAGTCAGTTGAGGGGGTGCCCGAGGTGCCCACCCTCCACTAGGCCGCGCCAGGGGCCTCTACCGTGCCCTGGTGGAGGGTGGCCACCCTAGGCCCCGTTCGGTACTGATTTTCTGCAAAGTAAAAAACAAGCAAAAACAACAACTGGCACTTTGGCACTATGTCAATAGGTTAGTCCCAAAAATGATATAAAGTTGCTATAAAATTTGTAAAACATCCAAGATTTATAACATAATAGCATTGAACAAGCAAAAAATTATAGATACGTCGGAGACGTATCAACCACCACCAGCAACAGACTGCCAAGCAGACCAACATGGTAGCCGAAGCGGATCAGCGTGGCGCCGTTAGGCGGCGGAATCAGGGGGGTGAGCTGTGTCTTTGGTGGTGTCGGTCCTGCTCGTGGGTGGGCGACGGGGGTCCTGCTCGTCGGCGGGCTAGCGGGCGGGCTCCTGGGCGGTGTAGGAACTACTCGTGGACCTGCTCGAGTTCGTGGAGGAGCAGAAGCCGCAGGTGGGCGGCGGCTCAACTGTCCTCCGTGCGGGTGGCGCATGTGGGTAGCAGCGGAGGCACAGGTGTGCAGGGGCGCCGCAATCGAGCCTTGCTCACGCGGCGATGGCTGGGCCTGGGTGCCGACAGTGCTTGGGGCTAGGTGTCGACGGTGCTGCTGCGGGCGACAGGGACGGAGGAAGAAGGAGAGTGGGTAATTAGTGAGATCTTCAAAAGTCAGAGGTATTTTTTTGTAAAAATGCCAATGAACTACGTTATGGACAAGTTTTCTCGGACGAAGGGAGTATTTCTTTAGGAGGGATGGTATGGTGGACGCTTGTTGTTTTAAGTGTCCAGGCTGAGGTTGGGATGTCCTTACCCGTATTGTCATTCTTTATTCTAATTGCTCCATTTGTAAGCATTATGGTTCTCGTGCGTGCGTGTGCGTGCGTGCGTGTGTGTGTGCGCTTGTTGTGGTTAGGATGGAACAGATTGACTGGGTTCTCGTGCGTGCGTGCGTGCGTGCGTGCGTGTGTGCTTGTTGTGGTTAGGATGGAACAGATTGACTGGATTTTTTGTAGTTCGTAACTAGGGTCAGCTGATCTGCTTCATAGGAATTTATGAAGATCTTCTATTCGCTTGGCTCGCTTCTCCTTCAGAGTATGCGTGCCAACTTAATTTCTATTGTGGTCTAATTGAATGTCTAATGTCTTGGGTGAGCAACCAATTTCTCTCCTTCATTACCTTGTCGAATTTGATTTGGAATGGTTGGTTGGTTAGTCTGCAAGATTATTACAACAAATGGATCAATTTATAGTTTTTTGTTACACACCAGAGGATTATATGCTTCTTTCTCTTTGCTTGGAGAAATGGTCTCGATGTCGATATTTTGTATATTCCATTGTCTCAATCTCAAATAGATTAGATTAATGGCCTGATACAGGGGTGCTTTGCTGGTTGTATAGTGCCTTGCATAATGATTCTTTGTATTTATTTTTCTTAATAAGGACTGAATTAATTACCAGATTGTTGTCGACCTGAGTTTAGTTCTGCCTCTAGCTGGCTAGATTAGCCGATGTTTTAGCCAATCATGATGTATTGCACGTTGCCTTTCATTTGCTTCTCACTCTTATTCTTGCCATGTTGATTTATCACTGACATGGAGAAGAAGAGAGATTATAGAGCGACATTAACTTCAGATGTTTTTAATTTGACTATGGCTGCAACTTTGAGATTTATCATTTTCTAATTATTGGTGATTTGTATTTTGTAGGGGATGTTGGATGCTTCTACTCTGCAATGCTCGTATCCGAAGCAATATATTTTTCTTTATTGAAGGGGACTAACTTGTGCTAGAAGAGACTCCTGAAGGTGATGTCAGATCATTGCTAAATAACAAGGAATCCTTGGCACCTGTGATCCAGTAGTATTTGTCTGCAATATGTATGCATTCTGTCCAAAGCAGAGTATTCCTGATTTAGCAATGCAAGAGATACAAACAAATTCTATATAAATTTTGATGTTTTAGCTTCCATAGTGAGAGCAAGTTGCAAGACCAGATGCGGTCTTATGTTTGAGAGTTTCCTAAATTGATAACATTTTTGGTCCTATCTGAATCCTGCATGGATATTTTTGGTGCCCTCTTTCTGGCATTGAAGATTGGCAATGCCACAAGATCGAAATATGTTCCATTTATTAAGATACGACTCTGCACCAAACTACTATGGTTGCCAAGTTCATATATAGTGGTATTCTTATACGAGAACACTCGGTAGGTAAATGATCTTATTCAATGAAAACTTCATGGAAACCATATTTTAGAGTTTCAAAAAAATCTGAAAAAATATGGAATGTTAAGAGGGTGATGTTTTATTGCAACAACAATAATGTATTTGTATTGTTCTCCATTTGTTACATAACTCTTCTAAGTATATTTGCAAGTCTACTGTACGATTATACATAAGTACAAATATGCTCGGAAATCCGTTTCGGCTCCCGTGTCCAGATGCTCTGCAATCTGGACCGCAGCTCTGCCTCAGTATTTGCTGTTGTATTCTGATTAAATAGGATCTGCACTGGCCCACGTTTCAGATGTATGGAAGAACACCCCCGGCTAACGGCGTGCTAGTCCAGATGGATCCCGACGGATCTATCCAAACGGACACATCACCGCCGCCCCACCGCACATTCTTCCCACACACCAGTTCACGGGTGGATCTATCCTTGCCCCGCGCACATACCCAAGATCGGCTGCCTGCTGCTCCCCTACTTCGGCGGCTGCCGCGGCCGTAGTCGTCTTCGTGCCACAAGTTCAAGGTAAAAAATCCTCACCAGCACCCCCTCCATGCGACCAGTAGCGCTAGAGATAGATCCACCCGTGAGCATTCGTAATCACTGGTTCTTTTGATTTTTTCTGTAGCAATCATGCCCGCCGGGGGTAGCTCCGGTGATTTTTGCGCGGGGCAGAGACGAGCACCTAATTCAGCAGCTCCGAAATCATTCGCTAGTAAGGGTTCGGCGTCAGGCAGTTCATCTGATGCGCTTCCCTCAAACTCAACATCTATAAGTCTTGTCAGGCATGTTGTTTCTGTCATGGAAGGATTCACAGACTACAAAAGGTGGTTAGTAAAAGAGACATGTTTGCGGGGAATGCTTGAACTGCCAATGATTCAGAAGCTAAACCTCAAGCTTAGTTCATGCAACATGAGCAAGGTGGATGTTCGTTGCCGCGCAATTGTCTTCAGTGATAACTAACTGCTTCGGTTCAAGCCAACAGATGTGGCTATGGTGTTTTCGAGATGTGCGTTTTCGAGACGGCAACATCAATGAAGAGTCGATTTGCTTCATAAAGAAAACCCTTGGCATGGACCAAGCAGCATCGCACAACCTGTGTACTGCCGAGGATTTCCTGAAGAGGAATATAACTAAGGATTCAAGCAAGCTGGAGAAAGAATGTTTTCAGATACCTCTTGTGATGTGTCACATGCTCGCACCGTCTTGCAAACATGATTACAACAGCATTGACTTCTGGCGTGCACTAGCCAGCAACGAAGATATAGCGCAGCAGATTTAGTTGCTGCAGTGCTTGCTTGATGCAGTCACCAGGCTCAAGATTGATATAGAGAATGGCGTGAGAACGGCGAACCTTACTGGCTGCCATTGTTCCTGCAGGTTTGACACGTTTTTTTCTTTTTTTCTTTAGGTGCGCTACAACCCACATTCGTTTTTGTTACGATTTGATCAAACAACTTTGTTATCATCTATATAGATATTGTACCTCGACAACCTCTATCTGGCCATATTCAAAAAGAAACATGGTGTGCTCCCTAGGGTCAGTCATTTTTACCAAGAGAGCTTGCGCCAGATGGCTACGATGGCAACAAACCTGGGAGTAGCTGAGCCGTCATTTGCATCAGCACCGGTATGCGAAAACATCCATTTTTACAGCCTGAATGTTTCAGCAATAAGCTAGTTGATGAACTAAGAAATATCATTGTTCCTCATATTCCCGTTGAGAGACCCATCCACTGTGTGCTACTCGAGGAGTACCGACCTAAGTAAATGACCCGTTCTTGGAAGGCACCGCCATGCACCAGCAGCCACCATAGTGTACCTAAGAGAAATACGACGAAGCTTCCTCCTGATGGCTTCCAGAATCAGATTGATGTGCAGACCCTGCCGCCTAGGCAACCATCTGCTCTGGACTAACTACATTGCCAATCGATATCTGATGATTGTGAGTTACAAGACATTCTACCCATACACTTCTTACATGTTTGCTCTTTACATGGACTCGACCTAATCACAATGACTTTTTTACATTATTGAATTGTCAGACGTCCCAGCCCATCGCCATCCTATTGCGGAAGTAGAATGTGCGCGCGCGATTCGCCATGTCACTCAGCACATCAAAATATACAGAATGACATGGTTACCTTTACAGACAAGCTCATGGTTACCTGTTGTTTGGCCACGGGATTGACCGACCGTCCTGTTGTTTTGCCAGGGGATTGACCGACCGTCCGCTCAGACGTCAGACACGGACACCGACTGATCGCCGACGAGCAGAGTGCATCCTGTCATCACAAGTGTAAGTACCGCCATTCTGGGTAGTGCAGAAACTCCTTACCGGACACAAAAGGCTCCTAAACTTACCGGTGCCGGGCTTCAATTGTCTGATTGTGAAGGTAGTTCATTTTTTTCATATGTAACAATGCGCCCACACAATAACCTGATGTTCTCCGGATGTTCTTCCACTAACAAGACTGAAAGTTGCCCCATGTTTTCTGACAGAAGAAAGTTATTCTCATCGCGCTAGCATCTGAGCATGCTTGCAAAACACCATCAGGAGCCTGGTAAGAGACTAATCAAGGGACCTGAAACTGCATTTGGGCGCAGCGAGGCTATTTTGCACTGTGATTCAGCAGTATGCTAGTTGTATTTCAGAAGCAGTCAAGGATATATACACTGACAGCAATCAGGACGAGCTGGTAGATGGGGACGCATTCATTTTCCATGGTCTATTTGTGGGTCCATATGCCCGCACGCTAACAATCATAGTCTGATTTGTGTGTCCATATGACAACTGTACCATCCAACCAAAACACTGTACACCTGGTACAAATGCCACCACGCTAACAGCAGTCAACGGCGCCGTCCGCATCCGTTTGCTCCCGTCCCCTGCCACCATGCGCACAACGCGCCTGCCACTTTGTATTCTCTACTTTGTGTTGTCCCGTATAGCCAATAAATTATGTGACGCACAGATCACAATGCTCATCTGGATGGTGCAGATAGCGAGATCAACTGGACCCGGGAGCCAAAACATCGACAAAGTTACACAAGTACAAATATACTGTCCTATATTGTGTGTTGCGAGTAGTAATTCGACTGTTTGGTTTCACATATATCTGGGCATGGGCAGCCCGACCCGGCGACCCGGCCCGAAAAACCTGGGCTGGGCCGGGTCGGGCTTTGTGTTCGGACCGGGCTCGGGCTTCAAAATCGGGCCCGGGAAGCAGTTTAGGCCGGGCTCGGGCTTGCTGAAAATGGCAATTTACACGGAGGCTCGGCCCGGCCTGGCCCGGAATTCACCTTTTAACTCCATTCGGGCCGGGCTCGGGCCTGAATTTGCGTTATTTTGGCCGGACCGGGCCGGGCTCGGGAGCCCAAGACCGGCCCGGGGTATGCCCGCGTTTAGTTTCACACGAAGAGTTTTAGTATAACTGAAGTCAACTAGGTGGATTCTTTTGTTTTCTGATGAACTAAGATTTTCGCACTAGTATATTCTTCAACTGTCATTTTTTTGCTGTTCCTTACATTGCCTTTTCAGCTAATTTGCTATAGCAGAGTCTTGGCTCTGCTTGTGAACAGTCTATTGCTTTCAACGGCAACGAGATAATGCACGGTGTGTATGTACTGTGCGATTTTGATATTGTACTGTATGATGGTGCAAGTGCAATAGCCAACGCACGACCTGTATGATGCCAACGTAAGCTAGCTTTTTGCCATCATAATGCACTTGCACCAACTAGTAAAATGTGATGAAAACATCCTCTGCATCATCATATAAACAACGGGAGAGTGATTATTTTCCCATGTCAGCTTTTTCCGAACGCTGATGAAACGAGCAGTCTGTTCAAGTACTGTAACCTTGTAACCAACATCTAACAGACCTCAGCTCAAACATACTAGTACAGACAAACATTGGTGCATACCGGTGCTTAGAACAACTTTAGCAGACCCCACAAAAGCCGCGAACCCGCAAAATTTTGACGAGTATGCGGGCTCGGCTTAATTTTCCGACCAGAACAGAACCCGCATACTCGCCTGGTCCGTAAATTCTTTTGCCGCGGCCCGCAAACCGCACACCCCGACCACTATATCTGCGGGTTCGCGGCGCGTTTGCGGGTCGAAACCCTAACCCCCGCCAGTGACCCCCTTCCGCCTCCATCTGCCATGTGGGGTCGCATGTGGAGCTCCGGACGCGGCTTCGGCAACAGATCCGGCAGTGGCAGCGACCCCAAGCGCGAGCGGCGCGTCCGGTCGGACGACGCGAGGAAGCGCGGGGCGAGGAAGTGGACCAACTATGGCCTCTCGTCGCTGCCGAGCTTCCGCGTCCGCAAGACGAACGAGTACGATCATCGGCTTGGTCGTACCCCGTCCTCTGCCGCGTCCTTCTCCTTCGCGGCGAGATCTTCCTACGCCGGGAGCTCCTCCACTTCCGGCACGGGCCTTCTCCCCGTGAAGAGGGAGTGGTCGGAGGAGCCCGAGGAGCTGGAGGATGTCGAGTTCATCCCCGTCAAGGAGGAGCCCGAGGAGCCCGAGGGGCTCGGCCGCCGCGGAGTCGTCGGGCCGGAGGACTTCATCACCGATGTCGACACTGTTGCGGCTGGCATTGCCGAACGGAGCGTGCGTGAGGAGGCGGAGCGCCAGCGCCACCACGAGGAGCTCAAAAACCTCGAGTTCCGGCAGGCGGTCGCGGCCAACCTCTCCACCAAGGAGAAGGACGACGAGTGGCGGCGCATCCGCGAGGAGCAGAGGGCGAAGTACATCGACCTCGGCAGCTCCAGCGAGGAGGATTGAGCTCCTCCACGGCGTCGTCCATGGCCACGAGCGCGCCGTCGTGAGATCCCCACCCCTCTAGTACTAGTACGGATGTAGTATGTAGTATGACCTAGTGTTTGTAGTGTTTGGTCATGTAAAATATATGTAGTACATGATGAACTACGAGGTGCAATTTCTTTCGCGAAACTGTTTTTTAAAATTATGCAGTTTCATCTACAGTTTTTGTTCGGCCGCGCTCGTTCTCGACCCGCAAACGAGATCTTCTTTCAAACGCGTTTTGCGGGTCAAGATTTTGCAGGGTCTGCTAGAGTTGTTCTTACTACTCAACACACAGGAGTGCAATGCAGGCTGCATAAAAGTGGTGCCGCCCATTATGCAAATGGATGGTTAGTAAATATACACATCTCGTTAGACTTTTATGATGAATTCATAGCCTGAGTTAGTTTATTCGTTCGGTCAAAATCTATTTTTTCTCTAATATTTCCTTTCCATTTAAACATTATCATATAAAATTGAATGATTGGTTGTGGGAGCATCAATGCGAAGAATATTCTCAAGCACATGCTTATCCCCGATATGAACGGCCGATGCTCCGTTGCCCAATTTAAGGCTGGTCGAGCCATGTGGTGCCGCCATAGTTACGCTTATGCATGAAAAGTACCCAATAATCACAAATTAGATAATTGCATATCATGTTTACCACAAATAAACAGAATATATTCACCACAACACATTGTGCACTATGAGTAGAGGCATACCAAACTATACAGGACAATGCGGTTTTTATTCGACTTCATCGCCAACAGTCACCACATGCACACCGGCCAGATTTTTTTTCAGAAATAGTACCTTTTTAATAGTAATTTTGAAACACGTGTATAGGTTTAAAAACTTTCAATACTAGTAACCTGTTGGCCTTATCTGGGCCGACAGAAGGGCAGTCGGCCGGCCCAGGGCCAAAACCTGGCAGTCGGCCTGCCCCAGGCACAATCGGCCAGCCCTAGGCCGAGGTGTTGGAAATATGCCCTAGAGGCAATAAATAAAGTGTTTATTATTATATTTCCTTGTTCATGATAATCGTTTATTATCCATGCTATAATTGTATTGAATGGAAACACATGACATGTGTGGGTAAATAGACAATACTGTGTCCCTAGTATGCCTCTAGTGAACTAGCTCGATAATCAAACATGGTCAAGGTTTCCTAGCCATTGACATGTGATGTCATTTGATAACGGGATCACGTCATTAGGAGAATGATGTGATGGACAAGACCCAAACTACAAACGTAGCATATGATCGTGTCAGTTTATTGCTACTGTTTTTTGCATGTCAAGTATACGTTCCTATGACCATGAGATCATGCAACTAGGTATGGAGATACCGACGATCGAATCTCAGGCAAGTAACGTACCGAAGAACAAAGGGAACATCATACAGGATTAACTGAATCCTTGACATAGAGGTTCAACCGATAAAGATCTTCGTAGAATATGTAGGAACCAATGTGTACATCCAGGTCCTGCCATTGGTTATTGACCGTAGAGGTGTCTCGGTCATGTCTACATAGTTCTCGAACACGCAGGGTCTGCACACTTAAGGTTTGATGACGTTTCGGTAGTGTAGAGTTATGTATGGTGGTCACCCAAGTTTGTTTGGAGTCCCGGATGAGATTCTGGACGTCACGAGGAGCTCCGGAATGGTCCGGAGGCAAAGATTTATATATAGGAAGTCCTGTTTTGGTCGCCGGAAAAGTTCCGGACTTATCGGTAGTGTACCGGGAGTGCAGGTAGTGTACCGGGAGACCTCCGGGAGGGATATTTCGACCCAAGAGGCTTCACGGGCTGTGAGAGAGTGAATATCAGCCCTTAGTGGGCTGGTGGAAACTCCCACACAAGGCCCATGTGGCTGGAGAAAAAAACCCAAAAGGAAAAAGGTGGAAAAAGGCAAAAGAGGAAAAAAAAGGTGAATCCTAATCCTACTAGGAGTGGAGGAGGTGGACTCCTCCTCTCCTAGTCGGCCGAAGCCTAGAAGGCTTGGAGGCCAAGCTGCCTCCTCTCCTCCTCTCCTCCTGTATATACTAGTGGATTTCTAGGGTTTTGGCACCTGATTTTCAGCCACGTGCAAACCCTAATCTCTAGTGCATAGTTTCTCCTCTAGATCGGATTTCTGCGGTGCTTAGGCGAAGCCCTGCCGGAATTGCTTCACCACCATCGCCGGAGCGCCGTCACGCTGCCGGTGAACTCTTCTACCTCTCCGCTCTCTCTTGGTGGATCAAGACGGCGGAGATCGTCATCAAGCTGTACATGTGCTGAACGCGGAGGTGCCGTCTGTTCGGCACTAGATCGGAAGGATCGTGATCAAGTTCGTGGGACGGATCGTGATCAAGCTTGCGGGACAGATCGTGATTAGATCGCGGGACAGATCGTGATTGGATCGCGGGACACACGGCGATTTGAATCGCGAAGACGTTCGACTACACCAACCGCGTTACTTAACGCTTCCCGCTTAGCGATCTACAAGGGTATGTAGATTCACTCTCCCTCTCGTAAGATGCTCATAACCATGGATAGATCTTCGTGTGCGTAGGAAATTTTTTGTTTCCCATGCAACGTTCCCCTTCAGTGGCATCATGAGCTAGGTCTATGTGTCGATGAGATCTCGAGTATAACGCAAAAGGTTTGTGGGCGTTGATGCTTAGATTGCTTCCTCCCTTGGTCAGATTTTGATTTAGCGGTATTGTGAGATGAAGCGGCCCGGACCAACATTACTCGTATGCTTACGAGAGACCGGTTCCCTCAACCGCAACTTGTTGCATAGATGGCTTGCGGGTGACAGTTTCTCTCACTTTAGTTGGATCGGATCTGACAAAGGCGGTCCTTGAGAAGGTTGAAAAGAAACTAGTGTATCACCGTTGTGGTTTTTGTGTAGATGAGAATTGTTCTTGCTAGATACCCATAGCAGCCACGTAAAACATGCAACAACAATTAGAGGATGTCTAACTTGTTTTCGCAGGGTATGTTGTGATATGATATGGCCAATTACATGATGTAATATATGTGATGTATGAGATGATCATGTGATGTATAGATTATCACGACTTGCATGTCGATGAGTACGGCAACCGGCAGGAGCCATAAGGTTGTCTTAATTATTGTATGACCTGCGTGTCAATCATTAAGCGCTATGTAATGCTTTACTTTATCGCTACGGTAGCAATAGTAGTAGAAGCATGTTGGGCGCGACAACCCCGATGGCGACATGTTGATGGAGATCATGGTGTCGTGCCGGTGACGATGGAGATCATGCCGGTTCTTTCATGATGGAGATCAAAAGCACAAGATCATGGCCATATCATGTCACTTATGATTTGCATGTGATGTTAATCTTTTTATGCACCTTGTTTTGCTTAGAACGACGGTAGGATTATAAGGTGATCCCTCACTTAATTTCAAGATAAATTGTGTTCTCCCCGAGTGTGCACTGTTGCGAAAGTTCATCGTGTCGAGACACCACGTGATGATCGGGTGTGATAGACTCTACGTTCACATACAACGGGTGCAAGCCAGTTTTGCACGTGCAGAACACTCAGGTTAAACTTGACGAGCCTAGCATGTACAAACATGGCCTCGGAACACAAGAGACCGAAAGGTCGAACATGAGTCATATAGTAGATATGATCAACATAATGATGTTCACCATTGAAGCCACCTTAACTCACGTGATGATCGGACTTGAGTTGGTGAATTTGGATCATGTGACACTCAGATGACCTGAGGGATGTCAATTTGAGTGGGAGATTTAGTAATTTGATTAACTAAACTCATTATCTTGAACAATAGTCTAAGTAACCTTTGCATATTTATGTTGTAGATCAATGGCTCGCGCAGTAGCACCCCTGAATTTTAATGCGTTCCTAGAGAAAGCTAAGTTGAAAGATGATGGAAGTGACTTTGTTGATTGGGCCCGTAATCTGAGGATTATCCTCACGGCTTCCCAGAAACAATATGTCCTCGATGCACCGCTTGGTGACCAACCAGAAGACATGACCTCCGAAGACGTTAAGAACGTTTGGGAGGCTCGTGCTGGAGACTACTCAATAGTTCAGTGTGCAATATTGTATGGCTTAGAACCGGGATTTCAAAGACGTTTTGAACGTCATGGAGCATATGAGATGTTCCAGGAGTTGAAGTTTACCTTTTAGAAGAATGCCCGGATCGAGAGGTATGAGACCTCCGATAAGTTCTATACTTGCAAGATGGAGGAGCACGGGTCTATCAGTGAGCATATACTCAGAATGTCTGGGTATGCAAACCGTCTAGCTGAGTTGGGAATTACCCTTCCTCAAGAGGCGATCACAGATAGAGTTCTTCAATCACTGCCACCTAGTTACAAGAGCTTTGTGATAAACTATAACATGCACGGGATGAACAAGTCAGACGCCAAGCTGTTTGCGATGCTGAAAGTCGCTTAGTCTGAAATCCAGAAAGAACATGAAGTGTTGATGGTCAATAAAACCACTAGTTTCAAGAAAAATGGCAAGGGCAAAGGCAAGAAGGGTAAAACCAAGAAGGATGACAAAGCAGTTGCTACTCCTACTAAGAAGCCTAAGCATGGACCTAAGCCAGAAACTGAGTGCTTTCATTGCAAAGGAACTGGTCACTGGAAGCGAAACTGCCCCAAGTACCTGGCTGACAAGAAGGCGGCCAACGACAAACAAGGTATATATGATATACATGTTATTGATGTGTACCTTACTAGTTCTCGTAGTAGTGCCTGGGTATTTGATACCAGTTCAGTTGCTCACATTTGCAACTCAAAGCAGGAACTACAGAATAAACGAAGGCTGGCGAAGGACGAAGTGACGATGCTTGTGGGAAATGGTTCCAAGGTTGATGTGATCGCCGTCGGCATGCTCTCTCTTCGATTACCATCGGGATTAGTGATGAACCTGAATAATTGTTATTTAGTGCCTACGTTAAGCATGAACATTATATCTGGATCTTGTTTATGGCGAGACGGTTACTCATTTAAATCAGAGAATAAAGGTTGTTCTATTTATATGAGTAATATCTTTTATGGTCATGCACCCAATGTTAGGGGTTTATTCATTTTGAATCTTGATAGTGATGACACACATGTTCATAACATTGATGCCAAAATTTGTAAAGTTGATAATGATAGTACCACTTTCTTGTGGCACTGCTGTTTAGGTCATATTGGTGTAAAACGCATGAGGAAGCTCCATGCTGATGGACTTTTGGAGTCACTTGATTTTGAATCACTTGACACATGTGAACCATGCCTCATGGGCAAGATGACTAAAACGCCGTCCTCTGGAATAATGGAAGGGGCAAGTGACTTATTGGAAATCATACATACTGATGTGTGCGGTCCAATGAATGTTGCAGCGCGCGGTGGATATCGTTATTTTCTCACCTTCACTGATGACTTAAGTAGATATGGGTATATTTACTTAATGAAACAAAAGTCTGAAACGTTTGAAAAGTTCAAGCAATTTTGGAGTGAAGTTGAGAATCATCGTAACAAGAAGATTAAGTTCCTGCGATCTGATCGAGGAGGTGAATATCTGAGTTATGAGTTTGGCAGTCACTTAAGACTATGTGGAACTGTTTCATAGTTGACACCGCCCGGAACACCACAGCATAATGGTGTGTCCGAACATCGTAATCGAACCTTATTGGATATGGTGCGTTCTATGATGTCACTTGCTGATTTGCCACTATCGTTTTGGGGTTATGCATTACAGACAACTGCATTCACTTTAAATAGGGCACCATCAAAATCCGTTGAGATGACGCCATATGAACTGTGGTTTGGCAAAAGGCCTAAGTTGTCGTTTCTTAAAGTTTGGGGATCTGATGCTTATGTCAAAAAGCTTCAGCCTAAAAAGCTGGAACCCAAAGCGGAGAAATGCGTCTTCATAGGATAGTCGAAAGAGACAGTCGGGTATACCTTCTATCTCAGATCCGAAGGCAAAGTGTTTGTCACTAAAAACGGAACATTTCTTGAGAATGAGTTTCTCTCGAAAGAATTGAGTGAGAGGAAAATAGAGTTGATGAGGTTATTGAACCTTTACTTCAACCAGAAAGTAGCGCAACGCAGAAGGATGTTTCTGTGGAACCTATGACGGTAGAAGAGGAAGTTGATGATGATGATCATGAATCTTCGGATCAAGTTACTATTGAACCTCGTAGGTCGACAAGGGCGCGTACTACTCCTGAGTGGTACGGCAACCCTGTCTTGGAGGTCATGTTGTTAGACAACAATGAACCTACGAGCTATGGAGGAGCAGCGATGGGCCTGGATTCCGAGAAATGGTTAGAGGCCATGAAATCCGAGAAGGGATCCATGTATGAAAACAAAGTATGGACTTTGGAAGTATTACCTGAAGGGCGAAAGGCCATTCAAAACAAATGGATCTTTAAGAAGAAGACGGACGCGGGCGCTAATACCACCGGCTATAAAGCTCAACTCGTGGCAAAGGGTTTTTCACAAGTTCAAGGAGTTGACTATGATGAGACTTTCTCACCCGTAGCGATGCTTAAGTCTGTCAGAATCATGTTGGCAATAGCTGCTTATTTCGACTATGAAATTTGGCAAATGGATGTCAAAACGGCGTTCCTGAACGGTTTCCTTGAGGAAGAGTTGTATATGATGCAACCCGAAGGTTTTGTCGATCCAGAGAATGCTGACAAAGTTTGCAAACTCCAGCGATCCATTTATGGACTGGTGCAAGCATCTCGGAGTTGGAATAAGCGCTTTGATGAGGTGATCAAAGCGTTTGAGTTTATACAAGTTGATGGAGAAGCTTGTATTTACAAGAAAGGTAGTGGGAGCTCTATAGCGTTTCTAATATTATATGTGGATGACATATTGCTTATTGGAAACAATATAGAAATGCTGGAAAGCGTGAAGGAATATTTGAACAAGAGTTTTTCAATGAAGGACCTAGGAGAAGCTGCTTACATATTAGGCATTAAGATCTATAGAGATAGATCAAAATGCTTAATAGCACTTTCACAGAGCACATACCTTGATAAAGTTTTGAAGAAGTTCAAAATGGATCAGTCCAAGAAGGGGTTCTTGCCTATGTTACAAGGTGTGAAGTTGAGTAAGACTCAATGCCCAGTGACCACAGAAGATAAAGAAAAGATGAGCGTCATCCCCTATGCTTCAGCCATAGGCTCTATCATGTATGCAATGCTGTGCACAAGACCCGATGTCAGCCTTGCCATAAGTATGGCCGGAAGGTTTCAAGGTGATCCTGGAATGGAGCACTGGCAAGCGGTCAAGAATATCTTAAGTACCTGAAAAGGACTAAGGAAATGTTTCTCGTTTATGGAGGTGATGAAGAGCTCATCGTAAAGGGTTATGTCGATGCAAGCTTTGACACTGATCCGGACGACTCTAAGTCGCAAACCGGATACGTATTTATTCTTAACGGGGGAGCGGTAAGCTGGTGCAGTTCCAAGCAAAGCGTGGTAGCTGATTTTATGTGCGAAGCGGAGTACATCGCAGCCTCGGAGGCAGCGAAGGAAGGTGTCTGGATGAAGCAGTTCATGACAGATCTTGGAGTAGTGCCTAGTGCACTAAATCCAATAAACCTGTTCTATGACAACACTGGTGCCATTGCTCTAGCCAAGGAACCAAGGTTTTACAAGAGGACCAGACACATAAAGCGACGCTTCAACTCCATCCGGTTCTACATCGAGGAGAAGGACATAAATATTTGCAAAGTGCACACGGATCTGAATGTTGTAGACCCATTGACTAAACCTCTTCCAAGGGCTAAACATGATCAACACCAGAACTGCATGGGTGTTCGATTCATTACCATGTAAATCACATAGTGATGTGAACTAGATAATTGACTCTACTACAAGTGGGAGACTGTTGGAAATATGTCCTAGAGGCAATAAATAAAGTGTTTATTATTATATTTCCTTGTTCATGATAATCGTTTATTCTCCATGCTATAATTTTATTGAATGGAAACACATTGCATGTGTGGGTAAACAGACAACACTGTGTCCCTAGTATGCCTCTAGTGAACTAGCTCGTTAATCAAAGATGGTCAAGGTTTCCTAGCCATTGACATGTTATGTCATTTGATAACAGGATCACGTCATTAGGAGAATGATGTGATGGACAAGATCCAAACTACAAATGTAGCATATGATCGTGTCAGTTTATTGCTACTGTTTTCTGCATGTCAAGTATATGTTCCTATGACCATGAGATCATGCAACTCACGGATATCGGAGGAGTGCCTTGTGTGTATCAAATGTTGCAACGTAACTGGGTGACTATAAAGGTGCTCTACAGGTATCTCCGATGGTGTCTGTTGAGCTGGCATGGATCGAGACTGGGATTTGTTACTCCGTGTGACGGAGAGGTATCTCGGGGCCCACTCAGTAATACAACATCACAATGAGCCTTGCAAGCAATGTGACTAATTGTTAGTTGCGGGATCTTGTATTACGGAACGAGTAAAGAGACTTGTCGGTAACGAGGTTGAACTAGGTATGGAGATACCGACGATCGAATCTCGGGCAAGTAACATACCGAAGAACAAAGGGAACATCATACGGGATTAACTGAATCCTTGACATAGAGGTTCGACCGATAAAGATCTTCGTAGAATATGTAGGAACCAATGTGGACATCCAGGTCCCGCCATTGGTTATTGACCGTAGAGGTGTCTCGGTCATGTCTACATAGTTCTCGAACCCGCAGGGTCTGCACACTTAAGGTTTGGCGACGTTTTGGTAGTTTAGAGTTATGTATGGTGGTGACCGAAGTTTGTTCACAGTCCTGGATGAGATCCTGAACGTCACGAGGAGCTCCGGAATGGTCCGGAGGTAAAGATTTATATATAGGAAGTCCTGTTTTGGTCGCCGGAAAAGTTCTGTGCTTATCGGTAGTGTACCGGGAGTGCCGGTAGTGTACCGGGAGACCTCCGGGAGGGGTATTTCGACCCAAGAGGCTTCATGGGCTGTGAGAGAGTGAATATCAGCCCTTAGTGGGCTGGTGGAAACTCCCACACAAGGCCCATGTAGTTGGAGAAGAAAACCCAAAAGGAAAAAGGTGGAAAAAGGCAAAAGAGGAAAAAAAAGGTGAATCCTAATCCTACTAGGAGTGGAGGAGGTGGACTCCTCCTCTCCTAGTCGGCCGAAGCCTAGAAGGCTTGGAGGCCAAGCTGCCTCCTCTCCTCCTCTCCTCCTATATATACTAGTGGATTTCTAGGGTTTTGGCACCTGATTTTCAGCCACGTGCAAACCCTAATCTCTAGTGCATAGTTTCTCCTCTAGATCGGATTTCTACGGTGCTTAGGCGAAGCCCTGCCGGAATTGCTCCACCACCATCGCCGGAGCGCCGTCACGCTACCGGTGAACTCTTCTACCTCTCCGCTCTCTCTTGGTGGATCAAGACGGCGGAGATCGTCATCAAGCTGTACATGTGCTGAACGCGGAGGTGCCGTCTGTTCGGCACTAGATCGGAAGGATCGTGATCAAGTTCGTGGGACGGATCGTGATCAAGCTCGTGGGACAGATCGTGATTAGATCGCGGGACAGATCGTGATTGGATCGCGGGAAACACGGCGATTTGAATCGTGAAGACGTTCGACTACACCAACCGCGTTACTTAACGCTTCCCGCTTAGCGATCTACAAGGTTATGTAGATTCACTCTCCCTCTCGTAGATGCTCATCACCATGGATAGATCTTCGTGTGCGTAGGAAATTTTTTGTTTCCCATGCAACGTTCCCCTTCACGAGGGCCCACCTTTCGGCCACGTGGAGGTCGACAGCTCCCAGATAAGGCACCGTCGGCCAAGCTGCCTTCTTCCTCCTTGCTCTCGCTTTTTTCTCTTGTCTTAGGCCGAAATCACCCCCCCTTGATCTCCTAATGCCTCCACTCATTTCCCGTTTCAATCCGATGAATTGATAGATCGTGTGTTTCTCCCCCGCCCTACGGTTTTTTTTCTGCAACGATGTACTGGTTTGTTCGTGTGGAGGAGAAGATGGTGTGGTGGTGGAGCTTGCAATGGTGAGAAGGTGGAGTGGTGGAGAGGAAGAAGAAGGTGAGGAGGAAGGAGTGTACTCACGCGTCGAAGGTATAAATTTTTGCTATTAATTTCGGTTTTTTTGTTATTTTTGTAATGTACGTACAATTACTTCATGTTATTTTTAGTAGCGTAGTTATTTTAGGTTAGCTGTGTTAGTGTAGTGATTTTAGTGTAGTCATATTACTGTAGTTTTAGTTAGTGTAGTCATATTAGTATCGGGTTTTAGTTTTTGTTTGCGTAGTTTAGGATTAGTTAGTTTTTGTGTAGTCATAGTAGTGTCGGTTATTTTTTGTGTAGCTCATTTTAGTGTAGGTTTTTTTAGTTACGTTATAGTGTAAGTTTTATTTTAGTGTCGATATATTCGTTGCGAATAAGGAGGAGCTGGCATTGTCTGACCACGTTAAAATGTCTAAATCCGTAAATCTGACTGTGTATTACGGCCCTGGTACTGTTCGATATAATGAGTTGGGGGTTGATCTTAGCAACTTTAAAACAGGCAAGATGACACTTTCAGACCCGGACAGACTGGACATTAGGCAGTTGAAGCACTAGTTGACTACTAGTTTTGGCCTCGATCCTAAAGTTTGTTCAGTCAGTATTCATGCCTTGTGGACCAAATCCTGTAAAAATGTCAAGTGAGATTTGATTCTGATAGATAGGAGCCAACATTGGTTGTCTCTGTTAAGTCATTGCAGAGACTGAAGAATCCATCCTTATGCCCTAGTGCAACTAGTGGCGAAGGAGGAGAATATCGTACCGCCAACCATGGGGTATGAGCCAGGCCAGAGTAGTCAAGTGGCTAACGAGGTTTATGTATCCGGGTCACAGCCAACAGATGTGAATTATACTCAAGCCAACATTGATTCAGATTATGCTAATGCTGGTCAGAGTATTCAATCGGTAGTATTAGCTGCCTCTGGTGTTGCTGATGGGGACGAGGAAGGCGAGGAAATGCAGATGGTGATGGAGGAAGAGGACGAGGATGGGATTGCAGAGGAACTTGATTCTGAAAATTTCGAGGATGAGGAGGAGGTACCAGTTCCTGCTGCATGGGAGCAGGACATATCCGTCGGCTTTACTATCAACGATGGTCATGAGACTCCATGGCAATATAATCTGAACCAAGTCCAGATCGGGGCTATGTTTGACACAAAGAAGAAATTTAAGTATGCGGTGATAAAGTGGGCTATGTCTACCCAGAGGATTTTCCGGACACACATATCTAGTCCAACAAAATATACCGTCAAGTGTGCTGAATTAGGTTGTCCTGTGAAGGTGCACGCCCACGTACCAAAGTATCACATCCACTGGGTTGTGAAAAATGTTGTACCACATAATTGTGTTAGGAAAAACATGTTGGCTCGTCATCCAAACCTTACTTCAACTCTCATAGCGCAACTCATGTATACTGAGATAGTGACGAAGAAAGATATGGAAGCAAAGCACATCCAGACCGCAGTGAAGGTCAGATGGAAGTATGACATTCCATATGGGAAGGCTTGGAGAGCTAACCAGAAGGCTATGGAGGAGAGGTTTGGGACGTTCTTCGACTCCTATGATAATGTTGTGCTACTCCTTGACATACTGAAGGAGAGGAATCCCGGCACTTATGTTAACATTCAGCACACGAGGTTGGAAAGCATACCTGATTACAAGGTGTTGAAAAGAGTATTCTTCTCTTTCGGTATGTGCATCGAAGCTTTCAGGCATTGTCCTCCTGTGATGTTTGTGGATGGTACATTCCTGACTGGTCAGTACAAAGGGCAAATCCTGACTGCTATTGGTGTGGACGGGAACAACCAAATCATCCCACTAGCCATGGCATTTGTGGAGGGTGAGAACTTTCCGAGCTGGGTATGGTTCTTCCGTCAAATTAAAATTGCGATCGTGAAGGACAGACCAAATGTGTGTCTCATTCATGACAGATATCCCCGTATATTGAAGGTCGTGAAGACACTTAGTAATCCAACTGCTGACGAGCCAACACCTTGGAAGGACTTGCAAAGCCGGTGGTGCATGCGCCATCTTGGTGCTAATTTTTTCTCACAGTTCAAGAACAAACGGTTGATGAACTTGTTCAAGAAGTTATGCAAGCAGAACCAGCGGCGCAAATACGATTTTATTTGGTCGAAACTAGATGAGTTCACTAAGAAGCAGGTCGTTGCTAGGAAGAAAATGGAAAAAGACCAGGTTAAATTAACAGCACTCATTGCGGAGATGGAGGGGCCAGTTGGTCTTTGTGACTTGCCAGCAATTGACCCTACTAATACGAAGCGAAAGAATGGCAAGAAAATAAAGAATTTTTCTGAGTGGATAGAGAAAGAGCCTCCAGTGAATTGGTCTTTGCTGCATGACACCCATGGAGCTAGGTATGGCCACATGACAACCAATCTTGCAGAGATCTATAACTTTGTTCTCAGAGGGAATAGAGCATTGCCACTGACAGCTATTGTGGAGGGTGTATTCCATGGCACTCTGAGGTAAAGAAAGCATGGCTGAGAAGATAAAGAGAACAAAAAAGCACAACGTCACACTCATAGGTAATCAGGAAAGGAGGTACGAGTTTCAGCTTCCTACTGATGGTTTTGGTTCTACAAATGAGGTGAAGACGCATGAGGTTACAATTGGAGCAGAATTTTATCCAACTTGTGAGTGTACATGCAACAAGCCTCAGTTGTTGCACCTCCCTTGCTCACATGTGTTGGCTGCTTGTGGCCAAATTCAGTTGGACGCTATCTCCTTCGTGTCTCCGTACTATTCAAAGGAGGCAGTACTCAATGTCTGGACAGGTGAGATGACAGTATTTAGAGTCGTTGGCAATTTCAACAAGGTAAACGATGGTGATAGAGTATACATCCCAGATCTTGCACTACGGCGAACTAGCAGGGCAGGCGTAAGGTAAAGCGCATCTGCAACGATATGGACCAATCTGAAGCTGGTGGAGCAACCGGGCAATGTTTGCTCTATGCGGCGTATGGGCATGGGATGAAATATTGCCCCGGCCTGAAGAAAGACGGTGCTTCCACATCGATGACAGCAACAACAAATGCAAGAGGAGGTCCTGGCAGTCGTGGTGGACGTGGCTCTCGAGGCCAAAGGGGCGGACGAGGAATGAATAACTCAGAAGCTACATAATCTATGGGACTATGTTTTTATTCATAATATGTGGGACTATGTTTTTTTTTGTAATATGTTGGACTATGTTTTTAAATTTGTAATATGTCAGACTATGTTTTTAAATTTTTAATATGTCGGACTACGTTTTTTTGTTAATACGTGAGCACTATGTTTTTATTCGTAATATGTGAGACTATGTTTTTAGTATGCAAACATCTATGTTTTATTTTTGTAATATGTTTGTACTATGTTCTCATTGTAGATATGACTTCGTATCCGATGCTTAATGCTAATATCGATAGAGGGCACCGAGGCGCACTTACGGAATCGATCACGAACTTAGATGTGTTGATCACCCGCACCCCAAAGTCTAACTGGATGATACACCCTGCATGGGTTGATAGGTATGTGTCGGTACAATCACTTAGTACGTTCGACATCGTTTTGATAGAAGCTAAATGTAAGCTACATTCTATTCATTTTGTAGGCTGAATTGGGCTGGACTTCTACCCTTGGCACAACTGGTTGAGGTTACATTGGACGAGTGGGTTGATCATCTGGACTTGGATGACGCGGGTGTACCAATGCAGCTGTACAAGAGGCCATTATCACGCTTCTCTTACGACAGGTCACTCCTTATCTGCTTAGTAGATAGATAGAGACAAGAGACACATACGTTCCACTTTCCCTGGGGAGAGATGGCTCCTACTTTACAGGACGTGTCTTACTTGTTGGGATTACCTCTCGCCGGTACTGCCATAGGACCTTTAGATGTGGAAACTGGTTGGGTAGCATCTATGCATGCCCGTTTTCTGGCTGCGGTGCCAACTACGGTTACCCTAGGCAACGATCGGCACGGGCCTCTTTTCAGGTGGTTGAGCCAGTTTCATATTGTTGCCTTAGGATATCCCACTTATGAGTTGTCAGAGGCACAGATTGACCGGTCCCTAGAGGCATATATTATGTGGTTGTTTGGCAAGACTATGTTCACAGAGAACCACGTGACCACTGTAGATGCACGACTGATCGACATTGCACGAGAGATAGCTGAGGCACGTTCCCCTAAGGACATTGTGCAGAGGAGTTTTGGTTCTGCCGTGTTAGCAGCTACGTATAGAGGCCTCTGCAAAGCTTGCCAGTTGAGGTCTAGGAAATCTGGTCTTCTCGGATGTCCATTTCTGTTGCAGCTTTGGTCTTATGAGAGATTCCCTATTGGTCGACCCTACGTGAGCGTTGACAAACCTTTTGGTAATGAGGACATGGCTGGACATTACGTGCCTTCTATCGGTGGCTGGCCTACTATGGGATCTGTTTGGGCATGGAGAGAGGTATTTTCATTATTAACAATATGAATTGGTAATGTTTATTTCTCGCTATTCAATATTATGTACTAATGTTAGTTGTCATGCACAGAGACAGTTTACGCCTAGCCGGGTGAGGGGCTGCTACCCCTCCTTCACGGCGCAGTTTGATAGTCTGCATGAGGATCAGGTTATATTGGAACCAAGAATGGCTCCGTCAAGTCAGGTGGTTGCGGTTTGGGTTGTGATGGTGGATGCGGCAACATGATCATGGAAGGCTCGACAACTGGCTTAGCTAAGTCAGGTGGTTGCGGTTCGGGTTGTGGTGGTGGTTGTGGTAGCATGCTCATTGAAGGATCCAAGACAGGCTTCCCCAAGTCAGGCGATTGCGGTTCATGCTATGGTAGCGGTTGTGGTGGCATGGTCATGGAAGGATCCAAGATAAGCCATGCCAAGTCTGGGGGCTGCGGTTTAGGTTGTGGCGTCGGCTACGATGGCGGCATGGTCATGGAAGGTTCCAAGATGAGCCATGCCAAGTCTAGGGGATGTGGTTCAGGTTGTGGCGCCGACTGCGGTGGCGGCGGTTGTGGCAACATGGTGATGGAAGGCTCCAAGACGATCCATGCCAAATCTAGGGGCTGCGGTTCAGGTTGTGGCATCGGGTGCGGTGGCGGGGGTTGTGGTGGCATGGTCATGGAAGGCTCCAAGATGAGCCATGTCAAGTCTGGGGTCTACGGTTCAGGAAGTCGTGCGGCGGGATATGTGGCGGCATGATCATGGAAGGCTCCAAGGCGAGCCATGCCAAGTCTCGGGGTTGTGGTTCAGGACGTGGCTCCAGGTGCGGTGGCCGTGATGTGGCGGCATGATCATGGGAGACTAGCCGTGCCAACTCTGGGGGCCGTGGTTCAGGTTGTGGATTTTTTTCCAGAAATAGTACCTTTTAAATAGTAATTTTGAAAACAGGTGTACGGGTTTAAAAAATTTCAATACTAGTACCCTGTTGGCCTTATCTAGGCCGACAGAAGGGCAATCGGCCGCCCCAAGGCCTTGGTGACCTTGTATGGTTCCCATATAACCCGATCCTCGTGCAGACTATCAAACTGCGCCGTGAAGGAGGGGTAGCAGCCCCTCACCTGGCTAGGCGTAAACTGTCTTTGTGCATGACAACTAACATTAGTACATAATATTGAATAGCGAGAAATAAACATTACCAATTCATATTGTTAATAATGAAAATACCTCTCTCCCTGCCCAAACAGATCCCATAGTAGGCAAGTCACCGATAGAAGGCAGGTAATGTCCAGCCATGTCCTGATTACCAAAAGTTTTGTCAACGCTCACGTAGGGTCGACCAATAGGGAATCTCTCATAAGACCAAAGCTGCAACAGAAGTGGACATCAGAGAAGACCAGATTTCCTAGACCTCAACTGGCAAGCTTTGCAGAGGCCTCTATACGTAGCTGCTAACACGGCAGAACCAAAACTCTTCTCCACAATGTTCTTAGGGGAACGTGCCTCAGCTATCTCTCGTGCAATGTCGATCAGTCATGCATCTACAGTGGTCACGTGGTTCTTTGTGAACATAGTCTTGCCAAACAACCACATAATATAAGCCTCTAGGGACCGGTCAATCTATGCCTGTGACAACTGATAAGTGGGATATCCTAAGGCAACAATCTGAAACTGGCTCAACCACCTGAAAAGAGGCCCATGCCGATCGTTGTCTAGGGTAACCGTAGTTGGCACCGTAGCCAGAAAACGGGCATGCATAGATGCTACCCAACCAGTTTCCACATCTAAAGGTCCTATGGTAGTACCGGTGAGAGGTAATCCCAACAAGACACGTCCTGTAAAGTAGGAGCCATCTCTCCCCAGGGAAAGTGGAACGTATATGTCTCTGGTCTCCATCTATCTACTAAGCAGCTAAGGAGTGACATGTCGTAAGAGATGCGTGATACTGGCCTCTTGTGCAGGTGCATTGGTTCATCCGCGTCATCCAAGTCCGGGTGATCAACCCACTCATCCAATGTACCCTCAACCAGTCGTGCCAAGGGTAGAAGTCCAGCCCAATTCAGCCTACAAAATGAATAGAATGTAGCTTAAAATTAGCTTCTATCAAAATGATGTCGAACGTACTAAGTGATTGTACCGACACATACCTATCAACCCATGCATGGTGTATCATCCAGTTAGACTTTGGGGTGCGAGTGATCAACACATCTAAGTTCATGACCGATTCCGTAAGAGAGCCTCGGTGCGCTCTATCGATATTAGCATTAAGCACCGGATACGAAGCCATATCTGCAATGAGAACATAGTACAAAATAAAACATAGATGTTTGCATACCAAAAACATAGTCTCACATATTACGAATAAAAACATAGTGCTCACGTATTACAAAAAAAATAGTCCGGCATATTACAAATTTAAAAACATAGTCCGACATATTACAAATTTAAAAACATAGTACGACATATTACAAATAAAAACATAGTCCCACATATTATGAATAAAAACATAGTCCCGCAGATTATGTAGCTACTGAGTTATTTACTCCTCGTCCGCCACTTCGGCCTCGAGAGCCACGTCCAGCACGACTGTCAGGACCTCCTCTTGCAATTTTTGTTGCAGTCGTCGATGTGGAAGCACTCGTCGATGTGGAAGCACCGTCTTTCTTCAGGTCGGGGCAATATTTCATCCTATGCCCATACACCGCACAGAGCAAACATTGTCTGTATGCTCCACCAGCTTCAGATTACTCCCCGGATGTGCTTAGCCTTATGCCTGCCCCTGCTAGTTCGCCGTAGTGCAGGATCCGGGATGTATACTCTATCACCATCGTTTACCTTATTGAAATTGCCAACGACTCTAAACCCTGTCATCTCACATGTCCAGACATTGAGTACTGCCTCCTTTGAATAGTACGGAGACACGAAGGAGATAGAGTCCAACAGAATCTGGCCACAAGATGCCAACACATGTGAGCAAGGCAGGTGCAACAACTGAGGATTGTTGCATGTACACTCAGAAGTTGGATAAAATTCTGCTTCAATTGTAACCTCATGCGTCTTCACCTCATTTGCAGAACCAAAACCATCAGTAGGAAGCTGAACCTCGTACCTCCTTTCCTGATTACCTATGAGTGTGACCCTATGCTTTTTTGCTTTCTTTATCTTCTCAGCCATGTACTGTAGGAGATATGCCCTAGAGGCAGTAATATCAGTTACTTTTGTATCTCCAAGTTTGTAATGAATGTTTATGATCCATGCTATAACTGCAATGGTTCTCGAGTCTACAAATAAAACGAGGCTTGGAGGGAAACTCATGTGCACGTGTGGTATAATAAATGGTAAATTGTATTCCTAGTCTTGCCTCTAAGACTGGCTCAAGTATTGCATGATGATCCTGTTTTCCTGATCATGGGCATGGCCATGCCGGCAATTTTGAGGGCACGATGTTGGTAGAACACTTGTGTTGAATCGATCCGAATTGATGTTATGCTATGAGATACATTCGTCATAAGTTTATGGTTAATAACACAGAGAAGTTAATGTTTGCATAATTCCTTAGACCATGCGAGTATCGAGTTTCTTCATGCTTGCTTCATGAACTTCGGGGTTTGTTAAACGTCATCCGTAAATGGGTGGCTATTACGGCGGCTTACGGGTTCATGGAAAAGTATGTCAAGTAACTTGATAGCTCAAGATTGGGATTTGCTCCTTCGGTGATGGAGAGATATCTCTGGGCCCTCTCGGTGTTACGGTATCCATCATCGTCTGGCCAGACACTTTGTGATTTGATCACGGGGATGCCAAAACATGGGAACGAGAAAAGAGAACAATACCGGCAACGAGGTAACTGGCATTGTGGACAAGTGTTGATCCACGAGGATGCCGATGTTTCTCACCTCGGGTAATTGTAACATATCGCGAAGCAACAGGAATAGCTCACGGCAACTGGAGGTTCACTCGAATATTTATTCGTGTGGGTATAGGGATCGATATGGGTGTCCACGGCTCCGATGCTGATCATTGATCGGAAGGTGTTCCGGGTCATGTCTATACTTCACCGAACCTATAGGGTCACACGCTTAAGGGTCATCTATCTGCTGAATACTAGACAGGGAGTCTGAGAGAAAATCACCGAAAAAGTTTCGGAGACAACGGAAGAGTTCCGGAGAGAGAACATTGGAATAGTTCCGGTAAAACCGAAAAGTTGTTTCGGAGTATACCATTAAGTCAAAATGGTTTCGGCACACGTCTGGAAATTCTTGGAGGGTGCCAGAATGATTCTGGGGACTTCTGGGATTTTTCGGAGGAAAAAACCGGAAGTGTTCCGGAGCCGCCGGAACCGCTATGGTAGCTTTTCGCTGAAGAAAAACATTGTTCCGGAATTGTTTCGGAACGCGTCCAAAATTGTTTTAGTGGGTACTGGAATTATTCTAGGCACACAGAAATAATTTGGGATTTAACGGACGCAGAAAAATGTCTTCGTGAATAGTGAAAACACTATTTTGAATAGTAGAAACACTATATATAAATAGTGGAAACACTATATATGTATAGTGGAAACACTATTGTAAATAGTGGAAACACTATATATGTATAGTGGAAACACTATTGTAAATAGTGGAAACACTATTGTGAATAGTGGAAATACTATTAGGGGATGATGCAGGCATGGTGATGCAGGCATGGTGATGCAGGTATGGTGATGCAGGCAACACTATTTGGAGGCTTTCCCTTTATGCCCTTGTGGTGTGCTCACCTCATGGGCATTTTGGGTATTTCAAGTGCCACCCTACCCCTTGGGTTTTCCTATAAATAGAGGTGGAGATGCACTCTCCACACTCATCCTTTGCTCTCATACACATGCTTTGCTTTGCAAGCTCTCTCTCTCCCTCCCACGAAAAGAGTTTTTCGTAGAGCCGAAAGGCTGTCTGGGTTCCGGCAGGAACTAGTTCTGGACGGCGAAGCCCTGCCGGATAGATGACACCGTATGTGTGCAACCCCGTAGAGAGTTTGTAGTTTCGATCTTTTGCCCGAAGGGCTGTCCGAGTCTCGGGTCGAGTTTCGAGAGTCCTCCCGAAGGGCCGTCCGAGTCTCCGTTCGAGTTTCGAGGGTCCTCCCGAAGGGCTGTCCGCGACATCGTCCGGGGGACTGTCCGACCGCCTCCCGAAGGGCTGTCCGACGAGGGAGTACATCCTCGCGGTTGGGAGGTTGTAAATCCTAGCTGCGGGGATCTGCACCAACGATCTCCACCGACTCTTCTTCCGCTGCGCTACGAGTCGGTACGGATCAGATCAAACCTTGTATGCATTCTCCATAGTGGTCCTGGGCGTGCTCGCTATACCGAAATTTTTTGTTTTCTGTCGCGTTCCCCTACAGTGGCATCAGAGCCAGGCTATGAGTAGATGCATGGTATGATCTAGAATACATGAGATGTATGAGTATTGCATAGTATAATTTTGTAGTAGATGAGATCTATTGCTGAAAATTATTTGTGCGGGTAGCAGATGAAATCTGTTACCCGATGTTCTTGTTGCTTCCCGTGAATTTGCGTACTCCTGATCTTGACGGAATGGTGGAATCTTACAAAGTTCTGGCAATCCGCGATCCTTTCATGCTGCTCCTGAGTATGCTGATTGACAGATCAATGAAGTGCTTCAGTGTCTTTGGGTTCCACCATAGTTAAAGAAAGATGGATGTTTAGCAGACGAAGGGCAATGCAGATATGATCTGCACGGGGGTCACGCGTATGACGAAGTTTAGTATGGGGCTCGAGATTTTACTATCTCGTGTTTCATACACCCTGGAAAGTTAATCTAGCAACTTGAAGTATCATACTTGATGATAAACGTTGGTAGCTGCGGTTTAAGTCAAAACCTTAGAAGCCACGTAAAATAAAATTTTGCATAAACCGATTAGAGGCGTCTAACTTGGTTTTGCAGGATGGTTTGCATGTGATGTGGTATAGCAATGCTCATATTCAATTTGATTATGTATGAGATGGCTATATGATGTAATTAACATGACCTGCGTGTCATGATTCGGCATGATGGCTGGAGCCATATGATTGCACTTTAATGACCTGCGTGTCAACCTTATGTAATGCACTTATTTTATTAGCTATAGAGATAGCAATATTATTTGGTGCATCGACAAGGTGGTGGCAATCTTCGCAAAGGTGAACACCGACGCGAATGCCGAAGACGAAGAAATACTTGACTTCTCCGTCAGAAGGGGCTATATCATATCATGCTATTATGAATTGCCTGAGATGTTTATCCCTCTTGATGCACCCTTCTTGATTGCGCGGTAGTCGCTTTTTATTAGGGTGATCTCTCACAAAAATATCAAGTAGATAGTGTTCTCCCAAGTGTAGCACCGTCACGGCACCTATCTATTCGGGGTATCACATGGTTACATGGATACGAACGATTAGAGAAGTGTGAGGCGGGTGAGTTGAGACCTCGCAGCGAGATCACTTGGTTGTCTTGACGTTCAGGCATGAAAGTCATGAGCTCGGAACACACGCATCGAAAGATGAACAAGAGTCACATAGAGATGTGATTGGCAAGTTGGCCTACCAATTGAAATTCTCGTCACTTGAGATGGTTACATCCTTGACGCTAAATTGAAAGTTGGATCTTGCATCACTCACAATCAATTATGAGAGATATTGATTTGAGTGGAGCGCACTTTAGAATAAAATTGTTTATTCACTAGTGCCAAAAATCATTATGAACAATGTCTAAAATGAACTTGTGTTTTCCGTTGTAGATCAAATGGCTCGCAATAGCGCGTTCAACTTAGGCCCGATGTTAGAGAAAGAGAAGTTAGCTGCGAATGGAAACAACTATGCGGACTGGGTCCGTACCCTGAGGATTGTCCTCAGGAGCGCTAAGAAAGTGTACGTGCTTGATGGAGCTCTTCCACCAAAGCCGGCGGCAACAGCCGCGGTAGACATACAGAATGTCTGGGCCACTAAGGATGATGATTACAACTTAGTGCAGTGCCTCATGCTGTCTTGCATGAGTTCAGAGCTTCAAAAACGTTTTGAATTCCATAACTCCTTTGATATGATCAAGGATCTGGATGCTCTTTACAAGTTTAATGCAAGGTCTGAACGTTTTGATATCATGAAGATGATGTCGGAGACCAAGATGGCTGAGGGCAGTTCAGTTGGCGAGCACGTAGTCAATATGATTGGCTACGCTGAAAGGCTTAAAACCCTGGAATTTCCACTTCCAGAAGAGCATGTAATGGACATGTTGCTCTGTTCACTCCCCCCTTCTTACGGAGGTTTTGTCATGAACTACAACATGAATGGGATGGACAAAACACCTAATGAGGTGCTTGCCATGCTGAAAACTATTGAAGGAGGACTGCAGAAAAATCGCAAGCAAGTGTTGCTTGTGAATAAAACTGTCAGTTTCAAAAAGAAAGGCAAGCCAAAGAAAGGCAAGGGCGCCGGTAAGACCGGCTTCCAACGCAAATCTAAGGGCGGAGGCAAGAATGAAACTGAGTGCTTCTACTGCAAGGGCACAGGACACTGGAAGAGAAACTGCAAGAAGTATCTGGAAGATAAGAAATCCGGGAAAACCGGAAAAGGTATAATTGTTATACAAGTTAATGTCATTGACGTTTTGCTTGCTAGCGAAAATTCTAAGTCTTGGGTATTTGATACTGGATCGGTTGCTCACATTTGCAACTCGATACAGGGGCTTCAGAAGGTGCGCAAGCTGGCAAAGAATGAAGTCGTGATGCGTGTCGGGAACGGCGCTGGGATCGCCGCTCAAGCCGTCGGCATTATGCCTCTACGTCTCCCTTCAGGATTTATTTTGGAACTTAGTAACTGTTATTTTGTTCTGTTGTTGTGTAGAAACATTATCTCTGGATCATGTTTAGTGCACGACGGGTACTCCTACAAGTCTGAGAACAATGGTTGTTCACTTTATTGTAAGGATATGTTTTATGGATTTGCACCCATTGTTGGGGGCCTTTTCATACTAAATCTTGAATGTGGAAATGATGTCTTTAACGTGAATGCTAAACGCCTTAAGAAGGCTGATACCACCGCCACTTACTTGTGGCACTGTCGGCTTGGCCACATCGGAAAGAAACGCATGCAAAGACTCCATAAAGATGGAGTTTTACCGTCCCTTGATTTTGAATTATTTGACACATGTGAAGCTTGCTTGATGGGAAAAATGACCAAGACGCCGTTCACGGGTCATCCTGAACGGGCGGGTGAATTATTGGAAATAATACATAGTGATGTATGTGGTCCAATGAACACGGCCGCACGGGGTGGGTATTTTTACTTCGTGACTTTTACTGATGATTTAAGTCGGTATGGCTATATCTACTTGATGAAGCATAAGTCGGAAACCTTTGAAAAGTTCAAAGATTTTCAGAATGAGGTAGAAAATCATCGTAACAAAAAGATTAAGTTTCTGCGGTCTGATCGCGGAGGCGAATATCTTAGTCACGAGTTTGGCCAACATCTGAGTGATCGTGGAATCGTTTCACAGCTTACGCCTCCCGGAACTCCACAACGAAACAGAGTGTCGGAACGACGTAACCGAACCCTGTTAGACATGGTAAGGTCGATGATGTCTCTTACAGATCTACCGATATCTTTTTGGGGTCACGCACTAGAAACTGCTGCTTATACATTAAACAGAGCATCGTCTAAGTCTGTTGAGATGACACCACATGAGATGTGGTATGGGAAGATACCTAGTGTGTCACATCCCAAGGTTTGGGGTTGTGAGGCATACGTAAAACGTTTACAGCCAACCAAGCTAGAACCTAGATCAGACAAATGTTACTTTGTAGGTTATCCAAATAACACCATTGGATATTCCTTCTACCACCAAACCGAGGGCAAAGTGTTTGTCGCAAAGGTTGCACATTTTCTCGAGAAAGAGTTTCTCGCTAAAGAATTGAGTAGGAGGACAGTACAGCTTAATGAGATTAGTGAATCTTCGGCAACCGTTGATATGGCTAAGGAACCGGAAGTAATTCCGCAAATTATCCCTACAACCGAGCTGGAAGTTATCGCATGTGATGCGGAAACTTCAGACAATGTTGTAACTGAACCGCGCAGATCAGGTAGGGCTATCCAGCCACCTGAATGGTTTCATAACGAAATCTTCATTCTTGAAGACGATGAACCTGCGCACTACAAGGAAGCGATGGCGGGGCCTAGCTCAAGGGAATGGCACAAGGCCATGAGATCCGAGATGGAATCCATGTACGAAAACCAAGTTTGGAACTTGGAAGAACTTCCAGATGGCGTAAAACCCATTGGTTGTAAATGGATTTTCAAAAGAAAGACGGACGCGGATGGTAACATTACTATCCACAAAGCTAGACTTGTCGCGAAAGGGTTCACGCAAGTTCTAGGAGTTGACTACGACGAGACTTTCTCGCCCGTAGCCATGCTCAGGTCTGTTCGGATATTACTAGCAATTGCTGCTTATTTCGATTATGAAATATGGCAGATGGACGTCAAAACGGCTTTCCTAAATGGAAACCTTGAACAGGATGTATACATGATACAGCCAGAAGGTTTTGTCGATCCTAAGAATGCTAGAAAGGTATGCAAGCTTCAGAAAGCCATTTATGGTCTGAAGCAAGCATCAAGGAGCTGGAACATTCGTTTTGATGAAGTGGTCAAAGAGTTTGGCTTCATCAGGAACGATGAAGAATCTTGTGTTTACAAGAAGTTTAGTGGGAGCGCAAAAGCATTTCTAATCTTGTATGTGGATGACATATTGTTGATTGGAAATGATGTGAAATTTCTTAGCGAAATAAAAGACTCATTGAAGAAGAGTTTTTCAATGAAAGACTTAGGCGAAGCGGCATATGTATTGGGCATCAGGATCTATAGAGATAGATCAAGACGCCTGATAGCGCTAAGCCAAAGCACGTACATTGACAAGGTGTTGAAAAGGTTCAACATGGAGAACTCCAAGAAAGGCCTACTCCCCATGTCACCTGGCACAGTGCTTTGCAAGAATCAGTGTCCTCGGACCCTCGATGAGCGAGTACAAATGAATGATATTCCATATGCTTCGGCAGTTGGTTCTATTATGTATGCCATGCTATGTACAAGACCGGATGTTTCCTATGCGCTAAGTGTTAGCAGCCCGTACCAAGGTGATCCAGGATTGGAACACTGGGCCGCAGTTAAGGGTATTCTTAAGTACCTCAGGAGGACCAAGGATTTACTCCTTGTGTACGGAGGTGATGAAGAGCTCATTGTAAGTTGTTACACTGATGCAGGCTTCATGACTGACCCAGATGACTTCAAATCTCAATCGGGCTATGTTTTCTTATTGAACGGCGGTGCAGTTGATTGGAAAAGTTCCAAACAAAAGACTGTGGCGGATTCTACAACGGAGGCGGAATATGTGGCTGCTTCAGAAGCCTCCAAGAAAGTTGTCGGTATCAAGCAATTCCTTGAAGACCTTGGTGTGGTTCCAAGTGCTCTGGACCCGGTGGAGATCTATTGTGACAATAGTGGCGCCGTGGCTCAGGCAAGGGAGCCATGTTCGCACCATAAGACAATGCATATTCAACGCAAATTTAAACTCATTCGACATCATGTCGAAGAAGGTTTAGTGAAAGTACGCAAAGTTCACACGGATCTGAATGTGTCAGACCCGATGACGAAGCCTCTACCACGAGCAAAGCATGAGCAACACCGGATTGCCATTGGTGTTAGGGAAGCCATGTAACTAGATTATGACTCTAGTGCAAGTGGGAGTCTGTAGGAGATATGCCCTAGAGGCAGTAATATCAGTTACTTTTGTATCTCCAAGTTTGTAATGAATGTTTATGATCCATGCTATAACTGCAATGGTTCTCGAGTCTGCAAATAAAACGAGGCTTGGAGGGAAACTCATGTGCACGTGTGGTATAATAAATGGTAAATTGTATTCCTAGTCTTGCCTCTAAGACTGGCTCAAGTATTGCATGATGATCCTGTTTTCCTGATCATGGGCATGGCCATGCCGGCAATTTTGAGGGCACGATGTTGGTAGAACACTTGTGTTGAATCGATCCGAATTGATGTTATGCTATGAGATACATTCGTCATAAGTTTATGGTTAATAACACAGAGAAGTTAATGTTTGCATAATTCCTTAGACCATGCGAGTATCGAGTTTCTTCATGCTTGCTTCATGAACTTTGGGGTTTGTTAAACGTCATCCGTAAATGGGTGGCTATTACGGCGGCTTACGGGTTCATGGAAAAGTATGTCAAGTAACTTGATAGCTCAAGATTGGGATTTGCTCCTTTGGTGATGGAGAGATATCTCTGGGCCCTCTCGGTGTTACGGTATCCATCATCGTCTGGCCAGACACTTTGTGATTTGATCACGGGGATGCCAAAACATGGGAACGAGAAAAGAGAACAATACCGGCAACGAGGTAACTGGCATTGTGGACAAGTGTTGATCCACGAGGATGCCGATGTTTCTCACCTCGGGTAATTGTAACATATCGCGAAGCAACAGGAATAGCTCACGGCAACTGGAGGTTCACTCGAATATTTATTCGTGTGGGTATAGGGATCGATATGGGTGTCCACGGCTCCGATGCTGATCATTGATCGGAAGGTGTTCCGGGTCATGTCTATACTTCACCGAACCTATAGGGTCACACGCTTAAGGGTCATCTATCTGCTGAATACTAGACAGGGAGTCTGAGAGAAAATCACCGAAAAAGTTTCGGAGACAACGGAAGAGTTCCGGAGAGAGAACATTGGAATAGTTCTGGTAAAACCGAAAAGTTGTTTCGGAGTATACCATTAAGTCAAAATGGTTTCGGCACACGTCTGGAAATTCTTGGAGGGTGCCAGAATGATTCTGGGGACTTCTGGGATTTTTCGGAGGAAAAAACCGGAAGTGTTCCGGAGCCGCCGGAACCGCTATGGTAGCTTTTCGCTGAAGAAAAACATTGTTCCGGAATTGTTTCGGAACGCGTCCAAAATTGTTTTAGTGGGTACTGGAATTATTCTAGGCACACAGAAATAATTTGGGATTTAACGGACGCAGAAAAATGTCTTCGTGAATAGTGAAAACACTATTTTGAATAGTAGAAACACTATATATAAATAGTGGAAACACTATATATGTATAGTGGAAACACTATTGTAAATAGTGGAAACACTATATATGTATAGTGGAAACACTATTGTAAATAGTGGAAACACTATTGTGAATAGTGGAAATACTATTAGGGGATGATGCAGGCATGGTGATGCAGGCATGGTGATGCAGGCAACACTATTTGGAGGCTTTCCCTTTATGCCCTTGTGGTGTGCTCACCTCATGGGCATTTTGGGTATTTCAAGTGCCACCCTACCCCTTGGGTTTTCCTATAAATAGAGGTGGAGATGCACTCTCCACACTCATCCTTTGCTCTCATACACATGCTTTGCTTTGCAAGCTCTCTCTCTCCCTCCCACGAAAAGAGTTTTTCGTAGAGCCGAAAGGCTGTCTGGGTTCCGGCAGGAACTAGTTCTGGACGGCAAAGCCCTGCCGGATAGATGACACCGTATGTGTGCAACCCCGTAGAGAGTTTGTAGTTTCGATCTTTTGCCCGAAGGGCTGTCCGAGTCTCGGGTCGAGTTTCGAGAGTCCTCCCGAAGGGCCGTCCGAGTCTCCGTTCGAGTTTCGAGGGTCCTCCCGAAGGGCTGTCCGCGACATCGTCCGGGGGACTGTCCGACCGCCTCCCGAAGGGCTGTCCGACGAGGGAGTACATCCTCGCGGTTGGGAGGTTGTAAATCCTAGCTGCGGGGATCTGCACCAACGATCTCCACCGACTCTTCTTCCGCTGCGCTACGAGTCGGTACGGATCAGATCAAACCTTGTATGCATTCTCCATAGTGGTCCTGGGCGTGCTCGCTATACCGAAATTTTTTGTTTTCTGTCGCGTTCCCCTACATGTACTCCATGACACAGCTACAATAAGGAGTGTTCTGATTATCTGCAATATGCTTCCTTGCTAACTCATGCCTTTCTCTGAAATACCTCACAGTGCCATGGAATACACCCTCCACAATAGCTGTCAGTGCCAATGCTCTATTCCCTCTGAGAACAAAGTTATAGATCTCTACAAAATTGGTTGTCATGTGGCCATACCTAGCTCCATGGGTGTCATGCAGCAAAGACCAATTCACTGGAGATTCTTTCTCTACCCACTCAGAAAAATTCTTTATTTCCCTGCCCTTCTTTCGCTTCGTATTAGGAGGGTCAATTGTTGGCAAATCACAAAGACCAACTGGCCCCTCCATCTCCGCAATGAGTGCTGTTAATTTAACCTGGTCTTTTTCCATTTTCTTCCTAGCAATGACCTGCTTCTTAGTGAACTCATCTAGTTTCGACCAAATAAAATCGTATTTGCGTCGCTGGTTCTGCTTGCATAACTTCTTGAACAAGTTCATCAACCGTTTGTTCTTGAACTGTGAGAAAAAATTAGCACCAAGATGGTGCATGCACCACCGGCTTTGCAAGTCCTTCCAAGGTGTTGGCTCGTCAGCAGTTAGATTACTAAGTGTCTTCATGGCCTTCAATATACGGTGATATCTGTCATGAATGAGACACACATTTGGTCTGTCCTTCACGATCGCAATTTTAATTTGACGGAAGAACCATACCCAGCTCGGAAAGTTCTCACCCTCAACAAATGCCATGGCTAGTAGGATGATTTGGTTGTTCCCGTCCACACCAATAGCAGTTAGGATTTGCCCTTTGTACTGACCAGTCAGGAATGTACCATTCACAAACATCACAGGAGGACAATGCCTGAAAGCTTCGATGCCCATACCGAAAGAGAAGAATACTCTTTTCAACACCTTGTAATCAGGTATGCTTTCCAACCTCGTGTGCTGAATGTTAACATAAGTGTCGGGATTCCTCTCCTTCAGTATGTCAAGGAGACGCACAACATCATCATAGGAGTCGAAGAACGTCCCAAACCTCTCCTCCATAGCCTTCTGCTTAGCTCTCCAAGCCTTCCCATATGGAATGGAATGTTATACTTTCACCTGACGTTGACTGCGGTGTGGATGTGCTTTGCTTCCATATCTTTCTTCGTCACTATCTCAGTATACATGAGTTGCGCTATGAGAGTTGAAGTAAGGTTTGGATGACGAGCCAACATGTTTTTCCTAACACAATTATGCGGTATATCATTTTTCACAACCCAGTGGATCTGATACTTTGGTACGTGGGCGTGCACCTTCGCAGGACAACCTGATTCAGCACACTTGACGGTATATTTTGTTGGACTAGATATGTGTGTCCGGAAAAACCTCTGGGTAGACATAGCCCACTTTATCACCGCATAGTTCAATTTCTTCTTTGTGTCAAACATAGCCCCGATCTAGACTTGGTTCAGATTATATTGCCATGGAGTCTCATGGCCATCGTTGACAGTAAAGCCAGCGGATATGTCCTGCTCCCATGCAACAGGAATTGGTACCTCCTCATCCTCGAAATTTTCAGAATCAAGTTCCTCTGCAATCCCATCCTCGTCCTCTTCCTCCATCACCCTCTGCATTTCCTCGCCTTCCTCGTCCCCATCAGCAACACCAGAGGCAGCTAATACTACCGATTGAATACTCTGACCCGCATTAGCATAATCTAAATCAATGTCGGCTTGAGTATAATTCACATCCGTTGGCTGTGACCCGGATACATAAATCTCGTTAGCCACTTGACTACTCTGGCCTGGATCATACCCCACGGTTGGCGGTATGATGTTCTCCTTCTTTGCCACTGGTTGCACTAGGGCATAAGGATGGATTCTTCGGTCTCTGCAATGACTTAACAGAGACAACCAATGCTGGCTCCTATCTATCGGAATCAAATCCCACTTGACATTTTTACATGATTTGGTCCACAAGGTATGAATACTGACGGAACAAACTTCAGGATCGAGGCCAAAACTAGTAGTCAACCAGTGCTTCAACTGCCTAATGTCCAGTCTGTTCGGGTCTGAAAGTGTCATCTCGCCTATTTTAAAGTCGCTAAGATTTATATCGAACAGTACCAGGGCTGTAATACACAGTCAGATTTACGGATTCAGACATTTTAACCTGGTCAGACAATGCCAGCTCCTCGTTATTCGCAACGAATATATCGACACTAAAATAAAACTTACACTGTAACGTAACTAAAAAGACCTACACTAAAATGAGCTACACAAAAAATAACCGACACTACTATGACTACACGAAAACTAACTAATCCTACACTACACAAACAAAAACTAAAACCCGATACTAATATGACTACACTAACTAAAACTACACTAATATGACTACACTAAAATCACTACACTAACACAGCTAACCTAAAATAACTATGCTACTAAAAATAACATAAACTAATTGTACATACATTATAAAAATAACAACAATACCGAAATTAACAGCAAAAATTTATACCTTCGACGTGTGAGTGCACTCCTTCCCCTCCACCTTCTTCCTCTCCACCACTCCACCTTCTCACCATTGCAAGCTCCACCACCACACCATCTCCTCCTTCACACGAACAAACCAGTACACCGTTGCGGGAAAAAAACGTAGGGCGGGGAAGAAACACACGATCTATCAATTTATCGGATTGAAACGGGAAATGAGTGGAGGGATTGGGAGATAAGGGGGGGGGGTGATTTCGGCCTAACACAAGATAAAAAAGGGAGAGCACGGAGGAAGAAGGCAGCTTGGCCGACGGTGCCTTATCTGGGAGTTGTCGGCCTCCACGTGGCCGAAAGGTGGGCCCTCGGCTTGGGGCTGGCCGACTGGGCCTGGGGAAGGCCGACTGCCAGGTTTCGGCCCTGGGCCGGCCGACTGCCCTTCTGTCGGCCCAGATAAGGCCAATAGGGTACTAGTATTGAATTTTTTTAAACTCGTACACCTGTTTTCAAAATTACTATTAAAAATGTACTAATTTTGAAAAAAAATCCACAACCTGAACCACGGCCCCCAGAGTTGGCATGGCTAGTCTCCCATGATCATGCCGCCACATCACTGCCACCGCACCTGGAGCCACGTCCTGAACCACAACCCCGAGACTTGGCATGGCTCGCCTTGGAGCCTTCCATGATCATGCCACCACATCTGCCGCCGCACGACATCCTGAACCGCAGACCCCAGACTAGACATGGCTCATCTTGGAGCCTTCCATGACCATGCCACCACAACCCCCGCCACCGCACCCGACGCCACAACCTGAATCGCAGCCCCTAGATTTGGCATGGCTCGTCTTGGAGCCTTCCATGACCATGCTGCCACAACTGCCGCCACCGAAGTCGGCGCCACAACCTGAACCACATCCCCTAGACTTGGCATGGCTCATCTTGGAACCTTCCATGACCATGCCGCCACCGCAGCCGACGCCACAACCTGAACCGCAGTCCCCAGACTTGGCATGGATTATCTTGGAGCCTTCCATGACCATGCCACCACAACCGCTACCACAACCTGAACCGCAAGCGCCTGACTTGGGGAAGCCTGTCTTGGAGCCTTCAATGAGCATGCTACCACAACCACCGCCACAACCCGATCCGCAACCACCTGACTTGGCGAAGCCAGTTGTGGAGCCTTCCATGATCATGTTGCCGCATCCACCATCACAACCCAAACCGCAACCACCTGACTCGACGGAGCCAGTCTTGGAGCCTTCCATGACCATGTTGCCGCAACCAGAGCCGCGGCCTGAGCCACAACCACTAGGCTTGGTGCAACTAGTCTTGGAGTGTTTGATCAGCATGCTGCCACAACCACCACCACAACCCGAGCCACAGCCGACTGAATTGATATGGCCAGTTTTGGAGCCTTCAACAACCATACCGCTCCAACTGCCACCACAACTTGAACCGCAGCCGCTAGACTTGGTTATGCCAACCTTAGAGCCTTCAATGACCATGCCACCACAACATCCACCACCACAGCTTGATCCATAGCCACCTGGCTTGGTGTTCCCCTCATGATAGCTTTCAATAACAATGTTGCCACCACAAGAACTGCCACATCCCGATCCGCACCCAATGGACTCGATATGACCATTCTCACCGCCTGTAACAACACCACAACTCGCATGACCTTGCTTGTAGCTCATGGTGACCATAAAGACACTGCATCCACCACCATAGCCTGGTCCACAACCACCACACTTGGAATTAGCTACTTTGCCGCTTGCAGTTACTAAGCCGCCATAGCTAGCATGACCAGCCTTGTCTCTTGCCACGGCCATGTCACCGCCACTAGTCGTGCCACAAGTGACACATTGTGCCGGACCAGCAGTGGGGCCTGCTACTCCACCTTTCACCGTTTCGAAAACAACGATGGTATCAGCCTCAACGGTTTCACCCATTTGTACCATGCCACCTTTGATGAGCTTCACACCATCTTTGCCAATGGAATTCAGGAACAAGAATGATATTGCGATCCAGGGAAGCAGAAACCAATCCTCATCCAGCTAAATCTAAGTAAGAACACCATGAGTATTCCTGAGATGCAAGGAAATTAATTGTGATCTACTTGGAAGGATATGCATTAGAGCAGAAATTGTACCGTGATAAATTTAGATTCAGTATCAACTAGTGTGACTGCTTTGCCATAGGGGTGTTCAGCCAAGAACTTCATAGCGGTAACTGTTGCTGCAGTATCTTCAGTATGCTGGCAACAACATTTGAGTTCATATGCTAGTCTCCTTCACCTGCATAGTTTGATCTGCTTTGTTCAAAGAAGTACCAGAACTGTGAGTATTCTAAATGCATAGACGTTTTTCATTTAAATTTGACTTAATGTAATCACTATCTTCTTAGCGAACACAATGCTTGCATGAATTGAGCTGTAGAGTGCAGTTGTCCTTACCAGTTTGTTGTCGTATTTGAGCTCGTGTATGCAGCCATCCTTGCTTGGTTTTAGGTCATGAGTGATGGATAACTTGGAGTTGTTAAAAGACCATTTGTTTTCCATGAATTCTGCAATCTGGAATGGCTGCTTTGATGACTTTGTTACTCCAACCAATTCTTGAGTGAGAGCCATGCCATTCTTGGCCTTGTGCTCCCTGAAATAAAGGGGACGAATTTCTCATTAGACTAGAAGAAAAAGATATTTCATTCTTAAACATAGTAAAATAAAACTTTATCGAAAAAGGCTTTCGCCCTGCTTTATAGATAAAGTAAAATAGAACTTTCCAGTGTCCACTGGAATAAATCCGGATCTGTTTTGAAGGCAAAATACAAATACTGCTACATAAATTGAATATTATTCCTGCAGCAAATTTGTAGTTTGAAATGATGATGTCATAACACCATATGTAATTACCACTGAATTTATTGTATAACAACTTTTTACTCGTTTCTGTAGAGAAGTTACCGGTAATTATAATGCAGGACTTAACATATATGTGTCGATTGATGCCACGAACAGAAAAAATACCTTATCTAAAGACGAATGAGCTCAGCACCACAATCATACACGAAGTGAGTCCAAGAGCTCATATGTTGATCCTTGGTGGAATGTGGCAATAGACATGCCTTCAGAGAGCAAGGCTTCATATTGACCATGCTAAGAACCTACGGAGCCTGCCTTGGGACAGTACAAGATGCGGCAACACGAAGACTGGCCAGAGGGGAACCGACATATGCGCCCCCATTTTTCAGTTCAAACCACCTCTCAATGGAAAGCTTGGAATCATGATGTGCAAGCTCTTCAAGAGAGATTGAAACCTTCCCCAACGGTTCCGGTTTTTTTGATGATGACGGTGCCCCGGAATAGGCCAGATCATCAACCATTATTGTAAGAATGATTTCGCGGGTCGGTTCGCATTAGAAACCAGCTCCGATACTCTTCCCTGTTTTCGCCGAGATATCCAACCTGCCGCCATCACCGATAAATGCATCTGGTTGAGTCTTGGTGAACCGTACATACACAGTTTTCTCTGGGATTGTAGACCATAAGTTCTTGATGTCCACAATCTGTACATATAACTGCAGAAGGTTGAAAATATTTTTAGTTAGTAAATTCAGTAAATGTTTCTTGGCAAAAGAAGCACTCAATTGTGTTTTTAGATAACTGATACCAGGCGTTCTTCCAAATCAATAATCTTATATTAATAGTAGTACAACATACCCATTTAGGGCTATTTTATTAGATCAGTAAAAAATTGTGAAACCAAAATCATTGTACTTGTGTAACTGTTGCTTCATGGACAACAATAAGATGTGAAAAGAGAGTCTTACCTCCACAACTGTTGTTTCAAGAATAGCAAGATGCCTCTCCGCTTCACCGACACCAAATACACCATAGTCCTCAGCACCAAATTCTATGTGACGAACGGATTTCACAGGAGACGGCAAGCTTCCATGGTACATAGCACCAGCCTTCCGGTACCTCACACCAAAGCAATTCTCGAACTGCTCGGTGGTCCCTGAAAACCCGGCTCGATCATCGTCCGTGTCATCATGCTCGAGAACTCTCCCAAGGAGACCCAGCATGTCATTGCGGTAGGCAACATGATTCAGTTGGTGGGGGTAACACATCAGGTCCACATCGTAGGTTGGCACACGGAACAGGTCCATTCCTTTCTCCTGGTTCATCTTGATCAGATGCAAAAACGCTTGTAGCGAGCCAAAGCGTCTTCAAGAAAACAGAGATCGTGCATGCTTGGTGTTCCAACCTGCCAGAAACGAAGTAACTCAATGACTTCCTGTACATATTTATTTATTTACTGCTCTTGCTTTCTTTTTACGAAAAGATTAGTACTACATCAGAGCAAAGGTGTTTTTCTTGAGAGTACATCAGAGCAAGGGTTAGTAGTGTGACTACCTGGTAGACGAAAGAAGACTGTCTCTTAACAGCTGAGATCAAATCATAGGAAATGCCTCTTGCGGTTTAATCGCCCACGTAAACCGAATCGTCGGAAGGATTTGTACTGTACTTCAACTCAAAAGGCTCCCGAGGATATAACTCGGTCCAAACTGTCTCAGACTGATGCTTGGATTTTGCTTGAATGGAGGACTTGACATTGTTACATACCAGTATCCCGCCGTATAATCTCTTGCAGTCCTTTATGTATCGAGTCTGAAACAATACAAGATGATTTTGATTTAGAAATTATTTCACACATATTTTCTTTTATGCCAAGTTCTGTAAACAAATACTAGTTCTCGAAGTTGATGTTGACAGATTTTGAGCGACAAATGAGCATCTGCGAGTTAATATGCAGTGCCATATCCATTCGCAATCAAGCAGAACAACCAGAGGCTCATCCGCAACAACAGCGGCCTTGGTGTGCTTGGCAAGAAGGGGAAGCCAGCAAGCTTTGTACCTAGCACAACAACAAAGTCAGACAATATTTCAAAGTCGTCTATACGACACAAAACATAAATTAATTTAGTACCCGTGATTTTTTTACAAATAGTGTTAGTGATTTAAGCATGATAAGAACTTTGAATGTAATTAAGCAGTCACATTTTGATGCCAAAATGTCTAGATAGGCCAGAACTGTAGCGCCAAATTGTAACTGAGGGCACATACCAGAGGATGGTTTCAGAAAAACTACTGACGATCGATGCCCTTCCTTAAAACTGAAAACCCAAACATTCTCGGTTCCACTCTTCGACAAACTTATATCAAGGTTAACTAAACAAGCGGTTTTGTCTAATTTTGCTTAAGCACGTGTTTGTCAGGAAACTGTTGATCTTGAATAGTTTTTTTTTTTGGAACACGCAAGATTTCATTAAGATTTGAAGGTTTTACAAGTATATAATTACAGGGAGCACAGCTCACCCAATCTATTGGTGATCCTGAATAGTGATTGCGATTCTGCAAGAGTTATCCTGAATTCAACAATAGTTTATCGAAATATGGCAACGATTAACAAGAAATTTTAGTATCAGCACAACACACACTAGAGAGTAGAGGCTGTTGATCAACAATACCCCGATAGAAAAAAATGACACCTCATCAGAGAAATAACTAATTTCCGGACGCAAATGGTCTCTTGTGCAAGTTGCGTTGATGAGAAGCCAACAAGATGGAGATATACCTGCGTATGGCCCTGTGGAGCAGCGGGCCGTCGTAGAGCAACCGGCGGCGGTCGGCCGCGGCGAGGAACTCCAGGTGCCACAGCGCGGCCGGGATGAGGTCCTCGCCGATGCCGATCACCTGGGCCGTCGCCCACAGCGACTCCTCCATCTTCCTTCTCCCTCCTTGCTCCGATCGACCCCACCCACGACCCACCTGCAAGAACCTGAGGGAGACTGCGCTACTGACAGCTCGCGCTACGGACTATGATTGGCTCTCTGCCACCAGCTGACAATGTCTCCCTATTTATTTGTACAGTGAGGGAGGGATCCAGGAGCACGCAATGAACGGTGAGGCCGCAAAGCAGAGCCTAGAGATAAATTATTGACGAACTGAAATACTCCACTAACATCGATCGCTATCCAATCCACAACGAATAATGCATGAGCTGCTTTCAGTTAAGGGCACTCGTAGCGTGTGTTGCGCTCGCGCGTGCAACTCTGCACACTTTCTGAACCCATATCCATTCGATGATCGATCTTTCTTGCCAACTCTGCACACTTGTTGCCCTTGGTACTGCAAAGCAAATGCAAGTGCATCTTGTACCGACTCTCCAACTTCCTCTCGTAAAGATAATAGAAATAGAAATAGAGGAGTCTACACTCTACAATACTCCTTTCGGATGCAGAGGCCAGGGGTATCATTCTTTTCAAAAAACACTCTATGGTACTCCTTTAGATAATCCCCTTTGCAGCTCATTTTGAACTTTGAAATGCAGAAAAGGTTAGATAGTGCACCTGCTATAAATAAGTATTGTGCACGCCGTAAGTTTTTGGATCAGTAACAAGTAGGGTTGCAACTTAATTAGTCTCAACTGGATAGACCCATCACCAAACTGTGGCAATACTTTAGGAGGACCCTTGGCTACTCCTTGGGACTTACAGAACTATGTGATGGATATCACGCTTGGATTATTCAATAACGGAGATGCTCTGCCTGTGCGGATGAAGCCGCTTCCGGAGCATACGCAGCCCGATAGTGGTACACTCGTATTGCAGTAGTACAAAGCTCAAGGCATTTGATCGTACGGTACGACACATGGCCATGGTTTCTACCAGGTCATGTGTGCACCGGATTAACAATTTTGGAGCCGAATTATGCTAGTGCAGCAAAGAGCACGGGGATCACAGTCGCTCTCAATGACATCCCGGTCAAGATTTCGATCCTGAAGACTGATCCGGCGGCGGTGGCTGTTCTTCAATCTACTTGGCTGCAGATTTGGGGTTTGCCGGATGATGCCAGACAGGGACGGAGCCAGTATTTCCTATTTCGGCATAGGGGGGGCGAGGTTGCACACTAAGTTCATGGGCAACGGTAGTGCTGTAGAAAATTTTAGGGACTGGTCTAACGGAAACGCCATGTGCAAGCATTCCCATTTTTATTTAGTAATTCCATTCACATGACAAAAACAAATTCTAGAAGCACATTACAAATTCTTTTTTGACTGGCATAAACAAATTCACAACTCTAGAAAAACAAGATAATCCTACAAACTCATAATTACCAATAATACAATCTGGTAGATAACATATTACGAAATTTCATTAATTTCCCTGTAATTGACAGGATCGACTCACTGATTCAACCTAATTCGAAAGCTAGAACACCAAAAACCATACAATTCTAAAGAAGCAATCAAATCATAGTGGCACAGGGAGAAAGATGGCAGATTGAAAAGGGCAAAGCAAGAACTAATCTAATGCTCAAATCAAACTAGAACCTTTTTTCCTCGTTTTGTTGCCGCTCATCTGTACGGGATCGACGCTCACCCCGCGGCCATCCCCTTCCCTTCTTCTCTTGATGGCGATGCGATGGAACCACGAAGAGATCGATCGCAGGAGGCAGTTTGGAAACGTAGCCATTATCTATCTATCTATCTACTATCTATCTATCTACTACCGTATAAAAGGAAAAGAGGACTAATCCAACTTAAAATCTGAACCGTTTAATTACGTAATCAACGGCCTAAATACATTGTTAACGAAAGTCTTCGTTAACGAAGCCGTAACGCACCACATCGCGCACGTCTCGCCCATTGACCGGGCCCGCGCACGTAAAAAAAGGCCCACGCATGTATTGACTTCGCCCCTGCACCCTCGCCCGCCCACCCCTGCTCCCGCACCCGCCCCACCGCCCCCACGCCGCCGGCCATCCCAGCCCCGCCACCCCACCAGCAGGCCCCTACGCAGCGCCCGCCGGCCCCCGCATCTGCCCCGCCTGCACCCACGCCGACGGCTCCCACCCGTCCATGCACGCACGACCTGTGTCTCTCGGGGCGAACCACTCCATCCCCTCTGAAGGTGCGGTTGCCCCGCCCCTCCCGCTCGCTACCAAACCCACGGCCCCGCCGCTCACCGCAAATCCCTCGGCCCCTGTCACACCCGTCATTCTGCCCAGCCAATCGTTGCGGCCCTGCCGCACCCGCCGCTTGGTCCTGCCGAATTATGCTCCCACGACGCCGGCGGACAGGGATTGACGGACAAGGGCGATGCCGGCGAGACGCAGCCGCCGCCAGGGACGTGTACGCACACGGGGCGGCCGTTGGCGAACAAGGTCGCGCGCGCGAGCCCGCAGTGCGGTGGCGCTGAGTCCTTCGCCACCAGCACTGTCGGTCAGTGCTATCCTGCCCAAGTCTTCTTACTGAATTTCAAAACGTTTGCACAGTTTCTATATCCATGAACATGAATATGCAGTGCATGGATTTTTCCCCTATCATCTCTTCGTGAGTACAATTTTTCTATATCAATCAAATTATTGATATTGCAAAGCAGGTTCTAGATGTGCTCCCAGGCTCCCTTTTCCCCCTTTGTCATTCTACTCCCAGGCGTATGCTTTCCAACGGGAAGGGGAATATATCGAGTGGTTCATATACCTGAAGATGAATCTGTTCTTCAGGTATGTAGCTCGGGTTCCATGCATAGGGAGTGCTCGGTGTTTATGTATTAATCTAAAAGGATCATATTACACAGTCGAGGTTGTGCCAAAAGAATGTTCGATACTAAGCAGATTAAAGCACTGTATCAAAACCTAATTCACCTGTTTCCGATGAATCTTCTGGCAAGCATCATCCGGCAAAACGAGTAAATGTTAATTATCCCTATCCTGTCCATGCCGATGAAACAAAGTTTCCAAAGGAACAACAGCCTGCTGCCAATGGGCTTCACGCATCTTCTCAAACAGTACTGTATGAAACTAGGAATTCTAACAATGTGCATGTATTACTCCAATTGGTTCTTATAAATAGTCAAACATCGGAATCATCGAGAAACATGTTATGATGCTCACCTCCAGATTTCCTTACACATTTTCATTTACACTAATATGAGAAGCATGCATGTGACCAAACAGATCATGTGTCCACTGTCCACTGAAATCTGTTTGCAATGAACCAACAAAAACTGAAGTGCTAAATTATCTGGAATGATGCATATGAGTACATTATATTAGATCTTCGTAGAATATGGACAACATGTGCTACACAAACCAAAAATAGAAAGAAAATTGTTGTCTTTTCATGCTATGCCATCAACCTGTCAATTTATCCACGATTTGTAATGTTCATATTGCACAACAGTTCTTTATAGTTATAAACTAACTGTAACTTTTCAGGTATAAACTATCTGTGGTTAGCACCGTTTTTCCTTAATTTATCCATGTGTAAACACATTGGTGGCATAAATTTCATGCTTAGTCTTATGACTGACTTCCTCCAATTGAAAGCACTGACCCTAAATCCAAAATTTGGTACATATCAATCCCGTGCAACAAAATGTTGGATAAATTAATTTGTTTTCTGGTCTGGTTATGATTTTTAATGCACAAATAAATTAGGAATGGTTAGTATCTACTACCCCTATAAAAGGAAGAGAGGGCTAATCCAACTTAAAATCTAGGACGTCTAATTATGTAATCAACGGTCTTAATTTCACGTTAACGAAAACTTTCGTTAACGCATCTTTTTCGTTAACGAGGCGACGACGCGCGACGACGCCCCACCCCCACGAGCGGTTAGCCGCTCCAGTCCCGCCTTAGCCCCACCCCAACCCGCTCGCCCCCGCATCCCCCCACCCCCCGCCCCCTCCCCTACGTTCCCCGCTGCCCCGCGCCGCCGCCAGCCCCTTGCCCCGCCCGCTGCAGGCCAAACGCGCCGCCGCCAGCCCCCTACCCCGCCCGCCACCGGCCAGACGCAACGCCGCCAGCCCCCGCCACAGGGCCCTGTCCTCTGCCGGCTCCTCTCCCAGACGCGGCGCCGCCGCTCAGCCTCCGCCGGTCGCCCCTCCGCTCAGCCCACCCTGAACCCCACCGATCTAGAGCGGCTGCGGCGGGCGGCGCGTGGGAAGGGGACAGGTGATGAACGAGGTGCGATGATGTTATGTATTTTGCTTGATATGTGATCTCCGATTGTTCATTCTTTAATTGTTGCATGGCATATGCAGTATTTTGCCTCCGTTCCTGAACGCTATATATAGTATTTCCATTCAGAATACTTGTGCGATGATGTTATGTATTTTGCTTGATATGTGATCTCCGACTGTTCATTCTTTAATTGTTGCATGATATATACAGTATTTTTCCTTCGTTCCTGAACGCTATATATAGTATTTCCATTCCTGAGTCAGAACCATTGCCTACAGGTTTCTTCTTACAAAATTCTACTTACAGATGGACAATCGTAATCCGGACGCAGCTCCATCAAGGTCATGTGAGAATCAGCGAGAACGGAATTACGAAGGTGCTCTCAGTTGGTATGCACGACTTTCTGATGAGAAAAGAGCATAATACAACCATAGGCGCCGTACATTATATGGAGAAAATAAGGCAACAACGATGGATAAAGTTAACCATGAGCAAGTTTCGCAAGCATGTGCTTCTTCCTTGCTTGGCGTGCGACGTACCACTGTCGGCAACATAACAAACACACACGATAATGGTACCTTCATTAACTTGGGACCTTCTCTTCCGATGGATGCCACTATCACCGGTATTAGTAATGTGTTTTCCATTTCCTGTCGTGTGCTAGATATGTGTACGGCTCCAACATCGGCAACTACACCCCATCAGACCGAAAATACAGCTGTTGTGTGCAATAAGGACAGGATGAGCACGCCGGATCATATTCATGGGAACGAAAATCCCGCGTGTGACATAATAGGGGGTTAGAATTCAAAGAAAACTCAAAGTTGGTATGCCCGGCTCTGCGATGAGAAAAGAGCGGAGTACAACCAGAAACGGCGTGCAATATACAGAGAAAAGAAGGCAGCTACAATTAATATTGTTAACCACGACCAAAGGACGCAATCAGATGCTTCTTTCTTGCTTGATGTTCAGCGTACCCCTTTCAGCAACATAACAAACACACTTGAAAATGGTATGTTCGTTGACTTTGACAGTACTACATCGATGGCCAGTATATCAAAAATAATGTGTTTTATTTTCTGTGCTACATGTATACTCACGACTGCAGCCTCGGGAAGTACTAGCCATCAGGCCAGTGATGTCAACCTTAGGTGGAAGAAGCGACATGCTCAAGGCTCGTACACACGTCTATCCAATGATAAGAATACAGAGCACTGTGATCATAATTGTCAACCATCACAATTGTCAGGAGGCGAGAACTGTTATATGATCATAATCTCATATTCGTATAAAATATGATCATCGTTCATGAACTGTACAGCTGCTATCTCCTTTAGTGTTGATCGTCGACATGTCGAAAATTAAGTGGGCTGCAGCCGACAATTATGATACACTAGCGCATGACAATAAACAAAATTATATAATTTGCAGGTATGCTGATATTCGATGCAATGACCACATGTAGGTATTGATCAACATGAATCAGCACATTGCGGGGACAACCATATGCTTACCCCGCGTCTACTGTTTCTGCTATGGATGAAGATACTGATATTGATTGGCTGCATAGTAATCCAACTTACCGGTGACGAGCAATACCTGTTCGAGATGAATCTCAAATCTCAGTTATAGAAGGGATGCATTTCCAGAAAAGCTATCTACCCAACTTAGGTATGCATATGAGTAAGTGTTCACTCCTTTTTGTAAATTATTATTGCAATTCATGATTAGTTACTGACTTGGTATCGGATTCAGTTGCATCTTGTGAGAAGAAACGCCGCCGTATGAAAGATTACTATGCAGGAATGACCGGGGAAGATAAACATATTGTGTTGCGTAGAATGCGTGCTTATAAGATGGGAACACGACATACTCTGCCATTATCCGACAATTCATGCATATCTCAGGTGGCGAGTGGATCCGCGATCCCCTCCTCGAGTACGTCAGCCATACATAGGCAACCATTTAGACAGTGCAACCGTATTGGTATGTTTTCGGCCATTGTACTTTTTTCAGCTGAGTATTATCAAAGCTCTATCTTTCTGGCACTATGTTCGTCTGCCATGTAAAAGTCAAATTTGAACATACCTTTGGGTTGTGCACATGCAGATGAGATGAACAGTGAAGAAGAGTCTGATGTAGCCGGAATATTTGAGCCTACTGAGCCAAATGCAGAAGATGAAGGTATATTGGCTTTCAGATTCCATGAGTGAATAGCAGAATAAATTATAGTAACATAATAATGCCGACATACACCGTGTTCAACTGATTTACTGTTTTTCCTTTCCTAGAAACCTTGCACAACATACATGATGAGCAGCCAACGTATTGTGATGATGAGGAATGTAGGATATTTAGTGGACAAGGTATCCTGTACCATGAATGAATGCATATACCCTGATAGCATTCATATAATGACACATTTTTACCCCAACATTAATGCAGGTGATGAGTTTGAATCATACAGAGTGTTGCCTGATGGTTCGCATGCTGGTGAGACTCATGATCCTTATGACTACGTCTACAATAATCTACCCACCAAGCATCATGTTTTGAAGCCAGTAAAAGACTGTGTCCATTGTGGAGCAATGAGGTTCCAGTATGAAGGTCCAGCCTTCTGTTGCAGAAAAGGTAAGGTCAAGGTATTTATCCCGGAGGTTCCTCAAGAGCTGCAACGATTGTTTACAAGTCAGGTAGATACGGATGCCAAGTACTTTAGAAAACACATTCGATATTTCAACTCACACTTTGCCTTCACGAGTCTTGGAGTTACCCTTGACAATCGGGTCAACACCGCGGCAAGAACCGGGGTATATACATTTCGTGCTCATGGTCAGCTGTACCACCGTCTAGACCATTTGGTACCAGGTGGACACGGACCCAGGCATCTGCAGCTGTACATTTATGACACGGATGAAGCCTTGGAACATAGGGTCAAGCGCTCTCCAGATCTTGATATCAACCTCATACGGCACATTCTTCGTATATTGGAGAACAACCCATATGTGTAAACTTTTAAGAAGCTTGGCTCTGTTCCAGACCTAACAGAATATAAGATTACGCTGAATACAAATATAAAATTGGATCAACGGAGGTACAATGCCCCTACAGCCTCTCAGGTGGCTGCAATGTGGGTTGAAGGGAGTGACCCTCAACACACTTTTGATAGAAGTGTTATCGTGCATGGAGAAGGGGGCGTCCTATATATATAAGAGCCTACTACGGATGCTATGATCCTTTGGCATACCAATTATTTTACCCACGTGGGGAGACCGGATGGAACCGTTGGCTGCCATATGAGGGACCACCTCCCATGCAGGCAGGCAATGAGGATGACGACGACGACCGGGACGATGAACGAGAAGCAGGTAAAGATGTCATAACATTTGGGATCCGATCCATGAATTCCTCCAATCTTCAGAAGTAGCAATATACATAATTCCTTGATGCATCCATCTTGTAGATGACAACGAAGCACAAGTTGAGGATGAAGCCACCGAGTCTAAAAAATTTGTCAGTGTGAGGGAGTATTACTGTTACAAGTTGCAGGTTAGGGAAGGAGTTTTTAACATCGTAACGTTTGGGGGGCGTCTTTTCCAACAGTGGATTGTTGACATGTACAAAAAATGGAGACTATGAGGCTTGATTTCTACTCGAAGCCGAAGAATCAAAAACTCATACGTGCTGAGCTCTACCAGGTAACTTATATCTCCACACTCACATGAACATACTATGACAATTTGAAACACATCTATATGTTAGTCAATAACTAGAATAATCCAAGCATGAATTATGAGCCTAATGTATATTCTTGTTGGTTATCATCATGCTCGTATTGCAAAAGCAAGAACCAATGATGAGCCTGATTCATTTCTTTCATAGGGTGATGTTGACACCATTGCTTCCGGAGAGACGCGCGCTGCTCAAGTTGGAAAAAGAATCATGCTTCCTCGGACTTTTCCGGGAGGTGATCGAGACATGCAGAGAAGATTCCTTGATGCGATGTCTGTCGTCCAGAGATTCGGGAAGCATGATTACTTGATCACTATGACTTGCAACCCTTACTGGGAGGAGATAACTTCCAAACTAGCACACGGACAAACACCACAAGACCGTCCTGACCTGGTGGCCAGAGTATACAGGGCCAAGATGCGGAGTATGAAAGATCTTATCATAAAAAAGAGGTACTTTGGTCCTATTGCAGCGTATGCTCATGTTACCGAGTTCCAAAAGAGGGGTCTACCGCATGAGCACTTCCTGCTGATCATGGAGTCTGATAGCAAGCTCACAAATCCAGACGCCTATGATAGGGTAATCTCCGTGGAGATCCCTAGCCGTCATAAGTACCCTGTGTTGCAGGGTCTGGTTATCAAGCATATGCTCCACGGCCCATGTGGTACTCTCCAGAAGAATTGTCCTTGCATTATAGATGGAAATTGTCGTTTTCGTTACCCTCGACAGTTTTGCCCTGCAACACAACAAGGAAAGGACTCATACCCTATCTATAGGAGAAGGGATGATGGCCGCCGAGTAAAAGTTAGGAATGCAGTGTTGGACAATAGATGGGTTGTCCCATACAACCCCGGAATGCTTATGAGATATAATTGCCACATTAATGTTGAAGCTTGCTCGAGCATAAAAGCAGTAAAATATTTGTACAAGTACATATACAAGGGACATGATCGTGCTTCCTTCACAGTCGACCCTGCGGGAAATGATGGCAGTGTGATAAATGAGATTCGGCAATACAGGGACGCAAGGTTTGTAACACCACCAGAGTCTATGTACAGGATATGTGCTTTCCGTATGTTTCATGTCTCTCCTGCAGTGTTGCAACTACAGCTGCATTTGCCCAACATGCATACTGTTGCATTCAACGGCACTGATAACCTAGAGGATGTCATGAATCGACCATTCTCTTCCAAAACCATGCTCACAGAATACTTTAGGATGAATGAGGAGTACCCTTATGCACGAAACTTCTTTTATAAAGAGTTTCCAGAATTCTTCCGATGGATTAAGGGTAAGAAAAAGTGGCAGAAAAGAAGCCAGAGGGGCCGGGGACAAGTTGGCAGAATTGTTTATGCACAACCTGCTGATGGTGAGAGGTACTTGCTAAGAGTGCTTCTGAACCATAGAAGAGGACCCACTTCATATGAGGATTTGAGAACTGTAAGTGGAAGGCTTTGCTCGACCTTTAGGGAAGCGTGTGAGGTCATGGGCCTAATAGAGACTGACAAAACTCTTGACGACTGCTTGACTGAGTTTGCTACTTTCCAGATGCCCTGTGCTCTAAGAAGGCTTTTCGCAACTATTCTGGTGTTCTGCGAGCCGACCAACATCCGTGCAATGTGGGAGAAGCATTTGGATTCAATGACTGAGGATTACCGGCGTACCCATTCCAACCAGGCCGCACTGGAACAGTTGGTCCTTAGAGACATCCGGGATTTGGTGCATTCGATGGGCAAAGATATTAAAAGCTATGGACTCCCAGAGGTGGTTGAGACCGGTGATGGTTCCGATGACCTCCTTAGAGAGGTTCGAGAGGAGTTGTCAGTCGGTGTGGATCAAAACCACCTAGATCTGTATACATCCCTGAACATTGAGCAGAGGGTTGGGTTTCAGGAAATCTTGGATCACGTGGTGAACAACAGGAGACAGGTTTTCTTTGTTGATGGTCTGGTGGCACGGGGAAGACTTATCTCTACAAGGCGCTTCTTGCTAAAGTGCGTTCATTGGGTAAAATAGCAATTCCAACTGCGACATCCGGAATAGCCGCATCAATCATGCCCGGTGGTCGTACCGCCCACTCCAGGTTCAAAATTCCGATTAAGCTCATGGATAATAGCATCTGCAGATTCACCAAGCAGAGTGGCACTGTTGTGTTGCTTCGGAGAGCATCTCTCATAATCTGGGATGAAGTTGCCATGACGAAGCGTCAAGCAGTTGAGGCACTAGATAGGTCATTACAAGATATCATGGGATGTGCTATGCCATTTGGGGGAAAGGTTGTGGTGTTTGGAGGGGATTTTAGACAGGTCCTTCCCGTGGTCACGTGTGGGACAAGAGCACAGATAACTGACGCGACGCTGCAAAGATCATATCTATGGGAGAAAATTAGAAAAATACGCCTCACGCGTAATATGAGAGCACAAACTGACCCGTGGTTCTCCAAATACCTCTTGAGAATTGGCAATTGAACGGAGGAGACGATCGGTGAGGATTATGTGCGTCTGCCTGATGACATTGTCATAGGTTACACACCTGGAGACGCACCAGTCATGAGGCTTATTGAACACGTGTTCCCATCTCTTCATGAGAACGCATCATCCGTTGCCTACATGAGCTCACGTGCTATTCTTTCTACCAAGAATGATCACGTGGACGACCTAAATGACAAGATGATTGGCAGATTTCCTGGCCAAGAAAAGGTATACTGTAGCTTTGATTCCGTCGATGATGATACTCGCAATAACTACCCAATTGACTATCTGAACAACCTCACTCCCAATGGCTTGCCTCCCCATATTCTAAAAGTTAAAGTCAATTGTCCTGTCATTCTGCTCCGAAATCTCGATCCTACTAATGGTTTGTGCAACGGAACGAGATTGATGATTAGAGCGTTCCAAAATAATGCAATCGATGCCGAAATTGTTGGTGGATAACATGCTGGAAACAGAGTGTTCGTCCCTAGGATCCCAATGGCCCCCTCAGAGGATATTTCACTTCTTCAAGTTGAAGAGGAAGCAATTCCCTTTTCCTGAGTTTTGCAATGACCATAAACAAAGCCCAGGGGCAAACCATCCCAACTGTTGGTATTTACCTTCCGGAGCCTGTATTCTCGCACGGACAACTTTATGTTGCACTATCAAGGGGTGTGTCAAGGCAAACAACTCGGGTTCTGGCAAAGCCAAATAAAGAAATAGATCAAACGAGTAAAAGCAACAAGAACATCGTGTACAGAGATGTCTTGGAGGGGTAACACAGGTTTACTTTCCAACCTTTACGTTCCTTGTATGATGCGTCCACATATGACAACTTTTTTGGATTAACATTATAATATTTTCCAATTGCAGCTCTTGGTGTGCTCCCGCTTGTAGGCAGCACATAGGATGTATACTTGGTAAGCTCCACTGCAGATCATCGCTTTCATTCTTCCACTACTTTTTCAGCAATTTGTATGACAAAAGCTACATAATTTTTCAAATTTGATTAGTTTCAGAATTTTGTATGAAAGTAGCTACTGTAGTTTTCGGATTACACTTTCTTGTAATTATTAATTGTTGTAGGTGTTGTAGGAACAAGTCTAATCCTTGGGCTTCACACTGTGATGGTCCATATAATGCATATGGTAAAACTATGTAGCAACAGCAAGTACAGACTGAGAAGTTCGTGCAGAAATAAAATGAAAAATTTGCTGGCCATTCACAAAATACAGTTCATTCTCATCTTATTTTGTTTTATTTCTCCCATTTCTCATCCTCTCTGTCCAAGAAGGCAAATATATAGCTATCTTTGTTATCAAAATAAAAATGTAAGAGTAAATTAAAATGGTCTCTAATATATCCAGCCTGACACTAAATCTCGTACCTACATATTTGATGGCCTTTTTGGTCACAAATATTGAAATATGCAAAAGAAAAACCACACAAGCACATGGCAGTACGCACACATGTGCATTAGGCATTAGCGGCTAATGCACACACACACACACACACACACACACACACACACACACACACACACACACACACATATATATATATATATATATATATATATATATATATATATATGATGTTTCAAATTTATCAGCCTGATAAGTTGTTAAAATTGATCTGTTGTTTATCCATGTTTCCTAATGATAATAACACATCAGATACTGCTTGACTGAGTCTGCTATCTTCTGTAATACTTCTCATTAGAATGTTCATGGGATAATGGGCCCTTGATCTCTCATTTGTGCTTTTTCTTGTCATGTTACATGTTCTCAAGGACGATCATATCACCAAGCTGGAAACTATGAGGATCTTCTCCAAGCTGGAACAAAGCTCAATGCACCAAGACCAAAATCAGTTGAAGTAACATTTCCTGTATTATGTATTGTGAGCATTGGATTGAGCTCATGTGTGAGGCTTATGTATCGTGAGCCTTTTACCTTGTAGTGTGTGGTAATGACGTGTCCGACTTATGGATTGTGGATACCAAATTTCTATGAAATTTTTGTAAAGTGAGACGTAATTAAGTGTGGGTTGGATTATTTGGTTTTTGAACATATCGAGTACCCATGCCTAAATGATGTCAATTTTTCTGTCTAATATAATACTGATAATTCCGGGTAAGTTTTAGATACATTTGAAAAGACCATTAAATTTAATTCAGCCCCTTTTATGTCAAATTTAGATCAAACAAGTAATTGTTCATAAAGTTTTGAAAATTTCTGTAAAATCAAAAGCAATATAATTATCTTTCTGAGTAAGTTTCATACGTTTTTGGAAATAGGGATTGAAAATACTCTGGAAATTCTTCTTCAGCCCCATTTTTTGTGAAATTCTCACCCAATATGTAAGTGTTCAAAGATGTTTATTCATTTCTTTGTAAGATCAACACTAATATAGGTATTAGTATGTAAAAGTTTCAGACGTTTTTCCTCACAGACATAAAAATAACTTTAAAGTACATTTTCAGGTTTACCTCATGTTTGTGCAGCAGGTTCAAGTTCTCACCATGTTGAAGGCAGCTTTCAGTGAGGGAGAGCAGTTACTGTATAAAGAATGGAGTTATGAGAAGAAATGAAATGTTTATACTCAATATCTAACTTCGTTTCACATTTTATTGTATATGGCGCCAGAGCTGGTGAAGTTGTTGCCTATGTGTGTGGTACTTGACTGAGAAGAAATGAAATGCGTATGCTCAATGTCCAATTTCGTTTCACATTTTTTTGTATATGGTGCCAGAGCCGATGAAGTTGTTGCCTATGTGTGTGTTACATGACTTAAAAGAAATGAAATATGTATGCTCAATGTCTAACTTGGTTTCACATATTGTAGTATTTGATGTTTTTAAGACTGTATTGTTGAGAAGTCTATTCTGTGTGTATGGATCGGAATAAACCATATTTGCATAGCTATATTAACTATAAATTAATATTTGAGCTAAAAATATCTACGATCATACGTGCCTTGCACGTGCATATTTACCAGTAGCGAAGTGTGTGTATATGACCTCCTTTATCTCTACACAGATCGCTTTTCTATTTTTGAGAGGACAATTAGATCGGTGCTAGCCTGCTACTAACTGACCCATTTATCTTCAGTAATAGGCTGCAATGCTACTCGCTGTTTTGGGCTTTGGCCTATAATACTTGGCAGGCTTCACGTTAACAAACGACACAGGGACAGTTGTCTAACAGGTCTGGTGGAGGTGGTGTGTTGGCACTGGTCGTCCCGTACGACGCATCTCGTTCGTGTGCTTTCCGTCGAGGATGTACACGCAGGTAACCTTGCTGCTTGATGCGTTTTGGCCGGCCGATTCTTTTGGCCTACACACGTATCAATTAGCAAGACTAGTAGGTACACGTACGTTATAAGAAGATCCGCTGGCTAGCTAGACGCATGCGGAACACTCAAGAACTCACCATGTGATTGCAAACAGGAAGGTGTCGTCCCTATTGTTTATCGCTTTCATCTGGTATCTGTTTACAGAGGAACTCACCGAGGTACTTTTGCAGTCGTTCACATCTCTTGTCAGGTCATTATCACTGTACCCAAGTAACTCCACCATCTCCTTTTTCTCTCTCAAGTACACACACCCGAAGTTTGTTATCTTTTTGATGTACCCGAGTATATGTTTACAGCTGTCCAATGTTCAGTTATGGGCGCTTCCATGAAGCGACTCACTATATCAACGGAATAGGCCAAGTTCAGTCATGTATTCACAAAATATCTTAGGCTTCCTACCACACTTCTTTAATCCGTTGCATCAACCGCGGGGGCTTCACTCATTTTACTAAGTTTAAGCCGAGGTTCCGTTGGAACATAAGTTGGGTTGCAATCCTCCATGCTACAGCTTTCAAGTATCGTCTTTGCATATGCCTCTTGACATAGCGTGATCCCATCCGGATTTTGTTGTACCTCGATCCTGAGGTAGTACATCAAGAGCCCTAGATCACTCATCTTGAATAGCTTCTTCATTTATAGCTTGAATATTGCAATCTCCTCTTCGTCTGCTCTAAGTTATCAAAAGATCATCAACATAGATGCTCTCTAAGAGACAATCATTGCCTTTACTTCGCTTGTACATAGCATGCTCTAGTGGACTTTTCTCAAAAGCAAGAGAAATCAGTGTACGGTCAAGCTTGGTGTTCCACGCCCGATGAGCTTGATGTAGCCCGTACAACGCCTTGTGTAGCTTCAACACCTTGTGTTTTTCTCCTTCTTTGATGTACCCCGGTGGTTGCTTCATATATACTTCTTCTTTCAACTGCCCATTCAAAAACGCGGATTTTACATCCATGTGATGTAGCCTCCAAGATTCTTGAGCCGCGAGAGCTATCACTAACCTCACCGATTCCTTGTGACTGGAGCGAACACTTCCTCGAAGTCCACACCTTGCTCTTGCATGAATCCTTTAGCTACGAGCCTAGCTTTATACTTCACCAAGTTCCCCTCGGCATCCTACTTGACTTTGTACTCCCATTTGAGCCCTATGGCTTTATGACCATTGGAAAGATCTGTGAGCTCCCATACTTTGTTGTCTCGTATTGATCTCAACTCTTCATCCATAGCACGACGCTAGTACTCCACCTTGTTTGTGTCTTCAAATTTCGTCGGTTCCTCGGCGCTTAGCAAACGTTGTCGTCTCTTCCTTTAATTTTTATCGGATTTGTTTTCTGAAGTACTTACTTCGGATATAAATCTCTCACTGGTCGAAGACGGACTGACTTTGGTGGACGTTCCTTTTTCTTTTATTCTGTCGAAGACGGGGAAAAATCATAGGAAGTTGCCAAGCTTCCATTTTCTGGTGATTGTGGCACTTCGGAGCTGGTTGCATGTTCACTAGGTGAAACAGCCATGAAGTCTGGAGTAGCTTCACGTGGATTCACTTTTGAAGGTGAGCCACCAGCGCCTCGTGTTACACATGGCTCAATTGTTGCCTCGGTAATATCCAGAAGAGAAATATCATCGCCGCAAGCTTCTATTCCGAAGAGATGCCAACTCGAACCATGTTCTGGAGGTATGTTGAAGGGGGAAAGCCACCACGATATGCCTCTTCATCAACATGGTTGCTTTCACGATGATGTGTAATTAGTTCTTTTAGGATGTACATGTCCATATCAGTAGGCAAATGGATCTTTCTCTCTATCTTTTGGATCTTTAATACCATGGTCCCTTTCTCCAGCAAGCCTTGAGAATGAAGGGGTTGGACATGGCGTGGAGAAGGCAAGTCGAATCCTTCACGCAAAAAGGCAGTGTCGGAATAAAAGTAAATGATGATATAGGTCATTACTTTCAAACACATAAGGGTTTAAGACAAGGGGACCCAATGTCACCTATCCTGTTCAACATTGTGGTAGATATGTTGACCATCCTGATAGGAAGAGCTAAAGAAAGTGGCCAAATCGGGGGTCTTGTTCCGCATCTGGTAGATGGTGGAGTGTCCATCTTACAGTATGCTGATGATACCATCATCTTCATGGAACATGATCTAGCGAAAGCAAAAAATATGAAGTTATTATTATGCTTATTTGAACAACTATCGGGTCTCAAAATCAACTTCCATAAAAGCGAATTGTTCTGCAATGGAAGAGCAAAAGAAGAACAAGATGCATATAGACAACTGTTCGGTTGTGAACTAGGGTCTATGCCATTCTCATATTTGGGAATACCATTAAACCATCATAAGCTTACAAACAAGGAGTGGAAATGTATAGAAGACCGATTTGAAAAGAAACTGAGCTGCTGGAAGGTTAAGCTTATGTCATATGGAGGCCGGTTGGTTCTGATCAATTCGGTACTCATGAGTATGCCAATGTTTCTTCTATCCTTCTTTGAGGTGCCAATCAGGGTACGGAAGAGATTGGATTTCTATCGGTTACAGTTCTTTTGGCAAAGCGATGAGTCAAAACAGAAATATCGACTCGCAAAGTGGGATATAATTTGTAGACCGAAAGACCAAGGAGGTCTCGGTATTGAGAATTTAGAGATAAAGAACAAATGTTTACTTAGTAAATGGTTGTTTAAGTTATCCAGCGAGACTGGTGCCATTTGGGCGCAGATTCTACGTAATAAATACCTACAATCCAAAACATTAGCACAGGTGATGGCAAGGCCGACTGATTCACCTTTTTGGAAAGGTTTGATGAGGGTCAAAACAAACTTTTTCCAGAGGTCAAAATTTGTTTTGGGTAATGGTTCATCTACGAGATTCTGGGAGGATACGTGGTTAGGGGAGACACCTCTAGCGGTCCAATATCCATCTTTATATAATATTGTTCAACGTAGGGAAGCCTATGTGGCAACGGTATTACATTCCACTCCTATAAACATTCAATTTAGAAGGAACTTGGTCGGAAATCGTTGGGAAGCATGGGTCCATCTGGTAAGACGACTCATGGACATCCAGCTATCTAACCAACCAGATCGAGTGCACTGGATGCTGACGAAGAATGGTTCATTTTCTGTCAAATCAATGTACACGGATATGATAAACTCGACAAGTATTCCTCGTACTGCAAATATATGGCACGTCAAAGTTCCTATTAAAATCAAAGTGTTTATGTGATTCGTGCATAAACAAGTTATACTCACGAAGGACAATTTGGCAAAACGAAACTGGGTTGGATCACGTAGATGTAGTTTCTGCGATAATGATGAATTTGTCAAACACCTATTTCTAGAATGCCCATTGGCTAAACTTTTAAGGCGGACGGTCCACATAACGTTTAACATAGCTCCTCCCACTAGCATTTGCACGTTGTTTCGGACATGGCTTAGTGGAGTGGAGGTACAAACGGCGAAACACATCCGTGTAGGGGTATGCGCGTTGCTGTGGGCTATTTGGAATTGCAGGAATGATTTGGTCTTTAACAAAAAAAATTCATCTTTTGCAGGTTGTTTTCAGGGCCACAACACTAATCCATATGTGGTCGCTACTCACTCCGACGGAGGCCAGGGAGCGTTTGGTTACTGGGTCTATCCGATGGAAGATGATAGCGCGGTGTATCTTCAACCGGTTTGGATGACGATCATGTAATAGGATAGGAGAGTAGTTTCTGATCTTATTTCTTGTTCCACGGGTTGAAGCTTTGTCGTTTTAGTGTCTTGCATTGCTCCGGAGGAGCGCCTTTTGATTTCTAAGAACTATGTAATGACGACTATGTCGGTTTACTTGAATTTCTAATAAAGTGGTTGCATGCATCGTAAGATGCAGAGGCCGGGGGATACCCTCATTTTCGAAAAAAAATGGTCTCTTCTGAGATCTATACGATGTAACTCTTATGGTCTGTTTGTTGGGATCCGATAAAATGTAGATTTGTGATCAGATTGTCCATCGAAATTCATTGGATCTTTTGAACTTTCTTCGTTGCATAATTAAGTAGTTATTATTCATTTTGAATTATTTGTATTCTCTGGCCAAGATATATGGATTTCTTCAAAGGGTGTTGTGCATGTAGTAGGTTTAATCTTGCAGTGATCGAATGGCGACACGACACATATTGTATTGTTGCTACTAAGGATAAAGTGATGGGGTTTGATATTATTGCTAGATTTCTTTTCGTCTACGTTATGTCATCTTGCTTATTGTGTTGATCTGTTTCTATTAAACTTAATACCTTGAGATGCATGCTGGATAGCGGTTTCGGGGTAGAGTAATAGTAGTAGATGAAGTTCGATAACAGTCTATTTATCATAGACGTAATGTAATACAAGATTACCATGAATGATCATAGTTATGTATACTTTTTTCTGTCAATTGCCCAAGGATAACGTGTATACCATAACATTGATTTCTTTCTAGAGAGATGCCACTACTGAACCTATGGCCCCCGGGTCTATTCTCCCACTAGTAGAAAATGGCCTAGTTGTCCTGGTTCCAGAGGCCTATTAGTCCCGGTTCTGGAACCAGTACTAAAGGGTCGGGACTAAAACCCTAAACATTTAGTCCTGGTTCGTTTACGAACCGAGACAGAAGGGGCTCCACGTGACCTCTGCGGGGAGCCCAGGCAGGAGGACCTTTAGTTTCGGTTGGTAACACCAACCGGGACCAAAAGGCATCCACGCGTAAGCATCTGGCAGTTATTGGGATTTTTTTGAAGGGGGGAGGTTGGGGGTTTTGGAGGGTTAATTTAGGGGTTTCATATTATGTTAGCTAGCTAATTAATAGAGAGAAGTGTCATCTCTTTCTCCGTGCTTGGTCAACGCTAGCTACTATAGAGAGAACTCGACACACTAGCTAGTAAGCAAATGAAGGAACCATTAAGTATAGAAGATTGTCATGAACATATATAGAGAGAAGTGATCGACCTCTCTTTCTTTGAGAGATTGGTCGTACAACAAGTTTTCATATATCTATCTGACGCTACTAGCTACATATATACAATATAAGATCTCTTACAATCCCTAACATCTAATGTCAAATTCCAGATGGTATTCTCTGGCTTTCTTTATGACGTGGTCAAGAAAGAATCCCGCCAATTCTTTTTGAATTGCTCGTATACGATCATGTGGTAGGAGTTCATCCTGCATCCGCCACATCTAATTTGAAGAAGAGGGTCAATACATATATATATATGAATGAAACTCAACATAAATCATTGTAATAAAATTAAATTTTGAATATTATTGCTTACGCACTTCATATTGTTTTTCAGAGTAGCCCCTCTTAGGGGTCGTCGCGTTGTAGATGAACTCGCAAAAATAGTATCCACAAAAATCATTCCCGGCTTCCTGCCAAAGCACTTTACGAGAAATAGAGTTCAGTCAAACTGATAATCAAGCATGATAAATGGTATTGGTGAAATTAGAATCAATGGGAGATGCGCGGAACTAGATAGTAGTACTTAATTTCGGGTGTGTAAATCACAGCTCCCTCGGCAGTGTCGGAACAATTATGGTGAACTCTTTCCAAACCCTGCCAGACAAAGAAAATAATTACTTGATATCAGGAAATGAACAAACTTTCCGATATGATGCGATAATGATTGATTGAACTTACTTCTGGAGCATTTTAGTCATGTCCGCATAATTCTGGGATCTTTTCGTTTCGAGTCTAAGACGGTTACTACTCCCCGCTCAACCTTAATTTCTAGCAGAATAAAGTGGAAGATGCGCACGCATGCATAACTCATCAATTAAATTACTCTGACCTTGAGTAATAAGGGAAACCGAATATGCACAAGACAGTAACACTCACTTGAAATTGTAAGGAAAGAGTATTGTCTCTTTGTTTTGATTTGCAAGCAACGATTGTAGCAAGTTGTCCTCGGTTTCTGTGGCATTCTTTTGAACCGTATACTCATGTATGATATTTGGGTTAATGAACCCAATGTCATAGATTTGTGCTTTTCTGCATTCGACGATCTTCAATCTTCATAATATAGTGAGGATAATTATATATATATATGCAATGAAACAGCTGAGCTATATATAGAGACTTAATTACAGAAGTAGTACTTACAGACAGTAGAAAGTCACAATTGTTTTGTCGACGGCCTTTTAATTGTACAAATGGAATAACTCTTCAAATTTAACAGACAACTGCTCCATTCCAACGAGGTCATGCTCCTCTTTAATTCTCATCGTCACAGTACCCGGCCCAGATTAGCGGCAGGTTTCCAGGTACCAATCATGGAATTTTCGCATCATCGTTGTTAGAGGAGGATGATCAGGTTTGACTAGAGGCTGCCCGTAACGGTATCTGAAATCATCCACCTCGAACGGCTCAAACAATACATCATCGCTCATGTAATCAGCAGGATTGGTACCGGGCACCATCCCCAGATGATCAGCGGCGATATCGGTAGATACCTTCAGCAGGGGGGCACGATTGATTCTCCTGTTCGCCGAGCTGGGGAATTTTTTTCCCACTTCTTCGTTTTGCTAACCTCTCATCACTAGAAGTAGTTCCCATCCGCACCGCATTTTGATATGCCTTTTTAGTAGCGCGGACATAGTTGGTATCCAGCGGAGGCGGTGGTGGTCGCTTCAGGGCCTCGATAGTGCGCTTCGATGCCACTGGATCTATTGTCTACTTCGGAGGTGGAGCTTTCTTTGCAAAATGGGCCCTCACTTGGTCTTGAGAGATCTTTGCGGTTTCCTCCATGGTCCTCTTGTATGTCAACTTTTCCAATGGCTTGAGAGACTTAGGACCGTATTCGTATGGCCTCCCGCCATTGGCTGTACTGCACTGGCTGTACTGCTAGCAGCCGGAGTGACGGCGTATCTCTTCCGTTGTTGCTTACGAGTTGGAGAAGGAGGCGGAGTGCTCCGACTCGCCAGAGGAGGAGGAGCGGCGACGGCTGTCTTCCGTCGTTGTTGAGGAGGCGGACTGTTTGAACATGCCAGAGGAGGCGGAGGAGGAGGCAAAGTGCCTTGATTATCGACGTCACGCGCCGAACGAGGTGAAGGAGGAGGCAGAGTTCCTTGATCCCCCGTCGGAGGAGGAGGAGGATGAGTGCCTTCATCACTCGCCGGAGGAGGAGGAGGAGGAGGAGGCGGAGGCGTCCAGTTCGGAAGCTTGATGTGATCCTTCCACCATAGACATGTACTCCTCAGAGCAAATCTCAGCTGAGTCTCCCCTTCAGCTATAGGGTGTTCAAGCTCGAGCTCCTCAAATCCCCCCATTATTTCATCCACTTGCACAACAACATAGCCATGTGGAATCTGACCGTGGTGAAAAGTTCTGTCAGTTCGAGGAGGTGCAACAAAGCCGTCAGCCGCCTTGAGGGTGAGGTTAACGCATTTCGTCATAAGCTCGCAATGTTGGCCATCTATGATAGCATCCACGGGGTAGCTAGGAGCCGTGAAGTCAGGCTGCTGAAGGAGCTCCGTGAAAGCCATGCTGCTTCTCCGGTGAGATGGCGGGGTAGCTTCTGGGGTAGCTTCGTGCCCCTAAACAAGCTGCTGGTCGGGAGTTTGCTGGCTCATAACTTCTTCCTCTAGCCTTCGTACTCTTGCATTGAGCTCCTGCACAACGCTCAGCTCATGTTTCCTCTTCCTCTCCCGGCTTTTGTAACCGCCTCTGCCGGGAAACCCAAGCTTCCACGAAACGGAGCTTGGCGTGCCTCATGTTTGTCTAGGGTGCTCGGGATTCTCGAGGGCCTTAGTCAACTCATCCTTCTCTCTGTTGGGAATGAACCTCCCTTCCAGCGCTTCCTTGATAACTTTCTTAAGATTCCTGACGGGTATCGCAAGTTGCTCGTCCGTCCAAATGCACTTTCCTGTTTCAGGGTCCAAAGTTCCCCCAACCGCGAAGAACCAAGTCCTTGAATGGTCTGGCCAGTTCGCTATCTCTCGTTCGACCCCTTTAGCTCACAGGTCATCCTCCCATTTGGCCCACAACGGCCGGGCTCTAACGTAGCCACCTGACCCTGTGCGATGGTGACACTGCTTCTTTTCAGCATTTTTCTTGTTTATCGCTGACATTTTCTTACTCTTTTCAAAAGTCTTGTAGGCCACGAACGCGTCCCATTGATCTCTTATCCCCGCATATCGGCCGACGAATACTGGAGTCTTCTCTTGGTGGACAAACTTAGCTTTCAACTCATTCTTGCACCTCCTAAAAAGATCTGCCATCTTCTTAAGAGCACACGACCTGACTAGTTGCTCTATAACCGGATTACTCTCATCCTCCTCTGGTGCTAGGGTGAAATTTGCCTTCAAGTCCTTCCAAAGATCTTCTTTTTGTCTATCGATGACATAAGAAACTTGAGGGTCGTAGTTCTTAGCGTTCTTAGCCGGCTCATTCCATTGCTGTATGCTGATCGGGATGTTGTCCCTGACAATAGCTCCACACCAAGCAGAAAATGCATCCTTGGTCTTCTTCGGTTCAATCGATTGGCCATCGTTCACGATTAAGGTGATCGTGAACTTTTCATCAGCGCGCAACCTTTTCTTCGGGCCTCGTCTCATTACCGAAGTTTCGGTCGATTCGGAGGGCTATAAAAGAAGAAACAAGCTGAGTTAATATATGTACATACCAAAACAATTAATGCATCAATTAGTCAGCACAGGCTTAATTAATATATATACCTCGTCGGACGACTTTGCAACAACTCCCTGGTACGTTACCAACATATCTATAATTTTTGATTGTTCCATGCTATAATATTATCAACTTTGTATGTTTTATATGCATGAATATGCTATTTTATATTATTTTGGGGACTAACTTATTAACTCAGTGCCCAGTGCCAGTTCCTGTTTTTCCGTGTTTTTGACCTTTTTCAGATAGGAATATCAAACGGAGTCCAAACGGAATAAAACTTTCGCCGTGATTTTTTATGGAAAATATCAAAAATAGTAGAAGGAAAAGATACCTAAGAGGCGGCCCGAGGGAGTCACGAGTCTGGGAGGCACGGGCCCCCTGGCCGTGGCTAGGGGGCTCGTGACCTCCTCGTGGCACCTCTTTTCTTGTTCCCGACGCCATACAGTCTTATAAATACGGAAACCTTCAGAATTAAACCTAGATCGCAAGTTCCGCCGCCGCAAACCTCCAGAGCCACCAAAAACCAATGGGGAGACCGTTCCGGCATCCTGTCGGAGGGGAATTCATCTACGGTGGCCATCTTCATCAACACCATTGCCTCTCCGATGATGCGTGGGTAGTTCACCACAGACCTTCGGGTCCATAGCTAGTAGCTAGATGGCTTCTTCTCTCTCTTTGATCTTCAATACAAAGTTCTCCATGATCTTCATGGTGATCTATCCGATGTAATCTTCTTTTGCGGTGTGTTTGTTGAGATCCGATGAATTGTGGATTTATGATCAGATTATCTATGAATATTATTTGAGTCTCCTCTGATTTCTTAAATGCTTGATTTCATATCCTTGTAAGTCTCTTCGAGTTATGGGTTTCGTTTGGCCAACTTGATCTATAGTTCTTGCAATGGGAGAAGTGCTTGGTTTTGGGTTCATACCATGTGGTGTCCTCACCTAGTGACAGAAGGGGTAGCGAGGCATGCATCGTGTTGTTGCCCTCAAGGGTAAAAAGATTGGTTTTATATCATATTGCATGAGTTTATCCTTCTACATCATGTCATCTTGCTTAAAGCGTTACTCCGTTTGTTATGAACTTAATACACTAGATGCATGCTGGATAGTGGTCGATGTGTGGAGTAATAGTAGTAGATGCAGAAAGTATCGGTCTACTTGTTTCGGACGTGATGCCTATATGTATGATCATTGCCTTAGATATCGTCATGACTTTGCGCTATTCTATCAATTGCTCAACAGTAATTTGTTCACCCACCGTAATACTTGCTATCATGAGAGAAGCCTCTAGTGAACACTATGGTCCCCGGGTCTATTTTACATATTATATATTCAGATCTAAATACAAAAACACCAAAGATACCTTGCTGCAATTTTATTTACTTATTTACATCTACTTATTATCACTATCAGATCTCACCTTGCAAGTAATCGTAAAGGGATTGACAACCTCTTTATCGCGTTGGGTGCAAGTTTGTTTGTGTTTGTGCAGGTTTCTTGGTGCCTCATCTTGATACTCCTCCTGGATTGATACCTTGGTTCTCAAACTGAGGGAAATACTTATCTCTACTTTGTTGCATCACCCTTTCCTCTTTAAGGGAAAAACCAACGCAACCTCGAGAAGTAGCACTCCCTCCATTCGGTCACCGGAGCCGTCATCATGGTGTCCTTCTTCCTCCGGCTCTCGGTCACCGAAGCCATCATCATGGTCTCCTTCTTCCTCCAGCATTCTGTGACCGGAGCCGTCATCATCATGTCCTAGCTCTCCTGTGTCAAAATTGATTAACGATAAGATATCACCACCGCCGCGGATCATGTCCCCCAACAACACTTCTCCTTCAAAGTCTCTGTTCATGGTTGGATCCATGGTTTTTGCAAATATTACAACATGGCAATTAATATAAAAACATGAGAGATGGATATATTAATTAGTGGCAAACATAGACAAGGGATCATATTAGTGGCCTCAACGCTTCTACGGTTTGGGGTGGCCTCAACAACGCTTCTAGGGATTGGGTGGCATCGACGCTTCTAGGGTTTGGGTGGCCTCGGCAACGCTTTTAGGGATTGGGTGGCCTCGGAAACGCTTCTAGGGTTTGGTCGGGCGAGAGGGGGTTGATCGAAGTTACCGGAGTTTTCTTCTAGTGGTTTGGGTGGCCTCGAGAGTTTGTCGGGTAGGGGCGAGAGGGGGTAGGAGACCGACAACGCTTTTTCAGTCCCGGTTTTGGCGGACTCGAGAGTTGGTCGGGCAAGAGGGGGTTGATCGACGTCCCCCTCATGTTGAAATTACTGGAGGTTTATATATCAACAAAAAATGACGGTCGGACATATCATCACGCGGAGGCGGTAACAAAACGTGAAACATTTTTCTGAAGCTCATTGACTTTTTTTCACAATACATGATATTTTTTAAAATACACATTGAACATGATTTTTTTTAACTTGCATGAACACATATATGAACACATACATACACATACACATATATGAACACATACATACACATATATGAACACATATATGAACACACACATATATGAACACTTGCATGAACTGCTCACGTATAGGGGAGGGGGGATGCGGTCGTAGCAGGGAAGAGCAGTGGCCGGAGTGGGGTGGGGCGGCTGGCACGGGTCGGCCGGAGCGGGGTGGGGCGGCCGACGCGGGGCGGGGCGGCCGAAGCGAGGTTGGGAAGGTCGGGGACGGCGCCGACGGTGGCGACGGTGACGGAGAGCGCGCGAGATTTGGGCAGCCTGAAGGCGTGGATGGGGATCTGGCCTTCGGGGAGCGAATGGGTCGAAAATTGCTAAGTGTGGGGTTTTATACAGGGAGCATTGGTCCCGGTTGGTGGCACAAACCGGTACCAATGCCCCCCTTTGGTCTCGGTTCGTGCCACCAACCGGGACCAAAGCCCTATTTTCAGCACCCAAAGGGCGGGAAAGCACCCCCCCTTTGGTCCCGGTTGGTGTCACCAACCAGGAACAAAGGTGAGTATTGGTCCCGGTTGGTGCCACCAACCGGGACGAAAGGGTGGTGTTGCCCGGGGACAAATGTTTAGTCCCACCATGCTAGCTGAGAGGGCTCGAGAGTGGTTTATAAGCGCCGATGCGCCAACCCTCTCGAGCTCCTCTTAACTACAGGCTTACGGGCCTAATCGCACACTCCTCTCCCTATGGGCCTATTGGGCCTGCTGCGAGCTGAATCCTGGCCCAACTAGCTGGTTGGGTTTCTAGTCGTATTCAGGCCGTGGTGGCCCAATAGGCGGGATTTAAAAAAATTCATGTTTTTCTTTTGTTTTTTCTTTATTTATTTTATTTTGTTTCTACTTATAGTTTTTCAGTGATTCTTTTTGCTTTTAGGTCACAAAAATTATAAACTTTCTGTTAGTGCCATTAGTTTTTAAATTTGAATTCTTTGAAATCTGTGTGAAACAATAGTTTGTGAATAACTTTACTTTAAAAATAGATTTTTGAATGATTCTTTTTTCCTGCTATTTAATATTACTTTGTTTTAACATTATACTGAATTTGGTAAATTTTAGGTTATTTTAAATGGTTGTTTAAATCAAAAACAGATTTTGTTATTTTAGTTTGCTATTAAAGTTTCTAACAAAAATTATTTATAAAAAATCTTTTTGCTATTAATGTTTTGAAAAAAAATACTTTGGTAATTTTAGTTGCATAAATTTTATATAATTTTAGTTTCAAAAATACTAGAGGTTTATAAAAGCTTTTAGAGTTTATTTTTGCTATTAGAGTTTTATAAAAGCTTTTTACTTGATTATTTTTGCTATTGAAGAATATTATAGTTCATGAAATAATATTTAGATTGATTATTTTTAGTTTATTCTTTTTGCTATTAGGGTTTCATAAAAGTTTTTCAGTTGATTCTTTTTGCTATTAGTTCATTCTTTGAGCTAAATGACCCTGAAATTTAAAAGCACTAGAAATGAACTCTGAAAAGGTTGAAAGTTGGCATGGTATCATAATTTCACCCACATAGCGGTTGCTAAAAAGTTGAGAGGGTTATGGCAAAAGCTGGATGCACTTCGTGAACATAATGGACAATCTCTTTCGAAGTATCAGGGTTTCAGACAAAAACTCATCTGTTACAAACAAATTTCATTTCCTTGAACTTATTTCAACTCCAGACTTTTTGTGTGTTCAAAATGCACCATTCAAAGTCGCATCATCAATTTTCAACCCTTTCCGACTTCATTTATTATTTTTCATGCAGTTATTGATTTTTTTGAGCTGAATGACACTGAAATTAAAAAGCACTACAAATGAAATCTGAAAAGGTTGAAAGTTGGCATGGTATCATCATTTCACCCACATAGCATGTGCTAAAAAGTTGAGAGGATTACGAAAAAATATGGATGCACTTCGTGTACAAAACGGACAGTCTCTTTTGAAGTATCAGGGTTTCGGACGGAAACTCATCTGTTACAAAAGGCATTTTATTTCTTCATATCTAACTACACTGATATTCTAGATCAAAGGCACCATCATAATAGTTGTGGAGAGAAAGTCTTCACTTTTTCTTCGCTTGTGTCCTTTGCTTATTGCGCCGTAACCATGTATAATCTTCATTGTTTATCAGGGTGCTTGGGTCAGCCTTGACTTTGAAGGGAGGAATTTCTTGAAAATTTTCATAATCTTCAGACATGTCTGTCTTGCCCTCCAATCCCACGATGTCTCTTTTGCCTGAAAGAACTATGTGACGCTTGGGCTCATCGTATGATGTATTCGCTTCCTTATCTTTTCTTTTTCTCGGTTTGGTAGACATGTCCTTAACATAGAAAACCTGCGCCACATCATTGTCTAGGATGTATGGTTCGTCTGTGTACCCAAGATTGTTGAGATCCACTATTGTCATTCCATAATGCGGGTCTACCTGTACCCCGCCTCTTGTAAGATTGACCCATTTGCATCAAAACAAAGGGACCTTCAAATCATGTCCATAGTCAAGTTCCCATATCTCTTCTATGTAACCATAATATGTGTCGACCTTCCTGATGACCCACAAGTATAGGGGATCTATCGTAGTCCTTTCAATAAGTAAGAGTGTCGAACCCAACAAGGAGCAGAAGGAAATGACAAGCGGTTTTCAGTAAGGTATTCTCTACAAGCACTGAAATTGTCGGTAACAGATAGTTGTGTGATAAGATAATTTGTAACGGGTAGCAAGTAACAATAGTAACAAAGGTGCAGCAATATGGCCCAATCCCTTTTGTAGCAAAGGACAAGCCGGAACGAACTCTTATATAAGGTAAAGCGCTCCCGAGGACACATGGGAATTTCTGTCAAGCTAGTTTTCATCATATTCATATGATTCACGTTTGCTACTTTGATAGTTTGATATGTGGGTGGACCGGTGCTTGGGTGCTGTCCTTGCTTGGACAAACATCCCACTTATGATTAACCCCTGTCTCAAGCATCCGCAACTACAAAAGAAGAATTAAGACAAAGTCTAACCATAGCATTAAACTAGTGGATCCAAACCAGCCCCTTGCGACGCAACACATAAACTAGGGTTTAAGCTTCTGTCACTATAGCAACCCATCATCTACTTATTACTTCCCAATGCCTTCCTCTAGGCCCAAATAATGGTGAAGTGTCATGTAGTCGACGTTCATATAACACCACTAGAGGAGAGACAACATACAATGCATCAAAATATCGAACGAATACCAAATTCACATGACTACTCTTAGCAAGACTTATCCCATGTCCTCGGGAACAAACGTAACTACTCACAAAGCATAATTATGTTCATGATCAGAGAGGTATTGAATAGCATTATGGATCTGAACATATGATCTTTCACCAAGTAAACCAACTAGCATCAACTACAAGGAGTAATTAGCACTACTAGCAACCTTACAAGTACCAATTGGAGTTGCAAGACGGAGATTGGATACAAGAGATGAACTAGGGTTTGGAGATGGGATGGTGCTGATGAAGATGTTGATGGAGATGGGTCCCCTTCGATGAGAGGAGTGATGGTGATGACGATGCTGACGATTTCCCTCTCCGGGAGAGAAGTTTCCCTGGAAGGACGGCCCTGCCGGAGCTCTAGATTGGTTCTGCTCAAGTGCCGCCTCGTGGCGGCGGTGTTTCTTCTCGAAAGCTCCCGATTAATTTTTTCTATGACGAAACCCTTCATATAGGTGAAGATGGGGGCCAGACGAACTATAGGGGGCCGACGAGCCCCCTAGGCGCGGCCAGGGGGGTAGGCCGCGCCTGGCAGGCTCGTGGCCTCCTGGTGGCTCCTCTCTGGTATATCTTTAGCCCAGTATTTTTTATATATTGCAAAATAATTCCTCGTTGATTTTCACGGCTTTTGGAGTTGTGCAGAATAGACATCTCAAACTTGCTCCTTTTCTAGCCCAGAATTCCAGCTGCCAGCATTCTCCCTCTTCAGGTAAACCTTGTAAAAAAGAGAGAAAAGGCATGAGTATTGTACCATAATGTGTAATAACAACTTATAATGCGATAAATATAAATATAAAAGTATGATGCAAAATGTACGTATCAACTCCCCCAAGCTTAGACCTCGCTTGTCCTCAAGCGGAAGCCGATATCGATAAATATGCCCACATGTTTAGAGATAGAGGTGTCGATAAAATAAAATATGGACCTGCAGGCATCATGATCATATTTAGAACAGCAATATCGTCATATAATCCCTTATGCTAAAGTGACAATTAATTCACAATGTAAAGCATGCATCAAGAACCTTATTGAGAATTAACAACCAATAGTCTTTAGTCATTGAAGCAATTGCAATTTATCATAACATAGGAAAGAGTCAAATAAGAGCTTGTAAAGCAAATCCACATACTCAAATCATCTTTTAGTCTTCTACAACTGCTAAAACTCACGCGGTACTCACGGGATCAAAGTTTCAATTGGACACAGAGAAAGATAGGGGCTTATAGTTTCGCCTCCCAACTATTTACCTCAAGGGTAATGTGAGCAATAATAATTCATGATTACTTAGTTCCAAGTTGATATATGAATATAGATCTTTCCCTAACACATGACGCTTGCCAAGATGATGGTAAAATAAGGAATTGGTGATGATCACCATGACTCTTTTAAAGATAAAAAGTAAAGGTACAAGATAGGCCCTTCATAGAGGGAAGCAGAGGTTGTCATGCGCTTTTAAGGTTTGGATGTGGGATCTCTTAGTGTGAAGGAACTGTTGGAAATATGCCCTAGAGGCAATATATAAAGTGTTTATTATTATATTTCCTTGTTCGTGATAATCGTTTATTATCCATGCTATAATTGTAGTGATTGGAAACACATTGCATGTGTGGGTAAATAGACAACACTGTATCCCTAGTATGCCTCTAGTGAACTAGCTCGTTGATCAAAGATGGTCAGGGTTTCCTAGCCATTGACATGTGATGTCATTTGATAACGAGATCACATCATTGGGAGAATGATGTGATGGACAAGACCCAAATTACAAACGTAGCATATGATCGTGTCAGTTTATTGCTACTGTTTTCCTCATGTCAAGTATATGTTCCTATGACCATGAGATCATGCAACTCACGAATATCGGAAGAGTGCCTTGTGTGTATAAAACATCGCAACATAACTGGGTGACTATAAAGGTGCTCTACAGGTATCTCCGATGGTGTCTGTTGAGTTGGCATGGATCGAGACTGGGATTTGTTACTCCGTGTGACGGAGAGGTATCTCGGGGCCCACTCGGTAATGCAACATCACAATGAGCCTTGCAGGCAATGTGACTAATTGTTAGTTGCGGGATCTTGTATTATGGAACGAGTAAAGAGACTTGCCGGTAACGAGGTTGAACTAGGTATGGAGATACCGACGATCGAATCTCGGGCAAGTAACATACCGAAGAACAAAGGGAACATTATACGGGATTTACTGAATCCTTGACACAGAGGTTCGACCGATGAAGATCTTCGTAGAATATGTAGGAACCAATGTGGATGTCCAGGTCCCGCCATTGTTTATTGACCGTAGAGGTGTCTCAGTCATGTCTACATAGTTCTCAAACCCGCAGGGTCTGCACACTTAAGGTTCGGTGACGTTTCGGTAGTGTAGAGTTATGTATGGTGTCGACCGAAGGTTGTTCAGAGTCCCGTATGAGATCCCGGACGTCACGAGGAGCTCCGAAATGGTCCAGAGGTAAAGATTCATATATAGGAAGTCCCAGTTTGGTCGCCGGAAAAGTTTCGGGCTAATCAGTAGTGTACTGGGAGTGCGGTAGTGTACCGGGGGACCTCCGGGAGGGGTATTTCGACCCTAGAGGGACCATGGGCTGTGGGAGAGTGTTAACCAGCCCTTAGTGGGCTGGTAAATCAGCCTAGAAAGGCCCATGGCGCAGGAGAAAAAAGGCTAAAGGAAAAAGGCAAAAAAATCAGCCAATAGGGAGCAATCCTACTCCAAGTAGGATTGGAGGTGGAATAGGATTCCACCCCTCTCTAGCCGGCCAAACCAAAGAGGCCTTGGCTGCCTCTCCTCTTCTCTCCTCCTATATATAGTGGTCGAATGGCTAGGGTTTTGGCAGAAATTACGGCCACATACTACCCGTTCCACCGGTGCTCCTCTAGATTAATTTTCCGCAGTGCTTAGGCGAAGCCCTGCCGGAATTGCCCCACCACCACCATCACCGGAGCACCATCACGCCGCCGGTGAACTCTCTCTCCTCTCCACCTCCTCTTGCTGGATCAAGATGGTGGAGATCATCATCAAGCTGCACATGTGTTGAACGTGGAGGTGCCGTCCATTCGGTACTAGATCGGAAGGATCATGATCAAGGCCACGGGACGTTCGTGATCGGATCGCGGGACGGATCGTGACGAGATCGTGGGACGGTTCGTGATTGGTTTGCGGGACAGTTCGTGATTAGATCGCGGTACGCTCGGCGATTTGGATCGCGAAGAAGTACGACTACACCAACCGCGTTTCTTAACGCTTCCCGCTTAGCGATCTACAAGGGTACGTAGATCCACTCTCCCTCTCGTAGATGCTCATCGCCATGGATAGGTTTTCATGTGCATAGGAATTTTTTTTGTTTCCCATGCGACGTTCCCCAATAGTGGCATCATGAGCTAGGTTGATGGTTCGATGAGATCTCGAGTAGAACACAAAAGGTTTGTGGGCGTTGATGCTTAGATTGCTTCCTCCCTTGGTCAGATTTTGGTTCAGCGGGATTGTGAGATAAAACGGCCCAGACCAACATTACTCGTACGCTTACGAGAGACTGGTTCCCTCGACGCAACTTGTTGCTTAGATGGCTTGCGGGTGACAGTTTGTCTCACTTTAGTTGGATCGGATCCGACAAAGGCGGTCCTTGAGAAGGTTGAAAAGCAATCTATGTATCACCGTTGTGGTTTATGCGTAGGTGAGAATCGTTCTTGCTAGATACCCGTAGCAGCCACGTAAAACATGCAACAACAATTAGAGGACGTCTAACTTGTTTTTGCAGGGTATGTTGTGATGTGATATGGCCAATTACATGATGAGATATATGTGATGTATGAGATGATCATGTGATGTATAGTTTTTCACGACTTGCACGTCGGTGAATACGGCAACCGGTAGGAGCCATAGGGTTGTCTTTAATTATTGTATGACCTGCGTGTCAATCATTAAGCGCTATGTAATGCTTTACTTTATCGCTAAGCGGTAGCAATAGAAGTAGAAACAGGGCTGGCGCCACAACCCCAATGGCAACACATTGATGGAGATCATGGTGTTGTGCCGGTGACGATGGAGATCATGCCGGTGTTTCGAAGATGGAGATCTTAAACACAAGTTCATGGCCATATCATGTCACTTATGAATTGCATGAGATGTTAATCCTTCTATGCACCTTGTTTTCCTTAGTACGGCGGTAGCATTATAAGGTGATCCCTCACTTGAATTTCAAGATGAACTGTTTTCTCCCCGAGTGTGCACCATTGCGAAAGTTCGTCGTGTTGAGACACCACGTGATGACCGGGTGTGATAGACTCTACGTTTACATACAACGCGTGCAAGCCAGATTTGCACGTGCAGAACACTCGGGTTAAACTTGACGAGCCTAGCATGTACAGACATGGCCTCGGAACACAAGAGACCGAAAGGTCAAACATGAGTCATATAGTAGATATGATCAACATAATGATGTTCACCATTGAAACCAGCTTAATTCACGTGATGATCGGAGTTGAGTTGGTGAATTTGGATCATGTGATACTCAGATGACCTGAGGGATGTCAATTTGAGTGGGAGCTTTAGTAATTTGATTAACTAAACTCATTATCTTGAACAATAGTCTAAAGTAACCTTTGCATATTTATGTTGTAGATCAATGGCCCGCGCAGTAGCACCCCTGAATTTTAATGCGTTCCTAGAGAAAGCTAAGTTGAAAGATGACGGAAGTAACTTTGTTGATTGGGTCCGTAATCTGAGGATTATCCTTACGGCTTCCTAGAAACAATATGTCCTTGATGCACCGCTTGGTGACCAACCAAAAAACATGACCTCCGAAGACGTTAAGAACGCTTGGGAGGCTCATGCTGGAGACTACTCAATAGTTCAGTGTGCAATATTGTATGGCCTAGAACCGGGACTTCAAAGACATTTTGAACGTCATGGAGCATATGAGATGTTCCAAGAGTTGAAGTTTATCTTTCAGAAGAATGCCCGGATCGAGAGGTACGAGACCTCCGATAAGTTCTATGCTTGCAAGATGGAGGAGAACGGGTCTACCAGTGAGCATATACTCAGAATGTCTGGATATTCAAACCGTCTAGCTGAGTTGGGAATTTCCCTTCCGCAAGAGGCGATCATTGATAGAGTTCTTCAATCACTGCCACCTAGTTACAAGAGTTTTGTGATGAACTATAACATGCACGGGGTGAACAAGTCATCATCCGAGTTGTTTGCGATGCTGAAAGTCGCTGAGTCTGAAATCCAGAAAGAACATCAAGTGTTGATGGTTAATAAAACCACTAGTTTCAAGAAAAATGGCAAGGGCAAAGGCAAGAATGGTAAAACCAAGAAGGATGGCAAAGCAGTTGCTGCTCCTACAAAGAAGCCTAAGCATGGACCTAAGCCAGAAACTGAGTGCTTCCATTGCAAGGGAACTGGTCACTGGAAGCGGAACTGCCCCAAGTACCTGGTTGACAAGAAGGCGGCCAACGACAAATAAGGTATATATGATATACATGTTATTGATGTGTACCTTACTAGTTCTCGTAGTAGTGCCTGGGTATTTGATACCGGTTCGGTTGCTCACATTTGCAACTCAAAGCAGGAACTACAGAATAAACGAAGGCTGGCGAAGGACGAAGTGACGATGCTTGTGGGAAATGGTTCCAAGGTTGATGTGATCGCCGTCGGCATGCTCTCTCTTCGATTACCATCGGGATTAGTGATGAACCTGAAGCAGTTCATGACAGATCTTGGAGTAGTGCCCAGTGCACTGAATCCAATAAATTTGTTCCGTGACAACACTGGTGCCATTGCTCTAGCCAAGGAAACAAGGTTTCACAAGAGGACCAGACACATAAAGCGACGCTTCAACTCCATCCGGTTCTACATCGAGGAGAAGGACATAAATATTTGCAAAGTGCACACGGATCTGAATGTTGCAGACCCATTGACTAAACCTCTTCCAAGGGCTAAACATGATCAACACCAGAACTGTATGGGTGTTCGATTCATTACCATGTAAATCACATAGTGATGTGAACTAGATTATTGACTCTAGTGGAAGTGGGAGACTATTGGAAATATGCCCTAGAGGCAATATATAAAGTGTTTATTATTATATTTCCTTGTTCATGATAATCGTTTATTATCCATGCTATAATTGTAGTGATTGGAAACAGATTGCATGTGTGGGTAAATAGACAACACTATGTCCCTAGTATGCCTCTAGTGAACTAGCTCGTTGATCAAAGATGGTTAGGGTTTCCTAGCCATTGACATGTGATGTCATTTGATAATGGGATCACATCATTGGGAGAATGATGTGATGGACAAGACCCAAATTACAAACGTAGCATATGATCGTGTCAGTTTATTGCTACTGTTTTCCTCATGTCAAGTATATGTTCCTATGACCATGGGATCATGCAACTCACGGATATCAGAGGAGTGCCTTGTGTGTATCAAACGTCCCAACGTAACTGGGTGACTATAAAGGTGCTCTACAGGTATCTCCAATGGTGTCTGTTGAGTTGGCATGGATCGAGACTGGGATTTGTTACTCCGTGTGATGGAGAGGTATCTCGGGGCCCACTCGGTAATGCTACATCACAATGAGCCTTGCAAGCAATGTGACTAATTGTTAGTTGCGGGATCTTGTATTACGGAATGAGTAAAGAGACTTGCCGGTAATGAGGTTGAACTAGGTATGGAGATACCGATGATTGATTCTCGGGCAAGTAACATACCGAAGAACAAAGGAAACATTATATGGGATTAACTGAATCCTTGACATAGAGGTTCGACCGATGAAGATCTTCATAGAATATGTAGGAACCAATGTGGACGTCTAGGTCCCTCCATTGGTTATTGACCGTAGAGGTGTCTCGGTCATGTCTACATAGTTCTCGAACCCGCAGGGTCTGCACACTTAAGGCTCGGTGACGTTTCGGTAGTGTAGAGTTATGTCTGGTGGTGACCGAAGGTTGCTCGGAGTCCCGGATGAGATCCTGGAAGTCACAAGGAGCTCCGGAATGGTCCGGAGGTAAAGATTCATATATAGGAAGTCCCAGTTTGGTCGCCGAAAAAGTTTCGGGCTAATCGGTAGTGTACCGGGAGTGCTGGTAGTGTACCGGGAGACCTCCGGGAGGGGTATTTCGACCTAGAGGGACCATGGGCTGTGGTAGAGTATTAACCAGCCCTTAGTGGGCTGGTAAATCAGCCTAGAAAGGCCCATGGCGCAGGAGAAAAAAGGCTAAAGGAAAAAGGCAAAAAAATCAGCTAATAGGGAGCAATCCTCTCTAGCCGGCCGAACCAAAGAGGCCTTGGCTGCCTCTGCTCTCCTACCCTCCTATATATACTGGTGGAATGTCTAGGGTTTTGGCAGAAATTATAGCCATGTGCTACCCGTTCCACCGGTGCTCCTCTAGATTAGTTTTTCGCAGTGCTTAGGCGAAGCCCTGCCGGAATTGCCCCACCACCACCATCACCGGTGCGCCGTCACGCTGTCGGTGAACTCTCTCTCCTATCCACCTCCTCTTGCTGGATCAAGACGGTGGAGATCGTCATCAAGCTACACGTGTGCTGAACGCGGAGGTGCCGTCCGTCCAGTACTAGATCGGAAGGATCGTGATCAAGGCCACGAGACGTTCGTGATCGGATCGCGGGACGGATCGTGACGAGATCGTGGGATGGTTCATGATTGGCTTGCGGGACGGTTCGTGATTAGATCGCGGGACGCTCAGCGATTTGCATCGCGAAGAAGTACGACTACACCAACCGCGTTTCTTAACGCTTCCCGCTTAGCGATCTACAAGGGTACGTAGATCCACTCTCCCTCTCGTAGATGCTCATCACCATGGATAGGTTTGCGTGTGCGTAGGAAATTTTTTTGTTTCCCGTGCGACGTTCCCCAACAGGAACGTCACTTTATATTGCCTCCTGTGATAAAGAACTTTATTATGTAGTCTATCGCTTTTATGTCTTCCTCATCACAAGTTCGTACAAAGCTTATTTTCCACACACTAATAGATCATACATATTTAGGGAGCAATTTTTATTGCTTGCACCGATGACAACTTACTTGAATGATCTTATTCAATCCATAGGTAGGTATGGTGGACTCTCATGGCAAAACTGGGTTGAGGGTTTTATGGATGCACAAGTAGTATCTCTACTCGGTGCTGAAATTTTGGCTAATATGAGGTGGAAGCAAGCATCACATGCTAAAGGATCCATAATCATATAACATTGTTTGGAACCAGGCAAACATAATTCATTATGTTGTCTTCCTTGTCCAACATCTACTTCTTAGCATGTAATAGTTTAATGAGTGTTCACAATCATAGATGGTGTCATAGATGATATATTTATATGTGAACCTCTCTTTCCTTATTATTTCCTATGAACTGCAACAATGACCAAAATCTACGTTTGTCTACCCACAACAAGTTTTAGTCAACATTCTTTTTATATGTGAAGTCATCACTTCCCATAAGATCATCACATGATCTTTCATGCTTTTGTTCTCTTATTATTATTTTCTTTAGATCATGGCAAGAAGCAAAGCCTTTAACTAAAACACTCTTTATTATATAACTCATTGGGGGTAACACAAAGCAAAACTCAAGCCTAAATCATACTAAGAACTTTATTCTACTAGATAAAGATATTACCAAAAGGATCTAACTAATATATAAAGGTAAAGGCAAAAGATATGATGGTGATACGATACCGGTGCAACTCCCCCAAGCTTGGCACAAGCCAAGGGGAGTGCCCATACCCGTGTGTTTAATTTTCTTCCTTCGAAGGTGATGATGGTGGAGTCGTTGGAGTCCGGGGATGATCCTCCGTCTTCCAAGGCATAGGTTCTCCATCATGGAAAGATGATCGAGTCTCTGGGATCCTCAAATCTGCAGCCAACCGCATTGCTTTAAATCTATACTCATACTCACAGTTCTACTTTTGCGGGTCATAGATCTGGGCTTGGAGATGACCGATTCTATTATAGAGCTTGAGGAGGTGTTCCCCGATGTCCTTGGCATCGATCTTGTGCTTGTTGGTGAACTCCGTAATCATCATGTGATTGGCGTTGAGTCCGCGTTCCACCATCCCTTGGCACTTGAAGACTTGCTACTCCATTGCTTCGAGCCTCGCCTCCACGCTTCCGGTCTTCTTGGGCCCCTCAATGTCACGGATGTGCAGCACCCCCTCATGCATCTCAATGGTGTGAGGGTGTTGCAGCACCTCCGCGAGGTAGGGGTTGATGACCTTCTCAAAGAACTTGTCCTTCGAGACCTTGGTGGACGTCATAGCGATTTAAATCTGTCTGCACAATAGATCGAAATGAAAACAAAGGATATTTGCGTGATACGAGGGTCAGACCTTTCAGGAGATTATATAATGAATTTTTACCGACCATGAGGAGTGTTCCACAAGAAAACGGAGTCCAGGAGGCACACGAGGAGCTGACGAGCCCCCCAGGCGCGACCAGGGGGTGGGGCCGCGCCTAGCAGGCTCGTGGCCTCCTGGTGCGCTTTTCGGACTACCTTAAATTTTTGTATTTTTCTAAATATTCCAAAACTGAGAAAAATTGCTATTGGAAAAGTTTTGGAGTCGGTTTGCTTACCGTATCACATACCTCTTCATTTTCAGAATCTGAAACAGGATGGTAAACATCCCTTATGTACTCCTCCAGGGTTATGGTATTAATTATACTGCTTTCTACATTTATGGGAGTACCTGAGATATAATGCTGGATTCTTTGCCCATTCACAACTCTCGGAAAAGTGCCTTCTGCGTTGTTGATTTTGATGGCACCGGAATGATATACTTCCTTGACAATGTAAGGACCTTCCCATTTAGAGAGAAGTTTGCCTGCAAAAATCCTTAAACGAGAATTGTATAGCAAGACATAATCACCTACATTGAACTCACATCTTTGTATCCTTTTATCATGCCACCTTTTAACTTTCTCTTTAAAAAACTTGGCATTTTCATATGCCTGAGTTCTCCATTCATCAAGTGAGCTAATATCAAATAACCTCTTCTCACCAGCAAGTTTGAAATCAAAGTTGAGCTCTTTGATTGCCCAATAAGACTTATGCTCTAGCTCAAGAGGTGAATGACATGCTTTACCCTAAACCATTTTATACGGAGACACGCCCATGGGATTCTTATAAGCAGTTCTATAAGCCCACAGTGCATCATCAAGTTTTTTAGACCATTATTTCTAGACCTATTAACAGTCTTTTGCAGTATTAATTTAATTTGTCTAGTACTTAACTCTACTTGACCACTAGACTAGGGATGATAAGGAGATGCAATTCTATGGTTGACATCATACTTAGCAAGCATTTTACGAAAAGCACCATGAATAAAATGTGAACCACCATCAGTCATTAAATATCTAGGGACTCCAAATCTAGGGAAAATAACTTCTTTAAGCATCTTAATAGAGGTGTTGTGATCAGCACTACTAGTTAGAATAGCTTCTACCCACTTAGTAACGTAATCAACAGCAACTAAAATATGAGTATACCCATTGGACTTTGGAAAAGGTCCCATATAATAAAAAAACCAAACATCAAATGGTTCAATAACAAGTGAATAATTCATAAGCATTTCCTGACGTTTACTAATATTACCTATTCTTTGACATTCACTACAAGACAAGACAAACTTACGAACATCCTTAAAGAGAGTAGGCCAATAAACACCGGATTGTAATACCTTGTGTGCAGTTCTATCTCCAGCATGGTATCCTCCGTAAGCCTCGGAGTGGCACTTCTGTAGGATCTGTCCCTGTTCATGCTCAGGTACACAACATCTAATAACACCATCTACTCCTTCTTTATACATGTGAGGATCATCCCAAAAGTAATGTCTCAAATCATAAAAGAACTTTTTATTTTGTTGGTACGTGAAACTAGGTGGAATATATTTAGCAACAATATAATTAGCATAATCAGCATACCATGGTGTACTGCATGAAGCATTGATAACATTCAATTGTTCATCAGGAAAGCTATCATCAATAGGTTGTGGGTCATCAAGAACATTCTCTAACCTAGACAAGTTATCTTCTACGGGGTTCTCAGCACCCTTCCTATCAACGATATGCAAATCAAATTCTTGTAGCAAGAGAACACATCTAATAAGTCTAGGTTTGGCATCTCTCTTTTCCATGAGATATTTAATAGCAGCATGATCAGTGTGAATAGTAACTTTAGAATCAACAATATAAGGTCTGAACTTATCACATGCAAACACAACTGCCAAAAATTCTTTTTTAGTAGTAGCATAATTTCTATGGGCACTATCTAGAGTTTTACTAGAATAATGAATAAGATTTAATTTCTTATCAACTCTTTGTCCTAGGACAGCACCTACAGCATAATCACTAGCATCACACACAATTTCAAAAGGTAGGTTCCAGTCAGGTGGTTGAACAATAGGTGTAGTTATCAAGGCCTTCTTGAGTATTTCAAATGCTTCTTCACAATCATCATAAAAAACAAATGGAATATCTTTTTGCAAGAGATTAGTGAGAGGCCTAGAAATCTTAGAGAAGTCTTTAATGAACCTTCTATAGAAACCAGCATGACCAAGGAAACTTCTTATACCTTTAACGTTTGTAGGGCATGACATTTTCTCAATGGCATCAACTTTAGCCTTATCAACTTCAATACCTCTTTCAGAAATTTTATGTACCAAGACAATGCCTTCATTAACCATAAAGTGGCACTTCTCCCAATTCAAGACAAGGTTAGTATCTTCACATCTCTGCAAAACTCGATCAAGGTTGCTCAAGCAATCATCAAAAGAACACCCGTAAACAGAGAAATCATCCATGAAAACCTCAACAATCTTTTTACAAAAATCAGAGAATATAGCCATCATACATCTTTGAAAGGTAGCAGGTGCATTACATAAACCAAAAGGCATACGTCTATAGGCAAAGGTACCGAAAGGGCAAGTAAAAGTGGTTTTCTCCTGATCAGATTGTGAAACAGGTATTTGGGAGAAACCAGAATAACCATCTAGAAAGCAAAAGTGTGTATGTTTAGACAATCTTTCTAGCATTTGATCAATGAAAGGTAGAGGGTAATGATCTTTATTAGTAGCTTTATTTAATTTCCTAAAATTAATTACCATCCAATAGCCAGTAACAATTCTTTGTGGGATCAATTCATCTTTATCATTAGGAACAACAGTAATACCTCCCTTCTTAGGGACACAATGCACCGGACTTACCCAATCACTATGAGACATAGGGTAAATAATACCTGCTTCCAGGAGCTTTAGTATTTCTTTTCTTACCACCTCTTTCATCTTAGGATTCAGTCTTCGTTGAGGGTCGGCAACTGGTTTGGAATCAGGATCAGTTTTAATTTTATGCTGGCATAGAGTGGGACTAATGCCTTTAAGATCATCAAGACTATATCCAATAGCAGCACAGTGCTTCCTTAGAGTTTTCAATAATTTATTTTCTTCATGCTCTAAAAGGTTAGCACTAATAATAACAGGATATATCTCTTTTTCATCAAGGTAAGCATACTTAAGAGTATCAGGTAATGGTTTAAGCTCAAACACAGGATCACCCTTTGGTGGAGGTGGATCTCCAAGTAATTCAACAGGCAAATTATTCTTAAGGATATGACATTATTCAAAGATAATTCTATTTATCTCATTCCTTTCATCCATATGCATATCATTTTCATGTTCAAGCAAATATTGCTCTAAAGGATCAGTAGGAGGCACAACAATAGAAATAAGAGCAATAATTTCTTCCTTACTATACAATTATTTTTCATGAGGTTGTCTACTAAACTTAGAAAAATTAAATTCATACGACACACCCACAAAGCCAACAATAACAGTTTGTTTCTCGCAATCAATTTGAGCATTAACAGTATTGAGAAAAGGTCTACCAAATATGATGGGACAAAAGCTATCTTGTGTGGTAGCAAGAACGAGAAAATCAGTAGGATACTTAGTTTTACCACACAAGACTTCAACATCTCTGACAATTCCCACAGGGCAGATAGTATCTCTATTAGCAAGTTTAATAGTAACATCAATAAATTCCATCTCGACAGGTGCAATCTCATTTTTAATTTCATTATATAAAGATTGAGGTATTGCACTAACACTAGGACCCACGTCACATAAACCATGATAACAATGATCTCCTATCTTAACGGAAACAATAGGCATACCAACTACAGGTTGATGTTTATCTCTAGTATGAGGTTTAGCAATTCTAGCAGAAGCTTCACAGAATTGAATAACATGCCCTTCAACATTGTTGGCCAAGAGATCTTTAATAATAGCAATACTAGGTTCAACTTTAATTTTCTCAGGGGGTGTAGGTGTTCTAATGTAGCCCTTACGTATCACAGTTGGAGCTTTAGCATGATCCTTTATTCTAACAGGGAAAGGTGGTTTCTCAATGTAAGTAGCAGGGACAATAGAATCATTATAAGCAATAACTTTCTCTTCAACTGGAACAGATTTAGCTACATTAACTTCTATGGGAGGATGATATTTAAACCACTTCTCCTTAGGGAGATTGACATGAGTAGCAAATGATTCACATAAAGAAGCTACTATATCAGAGTCAAGTCCATGTTTAGCGCCAAAATCACTAAAAGTATTTGTTTCTACGAACGATTCAATGCAATCGAACTTAAGATTCATACCTGACTCCTTACCTTCATCAAACTCCCAATCTTCAGAATTGCGTTTAATTCTTTCCAATAAATCCCATCCGAAGTCAATATCTCTCTCCAAAAAAGAACGGGTGCAAGAAGTGTCAAGCATGGTGCGATTGTCATGAGAAAGTCGAGCATAGAAGTTCGTAATAATAATCTCTCTAGGGATCTCATGGTTGGGTGCTACTTCCCTACAACGTCACCAGAAATTGGCTAGTTGATGTGAGATTTCTTGACTTGCGTTGGTTTTTCCTTTGAAGAGGAAAGGGTGATTCAGCAAGGTAGCCATAAGTATTTCCCTCAGTTTGAGAACCAAGGTATCAATCTAGTAGGAGTAACAAGATGAGGCAACAAGGAACCTGCACAAACACAAACGAACTTGCACCCAACGCAATAAAGAGGTTGTCAATCTCTCCACGATTGTTGGCAAAGTGAGATATGATAGTGATAGTAGATAAATCTGAATTAGTAAATAAAAGTGCAGCAAGGTATTTTTAGTGTTTTTATGTTTAGATCTGAATACACAATGTGTAAACTAGACCCGGGGGCCATAGTGTTCACTAGAGGCTTCTCTCATGAAAGCAAGTGTTATGGTGGGTGAACAAATTACTGTTGAGCAATTGATAGAATAGCGCAAAGTCATGACGATATCTAAGGTAATGATCATACATATATGCATCACATCCGAGACAAGTAGACCGATACTTTCTGCATCTACTACTATTACTCCACACATCGACCGCTGTCCAGCATGCATCTAGTGTATTAAGTTCATGATAAACGGAGTAACGCTTTAAGCAAGATGACATTATGTAGAGGGATAGATTCATGCAATATGATATAAACCCCATATTTTTACCCTTGATGGCAACAACACGATGCGTGCCTCGCTACCCCTTCTGTCACCAGGTGAGGACACCGCACGGTATGAACCCAAAACGAAGCACTTCTCCTATTGCAAGAACTATAGGTCAAGTTGGCCAAACGTAACCCATAACTCGAAGAGAATTACAAGGATATGAAATCATGCATATAAGAATTCAGAATGGACTCAAATAATATTCATAGATAATCTGATCATATATCCACAATTCATCGGATCTCATCAAACACACCGCAAAGGAAGATTAAATCGGATAGATCACCATGAAGATCACGGAGAACTTTGTATTGAAGATCAAAGAGCGAGAGGAAGCCATCTAGCTACTAGCTATGGACCCATAGGTCTGAGGTGAACTACTCACGCATCATCGGCAAGGCAATGGTGTTGACGAAGATGGCCACCGGTGATGAATTCCCCTCCGGCAGGATGCGAGAACGGTCTCCCGATTGGTTTTTGGTGGCTTTGGAGGTCTGCGGCAGCGGAACTTGCGATCTAGGTTTATTTTCGAGGGTTTCCGTATTTATAAGGCCATCTGGAGTCGGGAACAAGTCGAGCGGTGGCACGAGGAGGTCACGAGCCCCCTAGCCGTGGCCAGGGGGGCATGCCTCCCAGGCTCGTGACTCCCTCGGGCCGCCTCTTCGGTATCTTTTTCTTCAGTTATTTTTCATATTTTCCATAGAAAATCACGGCGAAAGTTTTATTCCATTTGGACTGCGTTTGATATTCCTATCTGAAAAAGGTCAAAAACACGGAAAAAACAGGAACTGGCACTGTGCACTAGATTAATAAGTTAGTCCCCAAAATAATTTAAAATAGCATATTCATGCATAGAAAACATCCAAAGTTGATAATATAATTGCATGGAACGATCAAAAATTATAGATATGTTGGAGACGTATCAAGCATCCCCAAGCTTAACTCCTGCTCATCCTCGAGTAGGGAAGTGATAAGACGTATCATATTTAGGACTAATTTCATAACACACGCCAATTACCAAGTTACTTAGATAGATCACTCTCAAAATGATATAAGTGAAGATTCGAGAGTTTGTATTTCTACAAAATATGACACCGCCATGCTCTACAAAGATTTAAGTGAAGCACTAGAGCAAAATTATCTATCTCAAAAGATATAAATGAAGCACATGTGAGCTAAATTACCAATCTCAAAAAGATATAAGTGAGGCACATGTGAGCAAAATTGCCGAGCTCAAAAGATATAAGTGAAGCTCATTGAGTATTCTAACAAATTCACGATGAATGCATGTCTCTCTCAAAAGGTGTGCATCAAGGATTATTGTGATAAAACACAAAGCAAAGACTCTTATAATACACGATGCTCCAAGCAAAACACATATCATGTGGTGAATAAAAATATAGCTCCAAGTAACGTTACCGATGGATTGGAGACGAAAGAGGGGATGCCATCCCGGGGCATCCCCAAGCTTGGGCTTTTTTGTGTCCTTGAATTTGGCTTGGGATTCATTGGGCATCCCCAAGCTTAGTCTCTTGCCACTATTTCTTCCATTGTCCATAAGAACATCACCCAAAACATGAAAACTTCACAACACAAAACTTAAATAGAAACTCGTGATAGCATTAGCATAAGAAAACAAACCACAAACTTTTTAGGTACTGTAGTAAACTTTAATTTACATTTATATTGATGTTATATTACTGTATTATCACTTCTCCATGGCTCGTAACCCCCGATACTACCCATAGTTTCATCAAAATAAGCAATCGACACAACAAAAACAGAATCTGTGAAAAACAGAACAGTCTGTAGCAATCTGTATATTTCGTATACCTCTGTTAACTCAAAAATTATGAAACAAAAATTAAAATTATGGGAATTTTCATATCAATCATCAGAAAAAATAATCAACTCAAAATCTCTTTCTGGCTAGAAGTGAAAAATAATTTCGTGAGCACAAAGTTTCTGTCTTTTTCCAGCATGATTAAACAACTATCACCAAAACTAATCATAAAGGTTCTACTTGGCACAAACACTAATTAAAACATAAAAAACACAATCATAATAGAATCATGATGGTTTTAACTCAACAAAACAGAAAGTAAAAGAGCAAAAATAAGCCTATTCATTGGGTTGCCTCCCGACAAGCGCTATTGTTTAACGCCCTTAGCTAGGCATAAGGCAATAGAATCAAGTATTATCATCTTTAGTTCTCAAACCATAAGTAGCTCTCATAATAGATTCATAAGGCAATTTTATTCTCTTTCCAGTAAAATGTTCCATGTCATTCTTCAATGGGAATTTAAATTTAATATCCCTTCCTTCATATCAATAACTGCACCAATAGTCCTAAGGAAAGGTCTACCAAGAATAATTGGACATGTAGGATTGCAATCAATATCAAGCACAATGAAATATGCGGGCACATAATTCCTATTTGCAATAATAAGAACATCATTAATCCTTCCCATAGGTTTCTTAATAGTAGAATACGCAAGATGCAAATTAAGAGAGCACTCATCAATCTCATTGAAACCTAGAACATCACATAAAGATTTTGGAATTGTGGAAACACTAGCAGCCAAATCACACAAAGCATGGCATTAATAATTTTTAATATTTATTTTTATAGTAGGTTCCCACTCATCATGAAGTTTTCTAGGAATAGATATTTCCAACTCAAGTTTCTCTTCAAGAGATTTCATTATAGCATCAATGATAGGTTTAGTAAAAGCCTTATTTTGGCTATAAGCATGTGGAGAGTTTAGCATGGATTGCATCAAGGAAATACATTCAATCAAAGAGCAACTATCATAATTAAATTCCTTGAGATCCAAAGTAGTAATTTCATCACTATTCAAAGTTTTGATATCTTCTACTCCACTTTTAGTATTTTAGCATCAAGATAAATAGACTCCGAATCATTGGGGTGTTTCTCAACCAAAGTAGATTCACATCCAGCCCCATCATTATTAAGATTGACATTAGAAAACAAGGATTCAATAGGAGTCACATCAAGCACTTTAAGATCTTCGTGATTCTCATCATGAGAACACGCCTTTTTGAGCCATTCATGTCTAGCACGAATTTGGGCGGTTCTTTCTTTACTCTCATTCATAGAAATACGCATAGCTTTCAATGTTTCATCCATATTAATCTTGGGAGGAACACATCTCAATTTCAAAGCATCAATATCAAGAGACATTCTATCAACAGTCCTAGCCAAGTCATCAATTTTAAGCACTTTTTCTTCTATGGAAGCATTGAAAATCTTTTGCGAATTAATAAACTCCTTAATATTACTCTCAAGATCAAAGGGTATTTTATTTTAATTTCCATGAGCATTGTTGTAGGAATTTCCAAAATTATTAGAGGGATTACTAGGAAAAGGCCTAGGATTAAAGTTACCTCTATAAGCATTGTTGTTACCAAAATTATTCCTACCAACAAAATTAACATCCAAATTTTCATTGCTATTCTCAATGAAGGAATATAAAGGCATATCATTAGGATCTATAGGAACACTCTTACTAGCAACCAATTTCATTAACTCATCCATCTTAGCACTCAAAGAGTTAATTTCTTCTATAGCATGCACTTTTTTACTAGTAGGTGATCTTTCAGTGTGCCATTGAGAATAATTTGTCATGATATTATCCAAGAGTTTTGTAGCTTCTCCTAATGTGGTTTCTATAAAAGTTCCACCGGAGGCAGAATCCAAGATATTTCTAGAAGCAAAATTCAAACCAGCATAGAAAATTTGTATAATCACCCAAAGACTTAGACCATGAGCGGGACAATTTCTAATCATCAATTTCATTCTCTCCCAAGATTGTGCAAAATGTTCATGATCTAGTTGCTTAAAATTCATGATATCATTACGAAGAGAGATAATCTTAGCAGGTGGAAAATACTTGGAAATAAAGGCATCTTTACACTTGTTCCATGAATCAATACTATTTTTAGGTAAAGATAAAAACCAAGTTTTTGCTCGATCTCGTAGTGAGAACGGAAATAGCTTCAATTTAATCATATCATTAAACACATATCTTTTATTTTGCATATCACATAACTCAATAAAGGTATTAAGATGGGATGCGGCATCTTCACTCGGAAGGCCGGAAAATTGCTCTTTCATAACAAGATTCAACAAGGCATCATTAATTTCATATGATTCCGCACTAGTGGCGGGAGAAATTGGATTACTAATGAAATCATCATTATTAGTATTAGAGAAGTCACACGGTTTAGTGTTTTCAGACATGGTGACTTAGCAAGCACACAAGCACACAAGCAAACAGAAAAAGGCAAATAAAGAAAGACAAATATTTTTGTAGTTTTTGTTTTTTAGAAGTGGGGGAGAGGAAAACTAGAGGCAAATAGAAAATAATGTAAATGCAAGACAAAGTTTTGTGATAGGTACTTGTAGATATGCTTCACTTGAATACTCCCCAGCAACGGCACCAGAAATTCTTCCTGCTACTTCTCTACAACGTCACCAGAAATTGGCTAGTTGATGTGAGATTTCATGTCTTGCGTTGGTTTTTCCCTTGAAGAGGAAAGGGTGATGCAGCAAGGTAGCGGTAAGTATTTCCCTCAGTTTGATAACCAAGGTATCAATCCAGTAGGAGTAACAAGATGAGGCAACAAGGAACCTGCACAAACACCAACAAACTTGCACCCAACGCGATAAAGAGGTTGTCAATCTCTTCACGATTCTTTGCAACGTGAGATCTGATAGTGATAGTAGATGAATATAAATTAGTAAGTAAAATTGCAGCAAGGTATTTTTAGTGTTTTTGGTGTTTAGATCTGAATATAAAATATGTAAAATAGACTCGGGGGCCATAGTGTTCACTAGAGGCTTCTCTCATGATAGCAAGTGTTACGGTGGGTGAACAAATAACAGTTGAGCAACTGATAGAATAGCAGAAAGTCATGACGATATCTAAGGCAATGATCATACATATAGGCATCACGTACGAGACAAGTAGACCGATACTATTTGCATCTACTACTATTACTCCACACATCGACCGCTATCCAGCATGCATCTAGTGTATTAAGTTCATGATAAACGGAGTAACGCTTTAAGCAAGATGACATGATGTAGAGGGATAGATTCATGCAATATGATATAAACCCCATCTTTTTACCCTTGATGGCAATAACACGATGCGTGCCTTGCTACCCCTTCTGTCACTAGGTGAGGACACCGCACGATATGAACCCAAAACCAAGCACTTCTCCTATTGCAAGAACTATAGATCAAGTTGGCCAAACGAAACCCATAACTCGAAGAGAATTACAAGGATATGAAATCATGCATATAAGAATTCAGAATTGACTCAAATAATATTCATAGATAATCTGATCATGAATCCACAATTCATAGGATCTCAACAAACACACCGCACAAGAAGATTACACCGGATAGATCACCATGAAGATCATGGTGAACTTTGGATTGAAGATCGAAGATAGAGAAGAAGCCATCTAGCTACTAGCCATGGACCCGTAGGTCTGAGGTGAACTACTCACGCATCATCGGAGAGGCAATGGAGTTGATGAAGATGGCCACCGGTGGTGAATTCCCCTCCGGCAGGATGCCGGAACGGTCTTCCGACTGGTTTTTGGTGGCTCTGGAGACTGCGGCGGCGGAACTCACGATATAGGTTTATTTTCGAGGGTTTCCGTATTTATAAGGCCGTCTGGAGTCGGGAACAATTCAAGAGGTGGACCGAGGAGGTCACGAGCCCCCTAGCCGCGGCCAGGGGGCGCCTCCCAGGCTCGTGACTCCCTCGGACCGCCTCTCCGGTATTTTTTTCTTTGGGTATTTTTCATATTTTCCATAAAAAATCATGGCGAACGTTTTATTCCATTTGGACTCTGTTTGATATTCCTATCTGAAAAAGGTCAAAAACACGGAAAAAATAGGAACTGGCACTGGGCACTGGATTAATAAGTTAATCTCAAAAATCATATAAAACAACATATTCATGCATACAAAACATCCAAAGTTGATAATATAATAGCATGGAACGATCAAAAATTATAGATATGTTGGAGACGTATCAGGACTCCAAATCTAGGGAAAATAACTTCTTTAAGCATCATAATAGAGGTGTTATGATCAGCACTACTAGTTGGAATAGCTTCTACCCACTTAGTAACGTAATCAACAGCAACTAAAATATGAGTATACCCATTCGACTTTGGAAAAGGTCCCATATAATCAAAACCCCAAACATCAAATGGTTCAATAACAAGTGAATATTTCATACGCATTTCCTGACGCCTACTAATATTACCTATTCCTTGACATTCATCACAAGACAAGACAAACTTACGAGCATCCTTAAAGAGAGTAGGCCAATAAAAACCGGATTGCAATACCTTGTGTGCAGTTCTATCTCCAGCATGGTGTCCTCCGTAAGCCTCGGAGTGGCACTTTTGTAGGATATGTCCATGTTCATGCTCAGGTACACAACGTCTAATAACACCATCTACTCCTTGTTTATACAGGTGAGGATCATCCCAAAAGTAATGTCTCAAATCATAAAAGAACTTTTTCTTTTGTTGGTACGTGAAACTAGGTGGTATATATTTAGCAACAATATAATTAGCATAATAGGCATACCATGGTGTACTGCGTGAAGCATTGATGACATTCAATTGTTCATCAGGAAATCTATCATCAATAGGTTGTGGGTTATCAAGAACATTCTCTAACCTAGACAAGTTATCTGCTACGGGGTTCTCAGCACCCTTCCTAGGAACCTGCGATCTAGGTTTATTTTAGAGGGTTTCCGTATTTATAAGGCCATCTGGAGTCGGGAACAAGTCGAGAGGTGGCATGAGGAGGTCACGAGCCCCCTACCCGCGGCTAGGGGGGCCCGCGCCTCCCAGGCTCGTGACTCCCTCGGGCTGCCTCTCCGGTATCTTTTTCTTTAGGTATTTTTCATATTTTCCATAAAAAATCACGGCGAAAGTTTTATTCCATTTGGACTCCGTTTGATATTCCTATCTGAAAAGGGTCAAAAACACGGAAGAAACAGGAACTGGCACAGGGCACTGGATTAATAAGTTAGTCCCAAAAATAATATAAAATAGCATATTCATGCATAGAAAACATCCAAAGTTGATAATATAATAGCATGGAACGATCAAAAATTATAGATATGTTGGAGACGTATCATTGGGGCATGAATATAACATTGACTTAAGCCTCCCCCAAGCTTGAGCGATACTTTCTCTATCATGAGGCCAAAAATTATAGATATAATTCCGATCACGATGTACCAAATGCATGGGATAAAACTTTTGATGAAATTCCAATTTCAATCGTTTGTAGTTCCATGATCCAGTTTCATCACATAGCCTATACCATGTCAATGCTTTATCACTCAAAGATAAGGGAAAGACCTTTTTCTTGACCTCATCCTCGGGCAAACCTACAAGCTTAAATAAACCAAAAACTTCATCTACATAGATTAGATGCAAGTCGGGATGTGATGTTCCATCTCCTGTAAAAGGATTAGCCAAAAGTTTCTCTAGCATACCCGAAGGAATCTCATAATAAATATTTTTAGTAGGTGCAGTAGGTTGAGGAGCAACTCTTTGTGCTTCCGGTCGAGGTGAAGATACCTCGAAGAAGCTCCTCAAAGGATTAGTTTCCATAGTGACAAGTGACAATAAATTTCAGCACACTCTATAAATGTTTCCTTACCAAATTCCACTTACCAAAGGCGCTTCGCTCCCTGGCAACGGCACCCAAAAAGAGTCTTGATGACCCACAAGTATAGGGGATCTATCGTAGTCTTTTCGATAAGTAAGAGTGTCGAACCCAACGAGGAGAGGAAGCAAAAGACAAGCGGTTTTCAGTAAGGTATTCTCTACAAGCACTGAAATTGTCGGTAACAGATAGTTGTGTGATAAGATAATTTGTAATGGGTAGCAACTAACAATAGTAACGAAGGTGCAGCAATATGGCCCGATCCCTTTTGTAGCAAAGGACAATCCTGAACGAACTCTTATATAAGGTAAAGCGCTCCCGAGGACACATGGGAATTACTGTCAAGCTAGTTTTCATCATATTCATATGATTCGCGTTCGCTACTTTGATAGTTTGATATGTGGGTGGACCGGTGCTTGGGTGCTGTATTTACTTGGACAAACATCTCACTTATGATTAACCCCTGTCGCAAGCATCCGCAACTACGAAAGAAGAATTAAGACAAAGTCTAACCATAGCATTAATCTAGTGGATCCAAATCATCCCCTTGCGACGCAACGCATAAACTAGGGTTTAAGCTTCTGTCACTCTAGCAACCCATCATCTACTTATAACTTCTCAATGCCTTCCTCTAGGACCAAATAATGGTGAAGTGTCATGTAGTCGACGTTCACATAACACCACTAGAGGAGAGACAACATACAACGCATCAAAATATCGAACGAATACCAAATTCACATGACTACTCTTAGCAAGACTTATCCCATGTCCTCAGAAACAAATGTAACTACTCACAAAGCATAATTATGTTCATGATCAGAGAGGTATTGAATAGAATTAAGGATCTGAACATATGATTTTTCACCAAGTAAACCAACTAGCATCAACTACAAGGAGTAATTAACACTACTAGCAACCTTACAAGTACCAATCGGAGTTGCGAGACGGAGATTGCATACAAGAGATGAACTAGGGTTTGGAGATGGGATGGTGCTGATGAAGATGTTGATGGAGATGGGTCCCCTCCGATGAGAGGAGTGTTGGTGATGACGATGGCGATGATTTCCCTCTCCGGGAGAGAAGTTTCCCCCGCAGGATGGCCCTGCCGGAGCTCTAGATTGGTTCTGCTCAAGTTCCGCCTCGTGGCGGCGGCGTTTCTTCCCGAAAGCTCCCGATTGATTTTTTTATGCGACGAAACGCTTCATATAGGAGAAGATGGGGGCCAGAGGAGCTGCAGGGGGGCACGAGCCCCCCAGGCGCGGCCAGGGGGGTAGGCCGCGCCTGGCAGGCTCGTGGCCTCCTGGTGGCTCCTCTCTGGTATATTTTCGGCCCGGTATTTTTTATATATTCCAAAATAATTCATTGTTGATTTTCACGGCTTTTGGAGTTATGCAGAATAGACATCTCAAACTTGCTCCTTTTCCAGCCCAGAATTCCGGCTGCCGGCATTCTCCCTCTTCATGTAAACCTTGTAAAATAAGAGAGAAAGGCATGAGTATTGTACCATAATGTGTAATAACAACTCATAATGCGATAAATATCAATATAAAAGTGTGATGCAAAATGGACATATCACTTTGTTGGGGAACGTCGCATGGGAAACAAAAATTTTCCTACGCACACGCAAACCTATCCATGGTGGTGAGCATCTACGAGAGGGAGAGTGGATCTACATACCCTTGTAGATCGCTAAGCGGGAAGCGTTAAGAAACGCGGTTGGTGTAGTCGAACATCTTCGCGATCCAAATCGCCGAGCGTCCCGCGATCTCATCACGATCCGTCCCGCGATCCAATCACGATCCGTCCCGTGAACTCATCACGATCCGTCCCGCGATCTCATCACGATCCGTCTCACGATCTTGATCACGATCTGTCCTGCGAACTCATCATGATCCGTTCCGCGATCTCATCACGAACTGTCTCGCGATCTCGATCACGGTCCTTCCGATCTAGCGCCGAACGGACGGCACCTCCGCGTTCAGCACACGTGCAGCTTGATGACGATCTCCACTGTCTCGATCCAGCAAGAGGAGGTGGAGAGGAGAGAGAGTTCACCGGCAGCGTGACGGCGCTCCGGTGATGGTGGTGGAGTGATTCCGGCAGGGCTTCGCCTAAGCGCTGCGGAAAACCGATCTAGAGGAGAAACTGTGCACCGGTGAAACGGGTAGCACGTGGCCGGAAATTCTGTCCAAAAACCACCCAATCCACTAGTATATATAGGAGGAGAGGAGAGGAGAGTCAGCCAAGGCCTTTGGGTCGGCCGAAATAGGAGGTGGGAGCAATCCTACTTCACCTCCAAACCTAGTTGGAGTAGGATTGCCTCCTATTGGCTGATTTTCCACTTTTTGCTTTAGGACTTTCTCTCCTGAGCCATGGGCCTTTGTGGCTGTTTTCCCAGCCCACTAAGGGCTGGTTATTATTCTCCCACAGCCCATGGACCTCTTGGGGTCGAAATACCCCTCCCGGAGGTCCTCCGGTACACTACCGGCACTCCCGGTACAATACCGATACTCCCGGTACACTACCGATGAGCCCGAAACTTTTCCGGAAACCAAACTGGGACTTCCTATATATGAATCTTTACCTCCGGACCATTCCGGAGCTCCTCGTGACGTCTGGGATCTCATCCGGGACTCCGAACAACCTTCGGTCACCACCATACATAACTCTACACTACCGAAACGTCACCGAACCTTAAGTGTGCAGACCCTGCGGGTTTGAGAACTATGTAGACATGACCGAGACACCTCTATGGTCAATAACCAATGGCGGGACCTGGACATCCACATTGGTTCCTACATATTCTACGAAGATCTTTATCGGTCGAACCTCTATGTCAAGGATTCAGTTAATCCCGTATATCGTTCCCTTTGTTCTTCGGTATGTTACTTGCCCGAGATTCGATCGTCGGTATCTCCATACCTAGTTCAACCTCGTTACCAGCAAGTCTCTTTACTCGTTCCGTAATACAAGATCCCGCAACTAACAATTAGTCACATTGCTTGCAAGGCTTATTGTGATGTTGCATTACCGAGTGGGCCCCGAGATACCTCTCCGTTACACGGAGTAACAAATCCCAGTCTCGATCCATGCCAACTCAACAGACACCATCGGAGATACCTGTAGAGCACCTTTATAGTCAGCCAGTTACGTTGCGACGTTTGATACACACAAGTCACTCCTCCGATATCCGTGAGTTGCATGATCTCATGGTCATAGGAACATATACTTGACATGCAGAAAACAGTAGCAATAAACTGACACGATCATATGCTATGTTTGTAGTTTGGGTCTTATCCATCACATCATTCTCCTAATGATGTGATCCCGTTATCAAATGACATCTCATGTCCATGGCTAGGAAACCTTAACCATCCTTTGATCAACGAGCTAGTCCATTAGAGGCATACTAGGGACATGGTTTTGTCTATGTATCCACACATGCATTTAAGTCTCCGATCAATACAATTATAGCATGGATAATAAACGATTATCATGAACAAGGAAATATGATAATAACTAATTTATTATTGCCTCTAGGGCATATTTCCAACACACTTCCCATTGGTCGTTGCTGCATCAAAGCGGACTCCGCTGTTTTGGTCGGTGCTCCTTTGATCTTGGGCGATCATGTAAAATGTATTCCCATTTATCTCATACCCTTTGTAAGTCAATACAGTCAAAGATGGTCTCCTGGCCAACGAGTATAGCTCATCAGAAACAGTGTTGTCACACCTGAGACGTGTTTGCAACCAACTGCCGAAAGTCTTGATGTGTTCACATGTAATCCAGTCGTCACACTGCTCTAGGTGTTTGGAGCGCAGAATGTTCTTGTGTTTATCAACATACGGGGTCACCGAGGTAGAATTCTGTAGAACTGTGTAGTGTGCTTGAGACCAAGAATGCCCATCCCCACATATTATTGACTTTGCTCCTAGCGTGCCTTTTCCAGTCAGTCTCCCCTCATACCGCGATTCAGGGAGACCAATCTTCTTAAGGTCGGGAATGAAGTCAACACAAAACCCAATGACATCCTCTTTTTGATGGCCCATGGAGATGCTTCCTTCTAGCCTAGCACGGTTACGGACATATTTCTTTAGGACTCCCATGAACCTCTCAAAGGGGAACATATTGTGTAGAAATACAGGGCCCAGAACGACAATCTCGTCGACTAAATGAACTAGGACGTGCGTCATGATATTGAAGAAGGATGGTGGGAACACCAGCTCAAAACTAACAAGACATTGCGACACATCACTCCTTAACCTTGGTAGGATTTCTGGATCAATCACCTTCTGAGAGATTGCATTGAGGAATGCACATAGCTTCATAATGGCTAATCGAACGTTTTCCGGTAGAGGCCCCCTCAATGCAACCAGAAGCAATTGCGTCATAATCACGTGGTAGTCATGAGACTTTAGGTTCTAGAACGTTTTCTCTGTCATATTTTTTATTCCCTTTATATTCGACAAGAAACCATACGGGACCTTCATACTGACCAGGCATTCAAAGAAGATTTCCTTCCCTTCTTTGGTAAGAGCGTAGCTGGCAGGACGTTCATACTACTTTGGAGGCATGCCGTCTTTTTTGTGAACATGTTGCTAGTCCTCCCGTGCCTCCGGTGTATCTTTTATCTTCCCATACACGCCCAAGAAGCCTAGCAGGTTCACGCAAAGATTCTTCGTCACGTGCATCACGTCGATTGCAGAGCGGACCTCTAGGTCTTTCCAGTAGGGTAGGTCCCAAAATATAGATTTCTTCTTCCACATGGGTGCGTGTCCCTCAGCGTCATTCGGAACAGATAGTCCACTGGGACCCTTTCCAAAGATTACTTGTAAATCATTGACCATAGCAAGTATGTGATCACCGGTATGGATGGTGGGCTTCTTCCGGTGATTTGCCTCGCCTTTGAAATGCTTGCCTTTCTTTCGACATTGATGGTTGGTCAGAAGAAATTGACGATGCTCCAGGTACACATTCTTCCTGCAATTGTCCAGGTATATACTTTCGGTGTCATCTAAACAGTGCGTGCATGTGTGGTATCCCTTGTTTGTCTATCCTGAAAGGTTACTAAGAGCAAGCCAATCATTGATGGTTACAAACAGCAACGCATGCAGGTCAAAATCCTCCTGTTTGTGCTCATCCCACACGTGTACACCGTTTCCATTCCACAGCTGTAAAAGTTCTTCAACTAATGGCCTTAGGTACACATAAATGTCATTGCCAGGTTGCTTAGGGCCTTGGATGAGAACTGGCATCATAATGAACTTCCGCTTCATGCAAAGCCAAGGAGGAAGGTTATAGATACATAGTCACGGGCCAGGTACTGTGATTGCTACTCTGCTCCCCAAAAGGATTAATGCCATCCGTGTTTAAACCAAACCGTATGTTCCTTGCGTCACCTGCAAAATCCTTCCAGTACTTTCTCTCGATTTTTCTCCACTGCGACCCGTCAACGGGTGCTTTCAACTTCTCGTCTTTCTTACGGTCCTCTCTATGCCATCGCATATTCTTGGCATGCTCTTTGTTTCTGAACAGATGTTTCAATCGTGGTATTATAGGAGCATACCATGTCACCTTGGCAGCAACCCTCTTCCTGGGGCGCTCGCCTTCAACATCACTAGGGTCATCGCGTCTGATCTTATAGCGCAATGCACCACATACCAGGCATGCGTTCCATTCCTCGTACTTACCACGGTAGAGGATGCAGCCATTAGGGCATGCATGTATCTTCTGCACCTCCAATCCTAGAGGGCATACAACCTTCTTTGTTGCGTACATACTGTCGGGCAATTCGTTATCCTTTGGAAGCTTCTTCTTCAATATTTTCAGTAGCTTCTCAAATCCTTTGCCAGGTACACCATTCTCTACCTTCCACTACAGCAATTCCAGTGTGGTACCGAGCTTTGTGTTGCCATCTTCGCAATTGGGGTACAACCCTTTTTTGTGATCCTCTAACATGCGATCGAACTTCAGCTTCTCCTTTTCACTTTCTCATTGTCTCTTTCCAATAACAATGACCCGACGAATATCATCATCGGGCACATCGTCTGGTTTCTCTTGATCTTTAGCTTCCCCGGTTGCAGCATCACCGTCTTCAGGGGGCACATAGTTGTCATCATCCTCTGCTTCTTTGCCGTCTTCCATCATAAACCCTATTTCTCCGTGCCTGGTCCAAACATTATAGTGTGGCATGAAACCCTTCACAAACATGTGGCTGTGACGGATTTTCTGGTCAGAGTAAGACTTCAAATTCCCACATGTAGGCAATGGACAACACATAAAACCATTATGCTTGTTTGCCTCGGCCACTTCGAGAAAATGATGCACCCCCTTAATGTACTCGTCGGTGCGTCTGTTACCGTACATCCATTGCCGGCTCATCTGCGTGCATTATATATAATTAAGTGTGTCAAAAACCATTACAGAACATTAGGAATATAGAAGTGACAAAATTAATAGAAATTCATCATCACATTAAAACCAAAGTAGATACATAATTCTCGTTGACCAACATATAGCTCTCTAGAGCATCTAATTAAACCATATATTGAAAGTATTTAAAAATTTCAATGCAACAACAAATGCGATCATAATCACAACTAAGGTATCAATTGATTCAATGGCATAATGATACCAAGCCTCTTTATCAATGGCATATTTTCTGATATTTCTAAGCTTCAAGCGCATTGCAGCCATCTTGGTCCTGTGATCATCGACGATATCGGCAACATGCAACTCCAATCCCATCTTCTCATCTTCAGTTCTTTTCAATTTTTCTTTCAAATGATCGATTTCTTTTTCAGCTTTAGTTAACTTGTCGAGCAGAATTGCATAGTCGGTATCCATTTTTGGTTCAACTACTTCCTATAGATAAAAACATCTACGTCAAGTTGGTGGCATAATTAATTGCCATAGACATTAGATGTGCGAAATACTTATAAAAGATAATATACCACATCTGAATCGTAGACTGGACGAGGGCCGACGTGGGCGGATACTATAACCATGGCACTATATAATAACAAACAATAATAAAAATAAGAAAATCATATGAGTAAGTATATTTTCTTTTAGAAAGAAGATAATATGAAGAGGCTCACCACGCGCGGGCGATCGACGGCAGTTTCAGGACTGGACGGGATAGGACGGACCGCCAAACCTAGAAAAATCTTGACGAAAATGGAGTTTGGACAAGGAGCTTCGAGAGGAGAAAGCTTAAGTGTGGCTCGGGCATTTCATCGAACACCTCATGTGCATAGGAGGTGAGCTAGAGCACCACAAAGCTCTAACACTGATGTCCTGGAAAAACAGAGCACTCCACGGTTTTGCTAGTGGAGGGCAAGGGTTTATATAGGCAGCTCATTGGTGCTAGTTCGTGGCTAGAACTGGGACAATAGGTCTCCCTTTGGTCCCGATTCCAGCCACGAACCGGGACCAATGGTCGTGGGCCAGGAGCGAAGCGTATTGGTCCCGGTTCGTGCCTGGAACCGGGACCAAAGGGGCCAGACGAACCGGGACCAATGGCCCACGTGGCCCGGCCGGCCCCCTGGGCTCACGAACCGGGACGGTTGCCACCTTTGGTCCCGGTTCATGAGCGAACCGGGATTAATGGGCTTAGGAGGCCCGAACCAATGCTTTGTTTTCTACTAGTGTCCATTAAAACTTGCTTCCACAAAAATTGCCTCTTGCTATTTGCAGTTTTACTATACCACTACATGTCCACTATTTGTTTTTAACCTTGTAACTAGCAATACGAGGGGATTGACAACCTCCTTGTCAAGTTGGGTGCAAGCATTTATTTATTTTGTGTGCAGGTGCTGCCTATCTTGTTAGCTTGTTGACTTCCACTATTTTGATCAAACATTTGTTCTTAAATCAGTGAAATACTTTTGTTTTTGTTGTGCTACATCACATTTTCTATTCAGGTAAATCCAACACCTCCTACAAAAGTAGTACGCGCCACCACCAAAAACCACTTTTAGGGAAAAAATCTAGGAAAGTAAGAAAGAAGAAATATACAAATTTTAATGAGATTGTATGCCAAACGGAATACGCTTATTTGGCAGACACAAGACCAGTTCTCCATGAAATTAAATCATGAGAATTAGTATCCTAATAACAAAGTTATTGAAATAAACCATATCATTATATAGTTTTAGGTTATGCATACATCACTATCTATAACTTCTGATAAAAATCAAACCACCATTCAAATTAACTTGCAAGAGAAGCAAAATAACAACTAGTACTTCCTAGGGCTATTGGTGTGTATTTGAATTTTCTAGGACTATCTCTTGTGCCAAATGTTAGTTGTGGAATCTTGTTGCAAAGGATTGGTCTTGTTGTGGCTTGCTTTTGTGGCACGGACTGCAGATAATTTCAGGGCCAAGTACAATGTATGCATGCAATGTCATCTAATCATGGAACCTAGAAACAGAAAAAAAAAACATATATGCCCATAAACCAGTCGTACACATTTTATTTTCTCTAGAATTTTCTACTTAGTACATTTACAACTATCCCTCATGTTTACTTACACCTAAACATGGTAATCATGCACTCTGGAAACCTCCATCAACTTTATACATATCTCACATAATATTTTGGGATATATAAATAAATACAATGATATAAATATACTTAAAATTTATCTAAGTGACACAATAGAGTCTGTGAAAGCATGTGATTTTACTATTGTTTTTCTTTAGTATAAAGGAAGTCAGTTTTGCCTCGAAGTTTTAAGGAGAATTATTTGAAATATGAAATAATAGAGGCCAGTATCCTTGCAATTTATTCCATCAATTTAGAGCAAATGTTAAAATCGTATAAAAGGAGTATTTTAACATAATATTTTTTTAGTAAAATATCATACTCGCTCCGTCCCATAATATAAGAGTGTTTTTTATACTAGACTAATATAAAAAAAACATTCTTATATTATGGGATGGAGGGTGTATTATTTAGCATAATTATTTCGAAGGTAATTCGATAAATATATATATCGAGATAATGAGTTGTGAAAAGGTAAAAATATTTAGTATAAATAAATGAATGATTTTTATTTTTACTCACACGGGACATTATAAAGCTTGGGTATCTCCTAGCACAAAATTAAAATGCATTTGATAGAAAAAAAATACATAGATCTATTAGTATGTGTAAATAATTTAGTCATGTAGTAAGAGAAACTAATAAAAAGTTATAACAGTTAAATTTTAAAAGAATACAAATTATTTAACTGTACCAATTTACGGTTTTGTTAACTAGTTTTAAAACATCAGTCCCAGTGTTCATGAGTTTACTAATTAACTTAGTTAAACATAAAATCACATTTTTATGCTTGTATCGTTTATATTAAAAAAATATAAAACTAAACGAAAAGTTGGGATGTTTTTTATTGCTTTGCAAAACATGAATATTATAAGTTACACTTATTTTGAAAAAACATGTTGCAGTAATTGTAAATCAATAAGAATGTGAGGAATAGATACAAGAAAACATGTCGCGTATACATCATCGGTGAAACTCTTGCTCTCTGAGATGGACTAATCAACAAATGGAGTGCATTTACATTGTGAGCAACTCTCATTGTGCATGGGGAATCGAAGTGATAAGTGAAGGTTATTATTTTGATCTTATAGCTTTTGTTTGAATTGCCGAGGCAACTTCCATTGTGCACAAGTGATCGAAGTGATTTGTGAATGTCATTATTTTAATCCTATATTTCTTGTTTGGATTGTCTGATTATGTGGTGGCTTTCAGTTCGTTACGACAACTTTTGGTTGTTATTCAAGAGAAGCAAAAAACATTTAGTCTTTAATAAACTATATAGTATTATGAGGACGTCCCCTTGTTATTTCTTATTGATAGATCCTCTTAATTTTTTTGTATCCCTCAAAGTAATAAAGTGTCCTAAGTGAACATCTTTCCATCTTTGTGAGCAAACTTCTCTTTCATCTACAATGTGTGCCTATAGTGGAGATGGGAGGGTTAGGACAGCGGAGAAACGGGAACAAGAGAGGGCATGAAAGAAGGTGAAAATCAGCTATTTGCCAATCTTGACAATGGCGTGGGTGACATTTTTGCGAAGCCAATCTTTATAGTGACATTTTTGCGATGTCACATATTAAAAGTGGCAAATAACCAAATTTCTCGAAAAGAAGGGAGAATGGTTAATTGACATCTCCCACTCCACTCTCTTCATTTGGTTTATAATTCGTGATGTCTGTTGGGCCTATAAGGGTAAAGATACATAGTTGTGTGTCTTTTCCCCTTAAACGGGGTACATGATATTTGTTGTTAATTCGTAGAAGTATACATGCATATGGCAGAATTCGCCTAACCTTTGTTGTGAGCTTATTATGCCTCACCCGCAAAACACACACAAAAAAAACTCAATATGCCTCATGTGACTGATTCAGTAGTAGGTGGCCGAATCGGGATCTAAGAGGTTGTCCTTCAGTCCGTCCATTGGAAAACGTGACCAAATTTTGTACCATTTTGTTGAAAGGTTAAATTATGTGCACTTTTGCTTTCTTATACTTAACATATCATGTAAATAGGAGCATTTTGTAAAAAAAAATGATTTGCAAGAAATGAAACAGCAAAGACACGATATTATACTACTTTTTTTTTTGAAAGGGATATATTATACTACTCCTCGATATGGTTGGAGCTTCTGAATTTCCCATCTGCAATGTCTCGCTCTTGCATGTGCAAGCTACCGGTCACCTACAGGGCTGGCAGTTAGACTTTGCACTGCGGCAGCGAGCTAAGAGTATTGCTTCACGAGATTAGTTTTCCCCGTATCGATGGAGTTATATATGTTGCTCGTATTTTTGTGGGTTGTGTGCATCTTGGATGCAAAGGGCCGAAGGTTTCGACATTTTTGTGTGGATGTATCAACTACTCCCTCCGTTCCCAATATATGCATTTCTACAGATTTCAATATGGACACAAACAGAATCTACACTCTAAAATAGTTATATACATCAATATGTAATCCATATTGAAATCTCTAAGAAGACTTATATTTAGAAACGGAGGGAGTAATAGTTTTGCATAGAATAGTTTCGTTCAAAAAATGTAAAGCAAAACTATTCTACCTTGGCATGCCTGGTTTCTTGTAGTTTGAGCAGTACATGTATATTTAGAAGTTACTTTGTTTCATTTGTTCACTAGAATGCTCAAGATATGTTACTAGAACAAAACATCTTGAAAAGATATGAAAGAACAGATGCACTGCCCAAGGTATAACAGCTAGTACAAAATTTGGACAATTATCTGGTTCCTCGCATTTCAATCACCTCATGTAAATCACAATCATTTGCAAGGAGAAGGAACATTAATTGAGCATCTAATTTTTGGCTCAATCATTCATCTGTGTAACATAAACGCAACACACAGTTGCACTATGAAAATCAAACGAAACATTTACCACCTAGTAAAATGTGACAAAAACACCCTCTGAATCATCATATAAACAACGAGAGAGAGAGAGAGAGAGAGAGAGAGAGAGAGAGAGAGAGAGAATATTTCTCATGTCGGCTTTTTGCCAACGCTGGTGAAACAAGCAGTGTGTTGAACCTGCAGGTAACGAACAACTAACAGACCTCAGCACAGACAGAGTGTGTACAGGCAGACATGGGTGCCTACTGGTGCCTAAGTAACCGTCCCTAGTAAACACCTCAGCAGCAGCAGCAACAGCAGCTCATCATATAGCTGGATCTTCTAGGTCAGCGGTGGACAAGTTGTTGATTCGTGGATATGCTGCCTTTTCGCTCAGCTGGTTTTGAGTCCAAATCAACATCTTCAGCAGGCTAGGGAGTTTTGGGTCTGTCAACATGAACACAAAGATCAAGGATCTTCAATAAAACTCAAACTCTGGCACAAGTGCAGTCTGACAGAGCAAACCACAAAAGAAAACTCTCATTCTGTTTGTGATCCAGGAAATGACGGTCGAAAATCAACAAGGCACGCACATCATGCACCACTAAGGTTAAAATGTTCAAATTTCCTTGTTATGAATCTGCATCTTTGTATCAAAAATCTTGAAAAGATTCATCCATGTTTCTTTCAACAGCACATCTCAAAACATATTAAACAAGTATCCTACGCAGTTATTTGACCCGTGTTTATCAGTGTATCAATATTTACCTTTGGTCAGTGGTCACGCGTGAACAGCTTAAGGGCTACACCCTCTGTTCCTAAATACAAGAGTGTACTTGTTTTGAACATGGCAGTATTGGCTTTCATTAATAAGTCAGGTCAACTTCTGGTAAATCTAGTTTACATACACCATGTTTTTATGCATAGTTCTAGATTAATATATACACTTGTCAGTGTTAATTTATTTCACCAAAAGGTGGCTAATTCTAAAATAAGGAAGTTGCTATCATTTCATTTGGCACTGGCGTCTGGCGTGTAGGTACACTTCAGTGATATCAAATCATAAAACAGATGAGCAAATAAAAAGGGTATCACAACATTTACATGCCTCTCCGACTTAGTACGTACCTTTCTCATGGCTTTGGCTTGTAAGAATGGCAGCATTAACTTCACTTGCTGTCTTCAAACGTTGAGAAACACCCAATAGTTCCCCATATGGGCAGGTTTTTACATCTTCAAAAACAAAAAGTGCTACAGTTTTCTCTATTTCCTCGAGAAAGGCTTCCTGCAAAATAATTTCACAGACCAGAAGTAAGGTCACAGAATGGTCTTAAATGCAGTGGTATTAGCTAAAAAAAAACAGCTAACAGGAGGAATTGCATTGTGATTGATATAGGTTTGAACCCTGACTCTGAACTAAGGTAAGGGAGATGATATTTTTTTACTGAAAAATACATTTTCTTCGCCCCTTGGTGCCAGTTCTTCTTGAGCAAACTCCAAAGCTTCATGTATTTTCCCCATGCGAATCAACTCTATCAGCTTTTGTTGCTGCAGATGGAAGTATAATTCGGGATTTGTATCCAGAATCTGCATGTCATAAGTTGAGTGAGGATAGCAAGTCAAAATTTAATGAACCCCACTGTGTAAAATGCACAATTGAACCCTCTGCTTCATAGAACTAATACAAACTCCACTCGGCAGTATACAAACAATATAAATATACCACCGGCTGAAAAACAAGCAAAATTAATTTTCTCAATCAAACATAGATGCAATTTCTGATACATGTATAACTAATTTTCACATAAAAAAAGAACAACTTATAACAAAAAAACAAGCATGGTCCGAAGACAAACCACGTCTATCACCAGTAGTGGAACAATTTGGTCCACCGTGAACTGTGAAATTAATTATTGTTACATCATTGCTCACCAGCAACACATAATGGAGAACCCAGAATGTCAGCTCGGTACCCAAAATTGCAAGATCATCACCCCTCCTCCATTCTTACTAAAATTCTAAGAAACAAATGAAGTTTTTTTAAGGGCTTTCCCCCCAGCCCCCACCTTTTGTAAGCAGAGGTCAAAACCAGCCACAAACGCAGTTTTCCTCGATCAGACATAGATGTAATTTCTGAAGCGCATATTCCTAAGTTCGACATAGAAAAAGAACAACTTCTGGCAAAAAGCAAGCATGGTCCAAAGACAAACCACATCAATCATCAGTTCATCACTCGCCAGTAATCAGTAAACATAATGTCGAACCCCTATGGCATACAACAAAGTTACCCAAAACTGTCTCCCCCAATCTCATTTTCCAGATAGTCCAACACCGAAATAGGAAGTGAAATTGCAAGCAAGAGAGGCAGAATCGAACCGTGGGGTTGAGATCGTTGATCCTCTCGATGGCCTCCTGGACGTTCCCCGACTGAACCGCCTTCTTCACCTCCATCCGGTCCGTGATGGTGTCCAGGTCGATCTCCGCTGCAACACGAAACCGCATCAATCAGACCTCAGCCAGCGCCCAATCCACAAACCCTAAGTATCACTACGACGAGGAAGAAAGAAGGGCTCGATGTGTGAGAGCGTGCGTGGAAAGGCGTACGGTACGTTTGGTGCCGGACTCGAGGCGGAAGCGGTGGGCGGCGTCGACGAGGCCCTCGGTGACGAGGAAGTTCATGACGAGGCGGTTCATGTCCTCCTTGCGGATCTTGACGTCGCGCAGCTTCCCCTCCCACTCGTCCCGCGTCACCACCTTCTTAGAGGTCGCCATGGAGGGCGCGGGGAGGAGTTGACTGTGCCGCGACGAGGGGAAGAAGGGAACGGCGACGGAAACGACGCGCGCGTGAGGCGGAGGTGGTTGGGGGAGGGGGGGCGTGGGGCGGGATTGAGGCGTCGGCGGTGAGGTACGGACGGTGCGGTGGCGGCCCTAGAGGGTAGGCGGCGGCGGACTGTAGAACCGCCTGGGCTGGGTTGGGTTGGTAGGGGAAAACGATGGAAGTGTTGGGTTGGTAATTTTGATTTTCTTTCAGATGGTGGGCTGGGCCGACTACCTGGACTCTGACTGGCCTTTACACGGCTGACAAGCTTTCTTCTGTTTATTTTCTTTCCTTTTTTATTTGCTATATTGCTGTTTCTTTACCCTTTTTTCCTTTTTTTATTTTCTTTTATAAATTTAATTTATTTTGTTTCTTATTTTCTTTGTCAAATTCATTTGATTAAAAATTGTTTGGCATGTATTTGTTTTAGAAAAGACTCAACATGGTTTCAGTGCATATTTAAAGAATGCTTTTTGTGTATTTATTTAAAAATGTTTATAATCTATGAGTACATTTTCATAGTGGGTTTTAAAAAATTAATCATATTTAAAAATGTCCATCCCATATTCTGAAAAAAATGCAAGCATACAAAAGAAGGTTTATCATGTTGTATTAGGAAATGAGCACACCATACAAAAAAATATCGTGTATTTTTTAGTGTCCATCATGTATACAAAATTTGATCATGGACTTTTTGTGTGTGTTATTTCCTCTCTTCTTATTTGTCCATGCTAGGTATTACATGTGCTTTCCGTGATGGCAAGGGTAAAATACTATCTAGACTGAAGGCAATGTTCCCAAATCATGTATCGTCCGGTATTGTCTTTCTGCAGTTACATTAAAAATTCAGATACGTGTGTTCAAGCTAAAGAAGTGTGGAAAGCTTTGGGTCTTCAGGAAGCAACCACTCAAGCCCTTGTCTCAGACCGTAAGGCGGTGTCGTGCTTGAGACCCTGATCTGTTGGTCGCTCGGGGAGGGGGGGGCTGAGGCCGGCGGTGAGGGAGGGGATAAGAAGGTGGGCGGCGGCGGGTGTCGTGGGAACGAGCCTAATAGTAGAAGATAGGGGTACGAAAGGAGAGGGCAGAGTCCTAGCTACGGCGAGGGTGTACACACGGATGTATGAGTTCAGACACCTTTCGTGGAGGTAACAGCCCTACGTCTCAGTGCTCGGGAGCTCTTGCCATGTGAAAAGTATGAGTTACAAAGGTTGTGAACCCTTGTGCTAGAGGGAAGGGGCGCCTTATATAGAGTACACTGCCCCTCATAAATGCCAAGCATCCAAGGGTTCAATCGTGAGAATAAAGACGAGTGTAATTGGTAACGTACATCATAATTGCTACTAATGATGACTGGCCTAACGCCTGCCTGTTGGCCTGCCTGGGGTGGCTTCTGGTCTTCTGACGTCGACTGGAAGCGAGGTCCTCCAAGTGAGAAGTGACTGTCGATTGGATGGAGAAGATACCGAGTGGATAAGATGTCGAGTGGCTTGAGCACCATGGTGAATCCAGTCGGAATCTCTCTTGTAATGTTTAAGTCCTCCAATATAGTGTCCTTAGGCAGGGTATCTAGTGTTGGAAATATGTCCTAGAGGCAATAATAAAATGGTTATTATTATGTTTCCTTGTTCATGATAATCATTTATTATCCATGCTAGAATTGTATTGATCGAAAACTCAGATACATGTGTGGATACATAGACAACACCATGTCCCTAGTATGCCTCTGATGGACTAGCTCGTTGATCAAAGATGGTTAAGGTTTCCTAGCCATGGGCATGAGATGTCATTTGATAACGGGATCACATCATTAGGAGAATCATGTGATGGACAAGACCCAAACTATAAATATAGCATATGATCGTGTCAGTTTATTGCTACAGTTTTCTGCATGTCAAGTATCTATTCTTGTGACCATGAGATCATAAAACTCACTGACACCGGAGGAGTACCTTGTGTGTATCAAATGTCGCAACGTAAATGGGTGACTATAAAGGTGCTCTACAGGTATCTCCGAGGGTGTGTGTTAGGTTGGCATGGATCAAAACTGGGATTTGTTACTCCGTGTGATGGAGAGGTATCTTAGGGCCCACTCGGTAATACAACATCACAGTAAGCCTTGCAAGCAATGTAACTAAGTGTTAGCCATGGAATCTTCTATTACGGAACGAGTAAAGAGACTTGCTGGTAACGAGATTGAAATAGGTATGGAGATGCCGACGATCGAATCTCGGGCAAGTAACATACTGAAGAACAAAGGGAACAACATACGGGATTAACTGAATCCTTGACATAGAGGTTCAACCGATAAGGATCTTTGTAGAGTTTGTAGGAACCAATATCGGCATCCAGGTACCGCTATTGGTTATTGACCGTAGAGGTGTCTCGGTCATGTCTACATAGTTCTCGAACAAGCAGGATCTGCACACTTAAGGTTTGGTGACGTTTCGGTACTATAGAGTTATGTATGGTGGTGACCGAAGGTTGTCGGGAGTCCCATATGAGATCCCGAACATCAGGAGGAGCTCCAGAATGGTCCGTAGGTAAAGATTGATATATAGGAAGTCCTTTTTTGGTCACCGGAAAAGTTTTGGGCTTATCGGTAGTGTACCAGGAGTGTCGGGAGGGTACCCGCGACCATGGGGAGGGCTGTCTCGACCCAAGAGGCTACATGGGCTGTGGGAGGAGGTAAACCCGCCCCTAGTGGGCTGGTCGAAGCCACCTCTAAAGGCCCATGCGACTGGAGTGGGTTGAGAGGAAAAAATCGCAAGGTGGAAAGAGTTTCCAAGTAGGAAAGGAGGAATCCTAGTCCTACTAGGATTGGAGGAGGATTCCTCCTCTCCTCCTTGCACCAAGGCAAAGGGCTGGTCCCTTGTGTGCCAAGGCTCGTCCCTCCCTCCTCCTATATATACTAGAGGTTTTGAGGGATAAAAAAACAGCCACGTGATGCCCTTTTCTTCCTCTAGATCGTTTTCTCCTCTAGATCGGTTTCAGCGGTGCTTAGGCCAAGCCCTGCTGAAATAGCTCCACCACCATCGCTGCAACACCGTCGCACTGCTAGAGAAATCTTCTATCGCTCTGCTCCCTCTTGCTGGATCAAGAAGGTGGAGATCGTCATCGAGTTGTACGTGTGCTGAACGCAGAGGTGCCATCCGTTTGGTGCTAGATCGGAAGGACCGTGATCAGGATTGCGAGACGATTCATGATGAGATCGCGGGATGGATCATGATGAGATCGTGGGATGGATCGTGATTGGATCGCGGGATGGTTTGTGAAGAGATCACGGGAAGCTCGGCGTTTGGATCGCGAAGACGTTCGACTACATCAACCGCGTTTCTTAATGCTTCCCGCTTAGCGATCTACAAGGGTATGTAGATCCTCTCTCCCTCACGTAGATGCTCATCACCATGTATAGATCTTGCGTGTGCGTAGGAAATTTTTTGTTTCCCATGCTACGTTCCCCAACAGTGGCATTATTAGCTAGGTCTATGTGTAGATGAGATCTCGAGTAGAACACAAAGAGTTTGTGGGCGTTGATGCTTAGATAGCTTCCTCCCTTGGTCGTGTTTTGGTTCAACGGTATTGTGGGATGAAGTGGCCCGGACCAACCTTACTCATACGCTTACGAGATACCAGTTCCATCGATTAAAGTGTAACTTCGTTGCACAAAGATGGCTGGCGGGTGTCTGTCTCTCCTACTGTAGTTGGATCGGATTCGACAAAGGCGGTCCTTGAGAAGGTTGAAAAGCAACTTATGTATCACCGTTGTGGTTTTGCGTAGGTGAGTATCGTTCTTGCTAGATACCCATAGCAGCCACGTAAAACTTGCAACAACAATTAGAGGACGTCTATTTTGTTTTTGCAGGGTATGTTGTGATGTGATATGGCCAATTACATGATGAGATATATGTGATGTATTAGATGATCATGTGTTGTATAGAATATCACGACTTGCATGTCGATGAGTACGGCAACCGACAGGAGCCATAGGGTTGTCTTTAATTATTGTATGACATGCGTGTCAATCATTAAGCGTTATGTAATGCTTTACTTTATCGCTAAATGGTAGCAATAGTAATATGAGCATGGTGGCGCGACAACCCCGATGGCGACACGTTGATGGAGATCAAGATGATGGAGATCATGGTGTCATGTCGGTGACGATGGAGATCATGCCGGTGCTTTCTAGATGGAGATCAAAAGCACAAGTTCATGGCCATATCATGTCACTTATGATTTGCATGTGATGTTAATCCTTTTATGCACCTTGTTTTGCTTAGGATGACGGTACCATTATAGGGTGATCCCTCACTAAAATTTCAAGATAAATTGTGTTCTCCCCGAGTGTGCACCGTTGCAAAAGTTCGTCGTGTCGAGACACCACGTGATGATCGGGTCTGATAGACTCTACGTTCACATACAACAGGTGCAAGCCAATGTTGCACATGCAGAACACTCGGGTTAAACTTGAGGAGCCTAGCATGTACAGGCATGGCCTCGGAACACATGAGACCGAAAGGTCGAACATGAGTCATAGAGTAGATATGATCAACATGATGATGTTCACCATTGCAACCACCTCAATTCACGTGATGATCGGACTTGAGTTGGTGAATTTGGATCATGTATCACTCAAATGACCGGAGGGATGTCAATTTGAGTGGGGGTTCTTAGGTAAATATGATTAATTGAACTCATTATCATGAACATAGTCAAAGTGTCTTTGCAAATTATTTTGTAGATTACTAGATCACGCTATAGCTCCCTTGAATTTTTAGAGAAATAGAGTTGAAAGATAATGGTAGCAATATTGCGGACTGGGTCCGTGATGTGAGGATTGTCCTCATTGCTGCATAGAAGGCTTATGTCCTTAATGCACCGTTTGGTGCGCCACCCCCTCTAGCGTAGTTTGTAGATGTTGTGAACATCTGACAGGCACGTTCCGATGACTACATGATAGTTTAGTACGTCATCCATTACGGCTTAGAATTGAGGCTCCAAAACGTTTTGAACATCACGAAACATATGCGATGTTCTAAGAGCTGAAATTGTGATCTTAGGCTCATGCCCGTGTTGTGAGATATAAGATCTCCAACAAGATTCTTTGCCTGCAAGATGAAGGAGAATAGCTCATTTGTTGAGCATGTGCTCAGATTGTCTGGGTACTTGATACGCCTCCCACATATCTATAACTTTTATCGTTCCATGCTATTATATTATCAACTTTTGGATGTTTTATATGCATGAATATGCTATTTTATATTATTTTTGGGACTAACCTATTAATCCAGTGCCTAGTGCCAGTTCCTGTTTTTTCCGTGTTTTTGACCTTTTTCAGATAGGAATATCAAACGGAGTCCAAATGGAATAAAACTTTTGTCGTGATTTTTTTTGGGAAATATGAAAAATACCTGAAGAAAAAGATACCGGAGAGGCGGCTCGAGGAAGTCACGAGCCTGGGAGGCGCCCCCCTGGCCGCGGCTAGGGGGCTCGTGACCTCCTCGGTCCACCTCTTGACTTGTTCCCGACTCCAGACGTCCTTATAAATATGGAAACCCTCGAAAATAAACCTAGATCGCAAGTTCTGCCGCCACAGACCTCCAGAGCCACCAAAAACCAATCGGGACACCGTTCTGGCGTCCTGCCGGAGGGGAATTCATCACCGGTGGCCATCTTCATCAACACCATTGCCTCTCTGATGATGCGTGAGTAGTTCACCTCAGACCTACGGGTCCATAGCTGGTAGCTAGATGGCTTCTTATCTCTCTTTGATCTTTAATACAAAGTTCTTCATGATCTTCATGGTGATCTATCCGATGTAATCTTCTTGTGCGGTGTGTTTGTTGAGATCCGATGAATTGTGGATTTATGATCAGATTATCTATGAATATTATTTGAATCTATTCTGAATTCTAATATGCATGATTTCATATCCTTGTAATTCTCTTCTAGTTATGGGTTTCGTTTGGCCAACTTGATCTATAGTTCTTGCAATAGGAGAAGTGCTTGGTTTTGGGTTCATACCGTGCGGTGTCCTCACCTAGTGACAGAAGGGGTAGCAAGGCACACATCATGTTGTTGCCATCAAGGGTAAAAATATGGGGTTTATATCATATTGCATGAATCTGTCCCTCTACATCATGTCATCTTGCTTAAAGCGTTACTCTGTTTATCATGAACTTAATACACTAGATGCATGCTGGATAGCGGTCGATGTGTGGAGTAATAGTAGTAGATGTAGACAGTATCGGTATACTTGTCTCGGACATGATGCCTATATGCATGATCATTGCCTTAGATATCGTCTTGACTTTGCGTTATTCTATCAATTGCTCAACAGTAATTTGTTCACCCACCGTAACACTTGCTTTCATGAGAGAAGCCTCTAGTGAACACTATGCCCTCGGGTCTACTTTACATATTTTATATTCAGATCTAAACACAAAAACTCTAAAAATACCTTGCTGCAATTTTATTTACTTATTTACATTAATCTACTATTACTATTAGATCTCGCTTTGCAAACAATCATGGAGAGATTGACAACCTCTTTATCGCGTTGGGTGCAAGTTTGTTTATGTTTGTGCAGGTTCCTTGTTGCCTCATCTTGTTACTCCTACTGGATTGATACCTTGGTTATCAAACTGAGGGAAATACTTACCGCTACCTTGCTGCATCACCCTTTCCTCTTCAAGGGAAAAAACCAACACAAGTCAAGAAATCTCACATCAACTAGCCAATTTCTGGTGACGTTGTGGAGAAGTAGCAGGAAGAATTTCTGGCGCCGTTGCCAGGGAGTATTCAAGTGAAGCACCTACAAGTACCTATCACAAACTTATCTCTTGCATTTACATTATTTGCTATTTGCCTGTCGTTTTCCTCTCCCCTACTTCTAAAAATATTTGCCTTTCTTTATTTGCCTTTTTCTGCTTGCTTGTGTTAGTCTACTTATCCTCATGGCTAGTCCTATTGCTATGGTCGTTGCTCCCGAGAGTGAGGTACTTAACTTTAAACAAAATGAGGGAGAAAACTTAAAAGATGCTTGGTATAGAATTTGCAATGCTCAGAATAGATCTACTCCTAAGCAATCTACTACCGTTTTACTTCGCAATTTTTATGTGGGTGTCTCCCCTTGGAATAGGTATGTTCTTGACACCATCGTAGGAGGAAATTTCTTGGGTAGCCATACCGTTGATTCTTATGGTGCTTTATTAAATTTGGTAGGCTCACCCCCACTCATGGTTAATGGAACTACTTTATCTTTGGAACATGTGATGCGTAGGCTTGATATTATTGAAAATAAAGTTGCTATGATAGAACTCATTGAAAATTTGGATAAAAAGATCCATAATCAAATCACTCAATATGGATCCAAGGTGGGAATGACTTTGGAAAATTTAAATGAGAAGGAACCCATAGTTAACGAAAAGCTAGATCATGATTCCGCTAGAATTGGCAAACTAGAAGATGTTATAACCAACTCAGGTTCCGATTTTGCTGCTACTCAGAATACTCCAAATTTTGCCCACAATAAGGCCACTAAGCTTGTTTATGATCCTAAAAATAATGGTGAACCACCTAGTAAGAATGATGAAGATCTTAAAATGTTGAGTGTTCACCCTACTTATCTTGATATCTTAAGAGCTACTATCATCACTAAAGATGATAATACTTGATTCTATCGCCCTATGCCTAGCTAAGGGCGTTAAACAATAGCGTTTCTTGGGAGGCAACCCAATGAATAGGTTTATTTTTGGTCTTTTACTTTATGTTTTGTTGAGTTAACACCATCATGATTCTGTTATGATTGTGTTTTTTATGTTTTAATTAGTGTTTACGCCAAGTAGAACCTTTATGATTAGTTTTGGTGATAGTTGTTTAATCATGCTGGAAAAAGACAGAAACTTTGGGCTCACGAAATTATTTTTCATTTCTAGAAAGAAAGATATTTTGAGTTGATTCTTTTTTATGCTGATTTATATGCAAATTACACTAATTGTCATAATATGTTCAGAATTTTTGAGTTAACAGAGGTATATGAAATATACAGATTGCTACAGACTATTCTGTTTTTGACAGATTCTGTTTTTGTTGTGTTGATTGCTTATTTTGATGAAACTATGGGTAGTATCGGGGGGTAAGAGCCATGGATAAGTGAGAATACAGTAATATAATATCAATCTGAATGTAAATTAAAGTTTACTACAGTACCTAAAAAGTTGGTGGTTTGTTTTCTTATGCTAATGCTATCACGAGTTTCTGTTTAAGTTTTGTGTTGTGAAGTTTTCAAGTTTGGGGTGATGTTCTTATGGACAATGGACTAAAGAGTGGCAAGATCCTAAGATTGGGGATGCCCAAGGCATCCCAAGCCAAATTCAAGGACACCAAAAAGCCTAAGCTTGGGGATGCCCCGGGATGGCATCCCCTCTTTCGTCTTCAATCCATCGGTAACGTTACTTGGAGCTATATTTTTATTCACCACATGATATGTGTTTTGCTTGGAGCGTCATGTATTATAAGAGTCTTTGATTTCTGTTTTGTCACAATCATCCTTGCTGCACATATTTTGAAAGAGACAAGCATTCACCGTGAATTTGTTAGAATACTCAATGAGCTTCACTTATATCTTTTGAGCTCGGCAATTTTGCTCACATGTGTTTCACTTATATATTTTCGAGATTGGTAATTCAGATCACATGTGCTTCACTTATATCTTTTGAGCTAGATAATTTTGCTCTAGTGCTTCACTTAAATCCTTGTAGAGCACAGTGGTATCATATTTTGTAGAAATACAAACTCTCGAATCTTCACTTATATTATTTTGAGAGTGATCTATCTAAGTAACTTGGTAATTGGCGTGTGTTTTGAAATTAGTCCTAAATATGATAGGCATCCAAAGAGGATATAATAAAAACTCTCATATTCAAGTGCATTGATTAGTAAGATGAGTTTGATTCCTCGCAATTAGTTTTGAGATATGATTACGGTAATATTAGAGTTATGTTAGTAGGGTGTTGTGAATCTAGAATTACTTGTGTTGAAGTTAGTGATTCCCGTAGCATGCACGTATGGTGAACCGCTATGTTAGGAAGTCGGAGCATAATTGATTTATTGATTGTCATCCTTTGTGTAGAGGTCGGGATCGCGCGATGGTTAACTCCTACCAACCCTTCCCCTAGGAGTATGCGTTTAGCACTTTGTTTCGATTACTAAGAAAACTTTTGCAATAAGTATGTGAGTTCTTCATGACTAATGTGAGTCCACGGTATAGATGCACTTTCACCTTCCACCTTTGCTACCCTCTCTAGTGCCGCCCAACTCTCGCTGGTGCACAGACCCACCATATTCCTTCCTCAAAACAGCCACCATACCTACCTATTATGGCATTTTCAAAGCCATTCCGAGATATATTGCCATGCAACTTCCATCGTCCCGTTTATTATGACACGCACCATCATTGTCATATTGCTTTGCATGATCGTAAGATAGCTAGCATGATGTTTTCATGGCTTGTCCGTTTTTTTATGTCATTGCTATGCTAGATCATTGCACATCCCGATACATCGCCAGAGGTATTCATATAGAGTCAGAATTTGTTTTAAGTATCAAGTTGTAAGTAAATAAAAGTGTGATGATCATCATTATTAGAGCATTGTCCCATGTGAGGAAATAAAAGAAGCCAAAGATGCCCACCAAATAAAAAGAGGCCAAAGAGCCCAAACAAAAAAATGAGAGAAAAGAGAGAAGGGACAATGCTACTATCTTTTTCCACACCTGTGCTTAAAATAGCACCATGTTCTTCATGACAGAGTCTCATGTTTTGTCACTTTCATATGCTAGTGGACATTTTCATTATATAACTTGGCTTGTATATTCCAATGATGGGCTTCCTCAAATTGCCCTAGGTCTTCATGAGCAAGCAAGTTGGGTGCACACCCACTAGTTTTCATTTGTGAGCTTTCATACACTTATAGCTCTAGTGCATCCGTTTCATGGCAATCCCTACTCATTCACATTGATATCTATTGATGGGCATCTCCATAGCCTATTGACACGCCGAGTCAATGTGACCATCTCCTCCTTTTTGCCTCACAACCTCCACCACACTCTATTCCACCTATAGTGTAATATCCATGGCTCACGCTCATGTATTGCGTGAGAGTTGAAAAAGTTTGAAAAAATAAGAGTGCAAAAACAATTAATTGATCAATACCGGGGTTGTACATGATTTAGGTTCGTTGTGTGGGGATGATGGAGCATAGCCAGACTATATGATTTTGTAGGGATAACTTTCTATGGCTTTGTTATTTCAAAAGTTCATGATTACTTTGCTATTATGCTTGAAGTATTATTGTTTCCATGTCAACATTAAACTATTGTTTTGAATCTTACGGATCTGAACATTCATGCCACGGTAAAGAGATTACATAAAACAAATGTGTTAGGTAGCATTCCACATCAAAAATTTGTTCTTTATCACTTCCCAACTCGAGGACGAGCAGGAGTTAAGCTTGGGGATGCTTGATACGTCTCCAACATATCTATAATTTTTGATCGTTCCATGCTATTATATTATCAACTTTGGATTTATCCTATAAAATGAATATGCTATTTTATATTATTTTTGGGACTAACTTATTAATCCAGTGCCCAGTGCGAGTTCCTGTTTTTTCCGTGTTTTTGACCTTTTTCAGATAGGAATATCAAACGGAGTCCAAATGGAATAAAACTTTTATCGTGATTTTTTTGAGAAATATGAAAAATACCTGAATCAAAAGATATAGGAGAGGCGGCCCGAGGGAGTCACGAGCCTAGGGGCGGGGGCCCCCCTAGCCGTGGCTAGGGGGCTCGTGACCTCCTCGGTCCACCTCTTGACTTGTTCCCGACTCCAGACGTCCTTATAAACACAGAAACCCTCGAAAATAAACCTAGATAGCAAGTTCCGCCGCCGCAGACCTCCAGAGCCACCAAAAACCAATTGGGAGACCGTTCCGGCGTCCCGCCGGAGGGGAATTCATCACCGGTGGCCATCTTCATCAACACCATTGCCTCTCCGATGATGCATGAGTAGTTCACCTCAGACCTACGGGTCCATAGCTAGTAGCTAGATGGCTTCTTCTCTCTCTTTGATCTTCAATACAAAGTTCTCCATGATCTTCATGGTGATCTATCGGATGTAATCTTCTTGTGCGGTGTGTTTGTTGAGATCCGATGAATTGTGGATTTATGATCAGATTATCTATGAATATTATTTGAGTCTATAATGAATTCTTATATTCATGATTTCATATCCTTGTAATTCTCTTCGAGTTATGGGTTTCGTTTGGCCAACTTGATCTATAGTTCTTGCAATAGGAGAAGTGCTTGGTTTTGGGTTCATACCGTGCGGTGTCCTCACCTAGTGACAGAAGGGGTAGTGAGGCACGCATCGTGGTGTTGCCATAGAGGGTAAAAAGATGGGGTTTATATCATATTGCATGAATCTATCCCTCTACATCATGACATCTTGCTTAAAGCGTTACTCCGTTTATCATGAACTTAATACACTAGATGCATGCTGGATAGCGGTCGATGTGTGGAGTAATAGTAGTAGATGCAGACAGTATCGGTCTACTTGTCTCGGACGTGATGTCTATATGCATGATCATTGCCTTATATATCGTCATGACTTTGCGCTATTCTATCAATTGCTCAACAGTAATTTGTTCACCCACTGTAACACTTGCTTTCATGAGATAAGCCTCTAGTGAACACTATGGCCCCCGGGTCTACTTTACATATTTTATATTCAGATCGAAACACAAAAACTCTAAAAATACCTTGCTGCAATTTTATTTACTTATTTACATTCATCCACTATTACTATCTGATTTCACTTTGCAAACAATCGTGGAGAGATTGACAACCTCTTTATCGCGTTGGGTGCAAGTTTGTTTATGTTTGTGCAGGTTCCTTGTTGCCTCATCTTGTTACTCCTACTGGATTGATACCTTGGTTATCAAACTGAGGGAAATACTTACCGCTACCTTGCTGCATCACCCTTTCCTCTTCAGGGGGAAAAACCAACGCAAGTCAAGAAATCTCACATCAACTAGCCAATTTCTGGTGATGTTGTGGAGAAGTAGCAGTACTACAATCACTTTAATCGAGTGGGAGTTGATCTTCTAGATAAGATAGTGATTGATATAGTTCTCCAATTCACTGTCACTGAGCTACTAGAGCTTCGTGATGAACTACAAAATGTCGGGGATGGAAATAATGATCCCTGAGATGTTCGTGATGTTTGACACCGCAAAAGTAGAAATCAAGAAGGAGCATCAATTGTTGATGGTTAGTAAAACCACTAGTTTCGAGAATGGCAAGGGCAAAGAGGGAAACTTCATGGATGGCAAGACAGTTGCTGCTCCAGTGAAGCAACCCAAGGTTGAACTCAAACCCGAGACTAGGTGCTTCTATGATGAGGAGAAAGGTCGCTGAAGCGGAACAACCTTAGATACTTGGTAGATAAGAAGGCTGGCAACATCGATAGAAGTATATTTGATATATGTGTTATTGATGTGTACCTTGCTGGTACTCCTAGTAGCACCTGGGTATTGGATACCGGTTCGGTTGCTAAATGTTAGTAACTCGAAATAAAAGCTACGGAATAAACGGAGTCTAACTAAAGGTGAGGTAACGATGTGTGTTGGAAATGTTTCCAAGGTTGATGTGATCAACATCGCACGCTCTCTCTACCTTAGGGATTAGTGACAAAACCTAAATAAATGTTATTTGGTGTTTGCGTTGAGCATGACCGTGATTAGATCATTTTTATCGCAATACGGTTATTCATTTAAGTTAGAGAATAATGTTATTCTGTTTACATGAATAATACCTTCAATGGTCGTGCACCCAATGAATGGTTTGTTGTATCTTGATCGTAGTAGTACACATGTTCATAACATAGATGCCAAAAGATACAAAGTTGATAATGACAGTACCACATACTTGTGGCACTGCGGCTAAATGTCATATTGGTGTAAAGCGCATGAAGAAACTCCATGTTGATGGATCTTTGGACTCATTCGATTTCTAATCGGTTGAGACATGCGGATCATGCCTCGTGGGCAAGATGACTAAAGCCCCGTTTTCAATATGATAGAGTGGGGCAAGTAACTTATTGGAAATGATACATGTTGATGTATAGGGTTCAATGAGTGTTGCAGCATGCAGTGGATATCGTTATTTTCTTACCTTCACTGATGATTTTAGTAGATAAAGTGTATATTTTCTTAATGAAACACAAGTGTGAATCATTTGAAATTTCTCGAACAAATTCAGAGTGAAGTTTAAGATCATCGTGACAAGAAGATAAAAGTGTCTACAATATGATCATGGAGGTAAATATCTGAGTTACGAGTTTGGCATACAACTTTAGACAATGTGGAAGATGTTTCACAACTCGCGCCACCTGGAACACCATAGTGTGATGGTGTGTCTGAACGTCATAGTCGTGCCCTATTAGGATATGGTGCGAATTATGATGTCTCTTATCATTTTTGCCACTATCGTTTTGGGTTATGCATTAGATAAAACTACCTTCACTTTAAATAGGGCACCATCTAAGTCCGTTGAGATGACACCATATGGTTTGACAGAAACCTAAGCTGTCATTTCTTAATGTTTGGGTCTGCGACACTTATGTGAAAAAGGTTTTCACCTAAAGAGCTCGAACCCAAAGCGAACAAATGCATCTTCATAAGAATACCCTAAGAACAGTTGGGTATACTTCTATCTCATATCCGAGCACAAAATGTTTGTTGCTAAAACGGGTCTTTTCTCAAGAAAGAGTTTCTCTCGAAAGAATTGAGTGGGAGAAAGATAGAACTTGATGAGGTTGTTAAACCTTTGTTTCAGCCATAGAGTAGCGCAACACAGAATTATGTTTCTGTAGAGCCTACGTCAGTTGAAGAGGAAATTAATGATGATGATCATGAAGCTTCGGATCAAGTTACTATCAAACCTCGTAGGTCGACAAGGACGCATACTACTCCTGAGTGGTACTGCAACCCTGTCTTAGAGGTCATGTTGTTGGACAACGATGAACCTACGAACTATGGAGAAGCGATGACGGGCCCGGATTCCGACAAATGGTTAGAGGCCATGAAATCCAAAGAAGGATCCAGGTATGAAAACCAAGTATAGACTTTAGTAGACCTGCTCGTTGGACGACAGGTCGTTGAGTACAAATGGATCTTTAAGATGAAGATAGACGCTGGTGGTGAATGTCACCATTGATAAAGATCGACTTGTCGCAAAGAAGTTTTTGCCAAGTTCAAGGAGTTGACTACGATGAGACTTTCTCACTCGTAGCGATGCTCAAGTCTGTTGGAATTATGTTAGCAGTTGCTGCAATTTTCAATTATGAAATCTGGCAGATGGATGTCAAAACATTGTTTCCTTCCTTGAGGAAAGGTTGTATGAGATACAACCAGAAGGTTTTTGTCAGTCCTAAGGATGCTAAAAGGTGTGCAAGCTTTAGTGATCCTTCTATTGACTGAAGCAAGCATCTCGGAGTTGGAATATATGCTTTGATGAGGTGATCAAAGTTTTTGAGTGTATACAAGGTTCATGAGAAACTTGTGTTTACAATAAAGTGAGTGGGAGCACTATAGAATTTCTGATAAGCAAATGTGGATGACATATTGTTGTTCGGAAATGATGTAGAATTTATAAAAAGCATAAAGGGTTGTTTGAAAAGTGTTTTTTAAAGGAACACCTGGATAAAGCTACTTAATTGTTGGGCATCAAGATCTTTAGAGATAGATCAAGACGTCTGATAAGACTTTCAATGAGTACATACGTTGACAAGATTTTGAAAGAGTTCAAAATGGACCGGTCAAAGAAAAAGTTCGCTTGATTTGTAAGGTGTGAAGTTGAGTGAGACTCAAAGCTCGACCACGGCAAAAGAAAGAGAAAGGACGAAGGTCGTCTCCTGTGCCTTAGCCATAGGCTCTATATTATGCCATGCTGTGTACCGCACCTGGTGTGTGCCTTGCCATGAGTCTGTCAAGAGGTACAAGAGTGATCTAGGAGTGGATCATTGGACAAGGGTCAAAGTTATCCTTAGTAACCAGAGGACTAAGGAGATTTTTCTCAATTATGGAGGTGATAAATAGTTCGTCGTAAAGAGTTACGTCGATGCAAACTTTAACACTAATCCGGATGGCTCTTAGTAGCAACCCGGATGCGTATAGTGGAGCAGTCATTTGGAATGGTTCCAAGTATAGTGTGGTAGCAACAGTTACAGTATGACATTGAGATTTGCAAAGTGCGCACGGATCTGAATTTCGTAGACCCGTTGACTAAAAGACCTCTCTCCCATGCAAAGCATGATCGAGCCCTAGAACTCATCGGGCGTTAGATTCATAACAATGCGAATCGCATGTTGATGTGAACTAGATTATTGACTTTACTGCAAGTGGGAGACTGTTGCAAATATGCCCTAGAGGCAATAATAAAATGGTTATTATTATATTTCCTTGTTCATGATAATCGTATATTATCCATGCTGGAATTGTATTGATCGAAAACTCAGATACATGTGTGGATACATAGACAACACCATGTCCCTAGTATGCCTCTGATGGACTAGCTCGTTGATCAAAGATGGTTAAGGTTTCCTAGCCATGGGCATGAGATGTCATTTGATAACGGGTCACATCATTAGGAGAATGATGTGATGGACAAGACCCAAACTATAAACGTAACATATGATCGTGTCAGTTTATTGCTACAGTTTTTTGCATGTCAAGTATCTGTTCCTATGACCATGAGATCATAGAACTCACTGACACCAGAAGAGTAACTTGTGTGTATCAAATGTCGCAATGTAACTTGGTGACTATAAATGTGCTCTACAGGTATCTCCGAGGGTGTCTGTTGGGTTGGCATGGATCAAGACTGGGATTTGTTACTCCGTGTAATGGAGAGGTATCTCAGGCCCACTCGGTAATACAACATCACAATAAGCCTTGCAAACAATGTAACTAAGTGCTAGCCACGGGATCTTGTATTACGGAAAGAGTAAAGAGACTTGCCGGTAACTAGATTAAAATAGGTATGGAGATGCCGACGATCGAATCTCGGGCAAGTAACATACCGAAGAACAAAGTGAACATCATACGGGATTAACTGAATCCTTGACATAGAGGTTCAACCGATAAAGATCTTCATAGAGTTTGTAGGAACCAATAGGGGCATCCAGGTCCCGTTATTGGTTATTGGCCATAGAGGTGTCTCGGTCATGTCTACATAGTTCACGAACCCGCAGGGTCTGCATACTTAAGGTTTGGTGACGTTTCGGTACTATAGAGTTATGTATGGTGGTGACCGAAGGTTGTTAGGAGTCCCAGATGAGATCTCGAACATCACGAGGAGCTCCAGAATGATCCTAGGTAAAGATTGACATATAGGAAGTCCTGTTTTGGTCGGCAGAAAAGTTTCGGGCTCATCGGTGGTGTACCAGGAGTGTCGGGAGGGTACTCGGGACCATCGGGAGGGGTGTCTCAACCCAAGAGGCTACATGGGATGTGGGAGGAGGTAAACCAGCCCCTGGTGGGCTAGTCGAAGCCACCTCTAAAGGCCCATGCGGCTGGAGTGGGTTGACAGGAAAAAATCGCAAGGTGGAAAGAGTTTCCAAGTAGGAAGGGAGGAATCCTAGTCCTACTAGGATTGGAGGAGGATTCCTCCTCTCCTCCTTGCGCCAAGGCAAAGGGATGGTCCCTTGTGCACCAAGGCTCCTCCCTCCCTCCTCCTATATATACTAGAGGTTTTGAGGGATAGAAAAGTAGCCACGTGTTGTCCTCTTCTCCTCTAGATCGTTTTCTCCTCTAGATTGGTTTCAGTGGTGCTTAGGCGAAGCCCTGCTGGAATAGCTCCACCACCATCGCCATAACGCCGTCGTGCTTCCAGAGAACTCTTCTACCTCTCACTGGATCAAGAAGGCGGAGATCGTCATCGAGCTGTACGTGTGCTGAACGCGGAGGTGCCGTCCGTTCGGTGCTAGATCGGAAGGACCATGATCAAGATCGCGAGACGATTCGTGACGAGATTGCGGGACGGATCATGATGAGACCGCGGGATGGATCGTGGTTGGATAGCGGTACGGTTCGTGATGAGATCGCAGGACGCTCGGCGATTTGGATCGTGAAGACGTTTGACTACATCAACCGCGTTTCTTAACGCTTCCCGCTTAGCGATCTACAAGGGTATGTAGATCCACTCTCCCTCTCATAGATGCTCATCACCATGCATAGATGTTGCTCGTGCGTAGAAATTTCTTTGTTTCCATGCTACGTTCCCCAACATCTAGGTCAGGCCTAGGACGCTACCCTAGGTACATATCCTCGTCATTAGCCCCCGAATGGATCGGGGATCGAGTGATAAAGGGGGTCGATGCCAGTTCTGATAAGGCACCAAACTTCCGAATATACTTTGGGGCTTCGATGAAATCTATGTCGATTAAAATCTTTGTCATTCGACCGGATCGATTTTGCCTTGAAAGCGTCCGAATGAAATCTCAACATCAATTATGTTCCGAGTGACTTGAAAGGATCTTTAGACGTGACGGGTCGCTCTGTCAAGCCCGGATTTCACGGTATTCAAAAATTTGGGAAGCGCGCAGCTCGCGAAGATGACACCATGACTGGGACAAGTGGGAGGACGACGCCTCGATTCACGGCCGTCCATTTCGCCACATACCGCGCGACGTCTATGGTCGAGATACGCAGGGATCCAGCGGGCCCACAAGTCAGCGAGACACTCGACGGGGTATAAAATCCTGCCGCACCGCAGTCTGCACAGTCTTCTTCCCTTGAATCTTCTCTCTTCCTACACCTCCCCTGATTCCAGCGCACTGCTCTGCTCCGCCTCGACGACTGTCGACACCGCGATGATGAAGGGGGGGACCGAGAAGCTCGAGCGCACAAAGAAGGGAATGCGAAGGGCAAGGCCAAGAAGCCGTCAACCGTGCGGTTCACCGTGCCGCCGCGGTGGATCCAGGGGGATTTTCTCCCATCGATGGTCACAACTGCGGACGTCGAGAACCTCGTCGTCGACGGGCTCATGGTTGAAGGCTCGTGGAGGCTGTCGGAGGGAGAACTATAGCCGGAGCCGTGTGAGGGGGAGCGGGTCCTTCTCCTAACCCAAGTCGAGAGAGGTTTCTCCATGCCCCCTCATCCTTTCTTTCGAGGGTTTCTGAATTTCTTCGGAGCCCAACTCCATCATTTTCCTCCAAATGCAATCTCTTATCTTGCTGCTTTCATCACCATGTGTGAATGTTTCTTGGGTTGTCCCCCCATTGGGGCTTATTCAAACACATTTTCACCATTAGATATCTTTCGGTCAAAAAGACCAACCCTGAGGATGATAAAATCCATGTCATGCAATTATGCGGTGGCTTGGGCATCCAAAAGAGGGCTAGGAGTGTCTTTCCATCCATGACCTTCCCAGAATCTGTGAGGGCTTGGCAGTCGACCTGGTTCTACTGCAAAAATATAGCATCTCCCAACATGTCGACTGGTCTTTCCCCTTTCACGTTAGATCGTCCCACCGTTCCCAAATCTTTGAAAGTGTCAGATGGGTAGCAAGTCCAAGTGGGGATCTTAGTGGATGTCGTAGTGGCCATTGTCCGTCGTGGAGTGACAGGCATAGACCTTCTGGAGACGTTCATCAGTCAACGGATCCAGCCGCTCCGGGCAAGGGACCATGCCATGTGGCATTACTCAGGCCCCGAAGACATGACACGAATGCACCCAGAGGAAGTCTCACAGTAAACTGTCGAGCAATGGCTTCGGAGCATTACTAG